>QNUK01000125.1:0-600000 GCA_013621035.1 Clarias magur | reverse complement strand
TCCTGAGGAGCCAAAGTTAATAACTGTTCAAGATGGTACAAAAAATTCTCTTAAAGTGCATCACTGAGAAGTTTGGTGGTGTAATTACAGAAGGCTACAGAAATCTACGGTTATCATTTGTTCGTCTATGTTCATATAATCAAATACACATTGGTTTTTACTTATACCTGAAACAGTCACACATTTCTCTCAATTTTATATTTATGTATGGTTCACAGTAAATGGTAACATTCTTTGTGACTCGCACATTGTCGTTTAATCCATAATTG
The DNA here is from genome assembly GCA_013621035.1 of Clarias magur. NCBI lineage: Eukaryota > Metazoa > Chordata > Actinopteri > Siluriformes > Clariidae > Clarias > Clarias magur. The sequence continues at coordinate 599,731 of QNUK01000125.1, read as the reverse complement.
AAAAAACAGCACAAAAGAAATACACAACCGCAATACTTAAATTAAATAACTTATATATAAATATCTCAATATCGCAAAACTTACTTATTTATCATTTGGGTGAATGGTGTTACAACGGCCTTGAAGAATTTAAAGGTGTATGAATTTCCTGTAGTAAATGAAAAAATTATAATTTGGTTCAGTGCTCGGATAAAATGGAAGGGTTGCCTCAGAACGGGCATCCAGCATAAAACTTGTGCAAAGTTGTATGGATCGGATGATCTGCTGTGGACAGGAGCAGCCAAAAGTATACCAAATATGTGTGTATGTATATACAGTGGCAAGAAAAAGTATGTGAATCTTTTGGAATTCCATTGCGTTAATTTGGCATTAATGTGATCTGGGCCCATATTCACAAAGCTTCTTAAGCCTAAAAGTTGCTCCTAGTGATGAAATTCTAAGAAAATGCTTAGAATTATGACATTTTCTGAGAATTTCCCATTAAATTTAAGACTAAATCTTAGTAAAGATAAAAATGATTCATGAAACATCTTAGCACTAAAACAGCTCCTAAGGTAAAAATTGTTAAGAGAAGAGAGGAGGGCTTTTAAAATGCTTAAGAGTTTCTATAGCAGAGGACAAAATGGCGGAAAGAAGAAATATTCTCCAAACACTAAACGTAAAAAAGTAAACACTGCTCTTCTGTCCAATTTGGTTTTCTTGTTGATTTACTTTCCTTCTTTCCTGGATTGTTGGCTACATATCATCCAAAAGTGCAACTTAAATAGACTGTGCCCTGCATTCGTGTAAATTGGTAAAAAATTGAGCCATTTGGAAATGGATTACAAGTAATAAAATCAACATGGTAAATAAACGTAAGAGCTTAAATATAGTAACTACTGTATGGAAATTGGTTGCTTCAAAAGTAGACACATTTTCAACATTTGGTTGTTTTAATTAACTTTAAGATATTTAGCCTATAACAGAAACTGTGCATAAGGTAGCCTGTATTTATTGTTATACAATTTATTTATATATAAACATTATGATTTCACCTTCTATTCTATATATCTTTACAGATCTTTATATAACATCCTTTACAGATTTTTTTTATCAACCAATCACAGTCCTTGAATTGCTGCATCATCCCTAGCAACGGGGTCAACCACGCCTCCTCACTAAGATAAAGGTTTTTGTACTTTACTTACTCAGAGTTGCTCTGAGAAGTTTCCTAAATCACTTTTAGGCTAGGACTCCCAGCTAGGACTTGTTAAGCTGAGATGTAGGAGCTCTCTGAGAAGCATCACTAGGAGCAACTTTTAGGTTTAAGAAGCGTTGTGAATACGGGCCCAGATTTTGAAAAATTATTTCAGACACATTATATTTGTGAATACCCTCGACTTAGATGAAGATCAGGTCCTGTACTGTTAAGAGTAGAAAGAAGGACTTTAAAGAGGCTTAAGAGTTTCTCTAGCAGAGGACAAAATGACAGAAAGAAGATACATTCTCCAAACACTGAATGTAAAACTAAAAGTAAACACTGCTCTTCTGTTCAATTTGGTTTTCTTGTTGTTTTACTCCAACCCTCCCCATTCTTTTTGGTTGATAAAAGAAATGTGCTCTCTGTGAAAATAGAACATATGCTAATAGAATTAATCGAACAAATTGTATACTGTAATAATGAATGCAGGCTCCTTTATGCAAAGGTTTTATTATTAAAGTTATTTAAAACAACTAAATGTTGAAAATGTGTCTACTTTTGTAGCAACCAATTTCCACACAGTAGTTACTATATTTTAGTTGCACTTTTGGATGGTATGTAGCCAACAACCTAAGAGAGATGTAAAAGAATAAGAAACCCAAATTGGACAAAAGAGCAGTGTTTATTCTTAGCTTTACGTTCACTGTTTGGAGAAAATGTCTTCTTTCCACCATTTTGTCCTACTCTTAGTAGAAACTCTTAAGCTTCTTAAAAGTCCTCCTGTCTACTCTTAACAATTTTAACCGTAGGAGCTTTTTTGGGATTTAAGATGATTTGTGAATAATTTTTAAATGTCATGATTTTTATGTCACTAATAGCAACTTTTAGGCTTAGGAAACTTTGTGAATATAGTCCAAGGTGCATAATTTTTGTACAACAAGATGGGTATCTAATATCTAATAAACTGGCCAGGAAGAGAAAATAAAATTGTGTCCCTAATATCTTCATACCAGTGCAATTCGCACTAGCATTTTGCTCCAGTGCTAAGAACTATATAACTATATATATAAATTCAGGTACAATATTAAAAATGAGTTGCTACTTTGTTGTAATAATCAAAATGACAGATTATAATGACACAAATGTATTGAACCATCCTCTAAAGTTAGCCTGGAAGTACCAGCAAAAAGTCATATGTGTGTTATATCGCAGATAAGGTGTTACTGCTAAATAGTTAAAAGACATTCATTTTAAACCTACCAGATATTTCCTTCAGTAATTCAAATATCACTTTATTGGCCTCAGGTTGCTCCCAAGAGTTGGAATCTTTTTTATTTCCTGATGGTTGGCTCAATGTTTCGTCTTTATGAGATACTTGAGATACTTTCTCCTGCTTTTTAGATTTGTCTGGTCCTGATGAATTCTTACATGGCAGATTTTCCTCCTTGCTTATATCTCCATCATAATTGCAGACAGTTGTGCGTTGGAGTGCATTATTCTCATCATTTCCAGATGAACTCATCGCTGAAGCCGGATGTCTATGATTTTTTTCAAATTGAATATATCTTTTCTGTGTTGCATATTTTGCTATATTTTCAGAAACACTTTGAATTCCAACAGAATACACTTCTGGGTGATCAAAAAGATTTAAAACGTTGTCTTTTTCACTTGTACAGGAGGAAGTCTGCTCAGGTGAGGTTAAGTGACCACTGTCTGTTACCAACAAGTCATCTTCTGTTTCTTTGGCTTGTCTCTCTAAGGTTTGTGTACTCCTTGGCAGAGTAGCATCCAGTCCATGTTGAGGTGTGGCCTCTGATGCACTGCATTTATACATGACTTCATGTTGCTTCTCATCCCCTTTGTGGTTACTAAGCTAAGTAAGAAAAAACATAAACCTTTGCACATTATCAGTATCCAAACAATAAACCAAAGACATTTTAGAATGATTTTAAACAGGAAAAATCCAGTTATTAGGGAAATCCTTATACTTAAATTGATATGGCTGACACTCTTTAATAAACACTGCATATTATTACTGGTACAAGGACTACATGCAGCTAGAAATAAGCTTTCTGATCACACAGTAACTGTAGATGGCCTTTCTGTTTCATCATTCTGTTTAAGTCTAGGCTAGAAAAAAATATTTAGCCAAGCATTTTTGTGAACAGATTTGCCTTAGGTAAAGGAGCAGATCTGGGGGGCTCATGCATATAGAGTATTATGGTGAACTGGTATGTTTGGATGCTGTCTTCTCCACTCTCATTCATCACTCAGGTCTGTGTACAATGGAGTGACTGGTTGGTTTACATCCCAGCGAACCTTCATGTCTGTGCTTCCTTCTGGCTCTCCAGGAGTCCCTGCTTGCACTAAATATACATTCACCTTATACACGTGACTGCGACCATACCTAACTGTTATCTCTCCTTCTCTTCTCCTTTCTCTCTCCCCCTTCCTGTCTATCTCTGTTGAGCTACACATGCCGCTATTCTGGTTGGAGATCTCGTCGCACGGAGACCTGTATGATCTACTAGGGATGCGTGTGGTGACTGGGGACATTCTACATTCTACCTGAGCCTCCAATAACGAACTGGACTCTCATAGTTGGACTTGAAGACATCATATGTTATATTGAACTTCCAGCTGCCTAACACACAATATGACTGCAAAACAATTCCTGTTCAAGTTTGAGTAGTCTGTTATCACCTAAATGAGGATGGGTTATTTGTTGGATCTGGTTCCTCACAAGGTTGTTAAAAGTTAAATATAAAATTGAAATGAACAGAATTGAATTTAATATTCTTTTTTAGGTCACTAGTAATGATACCAACTATTTAGAACAATACAACTATGTGTTAAATCATGGAGTGGAGTCAGAGCCTATCTAGGAAATAGTGGGTTTAAAACATTAAGCTCAACAATGGAGCTGTGAGGTGCAATGCAAACAAAAATAATATAAAAGCCAAATTCGACTATACTGTATGCAGAGAAACCCTGCTTAACAATGCATGGCAGAAGAAAACAGATCAAGTTTGAGTAGAAAAGATGAGAAGCATACTACTTAGGGCTATCATTATACATTAAGAAACTAATATTTCAATTCATTATTAAAATATGTTTAATAATTTTCTAAAGAACAGTAATAAACTAGTTATTGAGTTTTACACCTTTGCTATTAACATACTAAAACATAAACTTTTATCACTTTTTGCAGCTCTAAATTCAACTCACATATCACAATATAAGGAATGTACATTTGTTTTTTAAGCTCTTAGTCCACAGTTAAAAAATACAAAGATATAAGCAGTTCTATTTACCAGTACCATTTGGTGGTGCAAGGGTCCGTACGATGTTATTTTACCAGATCAAGATAAATCAAAGCTACAGTCTGTAGTGTTGTCATTTGTTCCACATATTTACCTCATCATCAACACTAGAAGTGAGGAACGATGCAATTCCACCCAACAGATCCCACCACCATCCATCATGCCCTTCTTCATGCTGTATCCAGTCAAGTGGACCAAGGAACTTAAACACAAGCTCAGAGTTGCCAAGTTCTTCATTGGTCAACAGATCCTAAAGTAGTAGATGTAATAATTGGTATATAATACATAAGGTTTACCTTCTTAAACTACCACCAAATGTAAAGCTTACTTTTAAGGCATGTTCCAAAATTTCTCTTGCTTCCTCTTTATTCCACTCTGTTTTTGGTGTCTCTACTAGTGGCAAAAAGGAGGGCAGGTCTCCTATATCCTATAAGATATTAAATCCTTTGAGATGGGTCCAACTGGTAAAACACATAAATGTGCGATAGCATGGTTGTTTTACAACCAACATGTTTTTCTTACCTTAAACTGATCATAAAACTGAATTATGTGTGACTGGTTCCTTTTCACATCCCAGTGGAAGTTCTCAAGTTTGTTGTTTTCTTCCAAGTGAATTGTGAAACAGAACTCATTTTCTTCCATCTGGACCTACAGTATAAGGACCTTTGTGGTTATTTTGCATGAAGCCACCAAGTTACCAAGTAAAAAGCCAAAAACCATATTCTGCTGAGGATTTCCAAGGAAACAATGTCTAACATGTAGTTGGACAGCTTTAAGGCAGAAGACTTCACACACAACAGGATGGAAAATCTCCTCCCCACAGCTACAAATAGCAAACAAATAGATCAAGTCTAGCAGAAGCTAACAGTCCATACTACTACCATTCTGAGTAGATATTTATTAGGGCGGTGGCTCATTCTTTGCACAGCTGTGACATTTATTAGGGCTTTCAGGGAGTTTTTCCTATACAAATAAAATTGAATTGAATTTTTCTTTGCACTCTAAAGTACAACCAATTACAGAAAAGTTGGGACGTTTTTCTTTCTTTTTTTAAAATAAAATTAAATGAAAACGAAAAAACTTAAAAATCACGTATTTCATGTGCAATAAAACATAAATGTTAAAACTATTTTTAAAAAATTATACTTTTATTCACTAAATAAGCAATTTGATTGTTGAAATCATGGACATGATTTCAACAAATGGGGAAGGAGACCTTCCAGTGTCTTATTAGTGTTCAGTTCGAAACCCAGCATCTCTGATGGCATGGGGGTGCGTAAGTGCATATGGCATGTCATAGGGGTCAGGGGTAGATCAGTGGTTAAGGCATTGGACTACGGTTCGGAAGGTCCCAGGTTCAAGTCCCACTTCCACCAAGTTGTCCCTATTGGGCCCTTGAGCAAGGCCCCTTAACCCCAACTACTCAGATGTATAATAAGATAAAAAAAATTTTTTTTTTTTTTTTATGTAAGTCGCTCTGGATAAGGGCATCTACCAAATGCCTAGATGTAGATGTATGAGCAGCTTGCATGTTTTGCAAGGCACTATGATTGCTGAAAGATATATAAAAGTTTCAGATGATGTCTACTTCAGAACAGCCCTTATGTATTTCAGCAGCCTTTATGTATTGTGGTTTATGCAAAACCACATACTGCAGCTGTTACAACAGCATGGCTTTGTAGTAGTTCATTATGTTTCATCTATTGAAAAAATTTGGCACAACATTAAACGAAAAATATGTCAAAGACGACCACGTACACTCCAGCAGAAGGAAACCTACATCAGGCAGGAATGGGACCAAATTCCAACCCCAGAACCCCAGAAACTCATTAACTCAATGCTTCAAACTGTTTTGAAAAAAAGAGGAGATGCTACACCCTTGCCCTCATCCCAACTTTTTGAGACTTGTAGCAGGCATCAAATTTGAAATGTGAAATGTGAAATTTGAAAAACATCCCAACCTTTCTGGAATTTGGGTTATAACTAGTACATATACACTGTGTGTAATACACATGATCAGCACCATCATGTGCTAATAATGAGCCACCACATAGACAATGTCTACACTGCTCCACTTCTACTGATATATGTGGTAGATGGCACATATAAAATGTGACTTACATTAGTGACTGAAACTGCCCAATTTCCAAACTTCCACACCTCAAATGAAAGTTTATATTCCATTATCTCCTCCTGGGGAAAACCTGAAAGACTTTCCACTTCAGTGTCAACCTAAGAATAAAAACAATTAAAAGCAATGATTTATAACCAGCCCTATTTTTTTAATACTATTATTACTAGTAATAGTAGTAATAAATGTTTTGTTCTTCCTCACACTGTCACAAGTGGAGCCCTCACTGTCACTGCTTGCACCATCAGTCTCTAATGCTGCAGGCCTGCGGAATAGCACTGCCTCCTCTTTTACTGCATTCTCCTTTCTCTTTAATTTGGCTTTTTTTGGTTTCATAATCTCAAAAACCTTAGAAAACCTCTCTTTCAGTTTTTTGCCTGCACGATGACAAATAATAGAAGAGTGTGAAGAGCATTTCCCAAAATTAGTGTCAACGCATTGATTGTCCAAGGGGTCTGGAGTCAACTTGATTTGCTTGATCCAACTTAAATCAATGAACTTCTTTATTATCAGGTTTGCGGGTGGGCAAATCAACAAACACTATATTCTGTCGTTTCAGGACATATAAAGTGTCTATGGGCCCTAATGTTACTTAAAATGATTACAGCACCTTTCTTTTTAGCTTTGCCTTCTTCAGATGGGAGTTCCTCTGCCTCGTCTTGCTGCCTGAACATAGAAATCAGCTGTTACTATTAAATGGACATAAACACAAAAGTTACTCTGCATGTACCAAGATGTGGGCGTGAAACTTACACATCAATGTCCTCACTCTGCTTTGAGGAAGGAACATCTTTATCTGAGTCAGACACTTCCTCTGTAGGGTTTTCTGAGGGCATTTGATCCAGCTGAGAAACAATTAGCTGATTCAAGTTGTCTGGGTCAGACAGAAATGTGACCAAGTCTAGTGCTATAAAGAAACAAAAACATGTAAGTGAAAAAAAAAATCTATTTATTTCTATACATTTATATAATAATTTTCGAAAATGTATTTAAGAAAGCCCCTAGCAATGTAAGTAAAAACATGTATGGTTGGCAAGTATGTTTATTTCACACACAATCACACCATGATAAATAAAATATTTATTTGGTAATGCTCCATAGGCTAAAACAAATGTTTCTGAACAACACAGTGTTGGAATGCTGCGTGGATGTCATGCACACTCATAACACGACCGGCACTAGGACCCGGAAGTAATACGGTCGGGTTTCAGGAAGCATAAAAGGAAACAAGATGACGCATCACATCGCTCAGTCATGAGTTATGCCCGTGCTATCGCCGTCGCCTCGCTCGTCCAAACGTGAGTACTCACTTTCTTGGGTTATCGCTTCTGATTGGGTGTGTGTATTTAGAACGCGGGTTTATTTGTGTAAACTCTTGCTCTCGCTTCGGGAGAGTTCTAAGAATAACTTGCGTGGTTATCCTGCCTACTCGCGCTACTTCCGCGTTTGGGTTTACCATCCACGCTAAAGGGCTAACTGCTAAGTCTTCTGCTTCATCTCCGGTTAGTCCGTGACAGAATGACTGAGCCACCGGCAGTAAACCCAGCGGAGTTTGCTCACCTCTGCGATGTGGTTGACCGGCATGCTAAGCTGATCGATCAGCTCCGCGGTGAGGTCGCATCGCTCCGCACGGAGCTCCAGGGCGTCGCGGCCTTGCGCCGCGAGGTGGCGGAGCTGCGACAGGAGAATGCGGTCCTCCGCGGGGCGGCCGCTCAGCCGGCTGTGGCCACGCCCATCGCAGCGGCTGCTGCGCCGCCCACTCCCTCTCCACCTTCTGATGTTTTCTTATCTTTACCGGATAAATGGAATGGCACGGATGGGAAGTGCAGTGTTTTTCTAACTGCGTTGGATCTTGTGTTTGAGTTTAATTCCACCAGATACTCCACAGCCCGACTGCGCATTGCTCTTCTCGTCTCGTTGCTATCCGGGCAGGCAGCTGAGTGGGCCACGGCGTTTCTTCGTTCGGATTCAGATGTCGCCTCCTCCTACCCCGAGTTCCCCCGCCAGCTCAAGCTCACCTTTGAACATCCAGCTGCTGAGGTGGAGACCGACTCCAAGTTGTATCATCTAAAGCAGGGAGGGTCGTCCGTGAGCCGTTACACCGCGGAGTTTCGTACTCTCGCCGTACAGACCGACTGGGGAGACTCCGCACTCCGGACGGCCTACTACGAGGGACTGGCTGCGCGGATAAAAGACGAGCTCGCCGGACGAGAGCTTCCAGCTACCTTGGAGGGTTTAATTCAACTCGCCCTCCGGATCGACCAACGGCTGCTCGTTCGCCCCAAGCCAGCTCCTCGTACCCTGCCACCCACCATGACTGCACTACCACACACCACGTTCCTGGGTTTTGTCATCTCGCCCCAGGGTGTGGCCATGGACCCGCAGAAATTGGAAGTTGTGAGTCATTGGCCCCTACCCAAGACTCTTAAACAGCTCCAGAGATTTCTCGGGTTTGCCAATTTTTATCGCCGCTTTATCCGGGACTACAGTACCGTTGCAGCGCCACTAACCGCTCTGACCCGCCCATCATCTCACCCTTTCAATCTCACCCCAACTGCTGTCTCCGCCTTCCATGAGCTCTGTCGCCGCTTCACCACTGCTCCCATCCTCCTTCACCCGGATGCTGATAAACCATTCGTTGTGGAGGTGGACGCTTCGGATGTGGGCGCCGGGGCTGTTCTCTCCCAGCGAGGTCCAGACCAAAAACTGCATCCCCGCAGTTTTTTCTCCAAGAAATTTGACGCCACTCAGCAGCGATACGGAGTAGGGGACCGCGAGCTGCTGGCCATAAAGTGGGCCTTGGAGGAATGGCGACACTGGCTCCAGGGCGCCAGAGAGCCGTTCATCGTCTGGACCGACCACCAAAACCTCATCACAATCCGCACTTTAAAGCAGCTAAACCCCAGACAGGCGTGGTGGGCACTATTCTTCGAGAATTACAATTTCCACCTGTCATACCGCCCGGGGTCCAAGAACACCAAAGCTGACGCCCTCTCCCGACAACACGAGGAAGACGTCCCCCGGGCGGACCCCGCGCCTGTACTACCAGCCACCAAGATCCTCGCACCGCTCAGGTGGGACCTTGAGACGAGGGTTCGCCAGGCACAAGCTACGGAGACCGCACCAGCAGGTGTGCCGCCTGGCCGACTCTACGTCCCCAACGCCATCAGGGCCGAAGTGCTTCAGTGGGGACACTCCTCCCCCCTTTCAGGACACCCCGGGAGACGGCGGACCCTGCTGTTTGTACAACGTGCTTTCTGGTGGCCCAGTATGAAGAAGGACGTAGATGAGTTCGTCCAGGCGTGCCCAGTGTGTGCCAGGTCCAAGGACAGCAACAGACCATCACCCGGGGAACTTCAACCACTCCCGGTTCCCCGCCGACCCTGGACACACATTGCCGCTGACTTCATCACGGGCCTGCCGGTTTCGGAAGGAAAGGACACCATCCTCACCATCGTCGACCGGTTCTCCAAAGCTGTTCACCTGGTGGCCCTCTCCGGACTCCCGTCCGCTAAAAGGACCGCTGAGCTGATATTAGAGCACGTAGTCCGCCTGCATGGGTTCCCAAAGGACATCGTCTCGGACAGGGGGCCCCAGTTCACGTCCCGGTTCTGGAAGGCCTTCTGCCGCCTGATCAATTCCACCTGCAGTCTGTCCTCCGGTTACCACCCACAGACTAACGGTCAGACGGAGCGAACCAACCAACAACTGGAGCGCTACCTGAGATGCTTTATTGCTGATCGCCAGTGCTCCTGGGCCCGCTACCTCATTTGGGCTGAGCTGTCACACAACCTCCACCTATCTTCTGCCACCAACCTAAGCCCATTTGAGGTATGCTACGGCTTCCAACCTCCGATGTTCGATCATCAGGAACCGGAGGTGGAAGTGCCGCCGGCCCAACAGTTGGTTCGCCGGTGTCGACGGCTTTGGAGACAAGCAAACCACGCCATTCAAAAGGCCAATCGCCGCTACACCCTGCAACATCGCCGTCGACACCCACCGGGACGAATGTACCAAGTAGGTGATAAGGTATGGCTCTCAACAAAAAACCTTCACCTGCAGACTGAGTCAAGGAAACTATCACCCAGATTCATCGGACCATACCGCATCAACCTCCGGATTAACCCTGTCACCTACCGGCTCCAGCTGCCTGCGGCGCTCCGGATCCATCCGGCATTCCACACCTCCCAGCTCAAACCCTTCATCACCTCACCTATGGTTCCACCCACCCACCCTGCTCCTCCTCCCCGTATGATTGAGGGTGGTCCCGCCTACACCGTTCGCCGGATCCTCGACTCACGTCCTCGGGGCAGAGGGCTCCAGTACCTGGTGGATTGGGAAGGTTACGGTCCCGAGGAGAGATCTTGGATTCCGGCTCGGTTTGTCTTAGACCCCGAACTCATCCGGGACTACCGTCGTCGGGTATCCTCCACCCCAGGACCGTCGAGAGTCGGTCCTGGACGGGGGGGTACTGTCATGCACACTCATAACACGACCGGTACTAGGACCCGGAAGTAATACGGTCGGGTTTCAGGAAGCATAAAAGGAAACAAGATGATGCATCACATCGCTCAGTCATTGAGTTATGCCCATGCTATTGCCGACGCCTCGCTTGTCCAAACGTGAGTACTCACTTTCTTGGGTTATCGCTTCTGATTGGGTGTGTGTATTTAGAACGCGGGTTTATTTGTGTAAACCCTTGCTCTCGCTTCGGGAGAGTTCTAAGAATAACTAGCGTGGTTATCCTGCCTGCTCGCGCTACTTCCGCGTTTGGGTTTACCATCCACGCTACAGGGCTAACTGCTAAGTCTTCTGCTTCATCTCCGGTTAGTCCGTGACACCAAGATTAATTTCTTAAGCAGCTCTTTAGTTCTAATGTTAAAATCTACATTTGGCACAGACTGGACTCTGGTTTTATATGTCTACAAAGAAGCATAAACACATAAACAAATATTGTTTAGAAACAGAAGAGCTCAGAAGAGCTCCAGACCTCAGATTAAGGAGTAAAAGTGACTCTGTGCACAAAACATGAACAGTGTGTCATCATGAATGTTTATAGTGTTTTAGACTGTGAGTTAATACATAAATCAGTAAATCCAATTAGTCCAACCTATCTATCTATCTATCTATCTATCTATCTATCTATCTATCTATCTATCTATCTATCTATCTATCTATCTATCTATCTATCTATCTATCTGCATTTGTATTCAATGTACTTTTTATACCTATCTATATGTAATGTATTTTTATTTGTTTATTTATCTATTCATTTATTCGATTTCTTTATTGTGCTTTATTTTTCCCCTTTTAACATTCAAATGCTCCAATGCTGCCCCCTTGTGGACAATCTAAGTGTAGTCAGCATTACTTTTTTTTTCGGCGGTTGGACTCCAGTAAGTTACATTACAGTCAGCTGTAGGTCTCATTCTCCTTCATCTTCCTGCCTCTGAGACCTGCTGTGGAAAAGCTCCGCCAGAGTGTATGTACAGGGAGCTTAGTATTTCTACATGCTCTATTGTCAGTTTTTGGAGCATTTTCATGTCATATATTGTATACTTATCCCCTCAGTTCAACAATATATATGTAATACAGTCCAAGTAACTACATCATTTGATTAAAATTGCAATAAACAAGAAAAAAATATACATATTTTTTCTAAACATGACGTGGCACAAATATGAACCTCAAACTTGTCAATACAAAAAAACTTTCAGAAAACACTTTCAATCAGCACAAAATTCATTTGCTCCATCTATGTCCATTATTTTTTGAGATGTACTCTTTTTTAAAATATTTTTTAAACAGTGCGTTAGGTGGACAAGGAAACGCGGAGGGCCTGGAGCCAGGAGACTTAGGACACAAGGTATACCCTGGACAGGGTGCCAATCCATCGCAGAGCACACACACACACACACACACACAAACCTATTTGCACACTACGGGCAATTTTTGGTTAAAGCCAATTATCCAAATCTACATTTTATTTTGTCTTTAACTAATGTACAGTATTTTATTTTGGTCTGTACTTCAGAGCCACAAACAGCCAGAATCAAATTTCTTGTGTGGTAGAATATTTTAATCAACTATGTGTGTGTGTTACTAAAAGATCTACATAATCCTGGGTCAGTGAGAATTGCAGAACTAGGACTGTGTACATGAAAGAAAGAACAAGATGTACTGGGAGTAAAGGCCTTGATCTATACACGTTGACAGAGACTCAGCGCCAGCAGAGTCACTCACCTGCTTATCAGCACCCAGTGGAACAGCTCTGTTGTTTTTTTAAAGATTATGTGTTTTATGAGATGTCACCATGACCTGGTCCGTTAGAATATATAAGGCGCTGTGAGATGAGGGGAGGTGATACCTCTCTCTTGCAGACGCTTTGGCGGTGCGTGTAACAGAGATGTCCAGCGCTGTGGTGTTCCAGACGAGAACAGTAACATTAATTACATTAACGATATTCATAATCATGCAGTTTAATGTATTTTCTTTGTAGCCTAATGTACTGTATAATTGTAATAAATCCCTTCACCAGTAGAGGGCAACAGCAGATGTTTTGTTTCTTTCTCAGTATAGAAGTCAGATTAGATCTTTATTTCTGTACATCAGTGGATGAGTAACAGCAGAACAGATTCATGCAGTGGGCGTGGTCACTGAAACACTCTTATTCCTGTACATCTCATCCTCTCTCTCTTATTGCTGCTCCACACTGCAGCTCTCTATCAGGATGCATCACCTGCTCCAACACACACACACTGAGAGTTACACATTACACGTGTCCAGAAAACATCTGCAGTTTAAGCATGTGTGTCTAATGTATATATAAAATATTTTTCAACAATCTTAAATATATGGAGGTTAAAAAACCTTTTCTTTCCCAATTACTGCACAAAAATATTAAAATAAATAGTCAATTCTAATGACCTGAATATGTGTTGTATTCGTTTTTGCATTGAATTATCAATGCCAAAGACACACACAGAGAATTATATCTAAAATTATTCATTTTGAAAAGCTTAGTAATAAAAATGGATCACACTTTTCTCAGCTATTTATAATTGAGTCATGTCTCACAATGTGGAGGGTGGAGATGGGAATCTGGTACTCAGGAGAAGAGGAGGGGGATATTCTGCTGTGCCATGTTTTGGAGCTCAGCACATTCTCTCAGAGTTAAACAGAATTTTTTTGGTACATCACTCTCCCACCTAAAGCAGTCATCCATGTATTGCAATTTGAAGCAGTGTTCCACCTGAAGTTCCACCCACCTGTTGGCTCCACCCACCTACCTGTCTTTGTCTCCTGGTGATGTTAAATTGCTTCACTGAAATAGTAATGATGCTACATACATGATCAAATCAACATGAAAAAAGGATAATGACTTTCATGGAAAAAAGTCCACCTTAAATTGTCATGTGACTTTAATCTACCAATGAAAATCTCGCTTAATGTCACCTTGATTTTGATTTGTTTTCAAATTTCCACTTCATAATAACTGCAGTAACACATTATATGTATGTAACCTAAAATCTTATTCTACTTATTATTATTCTTCTAATCAATGACATAATTACTGTATAACACAATCATTATGGATCTACTCAGAGTTTCTTTATGTGTAAGATGCCTCCTATAAACATGCCACATGCCATGTCCAAATCATACACACATGTCCTGACTGAAGATGAGTTAAATAGTCACATTTATTTATAACAGAAGGTGGAAATTATCATTTGATTCTGTTACTTTAAATAACATTTGTATCACGCTGTGATTTCATTACTCACATCTGCTACTTAGTTTTCATATAAAATATTTGTGAATAATAAAGCTTTGATCTAAACTCTAATGGTCAAATATACACTTATTCATTATTTAATCCCAGCAACAATAATTAATACTACACTAAACTCTCACACTTCAAACTCTCTCTTGCAGATGCTGAAACTCAGGACCGTTTGTCAATCAATGAAATATTTACAGTATAAGAGAATAATTACGGATCTATTCAGAGTTTCTTGGTTTGGAAGATGCCTCTCTCTCTTGCGTTATAATTCTGCCACAATTCCAGCCAACCAGAGACTGTGGAGGTTACAATCTGACTACATGTTTCTCATTGGCTCCATGGTTCTCCACTTCTGTTTTACCTTTAGTGTGCGTCATCATTGCATTAGTTTATATTGTTATTGTTTATTTTCCTCAGCATAATGCAAATTTCATGAACATTAATTCAGAGTTTAAACTATAGATGGTATTGTTGTTAGAGGTTTTATTCAGCACTCATTATATTTGAAGAGGCTAGAAGTCTCATTAGTTTATTTTAAACAACATTTGCATGGAATCATCTCTGTTTCTGTTTCTGCTGGTGCTGTCCTTCTCCTTAGACAAATAACAATAATAAAAAAATGTTGCATGACAGAATATACAGTGGCATAATGTCTACTAGCTGCGTTAGCTGTTTACCAATTTATCCACCAATTTAATCTCTTTACAACATGTAACCAATGTAAGATTTGCTGACAGATAGTCAAAGTGAAAAGAAGAAGTAAATCATAATGTTACAGTACTGTAATGAAGTAGCATCCAATGTGAGGACGTTTCATCATAAGCAATAGTATCCACAATCTGCTCAGGTTTAATTGTAATGAAATAGTATCCTGTTACACAGAGAACAGAAAACCCCCGATTATAACAACACATGCATGAAACCTGTGGTGATCAGAGAGTAATAAAAGTGCTTTATTCCTCATTAATTAATCATATGATTCTAAAATTACAGCAAAATGGATATAATTCATGAGTAACTAGTGTCTCAGTCCCTGACACACACCTCCAGTCCTCAGTACAATAGACTATTCCATGAGCGCGTCCACAGAAATGATTCAGGTGAGCAGAGGGGCGGGGTTATCTGATCAAAGGTTGCGGGGCAGGGTTTTATGTCAGGTGTCTCTGCGGCTATAATGTGAAAGTGAAAGAATTTTGACTCACAAACAGAACAGGTTCAACAGGTCCATAAGACTTCTGGGTTTAACAAACTAACTTCACTGAGGTAAATAGTGAAGATGATCCGCTGTGAAATGTGGACAGACTTCAGCTAAAGCAGCAGATCTGTTTATATGAGGAACAGAAAAGGTAAGAGGAGTTAGCATCATGCTAAAGTACATGTTAGTCACCAACGACTCAATAACCTGTTAAACTAATCCTCCAAATACACCGTGCAATTGTGCTTTCTAACCGTGTGTGTGTGTGAGTTAAGTTGTTTAAAAGGATGACTCTCTCTTTCTGTGTGTGTTTAGGATTTTATTAGTTTGAACTACAGAAAGAGATAAAGATGGCGACTGCAAGCAGTAAGTTACATTTCCAGAGATAAAATTATCTGTATTATTTACTGAAGATTAAACTAAATAAATGTGTGTGTGTGTGTGTGTGTGTGTGTGTGTGTGTGTGTGTGTGTGTGTGTGTGTGTGTGTGGTTCCTACACAGATGAGTTTAAACTCATTGGTCCCAGGAGAACAGAGGAGTATAATCGCTCTGCTGTCACTTTCTCGTGTCGTCTGTCTCCTGAAATCAGTGCTGTTACCATGGAGATCCGGTGGTTTAAGGAGACAGACTGTGTTTGTGTCTATAAGAACAGACAGGTGACAGAGGGGAGACGATACGAGGGCAGAGTGAGTCTGTTCACTCAGGAGCTGGAGAGAGGAAACGTCTCCTTACAGCTGAGAGACTGTACAGAGTCAGATGGAGGACATTACCTGTGTCAGGTCACTGATGGAGACAGAACAGAGGAGATTACAGTAGGAATGGGAGGTAAGTGTTCCTGAACTCCACACTGTATAAACTCGACATCATCATCTGTGCTTCTCATCTCAGTACATGAAACACACACTCAGTATTCAGTATGAGGTTCAGTATACAGGGTGCTAATGTGGAGTGGAGTTTATTTTAGTCCAATAAACAGTGAGTGTGTTTTTCACTCTGATACACACCTGTACAAGGGCCTAAAAGCAGCAGCTCGTATAAATACTAAATAAATAGTAATCAATAAATGGATTTAATTTGATTTATATCATAATCAGGGATTGGCTCAATTGGCAGAAACATTGTTACATCAGAGGAAATTAAATTACACACTAAATGTGGTCTATAGATTGTTAGAGTTATTTGATATTTAGCAGAAGAGACGAATAAAGCAGTGAGAAACCAAACACACACACTGAGGTTAAAGTGAGAGACTCGCAGCACAGTGAGGCTGATGATTGAGACTTTTGCTGTGAGAATATCTGACTAGTGACTAATGAGAGGTGTATAACAGTCCACACAACACTCATTAGTTAGTCAGGTAGCTGAGTCGACACACACTAATACACTGTGTACACACTTCTCCACTTCTGTACGTCTAAATTCATAGTGGAGACTAATAACAGGAGTTACAGCTTGTAGTGATGAACTTGCTCTTTTCACCACCAGCCTTGTTCCACAACTAGTACAGTGAGGTGCAAACCTGGAGAACATGAACTGCACTGTAGTATTTAATTTCTACAGCATTCAGTAAGGCAGCATGGTGGCTTAGTCGTTAGCATTGTCACCTTGCACCTCCAGCGTCCTGGTTCAATTCCCGCTTTGGGGTCTGTGTGCATGAAGTTTGCATGTTCTCCCCGTGCTTGGTGGGTTTACATCACATGGTCCAAAGATATGAATATCAGGCTAATTGTCTTTCCCAAATTACCTGTACTATGTGTGCCCGGCCAGGCCGCTGTGATTCTGTATACAGGATAAGTGGTATAGAAGATGAATGAATGCATATTCAGTTATGATCACTGTGGATTATATTATAGTACCACACTACCAAGCGACATTTTACACTAGAGCTTTGATAAAACACTGGAGAATGCTAATATTATTCGATTAATGTTTAGGTGCAAGGCATTATGGGTACTGTAGACTGAGGTTGGGGTTGTTTGCTATGCGTGCGTGCGTGCGTGTGTGTGTGTGTGTGTGTGTGTGATATTTAGCGTCTTCATTCCACATAAAAATAAAACACACTATCAGTGCACCAGACTGAGTTATAATCCAAACCACTCTGACATCAACCACAAGTGATCCAGTGCATGTGGCACACACTCTTACAATCCAAAGATTCTAAATATCTACAGTAGTTTTCCAAAAGGTTCATTTTCAGAGATGTAACCAGAATTTACATGTGGACTGAAGGCCAAAACACAGAGAAGAACTCTCATTTAAAAGTATTAATTTATGCACATGTGCAATCACTGAAAGAACATTCTAAACATCATATAAAAATAGAGAAAATCAGCAACATTAGAAGGACTGCACTGAGTGACACAAGGTGGGGTAAAAACTACATGCTGTTAAAGAGGTGAGATTTCTCTGTACATGAGAAATGAGAATGTTACAGTATAGTTGGTGACTACAGTGTGATGTCCTCCACATGGGTCCAGTAAGACAGACGTCTCACCCCGGGCCCAGTCTCACCAGGACCACTATGGCAGTCATAGTTGTGTAATGCAGCAACATGTCAAAAGCTGCCAGTGAAATATGATATTTAAAAATTTTATTGAGGAGAACTGGAAATAAATACTTTTTGTTTTAGGCCATGGAGGTGTTGTCATTGTGCTATAGCTCACTTCACTAGAGTAAGTGATCATGACTACATCAACTAATTTAGTTTCATTGATTTTAGTCGACTATGTTGATTATTTGTTGCCCATAACATAGACACTGCATTAGGTGAAGCTTAGCTGGCCACCTGACTAACTAATGATACAGCTAACTGTGAGGAATGATGTATATTTTCCTCCTCCAAACAGAGAACCATAGAGTCAGTAGATTTTACATTAGGAAATGTCTTTTACTTCTGAAGCTGTGAGCAGCCATGTTGATTTACATCACTCAGTGAACAATGTAGCTGAGAACAATCCCAACTTCATGAGTGAGAATTTTGAATTAAGGGGGTTTTCTTAGTTTGGAGATGTCGCTCTTTCAATGATCTCTTTATGTTTCATACATTATAGGAACCTGAAACCAGAAACAGAAACTGTACCAGAAAAGTCTGTATGTCTGTTCGTCTGTCCAGACAGATTTTGTCATAGCATCATGCAAAACCAGAAAAAAAAAACAAAGAATTTATTGAAACATTTGCTGTATTCATTCTGGGCACCACAGACACAGAGACGAGGCGAGACAGAGAGAATTTAGTCTGCCCAGCTTTAAAGCGAACTCACATTTAAAGTCCCAGCTCCAGAGTTGGAAGTTAACCAAGTAAATTTATTTCATTACTGTATGTAAGTTCATACTGTAGTTAATGTGTCTGTACTTTAGTTGAGCATTTATATTAATGTATACTTTTACTTTTACTCCACTACATCCTACAAAACCATATGTACTTTGTACTCCACTATATTTCTATGAAGTGTTACGTAACCACAGTGGCTTGTAGTATTTGAAGTGATAATATTCCCACATGGTGACTATTCTGTATAACTGCATTTTGTAACCATGTATCAGGTGTTTCAAATCAGAAATGGAGACGGTTGTAGACAGTAAATAAACAGCACTTTCACAGTCGGGAAGCAGAGAGAGAGAGAGAGAGAGAGAGAGAGAGAGAGAGAGAGACTTTTACTTTAAGACTGTTTAAAGACTACTGTCTTACTTAAAGACTACAAATATACTGTAATAATACAACCTCAGTATATTTGACACTTAAGTAAATTCGAAGGAAAGTACTTTTGTACTACTAATCAAGTAGAACTGTAAACTGATGACTTTACTTTAGATTCAGTAATATTTCATTAGGATATCTCTACTTGTACTCCAGTAAAGTATTTGTGTACTTTGCCCAACACGGCCGCTTACATGCCACTCGCAAGTTAAGAACGTAAGAAGGAGAAGGTTGGCGGCGTTAAATTAGTAAATTAAAGGACATGATTGATGGTTTTGGACAACAGTCGAGGCTCATGAACACACACACACTTCCCAACACACAGCTGAAGCTATTTACAGTAGTAAAGCCGTGTCCTGTTCTGCTGTAAACTGCTGTAACAGACCCTCAGCAGAGAGGCTTTGCAGGTGTTTCTGGTATCATTCTGATGTGTAAGCGAGCTCACTGTACTGATATTATAACTAACACACTAACGTGACTGAACAAAGTGATGTCATAAACCAGGGCATCTAAAATCATTATTCCTGTGAAAATTATGTAACTAGAACTGAACATATTACATATTAATTATTAATGCTGTAACGTTCCTACATTTTCCTGATAAAAACAGAAATGTGAATAAATGTGGTGATGCTCAGCATTTTCACTTTATATTGAGTGTTTTATTCATCAGTTGATCACAGATGTGTTACTGCACTGAGAAATAACATGTACAAGTGTTTAAGTGTTTAAATAGAAATGATTTATTATTCACTATTTGTTCATGTATTTTAATGAAAATGTCAAAACTGTAGCTGAAGATATTTGTACTGAAAGCACAGAGTGAAGATTGTTTAGCAGCGATTCTGACTGTCAATCAAATGTTTCTCTCATTATATTTTATCTAACATTACATTTCTCTCTGTTGTTAGAGACGGCACCTTCAGTACAGGTAAGTAATTAACTCGACTTCACACTAATGATCATAACTGATGTTTTATATTTTAACTGATTTTTTTTTAGATTTTTCACATATATAATATTTTATTAAGGAATCAAATAGAAACATGTAAAATATTTTCAGAATGATTTCACTTATGTACTACAATAGCACACAGATATATTACAGAATATTTAACTATAGATTTAAAATATAAATTTTAACATTATACAGATTTACTGTGTGTGATGACTGATTGTTGTCTAGTTTTCCTCTTTTTTATTAAGACACACATCAGCTGTGTTTTAACCAGAGTAACAGTTACTTTCACATTTTCACATGGAACAATTCACATTTATAATCATGCATTAAATCGTTACACTTTATTTACTTTCACAGAAATTCTTTGGTGAGTATAAATCCTTTTCTCTGATAGTGATGTGTTGATGCTGCATGAATAATATATTTCTTGTGCAGATGAAATAGATTGGACTGTGCTGTGTGTTCAGAGTGCAATAGCACATAGATATATGAGCATCATGAGCATAGTGTAGTGAACACAACAGACTGTGATCGCTGGCAGAACATTCATCATGCTGGTGTCTAGTTTGTCATTAGTGTTCTACACACACACACACACACACACACACACACACAAATCTGAGCTACACACTGATACTGAGAGATAAAAAGCTGAAGGTTTTTGTTTGTATGTGATTTCATGACAATAATCTCTTCTTAAACGTATTGGGATGACTAACATTACTGTAGTGTATATAACTACAGAGAGAGATGTGAGTTAGAGAGTTCACACTGGATAATGTGCAGGAGAGAGATTATAACAGAGTGTAAGTGAGTGATTTGTTTCTTACAGCATTAATACTGAAAGATCCTGAAGATTTTTTTATAAATCATCAGAAAGTGGAGAGAAACAAGTCAGTACAGGTTAGAAACTCTTGATGAGAACAGATACAGAATGTTTATAACTAATACTATAGGATACAATACAGAGACAGTTACAGACTATAACAATGTGTGTTTAATAATCTCAGTCTTACTGTGCTTTTTTCTCCTTATGAAGATTTCTGGGTGTCTCAGGTGAGTCAATTATTATTAAATATTATACGTTTATGAATCTCTTACTGATAATAGCAGCATAGTGTCACTACAATATCAGTTTAAATCAACCTCAATCAGATCAGTGTGTAGTGTTAGTAATATCTCCTCTCAGTGACACACACACACACACACACACACACAGACACACAAACACACACTTCATGTGTATTTAACACTTTATTTACATACAGTATGGAGTCAGGTCTAAAACCTTCACACTGATTTATTCTCTTCCACAGAGAGACAGAAAATGGACAGAAGATGAGAGAATGAAAATGAAGATCTCTGCTCTACAGACTGGTGAGTGTGGGAGGAGCTACAAAAGTAAACACACCTGATCATGTGTTTCACAGTGAAGTGTTCAGTAGTGAGATCTCCAGTAAACATCTGAAACTCACAACTCGTCACAATCTCTATTATAAACATTATTTAAATATTATAGAGAAATCACACAGAAAGTGTTTATGGAGTAAAAACTTGTGCACAATGTCAGTGTTAATGTTCACTATACACACTTAACTCTGAATACAGCACACAGTTTAATTCAGGAATTTACTTATTGTTTATTTAATCCTATTTCCAATGCCTAGGCTAAATGGTTATTTAATTAACAGAAAATATAAATATATTTAAATAAACACTTTGGATTTGATTCCCACCTCAGGTGTGTGTACACATTGTATGCATGTTCTCCCTGTTCTTTTTGGGTTTCTTCTGGGTTCTGTGTCCCACAGTTCAAAGACATGCAGATTACGCTACCTGGCATTCCCAAATTGCTCACATGAATGAATGAATGAATAAACACTCTTATGTCATGGCCTGTCAAATAATGCTGATGTGACCTGGGTGAAATTTGAGATTGACATCCTGTTCTAAAGGATATTTTATATAGCTGTTAATGTATTACTGGCTACATAAATGTACTGTATTTATTGTTATGTATTTGAAACATTTAGCTAGCTTACTGTTAACTGAACTACACTTACATCACTAGTTTCCTGTAATATAATAATATATGTTTCTTATTATTAATTACATTGTTCAATTTAGTTTATTTATATTAAATCTAAACTTCGCTTAAATCATAACAAGCTGTACTTCTGTAACTGGTCATTGGTTATGATCACATTAATCATTCAGCTCACACTTCTGCTTAATGTTTGAAAGAACTCGAAGGAGAATCAAAATCACTGCAGCATAAAGACCAACAGCTGGAGGATTATAAAAGACAAATAGAGAATAAAGATACAGAACTGAGAAACAGAGAGAAAATCATCAAGGATACTTTACTAGAGAAGATGGGTAAAGAGCTAGAGGAGCGAAAAGAACAACTTAATAGTGCTACTGAACAAGTTAAAGAGAAAACCTCACAACTGGAGAATATGAACAAACTGCTGAGTGAGAAAGAAACACAGCTGAAGAACACAGATAAAGAGCTGGAAACCAGTAACAATAAACTGGAGACACTGGGACAGGAGCTGCAGGACAAGAAGAGACAACTACAGGAGATGATGATCGTACTGGAGCAACAGAAAACTGAGTTAGCAGAAAAAAACAAACAGCTTGAAGAGAAAGAGAGACTTCTAACTGAGAGAGAGACACAGCTAATGGAGAGAGACAAACAGCTTCAGGTGAAAGACAGACTTCTAGAGGAGAAAACAAAGCAGCTGCAGGAACAAACAGATCCAGAATCATCAGCCGCCATCAGGAGAAGAAACAGCAAGGAAGCGTTACCTCCATATAGTGAGTAATTTGTTACTTGTATTAATTAATATGCTTTTCAAAACATCAGTACAAATAGTAAATCTGCATTTAGTAAATCATAAGTAAGAACATGAAATATACTGTAATGATACTTAATGCTGCGACTCTTCAGCTACTGTAAGGAAGTGTAATTTAAACAGTGAAAGTGATTAGTTATAGAAGAATGTCTCTCTCATTCTGACTGGTTCTGATGTTTCCTAGTGAGTGGAGAGACTCAGGACTCAGCAGCACCAATCAGGAGAAGAAACAGTATGGAGGGAATTCGTCCTAAATGTAAGTGATTAATGTTAGTGTTCAGTGTGTAACTCAACACAAGTTTAGAGGTAAAAGAGACGAGTATAAAGAGACAGAAAGCTGATTTAGACACTTGAATTTTTAATTAGATTACAGTGAAAAGATCAATAGTGTAACACGGCCATAAAACAATAACAAACAATGAGAAATAGCAGCACATGTTAGCCTTCACCTGCCATGATCAGTCGCTGTTATGTAATAGGGCAAAGATCACTCATGGGTGGGGCTTGCAATAACACAAATGTTTAATTCTAGCTCAACACATGTACATGCTGTTTAAAAAAAATCTCTTTGTGATGTGGAATTTAAATTTGTTTTGTATACACAAAAAATGTACAGGCTTTCCTGATTTAATCATTATTGTCCTACAGTCCACCACCAGAGAACAACATAATCACCACGATGCAGTAAGTGATTCTGTATTAAATGATTTATTCTTGTTCATTTTCAGTGGGTGGAGAATCGTCTGGTCCACATTCTCCAGTGTCAGTTCCTGTAGCAGAACTGAGGCTGGTGCTGCTGGGGAGGACGGGGTCTGGGAAGAGTGCAGCAGGAACCACCATCCTGAGCAGAGAGGAGAGGAACCAGGCTGCTACAGCTACATCTACATCCACCCAGCAGAGTGAGAGCACACAGGGGGAGGTGGCTGGGAGGAAGGTGACTGTGGTGGACACTCCTGACTGGTTCTCTCCTGGACTCTCTCTGGAGAAGCTGAGACAGGATGTAGGATTCTGTGTCCGTCTGTCTGCTCCAGGACCCCACGCCTTCCTCCTGGTCATACCTGTGAAGCAGCCTACAGGAGAGGAGAGAGGGATGCTGGAGAAAATGGAGGAGAGTTTTGGAGAGAGATGTTGGAGAAACACCATGATTATATTCAGTGTTACTGATGAACTTCAGAAGAAGAACATTGAGGAGTTTATCCAATCAGGAGACCAGGAGGTCCAGAGACTTGTGAAGAAATGTGGCAACAGGTTTCACTGTCTCAACATTAATGAGAGTGGAGATGGTTCTCAGGTCTCAGAGCTGCTGGAGAAGATAGAGAAGATGGTAGAAGGAAGGAGAGAGAAATTCTATAGCAGTGAGATCTACCTGGAGACAGAATCTCAGATTAGAGTGATGGAGACTAAGATCCTAAAGGAAAGAGAAGAGAAAAGGATGAGAGAGGAGATGAAAGTGAAGGAAAAAATAGATAAGGAGGTGAAGGACTCTCTGAGAATGATGGAGGGAGTGATCCAGGAGCATGAAGAAGACATCAGACAACTGAATGACCGAACAACTGAACTGGAGAGGAATATGAAAGAAGAGAGAGATGAAGAGAAAAAGAGAGAACTTGAGAGGGCGCTGAAACGAGAGGTAGAGCGAAGGACAGAAATGGAAGAAAAGGTGAAGAAACTAAAAGAAAAGAGAGAGAGGGAGAGGAGAGAGATGGAGGAGAGGCACCAACAGGAGATGGAGGAGATCAGGGAGGTGTATGAACGAGAGGTCAGGATGGAGACAGAGAGAAACCTCATGAAGATCATCCTGCCTGAACTCCAGAGAAACATTTTGACCTCAAAAACAAAGATGCAGGAAGAGTTCAGCAGACAGATGGAGGAGAAGAACAGAGAGCTGGAGACTCTTAAAGAGAAACTTTCAGATCTCTCAGAGCTTCTTAGTCTGAGGGTAAACGTTTACCAGGACACAGTGATGAGTTTAACATATCAGAACCAGCAGCAGTTTTAAGCTGAATTGTCACTGCGTGTATGACTTGGGGCTGATTTTGCTGTTTGCAAACACAATAACACAATTCTTTTTATTGTGACTTGAGATCAGTGATCTTATATTTCATAACAATGACAGTCATGTTGATGATAAAGTTCTGGCATTATGAGAATTTTTCTATTGTAATGTCAGTGTGAGCCTTGCTATGATGTTCAACAGGAGGACGGCACAGGATTCTACCAAACCCACAGAACATTTACAGATACGGTAGCAGCAGTGGTGAAAAACTGTGATAAAGACAAACCATTCAGCACAACAAAACTGTATAATATATAATAGTATATAACTTATAATTCACTTTTAATAATACATTTCTGTGCTAAGAGACTGTTTCTCTGAAGTTTCACAGCAATTTTATATGTACAAATAAATAGAAAATATGTATAATTATTTAACAAATATTGGGAACTTCCTGTGACATGAGGGGAATAAAGCATGTCATTGCTACAGGAGATGGTATTATAATACATGATGTAAAAAAAGAAGAAGAAAAAAAGAAAAAAAATATATATATATGTTTAAAATAAAGTATTTTTCAGTGATTTTAAAAATATATATGAAGGTGAAAGGACCTTTTTTCTCCCAATTACTGCCCACAAATATCAAAATATAGTCAGTCTAGATGACCTGAACATGTTTAAATGTGGGTTGTTGCATTCATTTTTAATTGAATTAGCAACGATATAAATAAGCACACGCACACAAATAAATTAATAAACTGCCTAAAGAGTCACACTGAGTGTTTCACACACCTCTCTTTGTCTAACGGCGATGCTCAAGCTCGCTCCTGCTGTCACATACAGAAACTGGAAAATTTCAAGTAAAACATTATGAACATAAACATCATAACGCACGCTTTTCTACAGTCACAGTGACTTTTACTCTTTACTCTGATGTCTGAAGCTGTTCAGTTTGATGATTTCAATGTACATTTAATTTTACATTTTCAAATTCATGTAGAAAAATCACATGCCTAATATTTAAAATCTATTTCATGAAGCTCAGTTCAGATCTAGAAACTGAAACTCAAGTCAAGCTTCAAGCTTGGAAAATTCAAGCACTAAAACTCAGTACTGAACATCCGGGACACCGAGGAAAAGCAGTCAAGTCTGAGCGGAATGCATCCGGCTTTTAGCCAATCAGGTAACCAAACGTCAGTCACATGACCCAGGAAAATGAACGTCGTCAATACCGGCGCGAATGACATCTAGCTAGAAGACTGAACAGACCTGCAGGAGAAAGTGTTTCAGCGTGACGGCGGAGGGCAGCGGCTCGGTCAGTGCACCTGCAGTGTGTTATGTGAAGTGTATATTGTAAGCTTGTGATAAAAGAATTTAGTTAAAGTTAAACTAGCTAGCATGAGTCTGATGTTTTGCTGATATGATGACCTCGTGCTAGAGCTGCTACCCGTCACTTATAACACAAGATCATTACCTTATGTTATATAACACTTCATCAGAGATGCGATTTGTCTTGACTTTTTTCTAGGTAATGTTACATGAGTTGTTAGTGCAGTTATTCAGGAATCGGGGTTAAAAATATCAGGTTAGGTAAAAAAAATATATCAAAAAATGTAAGGGACAGTGATGCTGTTAGGTCTGATCACTGCCTGGATATTTTTAGAGCTCAGCCTCGAATTTGCTCCCCATGAGGTGGACGTGCTTTACAGCGAATCATCAGAGAGAAAACTGGAGTGTTTACAGGTACAGTATCTTACAAAGTCATGTTTAAAACTAACAAAAACAGGCCACTTATGCAGTCAGTTTTTTTTTCACCTTACTACAAATATATGAAACAGTGTACAGTAAACAATAACACTGAATGTAGTGTTACATCAGAAACTGTAATTAATAATGTACAGACATCAGGAAAACATGGACATTTCAGAGAGAATGGACCCAATCACCTTTAGCTCAACTCGTACTTTGAATGTACAATCAGGCCCATAAGTTTTGTAATAAAGGTAGCCCTGCCCATACACCCCCATTTGGGTGGCTCATAAATAATGGAACAACCAGCTGACAAGCAGCTGTATGGCCAGGTGTGGCCTGTTCTCTCATTACTCTATGACTAAGCAAGTCAATAAAAGGCCTGGAGGTGGTTCTGAGTGTTATATTTACATTTTGTATTTTTATGCTGAAATAACGCCATAAGCCCAACGGTGGGCATATTTACCATTATGTGTATATATTGTATATAATATGTATTTCTTTGTTTTTTTTTTTAAACCAGTATTGTGGTCTGCTTCCTTCCCTTGACCACATAAGTCATAGTTTTCTGCTCTTTATTCATTCATTTACTTATTTTCACCAATGCAGCTCTGGTGCAGACACAGAGGAAAGAGGGTCTGATTTAAATGTCATGTGTCAACATGCTTTATTTTGTTATTGCTCATTACACAAAGATGTTTCTTTAATTAAACACACCCAATTTGTGATTGACATCCCTTGTTTTGTACTACACAGGAAAGACCCCATACCCCCCAGCCCTCTGTTAAAAAGTAGCTTTTACACTGAGTAAATTTAAAATTAACTACTTTTTAGGTTTTAAGTAGTTTTTCTGGGTAAATAAAATTTCTTCAAAATAACAGTACTTCTACTCAAGCAGAATATTGTAAATCTCTTTCCACCTGTTTGTTTCCAAAATGTATGCACCTCTCTGTATTTGTTTTGCATTCAAAGTACAGGGACATTCAAAGTCATACAATGACAATAAAGTGAGTTTTGAAGCTTTTAGTGTTAATGTCTTTTATATACAGTATATTTTTCTCAGATTTTTTGCCCCTAATTTAGTCGTATCCATTTTTCACACCTGATTGTTGAATTCCGCAATCAGCGCTGCTACTACTACCAGTCAGGGAGGACCAAAGACTCTCGCATGTTTCCTTAGAACCACACAATGCCTGCCAATCACATATTTTCGAGCTGCTCGCTCACTCACCATTGGGGGTGGCGTAACACTTGCAGGACAGCGGTATCGGCTCCTTCCTTTTGCGTGAGCTCACAGACGCCCTTGAATGGCTGTAGAGCCGTGACTCCCCTCCCTCTGAGAGATCTTGGCCAATCAGCTTTTTCCAGGCTCCCCTCGGCTACGAGGCTACAGCATCAAATGGGAATCTAACTAGAAATGTCTGTTTTATTGGGTGAGCACCACTGCGCCACTCTGAGGCTCCAATGTTTTATACAATTATTTATTTCAAGATTTATTTTATGCATTTCTTTTTTTTTTCATGATCACTAGTCGGACAAACATAAAATAATTAAACCTACTCATCATCATCATATTCAGTAGGCAGATTCTAATGCTTCAGACTCCCAGCTACAACCATGTGCTTACTATTGTTCCAAAATTTGTAACTGTAGATTCCAAAGTATGAGTAGAGTTACAGGTGTTTAGGCCCATTCTCCGTGGATGCCTGATTATCAATGCTATTGTTTACTGCATGCTGTTTCATATGCTGTATAATCTTTCAGTAAAGATCCGAAAAATATCTGATAACCACTGGAGGAAATAAATACATTATTGTGTAAATGTGCCATGATTTGGCATTATAGTTTCTTTGCAGGTCACATCATTATGTTAAGAAGCATTTTTTTCTTTCATTTTTTCGTTGTTGCTTTTCTTCATTGTTGTGTTTGGACTATGCCCAAACTAAACATAGAGCATGACTCAATGTCAGGATTTATAGACATGAATATTTAAAAAGAAAAAGCAAAATTACAGTAGATATACTGTAATGTTACAGTGAATATATGTCTGATATGTTTTGATGTAAATAATCAAGCCAGGAAATATTCTGATAGATTTTTCCTTGTTTAATGTGCTACAATAACATAAAATTTAATTGGAAAAACAAAAAAAGCTTTAAAAAAGAAAAAAAAAACATTAAATAAACACATGATTACATTATGCTAACAGTACAAAGGCAAACTACAATTAAAACTGTTAATTCTAATCCAGTATTTATGTGAAACAGCACGTTAATTAAAATGGTAAAAATGAATTAAGCATGTTGATATATTATTATAAATTTTCACTTGTGTGAAACAAATGTACAGATTGTTTGTTTTTCTGTGTAGATCAGATAATGCAACAGAGAAGATATGTCAATATGAGGTACCTGCTTGACAACAAATTACTAAATATTAGAATAAATGCATTTACGATGCTGATCCAAATACAAATTATAACAAAAAGAACCTTGAAACAAATGTAACTACAATGTGTGAAAGGTCCACTATGCCGAGCTCGAACCCGACTCCAAATCATCCACTAGGCCTGACATTTTTTCTTTAAGGAATTTGTAGACTTCTTTTGCAGCTCTTTTATCTGCCTCGATAACGCTGTACAAAATCCTCATTTGCTGTTGCGATGTTAATGAAGGTACATTAATGTTACTGTACATTTCATGAATAATCATGTTCTTGCTTATTAGATGGTCAGCAATCTCCATTACTGATGGAACTTTCTGAATCAGTGTTTCTCTGTGTTTTTTCATAAAGTCAGCACCTGAATAAAAATTAAACATTGTAAATGTTATTCATGTACGCTGTTCATAAAGTCGTGTTCTATATAAATATAGAACTTAGGCCTCTATATGAAGAGTTCCATAGAAAAGTTCAGTAGACACAAAAATTTTAATGCATTATAAATAAAGATAACACTTAAATCACATCAGATCTGATTCATGAATTATTCAAGTTGAAAATATTTCCTAATGTATATTGTTTAATTTGTTCAGAACAGACTGAGCGCAGACTAACAGAATCACTGCTGTGAAGTAAAAATAAAACAAATTAACCTGCACTTTATCTTTGAAAAGAATTGCGAAAGAGCAATGTTTCTGTGTAGAGCAGAGAGTGTGTGTGGGTGAAGGCGACTGGAGGAGGGGTCTGTGTGTGTGTGTGTGTGTGTGTGTGTGTGTGTGTGTGTGTGTGTGTGTGTGTGTGTGTGTGTGTGAAGGAGCAGGGTGTCCAATGACGTATGCACACACATATAACGGTATGCTGATACAGAAAGAGAAAATGGACCTTTAACTTCTCTAATGAGACTTGCTTTTGCTTTACACTCATGCATACGTGTGTTATAATAAACAGTACACGCGTGCTGTACACACCCATAAAGACACAAAATAAAATATGTTTTACGCACACACATGGTCACATCAACGGATGTTGTTTATATCGGTGAGAGATGCACACTAAGAGCTGGGGAGACGATTACCCACAATTCCACTGCGCAAGAGAGAGAAAAACCGTTGGTTCAGTTGTGATCATGTGACGCTCAGCGTCAATACAAGAAGAGCATGCCTGATACATGATACTCGGTACTCGTAAACCAAGACTTGTTTGTTTTCCAAGTCAAAATGTATTAAAAAGCTTTGCTCGTCTTTTACTCGCGATCTGTGGTCCCACTGTATTGTTGTGCACCCAGGTACCAGCTTAAGGTCTGACAATCGCTCTGAGGATTTTATCCCGTCACCTGACAGCAGTCAGGGAACCACTGCCATTGTCTATGCGGCCCTCCAAGCATATGCCTCCACAGTGTAATCCTGACCCACTAACAAACCGGTTATGCTCAATGATGTTATAGGGAGTATAACATTTACAATGGTGTTTCTAGACTCTTTATTCCTGTCACATGTGCTCAGTGTGAACCTGCTCCCATCTGTAAAGAGAACGGGGCACCAGTGGTGGATCTGCCAATTCTAGTTTTCTCTGGTAAATGCCAGTTGAGTTGCACAGAACTGGGCTGTGAACACCTCCTTGCAACTGCATGTATGGATGTGCCATATTGGAGGAGCTATACTACATGTGCATCCTGATTGGGCTGCAGGTACTACTGTACCTCATGCTACCAGTATCGACAAGGACGCAAAACTTAAGAATCCGTCAGGAAGAATAAGGCAGAGCATTGATCTGTGGCTCCCACATGCACCAAAGCAGGTGAATCTGATTCACAATCACTTCTGATTTCTAACTGACTTGCTGTTATACTGTTATCATTAGGTGTTCCCTTAATTCTTGTCTTATTTTTTCAGCAGTTTAGGTACATGTTATAATAACATCTAAAACTGTTACATCTTATTTCCAGTGGTTTAGATGAAAGAACAATGTATGACAATCTTACCTGTTGTATCTAATTTGGGTGAAGCTGCTTCTGTATCTGATGTGACAAGACAGAAAAATCATTCCTTAACCACTAGTACTGTAGGGCAGTTAACTTAATAAATGTATACTGGATCTTGAAATAAAATATAGCATAAGACAAGACTGTTGCACAACATGACCCAATTCATCTGTGAAGCCGTGCCAGTGTTAAATAGTGTTTTGTTTACACTGAAGGTCAAAAAGTCACCGTGTGTAAAATATTCTTCAGCACGGCATTATCAGCACCATCTTCAACTTCAGTGAAATATGTTTCAACTTCATGTTTCAACTACTGTTTCAACTTCAGTATAATATGTGCTATGAGTGTGATATAATTTGTGCTACAAAAGCCTTCATAGCCAACATGTCTTCTACCAAATTGA
This sequence comes from Clarias magur, assembly GCA_013621035.1. Taxonomy (NCBI): domain Eukaryota; kingdom Metazoa; phylum Chordata; class Actinopteri; order Siluriformes; family Clariidae; genus Clarias; species Clarias magur. The sequence goes on along the minus strand of QNUK01000125.1, from coordinate 568,029 downwards.
AAGAACATTCTACATGCCCTCAATATGTGTTTATTTCTCCCTATTTCATCTCCAGCAGTCTACCTCAGTATAAAACCTACAACGTAGGTCAGTTGTTATTTAGGGTCTGTGTACATTTGTGTTCTTGTATTAAATCTACGTTAATCAATCTTTTATTGCTGTTGGTGAAGCATTCTCTGAGATAGGCCTATTATTCATTTCCAGACTGCTTCACTAAAATTGCCCGTGAAATACCACAGGCAATTTGTCACAGGCCACACCCTCACTTGGCATTACTATTCATATTCGTTAACTCTTTTCTGACGCCAAACCCAGTATTTAGTTATTTATTATGAATGAAGACAGCAGCAGTAACAGACACTACAAGCCATTACAAAATAACAAAGTTGTTAAGATACTTAGTAACCTTAGCAAATATGGATTTCCGTCTTTGTATTTCTACCAACCTATTTATACCAGCTCCTCCTGAAAATGCACACTCTCAGATATATATAGGGCCATTTATATGGATACACCTTAATAAAATGGGAATGGTTGGTGATATTAACGTCCTGTTTGTGGCACATTAGTAAATTTGAGGGGGCAAACTTTTCAAGATGGGTGGTGACCATGGTGGCCATTTGGAAGTCGGCCATCTTGGATCTAACTTTTGTTTTTTCAATAGGAAGAGGGTCATGTGACACATCAAACTTATTGGGAATTTCACAAGAAAAACAATACACTAGCCCACATTGGATAGATCCCTCCAAGACTGTTGGAACAAAAAAAGTGATGGTATGGTGTGGTATATGGAGTACAAAGATAGTGGGGCCATTCTTCATCAATGGAAACCTCAAGGCCACTGGATATTTGAAATTGCTACATGATGATGTGTTTCCCTCTTTATGCACTGAAGCTGGCACGTTCCTTGAGTTTTTCCAGCAAGATGGTGCACCACCACATTATGGGCGTCAGGTCCGAGCATTCCGAGATGAACAGTTTCCTGAAAAGTGGATTGGTCGTCGTGGGCCAGTTGAATGGCCTCCATTTATCTTTGGGGTCATCTGAAGGCAATTGTCTATGGTGTGAAGATGTGGAGCATCTGAAACTACGGATACCGGAAGCCTGTGCTGGCATTTCTCCTGCGGTGTTGCTATCAGTGTGTGAAGAGTGGGAGAAGAGGGTTGCATTGACAATCCATCACAATGGGCAGCACATTGAACACATTTGATAAGTGGTCAGAAACCTGTAAATAACTCATGAAAGAATAAAGTTACGTTAAAACCAAGCACACCATTGTTTTTCTTGTGAAATTTCCAATAAGTTTCATTGTGTCACATGACCCTCTTCCTATTGAAAAAAACAAAAGTTGGATCCAAGATGGCCGCCATGGTCAGCACCCATCTTGAAAAGTTTGCCCCCTCACATATACTAATGTGTCACAAACAGGACGTTAATATCACCCACCATTCCCATTTTATTAAGGTGTATCCATAGAAATGGCCCACGCTGTATATTTTTCAAAAACTGCTTACCCTTAAGAAAGACCAGGCGAGACCACACCTCCTCCTCTCTTTCATCCAAAAGACCTAAAGTGATTTTGTTAACCTTGGTATAAAAAAAGACCTCAAATGTAGGGTGATAGTTGGTGCTGTAGTCACGCCTAAACTTCTCACACTAAGGAAACAGGTGATAAAAGATTATTTTAGAATGAATGCCTGAAGTGAACCATGTTTTTTAGGGACAAACAGATGCTGAGATTTTTGTATAATGGTATGACCTGTCTCTTACCTCTGGTTGGATTGTAATCTCATGGTCAGTATTTTTAGTAAAAGGCCAGTATTTATTACCAGGGGTCAGTTCACATGTAGCGCTCGTCTCAATGTATGTCTTGCATTCATTCTTTTTCTGCACCTTTAGAGGAAACAATAATAAAATGTATTTGGGTTAAATGCCAAAATAAAATCTCTGCTCTATTCATAAACAATGCAGTAAAATTGTGCCTTTGTCACTAACGCTACAAAATCTGTTCATCATTTCTAATGATGACATCAACAACACAGACCATGTTAAAGATAATAAATATATTCATTAACAAAGATTACCTCTTCAGCTGGCACATTCCCTGGCAGGAGGTGCATGTGCAGTTTACTCACATTACTGTTTTTTCCATTCAGTTCTTTATAGAACAGTAGAACCTGGGCTTCAATAGGGTGAGCTTTGAATAGCCGTGCCCTTAAGAGACCGAACAGGGAGAAACCTTGAACGTCTATGACGACATGTGTGTTTGTTATTGTTTGTGGCTTAATGATCTCCACATTACCACCAGTCACATGTGCCACAGTCAGTCCCTCCCCATCTGTACCTGGGACATATTAATAATGAGTATTTTAGAAACATAAATTAGATTTTTCCCCCCATCAATGTAGAATAGAGGCTCTGATTTACTAGATTTAGTGTTGTATGCACTTTGGTATAATTGATTCAATTAAATGTACATGGCCAAATTGGTCTTCACAAATACAGACATTGGGTAAAATTGCACATACAGTACAGAACATATGAATAAAATATTAAAAAGTAATGTTTAAGTCATTTTAAATATATCTGGGCAAACTGGCATATATTAATCACACATAATTAATGTAAGGTTCTACTTAAGCTACTTATAATCATGTATATAATTTTTAACTATGAATTGACAAAAGTTAGCCATGAGTCAACTTACGGGTCTCACAATGTGGAAGATGCAAATACTTGATTAAACCTTTATGGCAGTTAATACTGTACAGAGGTCCTGCAGGCTCCTTTTGGTCTAATCCATCCAATGGACAGCTGTCCCAGGACACTATTCTGTACAGCACTTCCCCTTCCCCTTCAATCTCAAACATAAGTTTGATCACGTTGCACATAAACTGACCAGCATGAGGGCACAGACACCTACACATAATATGAAAAGAATGTTAATATCTTCAGCAATAAAAAATAATAATGTAATAAATCACAGTGAAACCTTGGATTGCGAGTAACGTGGTTTACGAGTGTTCTGCAAGACGAGCAAAGATTTTTAATACATTTTGATTTAAAAAACGAGCAAGTGTTGGTTTACGAGTGCTGAGTATCATGTATCACGCATGGGCTGACATGGGCCGGAATTGTGGGTAATCATCTCCCCTGCTCGGGCTTAGTGCTCGTCTCTTACTGGTATAATCAACATCTTCCTCTGCATCTCCTATGTGCGTGCTCGTGCGTAATTTGACACTGACACACACACACGCCGACACACGCACACAAACTCTTTTCACCCCCCTCCCCAGCTTCCCTCATGCACACGGAAACTCCACTCTGCGATTCTTTTCAAAGGTAAGGTGGTGGTTCATTTGTTTTTTTTTGTTTTTTTTTACTTTACAGCAGTGATTCCGTTAGTATGCGCTCACGCCAGTGTCATTAGAGAGATTTCTTTTTTTCTGTTAAAACAGTGCTTCCAATATGTGTGTGCAGTGTGTGTTTGTTGTGAAACTTAAAAGTGAGGTGGGGAGAGGGAGGAGGAGTGTTACTGTGTAAAACGAGGCAAGGGAAGGGGCTAATTCCACACACACACACACACACACACACACACACACACACACACACACACACACACACACACACACACACACACACTGCGCCTGCACGCACAAATGGAAACACTTATCTGTTGTGATTTATATTTACTTTTTTTAAAGGTAAAGCAGGTTAATCTGTTTTTTTTTCCACTTTATAGATTGTATTAATTATTATCATGTTTTTTTGGGGGGGATGTGAAACAAATAATTAGAGTTTTCATTATTTCTTATGGGAAAATCTGATTTGATTTATGAGTATTTGGGAATATGAGCTCGTAATCCAAGGTTCCACTGCATTTTGTCTTGCAGAATTGACTATTATCTTTTTTCCCTGTAATTTAATCTACTGTTGGGTACTATGAATAAAAACCTAAAATCCTGGACATGATATCCGCTTCTCCTGGATGTCTGGCACTGAATGGTGAAATAAATCAGGCACATTACCTATACTCATTTTTGGTCTTATCCTCAGCACATTTTTCAACCACTTCTGGAATGAAGACTTTCACTTCTGATGAGTGCTGTTAAACCAAGACAGAAAACAAAGGGTAGATGAATTTATTCACTGCTTGAGTGCAAACACATGAGCGGTCAAATCTTTAAACACAGTATATGATACAAAACAAAAAGTATTACAAGTAACCGTGGTTTTGTTTTTATACAGTAAGTGTGAATTTGTGTCATTTTTCTAAACGCTATGACTCCACCTCTCCCAGATTTTGTCACAATGCATAGATCAGCTACAGTGGTGTTTGTGATAATTTATGTATTTAAATTTAGATTTTAGTCACTCAATTTTGGTCTTACTTTTTGGAGTAAGAGTAACAGCAATTTATCAACATATATTTTTTTTATCAATCACTCCTGTCTCTACCAAAATGTAGGCAAGCTTTGCAGGTGTCCTAAAAGTAGAGAGGAAATGTCGTTCATCTGCAGATATGCATGCGGAGAAGAGACGTTTTAGTAACACTGAGTGACGTGGAGCTCTTAAAAGATACGTTTGGACAAAACTGAAATACACCCCATGCATTGTGCACCTGGTCCATTAACCAACATTTCCTATGCTCTCTCCACAGGTGACCGATACTGTACGATCTGTTAGTAACAGTGAAGATGCTGCTTTGAAATAGTGATGATTTGAGTTTGGAAGAAATAATAAATTAAACAATGCTCTTACACAGATCACATATATTTCCCCAACACAGCTGTTTTTTCCCCCTTTTTTCCCCTGAGATTCTTTGTTATAAGCATCACTTCACTTCATTTACATGGTGTAACAATGTTTTTTTACAACCCTTGGGTACGTGCAGCAAACTGACAGATGACATTGATGCTTTCACAAATTGACATCCACTTACTTTTTATCTTTAGAGGTAAGAGTAGGGCAGAATTTCGCTTTATTTACATTTGACTATCTTGCCTGCAGACAAAATCCCCCCAGTTTCGTTTTTAAAATTTTTTTTATTATTATTAATTTTGATCAGATTATGACAATCCTACACAGCTCTATTACAGGGACTTAAACCAGTTGTGTTGTTATTAGAGCAGTTTTCTTAAGGCCATACAGATGTTTAGTCCCAATCCTGCGAGTTCTCATCACATTGTATGCATACGGATATGCTTTCACTTTATTTGGTAAACATAGCTGTGGTGTATAATATAGTTTTTTTGTTTTTTTTTTACCATGCACCATCCATACCACGAAAATAAATTAAAACTGACAAAAGTAATAATACTGTAAGTAATACATCAGCTAATGAAAATCAGACATTGCTCTTGAATTGTGATTCAACAGAATGATAATTAAAAAACAACACATTAGTTGCTATCCCTAGAAAATATTGAAACTAATTTGACCATAATGACAAAGTGTGGTTAAACTAAAGTGTGTCCTGTAATTAACACCATGGGTTTCTTCAAATCTTGCAATCAGTTAGTCAGCCTATTTAAATAATGTTCACTCTGCTGTTTGGTACCATAGTAGTACAACACTGAAAATGGACCGGTGATAGCAAAGGAGAGAGCTGTCTGAGGAGATCACAAAAAAAGTTATCCACGACTATATCAAAGACCATCAAAACATCTCCATGCAGGTTGATATTGCTGTGACTTATTTCTTCTTTGTCTTTCGGCTGTTTTCTTCACGGGTGTTACCACAGCAAAACATCTCCTTGCATCTAACATCTGCTCCCTGTAGCCTCACTGTTCCACTTGCATCCACACACACACACACACACACACACACACACACACACACACACACACACACACACACACACACAAACACACACACACCTCAACCTTGATCTTTTCTTTCACACCTACAGCACATCTCACCACTGTATTAAAGCTCTCATACATGTCCTGCATCACTCTAACATACTTCTCTGCCACTCCAGACTCCCTCATACAATACTGCAGCTCCTCTCTCAGCACCCTGTCATATGCTTTCTCTAAATCTACAAAGACACAATGCAACTCCCTATTACCTTCTCTGTACTTGGAAAATGAAGTCTAAACGAAAGGAACTACAAACACAGGGCGCTCTGGCGCCCTCTAGGGGTTATCCCTGACATAACCCCCCCTCAAAGGGCGCAACTCCGGGGCGCCACAGGAGGTCCAGGTCATCCCCCCCAGGGTCCACTGTCCGCCCCTCTTACCCAGAGGCTGGTACCTTTGTCCAGTGGGTCAGGTGGCCTGATGCCCCTGTTGAAGCAGGGCGGCAGAGGCAGAAGACTTTCGCCGTCCTCAGTGATGCAGGGTGACGGTGGTGGAAAGCTTTCGCCGTCCTCTATGATGCAGGGCGGCGGTGGTGGAAAGCTTTCGCCGTCCTCTATGATGCAGGGCGGCGTTGGGGGAAAGCTTTCGCCGTCCTCTATGATGCAGGGCGGCGTTGGGGGAAAGCTTTCGCCGTCCTGTATGATGCAAGGCGGCGTTGGTGGAGGAAGCTCGCCGTCCTCATTGACGTAGGGCGGCGAAGGCAGTGGATGCTCGCCGTCCTCGTTGACAGAGGGCGGCGAAGGCAGTGGATGCTCGCCGTCCTCGGCGACACTGCGCGGCGGAGGCAGAAGAGGCTCGACGTCGCATGAAGGCAGCGGCGGAGGAAGCGGAAGCTCGCCGACCTCGGCGGCGCATGAAGGCGGCGGCGGAGGAAGAGGAATCTCGCCGACCTCGGTGGCGCATGAAGGCGGCGGCGGAGGAAGAGGAATCTCGCCGACCTCGGCGGCGCATGAAGGCGGCGGCGGAGGAAGAGGAAGCTTGCTATCCTCGGCGGCACGTGAAGGCGGCGGCGGAGGAAGAGGAGGTTCGCGATCTTCGGCGGCACGTGAAGGCAGCGGCGGAGGAAGAGGAGGTTCGCGATCCTCTGCGGCGCATGAAGGCGGCGGCTGAGGAAGAGGAAGCTCGCGATCTTCGGCGGCACGTGAAGGCAGCGGCGGAGGAAGAGGAGGTTCGCGATCCTCTGCGGCGCATGAAGGCGGCGGCTGAGGAAGAGGAAGCTCGCGATCTTCGGCGGCACGTGAAGGCAGCGGCAGAGGAAGAGGAGGTTCGCGATCCTCTGCGGCGCATGAAGGCGGCGGCTGAGGAAGAGGAAGCTCGCGATCTTCGGCGGCGCATGAAGGCGGCGGCTGAGGAAGAGGAAGCTCGCGATCTTCGGCGGCGCATGAAGGCGGCGGCGGAGGAAGAGGAGGCTCGCGATCCTCGGCGGCGCATGAAGGCGGCGGCTGAGGAAGAGGAAGCTTGCGATCCTCAGCGGCGCATGAAGGCGGCGGCTAAGGAAGAGAAGGTTCGCTGACCACGAAGGCGCCGTGCAGCGACGGAAGCTCGCCGTCCACGAAGGCACTGTGCAGTGACGGAAGCTTGCCGTCCACGAAGGCACAGTGCAGTGACGGAAGTTCGCCGTCCACGAAGGCACTGTGCAGTGACGGAAGCTCGCCGTCCACGAAGGCACAGTGCAGTGACGGAAGCTCGCCGTCCACGAAGGCACAGTGCAGTGACGGAAGCTCGCCGTCCACGAAGGCACAGTGCTGCGTCGGGAGCTCGCCGTCCACGAAGGCACAGTGCTGCGTCGGGAGCTCGCCCTCCTCTTCTTTTGTTTCGAGTTGCCACATGGAAAATGAAGTCTAAACGAAAGGAACTACAGGAAACACAGGACGCTCTGGCGCCCTCTAGGGGTTATCCCTGACACCTACAGTACAGTAGGTATTTGTTTCAATTTGTTTCAAGCTTTATGTTGTGAAAAAGTGAGATTATGAGATGTGTGTTTCTTCTACCTTAATTTGCTATTTTATAAAGATATTTTTGTTTATTTTATTCATTTAATTTATTTTATTATTCGGAAATGCCAGAACCTGTACATTATTTTATCATTTTGTCTGGCTGCTTACGATTTCTAAAATTAATAAATCCGAAATTACGATTGAAACAGGTACTCAGTATTTGAGGAGTCTTTTCACCGAATACTTTTTTACACTTAAATGAGTAATATTTTGGATGACTAATTTTTTACTTCTACTTAAGTAATGTTGTTTTGAAGTACAGATACTTTTACTTGAGTAAAACTTTTGGTTACTCTACCCACCTCTGGACATCAGGACCAACTCCCTTTCCACACTTCATTCTCTTTAACATCCTCCTCATGACACTCTTACTATTTTTTGCTACTTCCTGCTCCACAAGAGTCACCTCTCCTACTCTTCATTCTCTTTCATTTTGCTCATTCATCAACTCTTCAAAGTACTCCTTCCATCCTCCCATCACCCACCTGGCACCTGTCAGTATATTTTCATCCCTATCTTTACTCCCTCCAACTTGCTGCACATCCTTCCTATCTCTCTCTCTCTCTCTCTCTCTGCCTTGCCAACCTGTACAAAGCTGCAAATATTCACCCAGTTCTTAACCCAGAACCTGTACAAAACTGCAAATATTAAGATGTTTAGAGTCCATGGGACTGTAGCCAAATTGCACTGGATGTCGCCTCAAGATTAAACCGGTCATAGGATAATATGAATGGGGACCAAAGAGCCAAGAACTTCCAAAGAGACTCAAGGTGAACCCCAAGGTCAAGGTACATCAGTGTCAGATCGCACCATGTGTCAGTCTTTAAGCAAAACAGGACATAATGGAAGATGACCCACTGTTATGATACTGCTCATGACAAGTGGAACAAACTACCTGTCAACATGTAGGTGCAGAGGTCTCATTAAGTGCAATTACTTGATTACGAATGAGTTAACGGTCCCATCATTTTGGTCTAGGCCAGTTTCATTATAATAATTAATAATAATAATAATAATAATAATATTATTATTATTGTTATTATTATCAATAACTATTCTGTTGTATCTCAATTCAAAGCAATGTCTGATTTTCATTATTATTATTAATTATGACGTATTACTATGAGCAGAAACCGGAGCACCTGGGGGAAACCCACCAAGCATGGGATGGACATGCACACTCCACATGCACATGTTAAAAGGGGAGGTTGCAGCATTAGTTAAAATAATTTTATACATTAGCAAATGGATAGAAATGTTTACTTACCTGATCAACGCTGGACACTATGTAGAGATAATATGGATAAGTAATGCAAATATTTTTTCCCAATATATTGTTTACTAATACATTGTTATTGGCTGCTTTATTTGCTAGATTTTATAGTTTAGTTTTAGCTATAAACCTTCTGTGGATGTTCTCAAGAAGTACATTTTATTTGATATTAGCTTGTCATGTTAGCTAATTTGATGTTAGCTAAATGCTCTCTTTCGGTAGATATACACCGGTACACTACAGTAATATTAACCAGTTAATGTTCTAGTGATTTAGGCGTGCTGTCCAGTTCCCGCTTAGTGATTTTTAGCTCAGTTTCAGTTTCTGATCTAGTTTTTACTGTATATAAAAGTATATATAAATGAGTATAAAAACTATTTAAAAATTTTAATATTATTATTATTATTATTATTATTATTATTATTATTGATTAGATATTATCAATAATAAAGGAACAAACAAAAATAAATAGATACAACTAGAAATCATACTATACATTTGTGTTGCGATAGGACTTTACATACAGAGCTGGTCACTATTATTGGCAATACTGGTTAAGATGTGTTCTTAGGCATCTAATAATTTTTTTTATTGCAGAAGCAGAATCTTACACTGAAAATTGTAGAAAAATCTAACCTTTAACTCAATTGAATTAATACAAGAAAATAGCCACTCGCCTAAACTTGCCCATATCCATTAAGAAGTATAAAACAACTGGAACAGTGACAAACAAGGCTGGGCGAGGACCCAAGGTTATCTTGCCGTCCAGTGAGGAGGATGGTAAGAGGAATAAAAAAATCTCCAAAGTTCACTGTTAGGGAACTGCTTTAAAAAGTGGCATTTTGGGGTCACGATGTCTCCATAACAACCATCAGACACTATCTACATGCCAACAAGCGGTTTGGGAAGCATGCAAGGAAAAAGCCTTTTCTCACCTACAATCAAAAACATAAATGTCTAGAGTTTGCTGGGACATTTTAAATTAAAATCTGATAGCCTCTGTCAGAAAGCTAAAACTTGGCTGTCATTGGGTCTTTCAGCAGGATAATGACCAGAAACATGTGGCAAAATCTACACAGAAACGATTAAGCAGACACAAAATCAAGCTCCTCCCATGGCCATCTCAGTCCCCACAACTCAACCCGATTGAAAATCTGTTGGGTGATCTGAAGAGGAGAGTGCATAAGAGAGGACCCAGGAGTCTGGATGATCTAGAAAGATTGTGCAAATAGGAATGGTCAAAGATCCCTCTATATGTATTCTCCAATCTTGTGAAATGTTATAGGAGGAGATTAAGTGCTGTCTTGGAGTAACATTAAGTCAAGTCAAGTCAATTTTATTTATATAGCGCTTTTAACAATTGACATTGTCGCAAAGCAGCTTTACACAATAAAAAGAAGTAAGTTTGTATGCAATGTGTATGAATCAAAATGATAAGATTGTCCCTGATGAGCAAACCGAGGTTGACGGTGGCAAGGAAAAACTCCCTGAGATGGTAATAGGAAGAAACCTTGAGAGGAACCAGACTCAACGGGGAACCCATCCTCATCTGGGTGATAACGGATAGCAGGGATTGATCAGCATAATAATGTGTACTGGGAGTTCAGTATAACAGGAGATGTGTTAAAATTAAAAGGAGTCCAGTTTGTTCAGGGGTGCCAATAATAGTTGCCACCATGATTTCATGCAAATGAATAAATAAATTCTTAATGTGGTATTTTTTTATTCCACTGAATAATTGTACCCAGATTAAAATTTGGATTTTTCTCTCTTTTTGCATTGTGGTTCTATTTTGTTTAAATAAAATTTTAATTTATTAGAAGCCTTGAAGCGACTGTTGTGTTTTCTTCCTGTAGCAGTCACAACCATTTTCCATTTGTGTTTAAGTCTCCTAAACTTTATCACTTACTCACTCATCGTCTATACCACTTTATCCTGTATTCAGGGTAGCGGGGACATGGAGCCTATCCCAGGAGGCCTAGGGCATGAGGCGGGGTACACCCTGGACAGGGTACCAATCCATCGCAGGGCACACACACACATACACTCACACACTACGGGCAATTTGGGAACACCAGTTAGCCTAATCTGCAGGTTTTTGGACTGTGGGAGGAAACCGAAATTATGTCAGTAATGTCATTATCTCAGGCTGTCAAGTACACTGTAAAAAAAATCCAACTAGCAAAATGTTGGCATAATGAGTATTTATTAGTAATCTGGACAATAAGACATGAAAAAACTGACTGAACTAGTGAAAACAAGTTCATTAAAAACTCGCTGGGTCAACTAAGGTTTAATTAGTGAACAGACGTTCTAATGCAAGTTAACACGCACAGAAGTTGGTTCGGAAGTTGGCGCGTGCGCGCTGTTACGGGTCTAAATTTGGCGCATGCGCGCTGATACGTTTCTGAAGTTGGCGCATGCGTGTTGGGTGCAGCGGGTATTTTGAACATCATCTGTATTAGTAGCCCGTTTCTCCACCTCACAACGGACAACTTCTTTTAAACTTTGGTAAGTGCACATATTTATATCGAAGTCCTTTGTAGAAATGGTCTTAACATAAATTAGCATTATTATATGGCGTTTTTACGAAGTACATATAGCTTGGTGCAGTTGTTTATTTAACGTGAGACAGTGAGAAAGATGCAAGTCATCCTGTAACCTGAGTTCCTACAAACAATATATTTTGTATTATTTTGAGTTTACTACATTTATTTGTTCTGTATTACAGGTGTTGCATATTGCGAAGTATATTTAATTGTATTAGAAATATTACATTTAGAATTGAATATTATTTAATTATTATTCACAGCACATGATTATTTTCTCTATATCCCTGCATGTGTGATGTTTGATTTATTGGTTATGTTGCTTATGTTAAGAGGAACTAACAGGTTACCTGCCTGGGGTTTCCCATGGGACAGGTGAGAGTGTGACACGGTGTGAGAGAAGCACATGAGGAGAGCAGTTTGTCTTGCCGTTTAGCTTAATAAAATAACTTGTTGCAAACTTAACTGTAGCCGTTTATTACCCGCAGCCAAAGAGACTGGAGAATAATAAGACAAGTCTAGAAATTCGGATTACATTCAAAATAACTCATCGACACTTGTTATTTAAAATATGCAGTATTTGCACCACAGTATTTGTAATCTTTGCATTTAACGTTTCAGAAGACATTCTCTCAATATCCTCCTGGATAAACTCATTTCCAGACCTCATCACAAACTTTGCCATTTCATGTAAGTAAACATTTACAGTGCAGTATTTTTAATGATTTTAAGAATGAAGTATGAAGTTAGGGCAAAAAAAAAAATTCTTGTTATACCTTTCTAGTTTACTTTTTTTATGTAAGACTATTCCTACCCCATTTCATTAAATATAATGAAAAAAAAAAAAAGTAAAAAGACTATTGAATATTTTGGTCAATATAATTGGTCAGATTAGCTCTGCACTAACGTTAATAAGTGCGTAATAAGATTTTTATGTTAATCAATGCTACATTTATTTGATATAGTAAAACTGGAATAAGGTGAAATAATGTTAGACTTCAGAATTTCTGTTGTCTACTGGAATGTACTGTACTTAAAACTGTAATTTATTGCTGTGACAGTAAGCTGAATGTTCTGCATCATTACTCAAGTCTTTAGTGTCACATGGTCTTCAGAAATCCCTCTAGTATGAGGATCTGATCATGAGAGCATTTCTTGATATTTTTGTATAGAGAGTTATAGCTTTTTTTTGCCAATTTTAATAATAATAAGAATGTTGGCCTATAAAAATGTCTAATACTGTCATTTAGTCCTGGGGGGGTGTTTTGTTTCCACAAAACTCAATAAATGTTTCTTGATCATTATGAATAAATTAAAGAAATTAATTTGATTTCTGCGGATCATGTGACACTGAAGACTGGACTAATGATGCAGAAAATACAGCTTTACATCACAGCAATAAATAAAACAATTTAAATACATTCCAATGGGGAATAAAAGCTGCTATATTTCACATTATTCCTGTTTTACTGTATTTCTGATCAAATAAATGTAATCTTCATGAAAACTTGTGCGAGTTCAGTTAGATCTGCTCTGAAGCACAGTTCTACTCTTGGAAAACATATAAGAAATAGAGAGATCGTATTTTACCCCGAAATGTAGATTCAAGCTTTAGCAGCCATCAAAGATTTCAGATGAATGCATAAGGAATCAGAGAAAATCTTGAATGAAACAGAACCTGAGCTGAACAGTGAACCTGAAGCTGGGACTTCACCTTGTTCACATGTACAGTACAGTCATGGCCAAAAGTTTTGAGAATTACATAAATATTGGAAATTGGAAAAGTTGATGATAAGTTTTTATAATAGCAATTTGCATATACTCCAGAATGTTATGAAGAGTGATGAATTGCATAGTCCTTCTTTGCCATGAAAATTTATTTAATCCTGAAAAAAATTCCACTGCATTTCATTGCTGTCATTCAAGGACCTGCTGAGATCATTTCAGTAATCGTCTTGTTAACTCAGGTGAGAATGTTGACAAGCACAAGGCTGGAGATCATTATGTCAGGCTGATTGGGTTAGAATGGCAGACTTGACATGTTAAAAGGAGGGTGATGCTTGAAATCATTGTTCTTTCAATGTTAACCATGGTGACCTGCAAAGAAACGTGTGCATCCATCATTGCGTTGCATAAAAATGGCTTCACAGGCAAGGATATTGTGGCTACTAAGATTGCACCTAAATCAACAATTTATAGGATCATCAAGAACTTCAAGGAAAGAGGTTCAATTCTGGTTAAGAAGGCTTCAGGGCGTCCAAGAAAGTCCAGCAAGCGCCAGGATCATCTCCTAAAGAGGATTCAGCATCCTGAGACCATTCATGTGTGGGGTTGCTGCTCATCCAAGCGAGTGGGCTCACTCACAATTTTGCCCAAAAACACAGCCATGAATAAAGAATGGTACCAAAACACCCTCCAACAGCAACTTCTTCCAACAATCCAACAACAGTTTGGTGAAGAACAATGCATTTTCCAGCATGATGGAGCACCGTGCCATAAGGCAAAAGTGATAATTAAGTGGCTCGGGGACCAAAATGTTGAAATTTTGGGTCCATGGCCTGGAAACTCCCCAGATCTTAATCCCATTGAGAACTTGTGGTCAATCCTCAAGAGGCGGGTGGAAAAACAAAAACCCACTAATTCTGACAAACTCCAAGAAGTGATTATGAAAGAATGGGTTGCTATTTGTCAGGATTTGGCCCAGAAGTTGATTGAGAGCAGCCCAGTCGAATTGCAGAGGTTCTGAAAAAGAAGCGCCAACACTGCAAATACTGACTCTTTGCATAAATGTCATGTAATTGTCGATAAAAGCCTTTGAAACGTATGAAGTGCTTGTAATTATATTTCAGTACATCACAGAAACAACTGAAACACAGATCTAAAAGCAGTTTAGCAGGAAACTAATATTTGTGTCATTCTCAAAACTTTTGGCCACGACTATAGAATTGAGGGAACAGGACACAGAAAATTTTGATGTTGAGACACTTGAGCACAAACCTGAACATCTTTTTTTCCATGCAAACAGTATTGCATATTTCTAAATCTTTCTCTCATAATTAGAGTCTCCCTAATGTTAAATGTTATGAATACCTGAAAGTTTTTTTCAAAAGTGACAATGCATAACATTAGCGCCCTTTTTTCAGACTTCAAATATTGTGGCTCACTGAATGAAAACTGTCCTGGAAGATCTCGATGTGTTTATCCGTGATGGATCTGCACTATTCAGAACATGTCTGGTGAGTATGTTGCATTGGCACCTTGACAAAAATACGGCTGTTAATATTTGTGTTGACATTATTAAGATATTTAAATTTTTATTCATTTGAACTCCGGCTCTTATTTTACTTTATCTGATCATCTCAACTGATTTTAAGGATTTATGAGGTGTTTCTTTCCGTACATTTTGTCTACATTAATCTAGTAGGATCCAAAACTTTCACGGAACAAAAAGAAATATAACAACATAGAAAAGATAGATGTCAAAAGTGATTTTTTTTGTACTCTTTATTACATTAGGACAGTACTCCTGATGACTGTCAGGGATAACCCCTAGAGGGCACCAAAGCGCCCTAAGACATTTTGTGTAGTTCTTTTTAGTTTCAGTTTCAAGGCTTCATTTCCCAGTTCGCAACTCGGTCAGGTGACGTGGGCACGCACCTGATCCGAGTTGATCATTAATCCCAATTTAAAAAAGGTGTGTTTGAGTTCTAGTTAGTGTCTTGCATTTGTTACATTAAGTTGAAAGTATATGTCTCGTCTGTTTAATCGTGTTTTGGTTTATTTTACAGGAAAGTGTTTTGTTTCATTAATTTCCCTGTTTTTTGTGTTATAAATAAAATATATCGTTTCCTTTAACACCTGGACCTCTGCATTTATGCCTCGCACCCCAATACGTGACAATGACGGACAGACCAGAGGGATGAAAGTGTGAGTTCCTATTGTGATTGAAGATGATGACTCCCCTACGACTTTGACCAGTGTCATAAACTTTACTCTTGTGTTGGAGGAAGGGATTGTCTTGCAAGATGCTCCAGAACAGTTTGGCCGTTGACCTGTCGGAAGTACACTTTTGAGGTGATTGAGAAGGTGTTCATGGAATTGGGCACTCACTGCTCTGCAAGGGTACAATCCCTTAAGACTTAACTTCTCCTATGACTTTGCTTTTGTGAGCTGTTTTCAGACTTCACATTATTATTATTATTTTGTACTCTTTTCCTTGTTTTGTGAAGTTTAGATTGTAAAAGGCATTTTGCCATGTTTCCTTTTGTGTTCTTTTATTTGAAAGTCATGAAATGTGGTTGTAGTGTGTTCCTTTTGGTTTAAAATAAAATTTGGAAGAAACTTTCAAGCATTCAGTTACAGCTTTTTTCATTATATTTTATTACAAAAAAACCTGCTTCAGTAACTTTAAACACATTTTGAACCCAATACATGTGACAAGTTCACATTTATTAAATTAATAAGTCTTTGAAACTATCAAATCACTTTTAACTTAACAAAAGAATATAAGTTGGGAGACCTTACTCAGTAAATTTAGTTAAGTCAACAACAATTTGACTTAACTCAAAATTTCAAGGCAACTTGCTGCACAGCTTTTTTGAGTTAACTCCACTTTTAACCCAAGTTGTTGATTTAACTCAAAATGTCAAGGCAACTTGCTGCACAGCTTTTTTGAGTTAAGTGAACAAGCTTGGGTAAAAGTGGAGTTAACTCAAAAAAGCTGTGCAGCAAGTTGCCTTGAAATTTTGAGTTAAGTCTAGATTTTATTTTTTACAGTGTATGTTTACTTTTGTAGCTCCTTCCATACTCACTCAGTACTTCATACTCAGTCTGTAGCGTAGATTTCTTTGTTTTAATTATCTTCTTTTCTTCCCCTTCCTCGTCTCTCTGTGGAAGAGAATAAATCAGTGTGAAGGTTTTATACCTGACTCCATACTGTATGTAAATAAAGATAAACATGAAGTGTTTCTCTGGTCATATCATTCACTGTAAAACGTAATGCTCAAAGTAACATTGAGTACTGTTAACTTAAATAACTGCAATTAGTTCAAATTATTCAAATTCAAATTTTATTTGTCACATACACAGTCATACACAGTACGATATGCAGTGAAATGCTTATACGACCGCTCCGTGACCTTAAATTAATAGACCATTTTGAGTATTCAGAACTTTGTGGCATTTATGAGTTTGTAGAAATGACACTTTTCAAGTTAGCTGAACAAATTTGATATTTTAAGTAATCGTAAATACTTAACTGTCACCTTAAAGTTCCACCAATGTAAAATCTATAGAGCACTGGTGGCTCAGTGGTAGGTGTTTTGCCTGCCATGCAAAAGGCATGGTTCAATCCCCGGGCTGGATTGTCTGCAACAATTTATTTGATTTGCAACAAGTTCAACAAGCTCAAACATAGATAGTTCTGTTTACTTAAAATTGGAAACATCATTACTTAAAAAAAAATTTATGTAGCTGATTACCTCAAATATTTTGAGTTTTGGCAACTTAATCGGGTTTACAATGTTGTGTGTGTCCATGTGTGTGTTTGTGTTTCAGAGCCAGTGAGAGGTGATATTACTAATATTATTGTATTTGGTTACGCACTGAGTTTTAATGCAGCTGAAGAACACCATCACTAAACTGGTCATTACAGTAGCGATAAACATCCTCCCCTCTACAGGAGAATCACAATGAATAGTACACTTATGCACTGAAATAAAGTATTCCAGATTTTATTTGATTATTTCTTTGCTTGGTGGTTTGTTTGTTATTGATTGTGCTAATTAGCTTTTGTTAGCTAAATTGTCCACAGTTGCTTTAAATTGTCAAAAAACAAGCACAAAAAAAACAACAAAAAAAAAACATTTCCAGGTACTGAGAGAATGGCATGCACTGTAAACGCTAGTGCCCAAAGTAATTAAACAAATTGAGTACTGTTCACTTAAATAATTACAATTAGTTCAAATTAATAGATCTTGATGAGTATTTAGAACGTTTTGGTATTTACGAGTTTGTAGAAATGACACTTTTCAAGTTAGATTGAGAAAGTTTGATATTTTAAGTAATTGTAAGTACTTCAGTAACAGTAACTGTCACCTTAAAGTTCCACCAACTTAAAATCTTTCAGACTAGTGATTTTATGTCTGACGTCATCAGGGCAATAGGACACTGGTGGCTCAGTGGTAAGTGTTTCCCCTTGCCATACAAATTACCAAAAGAACTTTGTGTTTTGCCAACTTATTCGGGTTTACACTGTCTATTTGTTTTGTTTAAATTTGCCAATACGTTGGCCACATAAATTATATAACAAAAAGTTTTTGTTTAAATTAATTTTGCTCCTGTTGCAGGATGGCTGCAGAGATTCTCGACTGAATGAAATTTAAACATTTTCTCTGCCACTTGGAGTTTAGGACAAAGTATGCAGATGAATTTCCAAGTGGATGAATGTCACAATTTATTTAACATTAATTTTCATTAATTAATTATATTTTATTAATTTACATTTCCACATTGTTTTTACACATACAGCAGTAATAATAACCATAATAACAAAACCAGTAATAATAACAAATTACTAACAAACACTTCAACAGCTGTGTTTCTAAACAAAACAAATGTACCTTTTTCTAATCTGAAATGAAAAAGTTTTTACTGAGACTGAATACTGTTACCATGGTAACTTATTTACTCACCACTGGGAACAGGCATAATTATTACATCATTTAGTAATCTTATTTAATGCTGCAGTCATACTGTAAGAGATTCATGAACTGGTATTTTATAACAATTTACTCACCGTGGTATCTTTATCTAGATGATGTACTGAAAAAAAAAACATATAATTTAAATGACTTAGTCTTACTTACTTATAGTCTGTAAATGTCTCTGTATTCTACCCTATAGTATCAGTTACAAACATAATGTAGTCACCATATTTTAATCACATTTATATGCATCAGGGAAAAATGTAGGGATCAGTGTGTAGGTCAGATTTGTGTGTGTGTAGAACACTAATGACAAACTAGACACCAGCATGATGAATGTTCTGCCAGCGATCACAGTCTGTTGTGTTCACTACACTATGCTCATGATGCTCATATATCTATGTGCTATTGCACTCTGAACACACAGCACTATTTCATCTGCACAAGAAATATATTATTCATGCAGCATCAACACATCACTATCAGAGAAAAGGATTTATACTCACGAAAGAATTTCTGTGAAAGTAAATAAAGTGTGAGGAATTAATGCATGATTACAAATGTGAATTGTTCCATGTGAAAGTAACTGTTACGCTGGTTAAAACACAGCTGATGTGTGTCTTAATAAAAAAGAGGAAAACTAGACAACAATCAGTCATCACACACAGTAAATCTGTATAATGTAGCATTGTGCTAATATACCGCTAGTTACCCTTAAGGAACAGAAATATCTTGTGATTTATCGGAAAATACTATTTTCTGATATCTGCATGTATTTACCAATATACAGTATGTCAGTATATGTGCATTTCCCCCTGTGTGTTTTACATCTATAGTTAAATATTCTGTAATATATCTGTGTGCTATTGTAGTACATAAAGGAATATACAGAATATCAGATTCCCACTTCCTTTAATTAAAAACACAGACATTTATCAATGTAAAAAACTGAACAGATAACAGAATGATGTGCTTTGCTACTGCCTCGTCTATATATTGGTTACGACAGCATATGATATGTCGCAGTAGACTTGGGAAGATGTGTGATCTCGTTCTGTTTTTCTCTCTTTCACTCCTAAATCCCTCTCTCCTATTATAGAAGTTTTATAAATGAAGTGAAGGACTTCTGTTCTCAGTTCAGTCAGGTTGTCTTTATGCTGTGTGCATTAACATGGCTTACTACTGTTAGCTTAAAGAGACTAAACGCTCGGCCGAGTCAACTCTTCAATGCTTTTTAACAATATGGTGTGATTGTTATGCAGAGCGAGTGATGCCAATTATTCTGTCTACAAGCACTGAACACTGTTAAAGCTCTGATTTATGTTTATTGTGAAGTGTCCGGAAATATCACTGCATGAAAAGAGGTGTATCTGTACTAGGAAACTCCCCTATACACCACTGATTTTCGGAAGTATCTACAGTACCACTGACCGTATACCTCAAATTCCACCAAGCTAGGATACTTCCGGATTGATACCAATTCGGATGTATCTCGCTGAGGAATCCTTCCATGTGTAACGGGTTCGACCCAAAGTTGCACGGGCGGCACCGTGAAACACAGACACGAGGCGAGATCTTAGGGGGAAAAGGGTAATTTATTTGGAATAAATAAGGGGAAGGAAAAGGTAAAAGGAGGGAGGATGGAGAGAAGGGGAAGGAATGATGTGTGCACGTGCATGGTCCGAGACAGTGCCCAGCTGGCATGCGGGCATGCGGCGGTGGGCGGCGTGGCAGAACGGAGCACGCGAGGCAGCGCTCCTGCACGGCCCCTCCCGGCTTCCTTTGGGCGCGGCCTCAGACGGGAGTCTCGCTCGGGCGTCCTTCGGCTGGGTGGCTTACCCGGCTGGGATCGGCAGCCTTAACGCTGTCCTCCTCGCGGCCTTTTCCTCTTCGGCGGCTCGACGCGGGAGCGAAGGGTGCCTTGGGAGCTCGTGCAGCTCTTTCAAAGGGCGGAAATCCAATGTCCTTTTTAAGTCTCTGGGGCAAGTTCCATTTCCCCACTCGCGTGCCACTCTCGAGCTCCACCGCGTTACGCTCTTCTCGGACCCCGGATTAAACTCCGCGCCTTGCTTTTATAATGCGGAGCAACCCCGGAGATCCTATTAACGTTAATCAATGCCAGCCAGCCCGCATAGGCGGCCCTGTCCCTTCGCACACCTGCAGAAGTGGTGCCGCCTACTTAGGGAGCCTACGAAGTGAGCAAGGGGCGATAATAGATTTGGGCGCACGCCGTGACACATGGTACAGCCATTTGTTGCCATGGCAAATAATCTACTCAAGGATTTTGTCAGGAGACCTTCACACCTCAAGCTCTTCCCTATTGGTTTATTTATCTCTACTTTGATTGGTTGTTTTTAAACACTCCCAAAACCCTGACATCTATTGGGACATTACCCAGCTCATTTTTATTCAGCCAAACCCAAGCCCTCATAACTTAGTGACTTGATTGGTTATTGGGCAGGTACGTAGATACATCCTAAAAAAAAGGCTTAACTTACCACAATGCCCGTGTTATGCGCGCTCTTAGCTCTTCTATGCACATGGCTTGACTCTTCCTGCGGTCTTCTCTCATCAAACTTGCGCTCAAATGCATCAAGTCACTGGATAGCCTCTTTGAGAAGAGCAGTGTGTGCAGCTTGCTTTTCCTTCAAACTCTAAAGCTGAAGAGACAAAGGCACACCATGGCCAATCCCCCCACCCGGCTATGATAAGAAGGACAGCACCTCTTTCTGCTAGTCATTAACATATAAAAGACCTTTACACCTCACAGCCATCACCTCTCAGTGTTAGCTGTGAGGACTTCTAGAAAGTTTCACCGATTCCCGTATACATCCACATACATGAGGTATCTGGTTGTTTCACAAAATTTCCTTTTGCATTCTCCCTTTCCAAGCACTCTGCCTCAGACATCTGGCAAACTTAAAGTTTAGCGGAGATTTCCCATACCATATTTGTCCGGATACAGCTCTTTTCATGCAGTGTGTCATGTCACTGTATGTTTCAGTAATAATACCGAATGCTGGAGTATAATCACAAATCTGGGAAACAATAATATACAGTGCTGTGAAAAAGTGTTTGCCCCTTTACTGATTTCTTTTTTTTTTTCATGTTTGTCACACTTTAATGTTTCAGATCATCAGACAAAATTAAATATTAGTCGAAGATAACACAAATAAACACAATATGCAGTTTTTTTAAATGAAGGTTTTTATTATTAAGGGAAAACAAAATCCAAAACTACATACCCCTTTGTGAAAAATTGTTTTCCCCCTAAACCTAATAACTGGTTGGGCCACCCTTAGTAAGAACAACTGCAATCAAGCGTTTTCGATAACTTGGAATGAGTCTGTTACAGCGCTGTGGAAAAATTTTGGCCCATTCATCTTTACAGAATTGTTGTAATTTAACCACATTGGAGGGTTTTCTAGCAAGAATAGCATTTTTAAGGTCATGCCACAGAATCTCAATTGGATTCGGGTCAGGACTTTGACTAGACCACTCCAAAGTCTTCATTTTGTTTTTATTCAGCCATTCAGAAGAGGACTTGCTGGTGTGCTTTGGATCATTGTCCTGCTGCAGAACCCAAGATCGCTTCAGCTTGAGGTCACAAACAGATGGCCAGACATTCTCCTTCAGGATAATTTGGTACACAGCAGAATTCATGGTTCAATTTATCACAGCAAGTTTTCCAGGTCCTGAAGCAGCAAAACAGCTCCAGGCCATCACACTACTACTACCAGTTTATTTTACAGTTGGTATGATGTTCTTTTTCTGTAATGAGGTGTTATTTTACACCACACATAATGGAACACACACTTTCCAAAAAGTTCAACTCTTGTCTCGTCAGTCCACAGAGTATTTTCCCAAAAGTCTTGGGGATCATTAAGATGTTTTCTGTTTTCTGAGATGAGCCTTTATGTCCTTTTTGCTCAGCAGTGGTTTTCCTCTTGGAACTCTGCCATGCAAACCATTTTTGCCCCCAGTCTCTTTCTTCTGGTGGCGTCATGAACACTCACCTTAACTGAGGCAAGTGAGGCCTGCAGCTCTTTTGATGTTATTGGTGGGTCTTTTGTGACCTCTTGGATGAGTTGTTGCTGCAATATTGGGGTAATTTTGGTCAGCCAGCCACTCCTGGGAAGGTTCTCCACTGTTCCATGTTTTTGCCATTTGAAGATAATGGCTTTCGCTGTGTGTTGTTATACTTCAAAGCAGTTTTTGGATCAAAAATAGTGTTGTGTAATTTTTACATTACTGAGATATCTACTTGAGTTAAGAATTGTAATAGCCTGGTGATAGAAACTGTCCTTCAGTCTCTTAGTGCATGCGGACAGGTTCCTGTACCACTAACCAAATGGCATCAGAGAGAAAAGTGTGCATGTGGGGAGGTTGTGGTCCTGGATGATGCAACATGCTTTCTGCAGGCATCATCTGTGGTATATATCCTGGATGGACGGCAGCATACTACCAGTGATGTACTGTGCCATTTCCACCACTTTTTGTAGTGCTTTTCCCATACCACACTTGTGATACATCCCATCAGTAGGCTCTCGATTTTGCACCTCTTGAGGTTTATGAGGGTGCTGGACTTCATGCCGAAATAGAGCCGCTGACAAGCTTTGTTTACCATGGTGTCAGTGTGTGTTGTCCAGGAGAAGTCATTTGTGATGTTGACGCCAAGGAATTTGAAGTTTTTTTTTTTCTCCCGACCTTGGCGCCATCGATGTAGATAGTCAACTATCATCTCCTTTGTTATTGTGACGTTCAGAAGAAGGTTATTTTCTTTGCACCAGCTGGTTAGTGCCCTGACCACTTCTCTGTAGGCAGTCTCATCCTGATCAGTGATGAGACCTAGAATGGTCGTGTCGTCCACAAACTTGTACAGGAGATATAGTTTGATCTATGTTTAGCAGTGCAGTCACAAGTGAACAGAGAGAACAGGAGAGGGCTGAGAACACACCCCTGTGGTGCACGTATACTGAGCGTTATTGATGATCTGGCTACCGATTTTTATCATCTGTGACCTGCTGGTCAGAAAGTCAAAAATACAGCTGCACATGGAGATATCCAGACCCAGATCAGCAAGTTTCTTAACCAGTTTGGAGGGAGTGATAGTGTTGAATGCAGAGCTGTAGTCTACATAGAGCATTCTCATGTATGTGCTCCCTCTGTTCAGGTGGTGAGAGCGGTGTGTGTGTGGCTAAGGTGATGGCATCATCTGTGGTCCCCTTTGGTTTGTAGGTGAACTGTAGTGGGTCTAGGGTGTCAGGGAGGGCGGAGCAAATATGTGTTTTGACAAGTCACTCGAGGCACTTCATGATGTCTGATGTTAGTGCCACTGGGCAATAGTCATTGAGACAAATGTTTCTTTTTTTTTTTGGAATAGGAACAATGGTGGATTCCTTTAAGATGGTAGGGACCACTGACTGAGTCAGAGAGAGGTTGAAGATACTGGTGAGCACCTCCGTAAGATGGTCGGCGCATGCTCTCGGGACCTGGCCTGGGATGCCATCAGGACCTGGGGCTTTGTGTGGATTAACTTTTTCGAGTGCTCATCTCACCTCAGCCATCTCGAGAATGAATATAGGGTCATTCCTATTCATTTGTGGTCTAGTGGCAGGCCCTGTATAGTTCACATCAAAACGAGCGTAGTAGGTGTTAAGCTCGTATGGGAGTGTTGCACTAAGTGGTGTCACATTCTTGCCTGCTCCTTTGTAATCAGTGATGCAACGTATTTCACTCCACAGGGGCCTGGGGTCTTGACTGTGGTTAGTGGACTCCACCCTCCCCTTGTACTCTCTCTTAGAATCTCTAATGGCTTTCCTGAAGTCATACCTGGCAGCTTTGTAGTCATCAGGGTTCCCTGAATTCAAGGCAGATGTCCGTGCTCTCAGCTTAGTGCAGATCGCCTGATTCACCCACGGTTGGGGTAGAAGCAGATGGTGGATTAAGGAATAGTATCATCAATGCACTTAATGATATAGCCTATCAGTTGTTTCAAAGCAGTCCATTAAGTAGTCTCTTTTTCATATTAGCTCTGTTAAAGTCCCCCAAAACAATACAATCAGCATCTGGGTGTGAGTTTTCCAGTCCATTTATAACCTTTTACAGTTCCTCCAATGCTTGTGATTCATCAGCCTGTGGGTGGATGTAAACAGCTGGGTTAGGGTTAGGCGTACAATACTGAACTCTCTGAGGAAGTAGAATGGCCTAACTTTAATGGTTAGCAGCTCTAAATCAGGTGAGCAGTAAGTTATTAACACACACACACACATCTGTAGCCCATGCAGAATTAACCATAAAGCATATTCCCCCACGTCTTGAATTGCCCGAGTTTGCTGTTCTACCTAGTCGATAGATGAAAAATATTATTTTCCTTCCGCCGCGTCCGTGTAAACAAACGATCCAAGGAAGTACATCGATCACTGTTTCTAAAAACAATGATTTAAAATTAGAATTCGCTGCCGGTCTCAGGTGTAGGAATGAGACGCAAGTGTACTGAAAGTGCGAAAGTGCAGGACAAATGAAATAGAATAAAAATGAAAAACATATGAGCAAACGTTTACTGAAGTTGTATCGGAGCTCTCGTCAGTGCTGCAGTTTCTCGGAGTGTGACAATCATGCAAAAAAAACAAGACATCAGTAAGGGGGCAAACACTTTTTCAGACAACTGTACATGTAAGTGTATGAGACGAATCTGATGGAGTCTGGCAGTGGTGTGTGTTATATCTTACATGTTTGTTGTGTCTTTTACTCGACATTATGAATGTCTCTGCCTACATTATTGCAGTGCAGTGGGGTTACACACAGGTGCATTGTAGGACAAGTTGACATGGAATTGGAATCTCACTGATCAGAGTCCTTCACATAGACATCATGTACTTTTTTTTTGTTTCTATTTGATCCGTGAATTAAAATCTAATGTATGTAACAAGGTTAGAAAATATCAGTGTTTATCATTAGTGTGAATTCAAGTTATTTACTTACCCGTGCTGAAAGTGTCGTGTAAAACAACAGAGAGAAATGTAATGTTAGATAAAATACAATGAGAAAAATTTATGATGTACAGTCAGACTATTTTCTAAACAATCTTTACTCTGTGGGCAATTTTTATAATTTGCATAAAATTTAACAAATTATTAGCTCCATTAGATCAGATTATTCAGTAACAAGTGTGTGTCATTTGTAAACACACCATCAGCTTTTTAGCTTTCAGTATCAGTGTGTAGTTCAGATTTGTGTGTGTGTGTAGAACACTAATGGCAAACTAGACACCAGCATGATGAATGTTCTGCCAGCGATCACAGTCTGTTGTGTTCACTACACTATGCTCATGATGCTCATATATCTATGTGCTATTGCACTCTGAACACACAGCACAGTCCAATCTATTTCATCTGCACAAGAAATATATTATTCATGCGGCATCAACACATACCCTGCTGAAAACTCCAGCATAGACCAGCATGATTTATATGCTGGTCTAAGCTGGTTAAGACTGGTTAGTGCTGGTCTGATGCTGGTTTAGCTGGTGAACCAGCATAACTGATAGAAGACCACCATGCCTGCTGAAAAATCCAGCATAGTCCAGCACAGGGGTGGGCAAGTTCGGTCCTAGAGAGCCGCAATCCTGCAGAGTTCAGCTCCAACCCTAATCAAACACAGCTGAACAAGCTAATCAAGGTCTTGTGGACTACTAAGGCTACTGGCAGGAGAGTTTTTTTTTTCAGGGCTGGAGCTGAACTCTGCAGGATTGCGGCTCACTAGGACCGAACTTGGCCACCCCTGGTCCAGCATGATTTATATGCAAGGCCACCAGCAAGGTTTTGGTAGTTAAAATTGGTTACCTCAAGATAACTCATTATCTTGTATTTTAATAGGTAGTACTGAAAATAGTGTGTGATATAAATACATGGACTGTGTAGTGCTCTCTTTAAATGCATTTACATACAAAAGACAAAAAAAAAAATCCATTTACCAAAATACAGTATTTTATATTTATTAAATATCTGTGGGTTGTCTAAAAACACAACACAAACCTTTTATATAAATGTACTGGCAATAAATGTTTTTAAAAAGTAATCAATAGAAGACCACTTAAAATTGAAAAAAACAAAAAAAAAACAGCATAGACCATCAATAATTGCACACTCTTCACACTACATCACTATTTATTCTATAGCACAAGCCACTTTAAGTACAAAATCACTTTATAGCTTACTTGCACACCCCCTGGACATCTCTATTTATATTCCATATTTTTCCATACTGTACACCTAGGTTCACCTAGGCTTTATTATATTTCTTATATCGGATATATATTTGTTTCTACATTTGCACCCAGGTTTTCTTATTTTCTTATTCTCTTATATTTTTTATATTTTAATTTTCTTACATTTTTCTTATTGTATATTTTTACTGTACATATATTTGATTATTTTATTCTTAGTTAAATCTATTCCTACGTTCTTTGTTATATTCTTTTAGTGTAAATAGTCTTAAATAGTTTCTATTCTAAGGTCACGGGCAGTCACCTAAGCATTTCACTGCATATCGTACTGTGTATGATTGTGTATGTGACAAATAAAATTTGAATTTGAAATTTGAATCATAGCTGACCAGCAATTATATCAGCATATGTTGTTTTGGTCCTGGTATGCTGGGCAACAGGTGACCAAATTTTTTAAAAGCATGTGACTTGAGGCTGAGCTCTGATTGGATTTTGCGATGTCATGCCTTTATTTTATGCTCGTAGTAATGATGCTTAATCACCTGATAAATGCCTATTTACAGGCGAGTATTAAAAGTCTAATTTTAATTTTGTTTGCGCCCCCCCCCCCCCCCCATTTTATATGTTTATAAAGTAAGGTTACATTTATATGTTTATAAGTAAGAAAAATACACAAATGTCAGGACATGTCGGAACTACTTCAGGGCCCATAAACCAGACCCCTAAATAAAAAGTGAGGGCCAAGCTGACTCATTTACACTCCTATGGTGTGAAAGTAACTGTGTGAAAGTCAACCTGAGAGGTTGGTCTCATGTTCTGTTTGTTATTAATTTATTATTAAACCTTATTTGCTGTTCATTGTTAAATTATCACATTGTTACAAATGTGCATATTGTATATATTGTGACATATTACACAGTGTTAATATTGTTTGTGTTGGCCAATAAAGCTGATTTTATACTGATTCTGTTTTATATTTTACAGAATTATTGGATGACCATCTTGCATGTACTGTATTCTGGCTTTTATGCCATACCAAAATTTTATGTGGTGGTGAACAGCTGGGATGCATGGGCTGCATATGTTGTGTTTTGGTGCTGCTATGCTGATGACCCTACTTATGCTAGTTCTGGTGAAAAAAAACAGCATAAACCAGCATAGCTGGTCCCCAGCTTGATCAGAAATTATGACCAGTATCAGTAAAGTGACCAGCATACCAGCACCAGCATGATGGCACTATCATGCTGGTCACCAGCATACCAGCACCAAAACACAACATATGCTGGTCAAGCTGGTCTATGTTGTTTTTTTTTTTTCAGCAGGGTAACTATGAGAGAAAAGGATTTATACTTACCTTTTCGTGGCCTCTGTGAAAGTAAATAATAGAGAGTGAAGATTTAATGCATGATTACAAATGTGAATTGTTCCATGTGAAAATGTGAAAGTAACTGTTACTCTGGTTAAAACACAGCTGATGTGTGTCTTAATAAAAAAGAGGAAAACTAGACAACAATCAGTCATCACACACAGTAAATCTGTATAATGTAGCATTGTGCTAATATACCGCTAGTTACCCTTAAAGTACAGAAATATCTTGTGTGTTCCGTTTGTTGTGTCTTTTATTTGACATGGAAAACATCTCTCCCTACATTATTGCGGTGCAGTGGGGTTACATTGTGTTACATTGTGCATTGTGGGAAAGAAGCTGACTGATGGAAGTGGAATCTCACTTACTGATCAGAGTCCTTCACATAAACATCATCTGAAAATAGTTTTTATGTTTCTATTTGATCCCTGAATTAAAATCTAATACATGTGATAAGTTTATAAAATATCAGTGTTTATCATTAGTGTGAAGTCGAGTTATTTACTTACCCATACTGAAGGTGTCGTGTGAAACAACAGAGAGAAATGTAATGTTAGATAAAATATAATGAGAAAAACTTATGATTTATAGTCAGAATAGCTGCTAAACAATCTTCACTCTGTGCTTTCAGTACAAACATGTTCAGCTACATTAAAGTTTTTTTAGTAAATATAACAACAGGTATTTAATCATGTATGAATAGTAAATATTTACAAATTTAATAAAACTGGTGAATAAAGCATATGAAGTAAAAATGTGAAGCATTACCACATTTTAATCTCATTTCTATCTGTATCAGGAAAAATAAATACAAGTTCTACTGTCCTCCATAAATGTCCATGTCTCCATGTTCCACAGAAGTGCTGGTTTAATGTAAATCATGATGAGTTTTATTGTAACTTCACTCTTTCCTCTTTTCATCACTCTGCTCCAGCTTAGTCTTTGTCTCATCTGTCCATCATCTACTTTTTAGCAAACTGTAATCTGCTCCTTTGCTCTTGAAGCTTATCTGTGTGTTTATCTCTCTATTGGATGAAGCCTCTGAGCTCATGCTGCTGCAGTTTCGTTCTTTGTCTCAGAACTCTACAGTCTGTCACTAATGTTTATGTTCAATTCTTCTACATGGTGTATTTTCATTGGGTTTAAAATATCAGAGTTGATTTGCTCATCAATGTGACCTTCACAGTTACTGAGCACAAGGTCAAAGGTCAAAACCTCTCACTTTAACAAGGGCTTGTCTTTTACCTAGCGTTAGCCGCTTAGCTCACACTGTGTCTCTGTCTGATTCTGCAGCAGTCTGATCTCCGATGTCGCAGTGTATCTGTGCTCATTCTGACTGCGCTCATTCAAACACAGCACACAGTCTAACAAACAAACTAGCTGCCCAATATTAGCTAGCTGTGTGTGTTGTTGTGCTTCTCAGTGCTATATTTGGCAGTGATTTAGTCTGTTCTACTGGATATCGAGTAACTGTAACAATATAAAGGACACATTTAGTGTGTAATTTAGTTTCCACTCTGACATAAAAATCTCTCCGATTGTTTCAGTTTAAACTGATATTGAGCCAGTCTCTGATTATTAGCTCCATTAGATCAGATTGTTCACTAATGAGTGTGTGTCATTTGTAAACACACCTTCAGCTTTTTGTCTCTCAGGATCAGTGTGTAGGTCAGATGTCTGTGTGTATAACACTAATGACAAACTAGACAACAGCATGATGAATGTTCTGCCAGCGATCACAGTCTGTTGTGTTCACTACACTATGCTCATGATGCTCATATATCTATGTGCTATTGCACTCTGAACACACAGCACAGTCCAATCTATTTCATCTGCACAAGAAATATATTATTCATGCAGCATCAACACTTCAGATAAGTATTTATACTCACAATACATTTCCCCCTGTGAAAGTAAATAATAGAGAGTGAAGATTTAATGCATGATTACAAATGTGACTTGTTCCATGTGAAAATGTGAAAGTAACTGTTACTCTGGTTAAAACACAGCTGATGTGTGTCTTAATAAAAAAGAGGAAAACTACTCAACAATCAGTCATCACACACAGTAAATCTGTATAATGTACCATTGTGCTAATATATATACCCTTATATATACCCTTAAGGAACAGAAATATCTTGTGATTTATTGGAAAATACTACTTTATGACATCTACAGAACATGTATTTACCAGTATACAGTGGAATCTTGGATTACGAGCATAATTCGTTCAGGAAGCGAGCTCGTATTCCAAAAACACTTGTAACCCAATTCAAACCTTTCCATAAGAAATAATGAAAACACAAATAATTCGTTCCAGAGCCCAAAAAATTAATTATTAAGGCGAGAGAGTGTGTGTGTCGGTGTGTGTGTGTGTCAGTTTCAAAAAACTCGGCACTCGTAAACCAAGACATGCTCGTTTTTCAAGTCATAATTTATTAAAAATATTTACTCGCCTTGCGGAACACTCGTAAACCGAGTTACTCGCAATCCAAGGTTCCACTGTACAATATGTCAGTATATGTGCATTTCCCTCTGTGTAATTAAAATTTATAGTTAAATATTTTGTAATGTATCTGTTTGCTATTGTAGTACATAAAGGAATATACAGAATATTAGATTCCCACTTCCACTTCCTTTAATTAAAAACACAGACATTTATCAATGTAAAAACCTCAAGAAAGCAAAATCTGACTTAATAAGTCTTTCACATAAACACAATATTAAAATGTTATGTTTCTAATAATGCATTATTTAAAACTAATACATTTTATAAATGTGTAAAATATCAGCCTTCATCATTAGCGTGAATTCAAGTTATTTACCTACCTGTACTGAAGGTCCACCTTAAAAGACCAGAGAAATGTAATGTTAAATAAATTACAACAAAAAACTACAGTGAATTTATGTTTTGCAGTCAGAAAAGCTGCAACTTATTTTACAAAAAACGACAGATATTGAATAATACATTATTTCATTTATTTTATTTCATTTAAATAATTAAATGCTTCATGGGGTGTTATTTCTCAGTATAGTAATGACGTTAAAATGTTTTTAATTTAAAGTTGTATTGAGTCAATCCCCGCTTAACAAGGCAATAAAATGTAATACATTTATCAATCGCTATTTAATTAGTATTTGTACGAGCTGCTGCTTTTAGAGTGAAAAACACACTCAGTGTTTATTGGACTAAAATAAACTCCACTCCACATTAGCACCCTGTATACTGAACCTCATACTGAATACTGAGTGTGTGTTTCATGTACTGAGATGAGGAGCACAGATGATGATGTTGAGTTTATACAGTGTGGAGTTCAGGAACACTTACCTCTCATCACTACTGTAATCTCCTCTGTTCTGTCTCCATCAGTGACCTGACACAGGTAATGTCCTCTATCTGACCATGTACAGTCTCTCAGCTGTAAGGAGATGTTTCCTCTCTCCAGCTCCTGGGTGAACAGACTCACTCTGCCCACGTAACGTATCCCCTCTGTCAACTGTCTGTTCTTATAGACACAAACACATGCTGTCCCCTTAAACCACCGGATCTCCATGGTAACAGCACTGATTTCAGAAGACAAACAACACGAGAGAGTCACAGCAGAGTGATTATCCCAAGTATGACTGGGATTGATGAGTTTAAAGGCATCTGTTTTAGAAACACACACACACACACACACACACACACACACACACACACACACACACACAGTTAGATAATCTTCAATAAATAATACAGATAATTGTATCTCTGGAAATATAACTTACTGCTTGCAGTCGCCATCTTTATCTCTTTCTGTAGGTTCAAACTAATAGAATTCTAAACACACAAAGAAAGAGAGAGTCATCCTTTTAAACAACTTAACTCTCACACACACACACACACGGTTAGAAAGCACAATTCCACGGTGTATTTGGAGGATTAGTTTAACAGGTTATTGAGTGGTTGGTGACTAACATGTACTTTGGCATGAAGCTAACTCCTCTTACTTTTTCTGCTGCTCATATAAACATATCTGCCGCTCTAGCTGAAGTCACGATTGTTGACTTTGAGTTCATTGTCAATATCGTGACATTGTTACGATATTGAGTTTATTTGTTATTTTGTGTCTGGTTGTGTGTGCTTTGTCTCTCCTGGTGGGAGGGTGTATCTTCCCTTGCTGTTGCAGGTCCCACCCTCTTCAGTGTGCCTGCAATCTATTGGTTGCTGCCCTGGCTTTCCTTTGTTGGTCCCCCCTCCTGCCAGATGATTGGGTGTCCAGGAGACCCATAGGCCTACTTAAGGCCTTCAGACCACAGTGCTTCAGACCATGTTTTGCTTACTGTTTTTCCGATGACTATCTGTAAAATTATATTGTGTATGACATTCTGCTACGTTTCTGACTTCGTTTCTGTGTATGCCCTTCTTTGGTTCTGGTTGCAAATACGTTTTGTATATATTTGTATAGTGGAACCTTGGATTACGAGTATAATTCGTTCCGAAAGTGAGCTCGTATTCCAAAACACTCGTAGACCGGGGCGTAACACCATTATTTACACGATTCAGTGTTTAAATATCAAGATTAAAATTCCGACTCTGCCGAAGCTCAGAATCAAGACACAAAATAACAACAGAAATAAACAGATTAAAAATATATACACATATAAGTGTAAAGTCAACATCAAGTGACACTAAAGGTGAAAACTACTGAAGAAGGAAAGCAAAAAGCAATAATAATAATAATAAAAATAGTAATAAAAATAATAATAGTAATGTTAGGAGAAATCATTATTGATACAAAAGAAGGATAAGTAAATTTTCAATTCAATTTTATTTGTATAGCGCTTTTAACAATTGTCATCGTCGCAACTCAGCTTTACACAATAAAAAGAATTATTTAAGTTTGTATGAAATGTGAATGTGTATGAATCAAAATGGTTAGATGGTCCCTGATGAGCAAGCTGAGGTCGACAGTGGCAAGGAAAAACTCCCTGAGATGGCAGAAGGAAGAAACCTTGAGAGGAACCAGACTCAACAGGGAGCCCATCCTCATTTGGGTGAAACAGAAAGCAGGAATTGATTTGCATTCATACTGTGTGTTGGATGGCAGACAGTTCAGTATAACAGTTGTTAACAGATGTTAATTGATGTTACTATGGAGTCCAGGTAGTTATTGGAGGCTCAGGTAGACTTGTAGGAAATTCCAGTCCTGAACTATCGAGTGACTGTAGCCAAGTCCACAGAGAAACAGCTGTCAACATCAGTCGAGGCCAGAACCGTCTTCATAGCAGAGTTTCCATCTCTCATCTCCTCCACACAACACTCACTCACCTGGACACTAGAAGGGGGAATTATGTTAAAATGCTTTTCATCGACTACAGCTCAGCATTTAATACCATAATTCCCTCCACACTCACCACCAAGCTGGAGCACCTGGGACTCAGCTCATCTCTGTGTCAGTGGATCTCTAATTTCCTAACTGGGAGACCACAGGCAGTAAGGATGGGTGGACACGTCTCAACCTCTGTCACTCTCAGCACTGGAGCCCCACAGGGCTGTGTTCTGAACCCCCTGCTGTACTCTCTGTACACACATGACTGTGCAGCCACTACCAGCTCCACCACCATCATTAAGTTTGCTGACGACACTGTCGTGGTGGGCCTGATCTCTGACAACGACGAGACGGCCTACCTGAAGGAGATTGGAAATCTGGAGAACTGGTGCCAGAGGAACAACCTTCTTCTAAATGTCAGTAAGACAAAGGAGCTGATAGTGGACTTCAGCACTAAGCAGGAGAGGAACTACCAGACCCCGTCATCAACGAGAGCCCAGTGGAGAGAGTGGACTGCTTCAAGTACCTCGGTGTTCACATCACGCAGGACCTGTCATGGTCCTGTCACATCAACACCGTGGTGAAAAAGGCCCGACAGCGTCTCTACCACCTCAGACGCCTGAGAGACTTTAGACTGCCCTCTAAGGTGCTCAGGAACTTTTACTCCTGCACCATAGAGAGCATCCTGATGGGAAACATCGCATCCTGGTTCGGGAACAGCACCATGCAGGACAGACGAGCCCTACAGAGGGTGGTGCGATCAGCTGAGCGCATCATCCGAACTGAGCTCCCTGACCTGCACTCGATCTACAGCAAGCAGTGCTGGACCAAGGCCAGGAAGATCATGAAGGACCTCAGCCACCCCAGCAATGGACTGTTCTTTCTGTTGCGGTCTGGGAAGCGCTTCTGCTCCCTCAAGGCCAATACAGAGAGACTGAGAAGGAGCTTCTTCCCGCAGGCGATACGGTCTCTCAATCAAACCAATACACTGGACTAAAACACCTCTGCATTTTCTTGCACACACAGAACGGTCAATTATGTCAATGCACATTTGCACATATATGCACATTTGCACACTTCAAGGACTTCTTTTCACATCCCCCTCATCTCATTAAAATACTACCTCAAGTCTTTCACAGACTTAACTTGTAATATATTATATTATACTTCAGAAGGTATATATATTTTTTTTTTGATAACTTTGCTGGAATCTGTTTTATAGGTTCCATTTGTAAAAATATTTAAGGTCACGGAGCGGTCGTATAAGCATTTCACTGCATATCGTACTGTGTATGACTGTGTATGTGACAAATAAAATTTGAATTTGAATTTGAATTTGAAACCGTCCCCAGACATCGGACGCATCCCAAAGAGACACATAGGACATCCATGTGACCAAGATCTCCAACCAGAAGCGGGGCACCAGGAGAGTCAGGCAGGTCCAGAGGGCAGAGGGAGTCTGGATCAATGACAGCTCAGGAACGACACGTGTAGATCGACAGCGAGAGGGAAAGAGAGAGGGGGGAGAGCAGAAGAGGAGAGATAACAGTGAGGTATGGTCACAGTCACATAATGTATAAGGTGACTGTATATTTAGTGTAGAGTGCAAACAGGGACACTGGCAGGACTAACTATAACAGCATAACTAAAAGGGAGAGCCAGGAGGAAACACAGACGTGAGGGCTCCCTGAGATCTAAAGCAACCAATCACTTCACCGTCAACAGTGAGTGATCAATGAGAGTGGGGAAGACAGCATCTAAGCATACCAGTTCACCATAATACTCTACGTCCATGAGTCCCCCAGATCTGCTCCTTTACCTAAGGCAAATCTATTTACGAAATGCTTGTTTAAATAAATAGGTTTTTAGCCTAGACTTAAACACTGAGACTGTGGGCCTCTGAGTGGCGCAGTGGTAAAGTGCTCGCCCTATCATTAGGAGATCGCCAGTTTGAATCCCGGGTGATGCTGTAACCTCTCGCAGCCGGAGGTCTAGAGAGAGCTGATTGGCCGAGCTCTCTCAGAGGGGGAGGGAAGAGAGGTACTTATTGCTCCCACATTAATCACAGCTCTACAGTCAATCAGGGGCGTCTGTGAGCTCGCGCAACGGAAGGAGCGCTGTTCTCCGAGTGTGTTACGCTGCCCCTAACGGTGCGTGAGCGAGCAGTTAAAAAAAGATGCGGTCGGCTGGCGTCGTGTGGTTCGGAGGAAACACGTGATAGTCTTCGGCCCTCCTGGCTGAGTGGTAGTAGTAGCCTTAATGTGGGAGCCCCCTAGAGACGGGAGGAATTGGAAATTAGGGAGAAAATCGGGGGAAAAAAAAACAAACAAACACTGAGACTGTGTCTGAGTCCCGAAGACTATTCCATAACTTTGGCGCTTTGTAAGAAAAAGCTCTGCCCCCTGTTGTAGTTTTAATAATACGTGGTTACTGACAGGCAGCCTGCATCCTTTTTGATCGAAGTAAGTGTGGCGGATCGTAAGACACTAGCAGTTCACCCAGATACTGCGGGGTGAGACCATTTAATGCTTTATATGTCAAAAATAGTGTTTTAAAATCAATGCGAAATTTCACAGGGAGCCAATGAAGTGAAGAGAAGATAGGGGTGATGTGCTCGTATCTTCTGGTTCTAGTGAGGACTCTGGCTGCTGCATTTTGAACTAATATGCACCTATTGAAATACTATAGGTGAACAGACAGTAAAGCATTTCTATAGTCCAACCTAGAGGTGATAAAAGCATGAACTAGTTTTTCTGCATCATTTAGTGACAATATACAGTACGGACCAAAATTTTGGCCACACCTTCTCATTCAAAGAGTTTTCTTTATTGTGTTCTTTATTGTGTTCTTTAGCCCAAGCAAGTCTCTGCTGCTTGTTGCCTGTCCTTAGCAGTGTTTTCCTATCAGATATGTTAGCACGAAGGCCTGATTCACACAGTCTCCTCTTAACAGTTGTTCTAGAGATGTGTCTGCTGCTAGAACTCTGTGTGGCATTGACCTGCTCTCTGATCTGAGCTGCTGTTAACCTGCGATTTCTGAGGCTGGTGACTCTTGGTTTACCTTTCCTGGGGCGGTTCGCATTTGTTTGTTTGGGTTTCTTTGTAGCGCTTGATGATTTTTGTGACTGCACGTGGGGACACTTTCAAAGTTTTCCCAATTTTTCTAACTGACTGACCTTCATTTCTTAAAGTAATGATGGCCACTCGTTTTTCTTTACTTAGCTGCTTTTTTCTTGCCATAATACAAATTCAACCTCTTTGAATAAGAAGGTGTGACCAAACTTTTGGTCTGTACTGTATTCCTTAACTTGGCAATATTTATGAGGTGAAAGAATGCCATCCTGGTGATAATGTCTACATGATCTTCAAGTGAAACACTAGAATCTATAATCACACCAAGGTCTTTTACTGTTGCACTAGATAGAACAGAAAGGCCGTCTAAAATTACAGTGTGATCTAAAAACTTGCTTCTAGCTGCCTCCGGTCCTATGACTAGAACTTCAGTCTTATCGGGATTAAGCAGAAGGAAGTTAATTAGCATTCAGTCTCTTATATCCTTTACGCATTGCTCAACTTTAGCAAGCTGGTTTCTCTCATCTGGTTTTGCTGATTTACTGGTTGTTGTCAGCATAACAGTGAAAATTAAAATCATGCTTATGGATTATGTTGCCCAAAGGAAGCATGTAAAGGGAAAAAAACAGTGGGCCTAAAACCAAACTCTGTGGGATATCAAACTCCTCTAGAGAACATGCAGAATAATCACCATTTAAATCTACATACTGATAACGATCAGTCAAATAGGATCTGAGTCAGGAAAGGGCTGTTCCCTTAATTCCTCCTACATTTTCTAATCTGTGAAGGAGAATACTATGATCAATGGTGTCAAAAGCTGCACTGAGGTCGAGTAACAAAAGCATAGTTATGAAACCCTGAGCAGAGGCCAATAGGAGCTCATTTACTACTTTTACGAGTGCTGTCTCTGTGCTGTGATGAGGCCTAAATCCTGACTGATACAGTTCATGTGTGGTATTTCTATGTAGATATGAGCATAGCTGCTCCGCTACTATCTTTTCCAGAATCTTAGAGATAAAGGGGAGGTTTGATATCGGCCTGTAATTGGACAGCTGACCGGGGTCGAGGTCAGACTTCTTAATTATCACTTTAATAACTGCTAATTTAAAAGATTTTGGAACATACCCAATGCTGAGGGGAAAATGTATTATTTTCGACAGGGGTTCTGTTATTTCTGGCACTATCTGTTTGAGAAAATGTGTTGGTATAGGATCTAATATACAGGTTGATGAATTTGCAGAAGAGATGAGTGAAATTAGTTCATTCTCTTCAAGTGGAGTAAAGTATTCTAAGTTCCGATCTGACATGATTAGTTTAACATCTGCATCAATTACATTGTCCGGTTTCAAAGCCTCAATTTTATGCCTAATGTTTACAATTTTATTATTAAAAAAGTGAATGAAGTCACTACTCACTACTGTATGTTATTGTTGTGGAGATTTCTGCAGTGGTCTTATTTCTGGTTAATTTGGCTGCGGTATTAAATAAAAATCTAGGAATGTTTTTTTTTTATATTTTCTATAAGAGTGGAGAGATATGTTGATTTAGCTACACTATGAGCTTTTCTATAGTTCAGTATGCTCTCCTAATACTAACAGTATTATATAATTTAGTTTGACGCCATTTATGTTCTAATTTCTGAGCGGTCTGTTTTAAACTGCGCGTGTGATCATTATACCAGGGAGCGAGTTTCTTATCTTTAATAATTTTCCTTTTAACTGGAGCTACGTCATCTAAAATATAATGGAATGTCGACTCTAAATATTCAGTTGCCTGATCGAGTTCTGTGGAGTTAGATGGCAATCCAAGAGATCACTAATAAAGCTCCGTGTGGTAGTTGACGTGAATGTACATTTAATACGGTAAAACATAATAAACGTCAAAAAAACGTTTACGCAATAAACCAAAAGAAAGTACAGTTTGGAATACACACGCAGCAAAAGAAAATAAACAATCAGATGGCAAAGCTATTAGATACAGCCATCATATACTCACCATATACAGTACCCTGTAGGCTGATAAGGCCTACTAAAATACAAGGACAAAATGAACCATCCACCAAATAATGCGAAGGAAAAACTAAATAATGTAAAAAGAAAAGTAAATGATACAAAGCACAAACAACATAAGAACAAGAAAGTGAATAATAATTCCACACACACACACACAAACACACACACAGCGCCTACGCGCATAAATGGTTATCTGTCAGGATTTTTTTTTTTTTTTAAGGTAAAGTGCAGGTTAATTAGTTTTAT
The DNA here is from genome assembly GCA_013621035.1 of Clarias magur. NCBI lineage: Eukaryota > Metazoa > Chordata > Actinopteri > Siluriformes > Clariidae > Clarias > Clarias magur. The sequence continues at coordinate 529,408 of QNUK01000125.1, read as the reverse complement.
TTTTACTTTATATATTGTATTAATTATTTTTATGTTTTTTTGTTTTGTTGTTTTTTTGTTTGTTTTTTTGGGCTGTGGAATGAATAATTTGAGTTTCCATTATTTCTTATGGGAAAATACGATTTGGTTTAGTGTTTTGATATACAAGACCGTTTCTGGAACAAATTATGCTCATAATCCAAGGTTCTACTATATAAGAAAAAAACAAAATAAGCCAAGGAACAAAATAGCAGTTTAGTTCTGGATACTGGAATTCAGGCTAGAACACATGCACTGCAGCAGGCACCCTGCAACACAATACAGACGCTGCAGCAATCAGCCACATTACAGATGGGGCATTTAAAAATGACAGTTTTTTTTCTGCGGCATGACACAATTCTTCCTGCTGAGTACCGTGCGCTTCTGGGAGTCCGCGCCTTGCAATTTACATCCAAGTGTTGTACTTCACAGAATTCCCACCAGGTGGCACATGGAAGAACTCTGCCTGAGCACATTATACATATAATCATTCTGTCTGAACTCACAATGTCACAAGTCTGCAATGTATAGTATAGACTATGTAACTTAGTGATTGTGTGAAAACAACCACAATAAATTCTGAACAAATAGACACAGTTCTTACATATATTATATTAAGAAATGTGTCTATTTGTTCAGAATTTTACACCAAGTTTCTTCTTTGGGTTCTGACAAAGTCACGTGCATTTTCGGAAGCAGAGCCGCGCGCGAAGTCACAACAGAATGAATGAATGAATGAATGAATGAATGAATGAATGAATATGAATGAATGAATGAATGTCTGTCTGTCTGTCTGTCTACATATTTGGCCGAACCCAAAGAAGAAACTTGGTGTAAAATTCAAACCCATGACTTTGTGTGCAGCTCCCCTTCCGAAAATGCACGCGACTTTGGCCGAACCCGAAGAAGAAACTTGGTGTAAAATTCCCTCCCTCATGATATTTTATAAACTTGTCATGCGTTCCCCTGGAGAGAAACTCTCAGCACAGTTCTTGTTGAAGCGTGTCCAGATGTCGGACTGCCAAAAGTGCCAATTGCCCTCTGATTGCATTTTGCTGCATGAATCGGCAACAGAGCTCCTTGGTTAAAAGCCCAATCAGAGGGCAACTGGCACACAAAGAACAGACACCGCTAATTGTGGGGGATGTGAGGTGGACAAATGAACTAAATCACTTGTTCAACAGGTTTGATTCATCTGCCCCTGCTTTTCCACCCATACTGCACTGTAAACCCGATTAAGTTGGCAAAACTCAAAATATTTGAGGTAATCAGTTACATTTTTTTAAGTAATGATGTTCCCAATTTAAAGTAAACAGAACTATACATTTTTGAGTTTGTTGAACTTGTTGCAAATTTACTAATTTTTTGCCGACCATCAGGCACGGGAATCGAACTCAGGCTTTTCGCTTGGCAGGCGAAACACCTACCACTGAGCCACAAGTGCGATTATTTTAAATATCAAATTGTTCGGCTAACTTGACAAGTGTCATTTCTACAAACTCATAAATACTAAAAAGTTCTGAATACTCAAGAAGGTCTATTAATTTGACCTAATTGCAGTTATTTAAGTTAACAGTACTCAATGTGCCCTCACTCATGCAGTCCCCAATATCTGCTACAGGCACCCCTACCCCAACCCAGGAGAGATTCAGAAGGTCTTTCCTTCCAATTGCTGTCAGACACATAAAAATAAACTACTCAATTTATTGCAAACGTTTTATTTAAAATATATTGTTATTTTAAAATGGATATATTTTAACATCAGACGGAGTACTTTTTACTCTAAAACAAATAAACTAAACTATAGTTTGCAACTATTTAAAGTATGTAAAACCTACTTTGTGGGTGTAGCACTTTTTACAGTGTATTGTACTAAGCTCTATGTTCTGCATGTAGCACTTGTTAATATATCACATATGTTTAAAATATCGCCAACCCATTGTCATCTGATTCACGCCCCCAATGACATCATGAAATTTTAAGGTCACATGATCACTATAACAGCATTTTAAAATGAAAAAGATCAGCAAGATTAATTCCCAAGTCATCAGGACAATGAGATCTGCAGGATGTTCCACTCGAGAGATACATCGCCATCTGAATTCTATTGGTGTTCATGCAGCCGTCTGCACAATCAGAAGACATTACAAAGAAAAGACAGCACGCAAACGTAATCCTCGCACAATTACTCCGTAAGTTACTTACCTCAGCGCTAGCACAAATGATACAACAGTAGTATTTTTTAGTAGTTTTTTTGCCTCTTTTTTTTTTGCTCTCTTTATGGGAGAGCGAGGTGTTGTGTGAGTGAGTATGAGTGTGTTTGTGTATATGCGCATGTGCGCACGTGAGTGTTAACATTTGTAATTTGTATGTGTGTTCAATAGGCCGCAGATGTTATGAAAAAATAAAGGTGGATGTTATGATCTTACTCAATGTGTGTGTTAGAGATATGTGTATTGGTGTTAACATTTGTAATGTGTGGGTGATATAAGTGTGTTTGTGTGTGTGTGTGTGTGTACACATTTGTGATGTGTATGTGTGTACAGTCGTGGCCAAAAGTTTTGAGAATGACACAAATATTAGTTTTCACAAAGTTTGCTGCTAAACTGCTTTTAGATCTGTGTTTCAGTTGTTTCTGTGATGTACTGAAATATAATTACAAGCACTTCATACGTTTCAAAGGCTTTTATCGACAATTACATGACATTTATGCAAAGAGTCAGTATTTGCAGTGTTGATGCTTCTTTTTCAGGACCTCTGCAGTTCGACTGGGCTGCTCTCAATCAACTTCTGGGCCAAATCCTGACTGATAGCAACCCATTCTTTCATAATCAAGTCTTGGAGTTTGTCAGAATTAGTGGGTTTTTGTTTGTCTACCCACCTCTTGAGGATTGACCACAAGTTCTCAATGGGATTAAGATCTGGGGAGTTTCCAGGCCATGGACCCAAAATTTCAACGTTTTGGTCCCCGAGCCACTTAGTTATCACTTTTGCCTTATGGCACGGTGCTCCATCATGCTGGAAAATATATTGTTCTTCACCAAACTGTTGTTGGATTGTGGGAAAAGATGCATTTTCCTTGGATGAGCAGCAACCGGAAGTGGGCTCGTGTTCCAAAACTCTTGTAAACCAAATCATAATTTTCCCATAAGAAATAATGAAAACTCAAATTATACGTTCCACAGCGCCAAAAATTAAATACATAAAAATAATTAATAAAATCTATAAAATGAAAAAAAAAAATTAATCTGCACTTTACCTTTAAAAAAAAAGTACAAATAAATCCAGACAGATAAGTGTTTCCATTGGTGCGCGCAGACGCCATGTGTGTGTGTGTGTGTGTGTGTGTGTGTGTGTGTGTGTGTGTGTAGAATTAGCCCCTTCCCTCGCCTCGTTTTACACTGTAACACTCCTCCTCCCTCTCCCCACCTTAAGTTTCACAACAAACACACACACACACGTACACACACGTACACACAACAGAAAAACACCGTTTTAACAGGAAAAAAAGAAATCTCTCTAAGACTGGTGTGAGCATACTAAGGGAATATGTAAAATAAATTAAAAAAAAACTAAAACAAAAGTGAAAAGGTGAGAGAGCGTCTGTGCGTGTGTCAGGTTGTTTGCGTGTGTGTGTCGGTGTCAAATTACGTGCATGCACACACATAAGAGACGCTGAAAGAATTCCGCAGCGCAAAAGTGACGCTCGGTGTCAAAATAAGAGTTGCATGCGTAATACATGATACTCGGCGCTCGTAAACTAATAGTTGCTCGGTTTCCAATTAAAAAATTATTAAAATCTTTGCTCGCTTTGTGGAACATTCGTAAACCAATTCTCTCCATGCCTGTTTAACAACGCACATGTAACTCTAATCCGAGTATTATCTCCCCCGTGTATGCTTCTTCTTCTGTTATTTTTTAGCGGTGTGCAGCCAGTTTTAGGGGCATTACTGACACTCACTGAACTGGATCGATATTGCGTGGACAAGGATCAAGCTGTTAGGAGCACTGCTTTCACCTGCTGGATTAAATCGGCAACGCTGAAGAGTTTTTTTTTTCCCTAGCTGACATTATTTTTGGCATTTTATGTTTGGCTATTTTTTTTTTTTGCGTCACATTTATTTTTCAAGGTGGATTTCTTTCCTCCAGTGTTTATTTTCCCACCCATGTCCCTTTAGGGGCTCAGTATGATTAAACTCAATGCAGATATTGTAATTTTCTCTGTCTTCCTAGAATGTACAGAACCTGAACCATGGTGTGTATGCGCAAAACTATGGCTTTATTTTCAAAATCTTACTCTAAGCTTTTCTGAAAAGTTGCCAGGTATGCCATACATATTATAGGAATAAATTTTTTTGGTGAATTTGTCATCAGATGTTAATCGGGACTATTTTCCTTAAAACTTCACTGTGTTAATTTTGTCATCACTTCCATCTACATTTATTACAAGGACTTTACAAGGGCTGCCGAATAAGTAAGTTTAGGAAACCGATAAGGACTCCATAAAAGTGCTTAAAAATCAATAATGACTCGATAATGGTGCAATAAAGGGGACAGACGAAACTTTTTAACCGATTTTTCTCTCATCACTAACGACGCTGATGTCAGAACTCATACAGAGCCCAAAGGAGTCCGTAAGCAGACGTTACTGTCCTGTACCGAGCTCTCCAGTGGACATAATGAATTTACATCTGATTAATTCGGGAGCACTTTCGGCTCAATGGGATGGGCGTATCACCTACCCTCTCAGCTCTCTTGGTTTTGACTGGTTCTACTAGATTATTGAATACGAGATCTGTCTACAGGAACCGTAACTGCTAAATATGTCAGACTTGGAGCAGTGAGGTCTGTTTAACTTATTATACAGCTGTGCTGCTAATATGAGCTCAAACTCCCATCATTAGATTTTAACAGCTGTAGCCGCTTATTCCCTTATCTAATGCCCTCAGTGACATGAGGTAGAATACAGACACAAACTGTACATGGAGTAACAAGAGAAAACATTTCATCTTAACCCAGCGAACCACACCTTTACATTTCGTAAATGGGTTTGAACAAACCAAACAATACTTAAATAAACAACAACAACAATAATAATAATAATAATAATAATAATAATAATAATAATAATAATAATAATAATACTCGGGATTTTCTCCTAAACAGTCCACTGTACCATAACGTCGGTGCCCATGTTAAATCTCAGCCCAACCCTGTATAAAGTGCTTTACAGTACTCACAGTTCACTGGAATTCCGTGATGGAGAAACAAGTCCTGAGTGTCTAATTAGCTGTCCACGTGTCTAACTATGCAGCAGACTCCTACAAACATACTGGCGTACTTGCAACTATATCACAGTAAAACACTTTTCCTTCCCCAAAATCACTCTAAAAAGTGTTTTTTTTTTCTTCTCTCTCTCTCTCTCTCTCTCTCTCTTCGTTTCGGAGCTTTTTTTCCTTCGCAAAACTTCAGCGCTTCCTTCTTTAGCCCCGCCCCCTCTCGAATCATAGAGGCTACCTGAGAGGTGACCTAAAAGATTGACACTTGTCTAGACCAATCACAGCGCAGAAAAATGGGCGTGGAGACCAGGGGGGTGTTCCAGAATGCAGGTTATGTGACATACCCGGGCAAGTTTAAGAGTAAGTTAGTGGATATCCTCAGCGTTCGGTTCCAAAAACGGAGGTAACTCTCTGGGTATGTTTGTAACCATAGCAACCTGCTCGGTAGCAGCTTATGTTCCAGGGTCAGTTTGTTTCAGAGGTTTATTGAGCATGACGTGCGCTTTTAATGAAGATCCTGTGGACGTGGAGGCACAAATTATACGAGTTTTTTTTTCGCCGGGAGAGAGTTAAAAGACCGCGTATTGATGTCTTTTAATTTCCTAATGATTATTTGAAAGAGTGTTATCGGTTTTTAAGGGAATTGTTAATTTACTTAACACATCTCTTGAAACCGCATATTGCAAATGTCACACACCGCACTGGCCACCTCACATATACTAATTGTGCGACAAACAGGACGTTAATATCACCAACCATTCCCATTTTATTAAGGTGTATCCATATAATTGGCCCACCCTGTATATAAGATTTTTCCCCTATAGTGGTATTGAGCTCAGGTAAATGATGCCTGCAGGACGTACAAGTAACTACAAGTTCAAAAACCTGTAACGTTCACTATAGCTGAAGTATCAAGAACGTTATGAGTGTGAGCCACAAACGAACACAACATGAGGGTTAATTTAATTGGCATTCCCAAATAATCTTTAATCTGATAGTAATAGAGACAACTGGACATAAGCTAATCATGATGCAAGTGAACTATACGCAAGGGCAGGGCTCTCCGAGTGTGAGGGAGGCAAAGATCTCTCAATGACTCTAATGACCACCAGGCATCGATCAGCCATTAGACTGGATGAAAATGTTTTAGTTTGTCTGCAACACATCACACTGAGAGTTAATCACACACATCATGTGCAGTTCAGAACCAGGAAACATCTGCAGTTTAAATAAATGTGTCTAACGAATTAAAGTATTTTTCAGTGATCTTAAAAATATACGGAAGTGAAAAAGCCTTTTCTCCGCTAATAACTGCACAAAAATATTAAAATAAATACTCAGTATAAATGACCTGAACACGTTTAAATGTGGCTGTTGCATTCCTTTTTGCCTGAATTAGCAATGGCAAAGACACACACACACACACACACACACACCACAAAAACAAAATGTGAATATGTCAATTAGTATGACATTTATAATTTATTAGGAATTATGCCTAAAATACTTCTACTGGAAAAGCTTAGTATAAAAAAATGTATTGCACACTTTTCTCAGCTATTTATAATTGATTCATGATGTCTCACAATGTGGAGGGTGGAGATGTGAATTTGGTACTCAGGAAAAGAGGAGGGGAAGTATTCTCCTGTGTCATGTGGTGGCGCTCAGCACATGCTCTCACAGGTAAAGTGAATTTTCTGGGTCCCACCTGAAGCAGTGCTCGACGGACTGGACAAGGCTTGGTGAGTCTAGTACTTTTTATTCTGGTACTTGTTGTGAATCAAATGTTGCTTTTCAGCACACACACATGCACGCTTGCTGCTCAGTGTGATCATAATGTGATCATAGCCTCAGACACAGGTTGGTCCATCTCTCACGCTGTTTGCAAACACACACACACACACACACACACACACACACACACACACACACACACAAAAAAAAAAAAACGGCCTAAAGAGCAACATTAAGTGTTACCTGTTGGCTTCACCCACCTCTCTCTGTCTCCAGGTGATGCTAAATTGCTTCACTAAAAAAATAATGATGCTACATAGATGATCAATACAACATGAACAAAGGATAATGACAATTATGGAAAAAGTCCCCCTTTAAATTATCATTTGACTTTTGCCTACCAGTGATAATCTCACTTAATATTACTTTGATCTTGTATTTAATTCCCACTTCGTTATAATTGCAGCAACACGTTTATTAATTTAAAATCTTAATCTTCTTAGTAAAGTTTATTAATCAATGACATAATTACAGTGTAAGACATACAGATCTTTACAGATCTACTCAGTTTCTTCATGTGTAACATGCCACATGTTATGAAACTGTATTAAATAGGAACATATATTTGGAACAGAAAGTGGAAATTATCATCTGATTCTATTACAATAAATACTGTTTGTATCACACCGAGATCACACCACTCACACGTGCTAGTTATATATATATAAATAAATAAATAAATAAATATGTGTATATATATATATATCACAGACTTCTTTTTGTGTTGTGCAATATATTTTATTTGTCTCTTCAACAACATTTTATGTTGTCTGACAAAACACAGGCACATACAAAAAAAACAAACTGTTGTCTAAACAAAGACACGCAAACCTGGTGAAATGATACAACCTGTGCTGTTAAAAAGTATTGGTACCCCAGCACTGACATCAGAGTCATGATTTTGAAGAAGTTTCCCTTCACACCACATGATCAATTTAGTCTCACTATCATGTGTCTGCTGTAAGAGAATTACAGAGTATTAAGAGTAGACTTTCATTTGTGTCTGCCACCAATTCTCTATCAGAAAGAATAAGGAGAAAAGAAGAGCAGGTAGAAAAACAAAGTGCAGAAAGAGGAAAACACTAAGATGTTCAGTGTCATCTTAGTTCATCATGTTTTGTTTATGCATAAGACTTCCAAATAATAACCCGTGTCATAACCTGTGGTTTGTTATAGTTTTGCTACTGATGCTCTACATATCTTAACATCTGTAAAATAGACTTTAACATTAACTATCTTTCTAATCGATTTGTCCAAAAAATCATTTATCTCATCCAGCGTGTAGAGCTGCTGATCTCCCCAGAGCGACACAGTGATCTCTAATAAATCAGAAAAAAACTGTCTTTTTGTAATTCTTCACCTGACATCTCATCATCTTGCTCACAGTAAACTTACTGACTCTCCCACACTACCTGCCCCACCCATGCTGTCTAATCCCCCCACAGTATCTGAACCCCCACTGTATCCAACCCCTCCTGACTGTTCTGTGTGCTTATCTGAACTCTGATCTCTCCCTCTCCACCTCTCCACATTCCCCTGCATATTTTCCCTCCTCATGTTCGCTGTATTTGATTTCTCACATTCTTTATTTCCTCCCACCTGTTCACTGTCTGCTTGTGCATCGCCTGTCTGTTCATCATTATTCATTACACTATTCTCTGCAGTGTGCTGCTCATCATCCTCCCAGCCTGCGCTCTATGCGGGCATCTGAAATGTTTCTGCCCGATGTCCCCGCATTCAAAGCAGCTCGAGCTCCCGGTGCTGGTGTACAGTGTGTGTGATTTTCCCCTCATGTGTTCCTCTGAATTAGAGGTCTAGAGTGAAGTCTCTCAGAAACACGAGCACTGTACACCTAAAGGAGACGACACGCTTCAGCGCGGGGTTTTTACACTCTACAGACACCATTCTCACACTGATCACTATTTTACCGGATAGAGACAATTCCCGCTCGATGTCATCACCCTTTACAAAAAATAACTGCAGTTTTCAAGTGTCAAAACTGCAGTTTTCTACATATGCAGTACATATGCAGGAAACGCAGTAATTTGGACACAAATTTACTGCATTTTTTCTTAATACTGCAGTAATACTGCAATATAATGCAGTAATACTGCGATACTACAGTTAATATTAAACAGCTACTGCAGTTAAAATAGTAGTTGTATTGCAAATAAAATGTACGGGTATATGCAATTTGAATAAAGCTGAAAAATTACTTACAGTATTTCTATAATCTAAATGTGTGATGTAGTGGAATACAACTACATTACAACAAAATTATTGCAATTCATTTTATTATTTAATTTTTAAAAAGTCAATAAAGCAACACACTTAAAACATTAAAAACAACCAAAAACAGACCATGAAAGCACTTTAACACTTAGCAATATTACTGTTCAACAGTGCTGCTGCTAGGAGACGCTGCTGTCAATCAGTGTATGACTGGTCAAGTATGTGAATATATTACAAGGCTTGAGGTGTGTAGCTGGAAGCCTGGAAAGGTTTGACGCCCCTTCATTCTTCAACTTTGTTTGAATAAACAGTTTCACCTTCCCTTTAAAGGCATTCTTGAAAAGCAAGACAAACAGCAAGACAAATATTCATTACGAGGTAAAAAAACATTTGAATAATTAAAATGAAATCATTCCATATATACTCAACATTACATGTTTTACTGAGAAACTATCTATTTCTGTCATTATGTCCTAAACTATTGCTGAATAATTGCTCGAGTTTCCTGTTTTTGATAGCAACCCTGTTAATTACTTAAGATTTCAGAATGTAATGTGAATGTGATGACTCTGGCATTGGTTTAGAGATTCAGACTTATAATCACTCTGGTTGATTATATATGGAATGACCAAATATTATTAAAATATTAACTCAATTTACTCACCTCTAACAGCTGCTGTTTTTTAGGCTGGGAGGGTCCCCTTAGTGCCATGTGCGGAGTTTGAGGCTTTGCAGATTCTATTAACAAAAGACAACAAATAAAGCAAATGCTTATCAAGAAGAAAACTCAGAGAAGTGTTTTGTTGTCCGAATGAGCACCATTGGATTCATAAAAAGAAAGTGGACCATAGCAGCATAGTGTTACTACAATATCAGTTTAAATCAACCTCAATCAGATTAGTGTGTAGTGTTAGAAATATCACCTCTCAGTGACACACACACACACACACTTCATGTGTATTTAACACTTTATTTACATACAGTATGGAGTCAGGTATAAAACCTTCACACTGATTTATTCTCTTCCACAGAGTGACAGAAAATGGACAGAAGATGAGAGAATGAAAATGAAGATCTCTGCTCTACAGACTGGTGAGTGTGGGAGGAGCTACAAAAGTAAACACACCTGATCATGTGTTTCACAGTGAAGTGTTCAGTAGTGAGATCTCCAGTAAATATCTGAAACTCACAATTCGTCACAATCTCTATTATAAACATTATTTAAATATTATAGAGAAATCACACAGAAAGTGTTTATGGAGTAAAAACTTGTGCACAATGTCAGTGTTAATGTTCACTATACACACTTAACTCTGATTACAGCACACAGTTTAATTCAGGAATTTACTTATTGTTTATTTTAATATGTGTAACTATGAATTAGTCTAAATCACACGTGTTAAACACAAGGAGCTGAGGCTAAACACACACCGCTGCCTTGTGTGTGTGGGCTTACTAAAAAACTGATCAGTTATTCACTGATACTTCAAACATGTCACAGTTGCAGCTGCATGTGAATATTAATTGTGCTGTTTGCTACACAAAATTTGGCCACTAGATGTCAGCACAATGAACCTTAAATGAAACTTCATGTAATGAACTTATTGGCTGGACACAGTGAATGCGTGTGAAAACAGTTTTTATTAAGACTTGATCCTATTTACAAATTTTCCTCTGGGTTCTGTGTTATTTAGCTCATTTACTGTTAACTGAACTATGTTTACTATATCACTTTTACATGTTTACTGTAATAAAATACTATGTTTCTTATGATTAATTTCATTGTTTATTGCTTGTTAAATAATTATGAATTGTAAATTTGGCTTTAGTCATAACAAGCTGTATTTCTGTAATTGATGACTGGTTATGATCACATTAATCATTCAGTTCACTCTCCTGGTTAATGATTTAAAGGACTGGATGGAGCATCAAAATTACTGCAGCATAAAGACCAACAGCTGGAGGATTATAAAAGACAAATAGAGAATAAAGATACAGAACTGAGAAACAGAGAGAAAATCATGGAGGAGAAAGACGCACAACTCAAAGATAGAAATACAACACTAGAGAAGACGAGTAAAGAGCTAGAGGAGAGAGACAGAGCTCTACATGAGAGAGATCAACAACTGAAACTGAAAGACACACAGATACAGGAGACACAAATACAAGTGGAGAGAGAGATCCAGTTAATGGAGAAAGACAGAGTGAGTAATTTATTACATTAAAATATGAATAAAATGAAGTTGAATAAAAGTTATAATTAAACATATATGAATTTAAATGTGCTTTTTAAAAGGACAGTACTTCAAATATTTAAATCATATGTAAGAACATGAAATGTAAAACATTACTTTAATGATATCCTCTGACCAACGTCTTCCTTCTGAAGAATGTCTCTCTCATTCTGACTGGTTCTGATGTTTCCTAGTGAGTGGAGAGTCTCAGGACTCAGCAGCACCAATCAGGAGAAGAAACAGTCTGGAGGGACATCGTCCTTCATGTAAGTCATTAATGTTAGTGTTCAGTGTGTAACTCAACACTAGTTTAGGGGTAAAAGAGGCAAATGTAAAGAGACACAGAAGTCAGCAGGGAGATTTAGATATTTACATTTATAATTACATTACAGTCAAAGGTTCAATATTGTAACACTGGCATAAAACATTAACAGTAACATTTATTGTAAAATGTGATCACGTTAGAATTCACCTGCCATTATAAGTAGCAGTCATGTGATTGGAGAGAGGTCACTATTGGGTGGGGCTTGCCATATTTTCAGCTCAACACATATATTATTGTTACAAACACTTACTGTATTGTGAAATTTAAATATGTGTCAGTTAAGGATGTACACTGTCAAATTTCACCCTTAATGGCCTGACTATCCACCACCGTACTCCAGAAAACAATGTTCTGTAATATCACAATGCAGTAAGTGATTCTGTGATAAATGATTTATTCGTGTTCATTTTCAGTGGGTGGAGAATCATCTAGTCCACATTCTCCAGTGTCGGTTCCTGTAGCAGAACTGAGGCTGGTGCTGCTGGGGAGGACGGGGTCTGGGAAGAGTGCAGCTGGAAACACCATCCTGAGCAGAGAGGAGAGGAACCAGGCTGCTACATCTCCAGCTACATCTACATCCACCCAGCAGAGTGAGAGCACACAGGGGGAGGTGGCTTGGAGGAAGGTGACTGTGGTGGACACTCCTGACTGGTTCTCTCCTGGACTCTCTCTGGAGAAGTTGAGACAGGATGTGGGACACTGTGTCCATCTGTCTGCTCCAGGACCCCATGCCTTTCTCCTGGTCATACCTGTAAAGCAGCCTACAGGAGAGGAGAGAGAGATGCTGGAGAAAATGGAGGAGATGTTTGGAGAGGGATGTTGGAGAAACACCATGACCATATTCAGTGTTACTGATGAACTTCAGAAGAAGAACATTGATGAGTTTATCCAGTCAGGAGACCAGGATGTCCAGAGACTTGTGGAGAAATGTGGGAACAGGTTTCACTGTCTCAACACTAAGGAGAGTGGAGATGGTTCTCAGGTCTCAGAGCTGCTGGTGAAGATAGAGAAGATGGTGGAAGGAAGCAGAGAGAAATTCTACAGCAGTGAATTCTACCTGGAGACAGAATCTCAGATTAGAGCAATGGAGACTAAGATCCTAAAGGAAAGAGAAGAGAAAGGGATGAGAGAAGAGATGGAAGTGAAGGAGAAAATGGATAAGGCGGTGCAGGACTCTCTGAGAAAGATAGAGGGAGTGATCCAGGAGCATGAAGGAGACATCAGACAACTGAATGACCGAACAACTGAACTGGAGAGAAAGATGAAAGAAGAGAGAGATGAAGAGAAAAAGAGAGAACTTGAGAGGGAGCTGAAACAAGAGGTAGAGCGAAGGACAGAAATGGAAGAAAAGGTGAAGAAACTAAAAGAAAAGGGAGAGAGGGAGAGGAGAGAGATGGAGGAGAGGCACCAACAGGAGATGGAGAAGATCAGGGAGGTGTATGAAGGAGAGGTCAGGATGGAGACAGAGAGAAACCTTATGAAGATCATCCTGCCTGAACTCCAGAGAAACATTTTGGCCTCAAAAACAAAGATGCAGGAAGAGTTCAGCAGACAGATGGAGGAGAAGAACAGAGAGCTGGAGACTCTTAAAGAGAAACTTTTCAAGGTCACAGAATCTCACAGTTTGCTGAGTGAAGCATACAGAATAACTGTGTTAAGCTTACCAGAAACCTCAGAGTGAATTTACTGAATATGAGGCAGAGAAACTGAGACTTTCTATTAGACAGGTGTTCAGTGATCCTGACCGTTACCACAATAGAAGTATATTTGCCTGTTCCAGGGAAAAGCTGGGTTCAATTCCCCAATATGCAGGCACTGGGGTGCACAGTACAGTGTACTATCAGATCCAATCTGCATGCTAAATACAGTTAAACCTTGGATTGCGAGCATAATTCATGCCAGAAAACTCAGATATCAAAGTGAATTTCCCACATAAGAAATAATGGAAACTCTGATGGTTCGTACCACAACCCAATAATATTCATATAATACAAAATATAAAGTAAAGACAAAGTAAAAATAAAAAAATTAACCTGCACTTTACCTTTGAAAAGAATCGTGGCTGTAGTGATTTGAGACCAGAAACAGGAGAGGGGGGCTACTGTGTAGGCTGACTTCCACACACACACACACACACACACACACTTAAAACACAAAATATAAAAAAATATATATAAAAAGCTTTACACAAATGTGGTATAGTTAACAGCATCTGTGGACACTGATGTTATACGAGTGGTTCAGGCGCACGGAGACCAATTGAAGTTGAGTACCCACAATACTGCTCATCGTTTAATACCTCGCTCATTTACTTAAATTTTTGGTCATCTTGCAAAACACTCACAGACCAAAGTACTCACAATCCAAGGTTCCACTGTACATGATTGCTATTATCTATATCTATATACAATCTTTTACACTGTTTTGACACTACTATTAAACACAATTTTAATTTAAATTGTTTATTTAAAGTAATAAAATTGCATTGAAAGAACAGTTTTGAGGTACAGTAAGGATTTTCTTTTAAGCTTTCCACCTCTAAGTCTTTAGTACAGACAGTTTTAAAGTTATGGATTGCAAACTGCAATATGTCTTATAATTAGCTGAGACAGAGAGAGAGAGAAAGGTGAAGGAATCCTGTCTATAGCTGTTGAAAGTGGATTGTAATTATAAGAGGGCAGGTGTTGGACCAGGAGTCAGCACAAAGTCTTTATTTTTATAACGGCACACACACACACAAGGACAGGGTACCTCTAAGAGTATCTGGTATCTCCTCCTGCTCCTCATTCTGCCCGTCACTCCGGGGTCATCGTCGATTACAGTTCACTCCTGTTCTTCTCCATGACTTTCCACCTGCTCTTCTACACATGCTTGATGATGCACAATAAAGGGGAGGTGACTGCAGCAGCCTGTACAGAAAACATGTCTAAAATCTCTTCACACTGACATTGTTCGGCGTCGTCTCAAGAAATATCTGCGTACATACGAAACCACTGAAAACGGTGTAGTACATATATGCCAGACCAGTATGGGGCGCTGTAATTCTGCCATAGATACACTATACACGGAGAAGAAGACTTTGAGCATGCGTATGACATAATCGTTTCACAAAATATACGGATTGGCTGTACACACGAAACCGCTAGGGTGGTGTTTTCAGATTTATCCACCTTGGGACCCGGTTTCAAAAAATAGCAGTTTCAGTCTCCTAAAACGCCGGATTCGTGTGGACGAAACGCCAATACGATAACATTTTTTATACGTATACAGCGAAACGCATCTCCGTGTGGACAGGGCCTAGGTAAGGGTATAAAATTGTACCTTATATCTTTGAACCATTTAAGGGACAATTTTGTACCCCATAGAGCAAAACTATGCACAATGAAGCTACAAAAGTGAGGAGCAGGCTTATTTTTCTTACATTCTGTCTAAGTGTAAGTTCCCCCAGCTCTTCGTTAAACTCTTGTACGGTTATAATTTTCTCCCTGTGAGCTTTACACAAAACAAGCCGTAACACAAAAGAAACTACACTTTCTAAAAAGTCATGCACAAAGTGACTTTGTGACATCAAAGTAGTAAAAAAAAAAAAAAAACAGCCTCCTGTAACACCATAAATGGCTTTATTGTCTGGATTTTCTTTCATCCACTCTAAGTGGTATTTGTGGACATCAGTAGTTCTAAAAACTAAAGAAGTCAGATTCATTAAAACATCTCTTAATGTCACCACGAGTGGCCATACAAATTCTACCAACATTAAAGGGCAAACTAAATCCACCTATTAAGTGTGAGGAAAGGTTATCGGCAGATATAACTGCAACGGCTGCACAGACATTTTTTTCTGAACCATCAACAAGAATGTTTATTCCTTCAGATTACAACTTTTTAATATCACCTATCAATGGCTTCAAAATTTCATCCAATCCAAAGTGTTTCACATGGCAGCAGTGGACAAGTAAAGCTAAATGAATATGTTTTAACTGAGAGCAATACTTTGTACACATATTTCCAATGGTATAATAAATTACACACAGTTTGTGCTTGTTCCGTTTGGACCCCAGTGGATTAAATACTTCAAATTCATCTTGACAAAAATGTAACCTTAGGGCTTGTGGGTCACCTGCAAAGAATTTGTGGATCAGTTGTCTCCTGTACTTGAACTGCTGGATATGGTGACAATGGTTAACTCTAAATGACAAAAGCACAAATCAGATTTATTATCAGTCTAATTGTCTCAGCAGTTGACTAAACTGATAAAGAGTAAGATCATTCATCATTATTCACACATTTGCATACGGGCACAAAAAAACAGTTTAAAATTATAAATGCATTTTTCACATTCATACAAAATAAAGAACTATATACACACACCCCGAAGCACAATGAAATGTTCAAGTTTCTCTCTGAACAAGACTGGCAACATGAGAAGTGCTGCTTTAAAACCAATTCCTGGAACAGAGACGTACAAACAAATATGTAGGAATCCATCCAAAGCTAGAATCTGATCGGCTTAATAAAGTGGAGAAAGTTTAGGAGTCAATTACCAAGATGGTCTTCCACTTTCTGCGGCTTTGCTAAAAGTTTAAGTGGCGTGTGTAATTTCAGAATTATAATTGGTATACTGACCCCTGGTGGACATGTCAAGAATGGATATATTTTTATGACATCTTCAACTGTCATACCACTAGTAGTCTCCTTTCATCTCCACGTAAAGGTCCTCCTCATTCGCTCTTCAACAACACGAGTATCTGTCTGTGTCCTTCTATACTGGTCCTGCAGGACTTTCACATGTCCCTCTATTCATGTAGCGTCCTCTCCAACAACATCTCCAATGTCCTTGTACGGAGACAAAAACACATCAAGCAGAATGTTAGTTCTAGAGATGCTCAGATATTTCAGCAACTGAAAATGTCATTTTCTGTTTTTAGCCAAAAGAGAAAAACAGCTGAAAACAATGAGCCAAAAATATATGGTGCGCTTATGCACATCAGAAAAGCAACGTCAGCTCAAATAATGCAGCAAGCGGACACTTCTATATAATATACTTGTTCCTGTTTACAGTAATGCTAAGTAATGCTAAGAAGTGCAAACCGTGAGCCATGATTCATACGGATCACAGATCAACAACGACTCTTAGGACTCTGCGGGTGTTTTTGGGCCCTAAAGAAGTCCTGACATTTGTGTATTTTTCAGTCACTTATAAAAACATATAAATGTCTAAAGTCTGATTACACTGTATTCAGCACAACATTGACTACAGTAATATGTGAGCAGCATGTATGTACAAGTTCATATTTTGGAGAAAATAACAGTTATGCGTTATTATTGAAAACAACAAAAAATAAATAAAAGGCTACAAAACACATTAACAACATTTGTGTACAAAACTTTTGTGAACTGGATCTTGTAGTCGAGTTTTTGCTTCAAAAGGATGTGACAATCATCCTGCTCACTCATTCGCAGAAAACAATATCTTCATTTACATTTCTGTTTAAAAAGCCCGTATGCGAAGAGGTGTGAATGATCATGAATAATGCTGTAATTCACACCAGAGAAGACAAAGACCAGCATAACGAGCGGCACAATTACCCCTTTCAGTCAGGTATGTGACAGAGAGGGAAGTACTTCAAGAAAATAGTTTGAGAACAATTTGTTTTTGTTGTTTGCAGTTTATTTAGAATATAGTTAACTGACAGGCAAAGTAACTCAGATAAAAAAGCTGACTCTTACACCCTATACATAACCTACTCACTCACATGATGATGGGCATCTGTACCTCAACTGATTGTTTGCATTTGCTTTCTATCAAACAGGTGGTTGAACATTTTCACTGTCACAACAGTTTATAAAAAAAAAAGAAGAAAAACATGAGCAGAATAACAATAAAATAAACTACTGTATATTATTATTATCACCATCAATCACTAATGACCGTGCATAAAGACAACACAAGCTTTTGTAATGTCATACAACAACTTAATCTTTTTTTTTTTTTACATCTGAATATATCAAATATCTGTAAGCTATAATTCAGTATTTTAGCCACCAGGAGCTAAATAACATTATAGATAGCAGTGTCATAAGCTAACCAAAAACTAAACCAAATAGCCCCCGTTATCCAGGTGACATACCCGGGTAAGTTTAAGAAAGACTCCACTTCACAGACTCGGAGTTGGAGGTTTAAATGCAGCATATGAAGAATTTAAGCCAATAATAATGAAGGAAGCAATACGGCTGCATCGGCTAAAGAAAGAGTTGGTTTGGAAAAAATTAACAGACAGAGTAAATGTGTGAGAGTATTAAATAGCACATTTGACTTCGGCTTCCCTTTTATTATACACCGTAAACCCTAATGCTCAAAGTAATTAAACACATTGAGTACTGTTAACTTAAATAATTGCAATTAGGTCAAATTAATAGACCTTTTTGAGTATTCAGAACTCTATACAGCACTTCTTAAACTCTATAAAGCGCTGGTTGCTCAGTGGTAAGTGTTTCGCCTGCCACGCGGAAGACCCAGGTTCGATTTCCAACAACTGCCACAATAATTTATTTAAAAAAAAAAAATATATATAGTTTACAAACATTTACTTAAAAAAATTATGTAACTGATTACCTCAAGTTTTTTGAGTTTTGACAACTTAATCGGGTTTACGGTGTGTGTAAAAAGTGTTTAAGTGCCAGACATACTGTGTGAACGGCTCTACACACAGTTGCCTTTCCCACATGCTCTGCGTCACCCACATTGTATAAAAAATGCGATGACGCAAAAAAACCCGAAGTGCTACGTACACTGTAATAAGTTACATAAATTTTTTAAGTGATGATGTTTCCAATTTTAAGTAAACAGAACTGTAAATTTTTGAGTTTGTTGAACTTGCAAATCAAACAATTTGTTGGTGCTTTCACCACATCAGACAAGCCGGCCTGGGGATCGAACCCGGGCCGTTCACATGGCAGATGAAACACCTACCACTGAGCCACCAGCGCTCTATAGAGTTTTACTTGGTGGAATTTTAAGGTGACGGTTACTGTTACTTACGTACTCACGATTAATTAAAATATCAAAAAGTTCTGAATACACAAAAAGGTCCATTAATTTGACCTAATTGCTATTATTTAAGTTAACAGTACTCAGTGTGGTTTAATTAATTTGAGCATTAGCAATATGCGGTTTCAAGAGATGTGTTAAGTAAATTAACGATTTCCTTGAAAACCGATAACACTCAAATCAAATCAAATTCAAGTTTTATTTGTCACATACACAGTACGATATGCAGTGAAATGCTTAGGCGACTGCCCGTGACCTTAGAATAAAAAACTATTTAAGGCTATTTACACTAGAGAACGTAAGAATAGATTTAACTAAGAATAAAATAATAAAATATATGTACAATAAAAATATAAGAAAATAAAAATATTAAAAATATATAAGAATAAGAAAATAAGAAAACCTGGGTGAAGAAATATAATAAAGCCTAGGTGAACCTAGGTGTACAGTATGGAAAATATGGAATGTAAATAGAGATGTCCAGGGGGTGTGCAAGTATGCTATAAAGTGTTTTGTACTTAAAGTGACTTGTGCTATAGAATAAATAGTGATGTAGAGTGAAGGGTGTGCAATTATTGTCCCAAGAGTCCAGAGATAGTGCAAGAAGCATGAGTGTGGGTGTGTAAAGTGGGTCAGTCAGTACTGTTTGGTGAGCTGGTTGAGAGACCGTATCGTCTGCGGGTAGAAGCTCCTCCTCAGTCTCTCTGTATTGGTCTTCAGGGCGCGAAATCGCTTTCCTGACCTCAACAGAGAGAACAGTCCATTACTGAGGTCCTTCACGATCTTCCTGGCCTTGGTCCAGCACCACTTGCTTTAGATCGAGTGCAGGTCAGAGAGCTCAGTGTGGATGATGCGCTTAGCTGATCGCACAACCCTCTGTAGAGCTCGTCTGTCCTGCATGGTGCTGTTCCCGAACCAGGTCGTGATGTTTCCCGTCAGGATGCTCTCTATGGTGCAGGAGTAAAAGTTCCTGAGTACCTTGGAGGGCAGTCTAAAGTCTCTCAAGCGCCTGAGGTGGTAGAGACGCTGTCGGGCCTTCTTCACCACGGTGTTGATGTGACAGGACCATGACAGGTCCTGCTTGATGTGGACACCGAGGTATCTGAAACTGTCTACTCTCTCCACTGGGTTGTTGTTGATGACAGGGGTCTGATAGTTCCTCTCCTGCTTTGTGCTAAAGTCTACTACCAACTCCTTCGTCTTGCTGACGTTTAGAAGGAGATTGTTCCTCTGGCACCAGTGCTCCAGATTCCCAATCTCCTCCAGGTAGGCCGTCTCATCATTGTCAGTGATCAGGCCCACCACGACGGTGTCATCAGCAAACTTGATGATGGTGGTGGAGTTAGTAGAGGCTACGCAGTCATGTGTGTACAGAAAGTACAGTAGAGGGCTCAGAACACAACCCTGTGGGGCTCCAGTGCTGAGAGTGATGGAGGCAGAGACATGACCGCCCATCCTTACAGCCTGTGGTCTGTCAGTTAGGAAGTTGGAGATCCACTGACACAAAGATGAGCTGAGTCCCAGGTGCTCCAGCTTGGTGTTGAGTGTGGACGGAATTATGGTATTAAATGCTGAGCTGTAGTCGATGAAGAGCATTTTAACATAATTCCCCCTGCTATTGTCCAGGTGTGTGAGAGATGTATGAAGAAGATGAGCGATAGCATCATCTGTGGAGCGGTTTGAACGGTACGCGAACTGAAGTGGATCCAGTGTGTCTGGTAGTGAAGAGATGATGAAGTCTCTGACCAGCCGTTCAAAGCACTTCATCACCACTGATGTGGGGGCTACAGGTCGATAATCATTGAGGGAAGCAGGATGGGGTTTCTTCGGAACAGGGACAATGATGGACTCTTTGAAGCATGTGGGGGATCAGCGACTGAGATAACGAGAGGTTGAATATCTCTGTGAACACAGGTGCTAGCTGGTCTGCGCAGGCTCTGAGGACTCGACCTGAGATGCCGTCTGGTCCTGCTGCTTTCCTGGTGTTCACTCTCCTGAACGCTCTCCTCACGTCATGCTCGGAGATGATGAACGCGTTTCCGGTGCTGGCAATGACTTCCTGTCTGCAGCCGTTATCACCGCTAGCATTAGCTTCGCTCGCGTCTTTAGCTGCAGCCTCGAAGCGAGCATAAAAGCTGTTCAGCTCATCTGCTAGAGTCATGTCCACGTTCGTCATACCGGATGTCATACTCTTTCAAATAATCAAATGAAAGATGCGGTCAATACGCGGTCTTTTAACTCTCTCCCGGCGAGAAAAACCTCGTATAATTTGTGCCTCCACGTCCACAGGATCTTCATTAAAAGCGCATGTCATGCTCAATAAACCTCTGAAACAAACTTACCCTGGAACATAAGCTGCTACCGAGCAGGTTATCTTCAGAGAGCAAGTTGCTATGGTTACAAACATACCCAGAGAGGTATGTTTCGGTTGAAAGTTGAGGATATCAACAAACTTACTGTTAAACTTACCCGGGTATGTCACATAACCTGCTTTCTGGAACACCCCCCAGGTTTGTTCGGGAAGCGAGGTGTGTGGTAAATGATAACACAAACAGACCAAATTATTCATGATACACTGTTATACAGCATCAACATAACACATTATTGCATATTTTGGACACCTTCAGCGAAGATTAGAAAGGTATTCTAATCCTTTTTTAAATCTAATCACAGTTTCAAAGTGATCCCACACATCTGAGCAGTAGTGTGTATGACAATAAATAATCTCTGCATATTACATCTATGTAACAACGTACTGTAATGCTGGCTACCCTTAGATCGTCCACAAGGGGGCAACATAAGAGCGTTTATCGATCAAAACAACATAGTTGCGCAGATGCTGCCCCCTTGTGGACGATCTAAGTGTAACCAGCATTACCTGTGGAGAAAGGCAAAACAAGACTGGCAACATTAGTGAGATAATGAACCCAAAACGAGACATTTGCATTTAATGGACAACGTAGATGTGATAAGGAATGTCAGAAAGAGGAAATATTAATTAGCAGACTAAGAACTGGACAGAGCAACATTAATAACACTCCATTTATAGTACAGTAGGTACAGTAAACATCTAACAGGACTCTGTGAGGAATGTCAGGAAAGTGAGAGTGTGGAGCATGTACTGCTCTCGTTCAGGAAATGTATTAAGGAGAGGCTAGATATGGTACAGCTTCAAGAACTAGGGAAAGTCTTCTTTAAGTATGGGGAGTCACTGATCAGAGAAGGGAGCAATTATACATGGGTGTAATGTAAACAACTACTGGATTCTGACCGCCGTTTAACAACGAGGAACAAGAAGTAATGCTGACTATATTAAGATGGTCCACTAGGGGGCAGCACTTGCGCATGTATAGAAAAGAACAACATTCATGGAAGAAGAGTTACAGAAACAGCTTTTCCTCCAAGAGCTCACACTAAACATTAAAGAAAAAATAAAGAATTTGAATTAATGAGTAGATATATAAACAAATACAAAGTACATTACATAAAGATAGATAGATAGATAGATAGACTGGACTAAGCAGATTTAAAAATGTCCAGCTGTTATGTTCATACAGTAAAACACTTAATGTTGTACACGGCGTATTAAAACATATACAGGAACTGAACTCACAGTCTAAAACATTATAAACATTCATAATGACACACTGTTCATGTTTTGTGCTCAGATACAGAGTCACTTTTACTCCTTAATCTGAGGTCTGGAGCTCTTCTGTTTCTAAACATGATATTTGTTTATGTGTTTATGCTTCTTTGTACACATATAAAACCAGAGTCCAGTCTGTGCCAAATGTAAATTTTAACATAAATTTTAAAAAGATCTGCTTAAGAAATTAACTTTACTTAATCCTAGAGAAATAAACTTTATTATTATTATTATTTAAAGGTACACTACAAACAAAGGCTTCTATATATTAGTTACTTAGTTAACAATCCATCTAATTGCACATTAATTAACTAATTTCATTTTATTTATTCATTTTTTTTGTATTGGAATATTCTATTTTTAGCAGTGTAGTTAGATTAGTTAATATCAGTGTCAGTGGGACTTATTTAAATGATGTTTAATAATGAAAAGTGATGCTGAATAATTGAAGACTTATTTCTCCCTACTGTAGACAGAGAGAGAGATATGAAGTCAAATTAACAACAGCACATGAGTTAAACATGAATATAAACATGACACACTGTTCAAGTTTTGTACACAGTGACAGTTGCATTACTTTGGTAGTAATAGTGACAACAGGACATAGTGTAGGCAAATTATTAGCTATGTAGGTGAACTATGAACAAGAACAAGGCTTTCAGAGTGTGAGGGAGGCAAAGATCTCTCAGTGACTCTAATGATAGTGAAAGTTCCTGACTTTGACCAACAGGTGTGACGGAGCCATTAGACTTGATACAAATATTTTAGTTTGCCTGTGAAAAGCTAAAAAAGTTGATTAATGCTGACTGTAATAAGGTAAATAATGAACCAGAGGTGCAGTGAAATGTGGACAGACTTCAGCCAAAGCAGCAGATCTGTTTATATGAGGAACAGAAAAGGTAAGAGGAGTTAGCATCATGCTAAATTACTAATCCTCCAAATACACATCTAACTGTGTTTGTGTGAGTTAAGTTGTTTAAAAGGATGACTCTCTCTTTCTGTGTGTGTTTAGGATTTTATTAGTTTGAACCTACAGAAAGAGATAAAGATGGCGACTGCAAGCAGTAAGTTACATTTCCACAGATAAGTGTATGTGTATTATTTATTGAAGGTTAAACTAACTAAATAAATGTGTGTGTGTGTGTGTGTGTGTGTGTGTGTGTGTGTGTGTGTGTGTGTGTGTATTTCCAACACAGATGAGTTTAAACTCATTGGACCCAGGGATAGAGAGCAATATAATCGCTCTGCTGTGACTCTCTCGTGTCGTCTGTCTTCTGTAATCAGTGCTGTTACCATGGAGATCCGGTGGTTTAAGGAGACAGACTGTGTTTGTGTCTTTAAGAACAGACAGGTGAAAGTGGGAAGAGGTTACGAGAGCAGAGTGAGTCTGTTCACTCAGGAGCTGGAGAGAGGAAACGTCTCCTTACACCTGAGAGACTGTAGAGGGTCAGATAGAGGACATTACCTGTGTCAGGTCACTGATGGAGACAGAACAGAGGAGATTACGGTAGAGATGGGTAAGTGTTCCTGAACTCCACACTGTATAAACTCAACATCATCATCTGTGCTTCTCAGTACATGAAACACACACTCAGTATTCAGTATGAGGTTCAGAATACAGGGTGCTAAATTGGAGTGGAGTTTATTTTAGTCAAATAAACAGTAAGTGTGTTTTTCTCCCTGATACACACCTGCACAAGGACACAATTACTTTAAACCAGAAACATTGTTACATCAGAGAGGAAATTAAATTACACACTAAATGTGGTCTATACTGTGGATTGTTAGAGTTATTTGATATTAAGTAGAAGAGACAAATAAAGCAGTGAGAAACCAAACACACACACTGAGGTTAAAGTGAGAGACTCGCAGCACAGTGAGGCTGATGATTGAGACTTTTGCTGTAAGAATATCTGACTAGTGACTAATGAGAGGTGTATAACAGTCCACACAACACTCATTAGTTAGTCAGGTAGCTGAGTCGACACACACTAATACACTGTGTACACACTTCTCCACTTCTGTACGTCTAAATTCATAGTGGAGACTAATAACAGGAGTTACAGCTTGTAGTGATGAACCTGCTCTTTTCACCACCAGCCTTGTTCCACAACTAGCACAGTAAGGTGCAAACCTGCAGAACATGAACTGCACTGCAGTATTTAATTTCTACAACATTCAGTCAAGGCAGCATGGTTGTAAAGCTAAAATATCGATAACCAGGTGTAGCAGTGTGGACAGAGATCAACAGCTAAGTAAAGTCCAGAGATGAAGTGCTGCTGACACAGGTCAAGAGAATACTATCCAAGCAAAATGGCAGAAGAAATCTTTGGAAAAACAGTTGAGCAACTGAAAAGGAAGAGAACCTCTGTAAAAAGTAGATTCACCAAGCAAGCTAACTTTCAAAAAGAGAAGCACGTAATTTGTCAGAATCTGAACTTACAATGGAATTTAAAAAGACTCCACTGGAGCAAGGAAAGTTTTTGAAACCAATGATTATTACAAGGCTGGGTTACTGGCAGAGAGAATGGTGCAGAGGTATCGCCTTCAGCACAGCAAGAAGCTAAATTAAAGAAACAGAGGAAGAATGCAAATCAAGACTCGAGAAAATTGACAAGCTAGTGCAAACCAACCTCTGGAAAAGATATGGACGAGCCAAGATGTCAGCTACTATGTCCGGGGCAGAGACTGCTTGTGAACGCACTATCACCATCCTTGTCGATACCGTCGGCTATCGTATGCAACTGGAACTCTTGATGAGACTGGTGAAAGAGGCAACCAAGGCTCTTGTAAACTGGGAAAGGTGGAACCCAACAACTGAAAGAGCAGAGTTAGAGGGTCGTGTATGGAAGCTGAAAGTTAGCAGTAAGTGTGAAGCAAGGTAAATTGAATTTGCATGTATTGAAAGGATTACAGAGAATGCAAGAGCATCAGAAACCAACGTGAAAAATAAATTGGAAGTGATAGCATCTGCAGCACAGATTATGCCAGTAGTAAAAATCAAACCTACAAGCTTACCTACGTTCAGTGGTAATAAGAGGGACTTCTACCGCTGGAAGAGGGAATGGGAAAACCTCCAGAGACAAAAGGAACCCACACGGTTGGCTGAGGTTAAAAAGATTCAACTGGTGGACAGCAATGACAATAAGATTGCCAAAGAGCTCAGGCTTTCCTTTTACAACACAGCTGCTGACATCTTCAGAGTGTTGGTGAACCGCTATGGAAACAGAACCACAATCACCATGGAAATTGTCGAGAAGAGACAAGAGGAGAAGAGGAGAGGAGAGAAAGTTACAGTACCTTGGTGGTTCTTGGGGTTGGCAAGATGGCCATTAGAGTGAGCACCAAAAGGTAAAGTGAGCACAAAAATTTAATATTAGAGTCAAAACTCACGAGGGGACTGTGATGGCTCATCAGTTGGTCTGTTATGGGTTAGAGGAGATCACCAAAGTTCACCAAAGTGTTACTCCAGAGCAACTTAAAAAATTATTTCCAGACACAGACCTCAAGGAATTGAAAAGGCTGGAGAAGATTGAACTTCATATCTGCCCCAGAGAGGGGAGACTTGCACCACAAAGAATGAAAGTCATGGGAGATCTCGTCCTATGAGACAGTTCGATGGGGGAAAACTGTTGCTGGAGCACACCCAGATCTGTTTGAGAAGATGGATATGACAGCACATATCCGAGACACATTTTGCTCGGTCCATGAGGGCAGCTGCGGTCAAGTATGAGGGAATCTTTGAAAAGCCTGAAGCTCCAAATATCCCCAACATAATCCAAAAGTAATATAATAAAAGTCATGTGGCAAGTAACCAATATTTTCTTGAGTGGTGGAAGTGCGACAGTATCGGAGCAGCCTGTGAACCAAAGTGGGTGCCGTTGTGGTAACTGTCAGCCTGGAGGAATAGAAATTAATCTAGCAGAAGAGAAGGAACTTGAGATTATAACTAAGGGTGTCACCTATGTTGAAAAATATTCCCACAGTAAGTCTCCACACTGGGATACAAAATATCCATGGATCCGGGACCCATCCACCCTGCCAAATAAAAGAAGTGAGGTGGAAAGTGCTTTCCTAAGAAAGGAAAAACAACTCAAGAGAGTAGCAGAATGGCGAGGTATTTATGCAGCTCAGGTCCATGATATGGTCAAAAGGGGAGCAGTGATGAAACTCAACAATTAACAATCTAGTGCAAATAGTAAGTGGAAGGACTTCCTCAATCAAAAGGAAGTGATTGAGAAGTGGAAGGGACCAGTTTGGTATGTCAGCCACTTAGTGGCACCAAACCCCCACTCAACAACCACCCCGGTACGGCTGGTCTGGAATAGTAGCCAAAAATTTAATGGACTGAGCATGAATGATCTCCTGCTAGGGCCAGATGTACTCAACCCTATCAGAGCTGTCTTGCTTCGATTTAAACAGGGAGTATTTGCTGCTCTTGGAGACAATAAGAAGATGTACAACTCCGTCTGGCTCAAAGAGCGTGAAATGTATCTTCACAGGATTCTCTGGAGAGATACTGAGGAAGAAGAAATAGGCGAGTATGCCATAACAAGGAGAACATCGGAGATCGCCCTGCTAGATGCATTGAGCAATTAGCTATGCGTGAAACAGCACAATTGCCGAAGTTGTTGGAGTGTAGAGTACTTGAGGAAGATAGCTACATGGATGACATCCTCACATCCCACAATGACCAGGAGAGACTGACCGTGATAATAAATAGACTTTATGAGATTCTGACAGCTGGCGGATTTGCACGCAAGCCAGACTCCACATTATGACTTCCATTATGACAAACTCCACATTATGACTTCCATTAACTTCTCAAAAAGGAAAAAGAAAATGAGAACAGGCCAGAACCTTTTTAAAGGCAAAGTGAAACTGAAAACACCTAACCCGTTGACCGGAAAATAACTACTAAGCCAGGTTGCTGGGCTCTTTGACCCAATTGGTCTCGTTACGCCTGCCAAGCCAAAAGGTGCAATTCTTGTCAGGAAGGCATTCCAAGAGACAGGAAATGGGAGCTTAACTCGACAAACATGGGACAAGCCACTTTCGGAAAATCTCAGAAATGAGGCCATCAAACTCTTCAAGGAGTATATACACCTCAGTCAAGTTAAGTTTCAGTCTCACGCCAGTTGGCTTGGAAGGAAAACCATGGGGGATAATATTCTCAGATGGTAGTACGGGGCCGTATTGTACCTAAGGTGGGAAACAGACCAAGGGGTAGATGTCAGATTATTGAGTCAGAAGGGAGATGCTGTCAAGGCTGAGATCTGTGGTGCAGTTGTTGCTGCACATCTCAGAAAGTACTTCAAGAAGCATAGGCGAATGGAAGTTGAATGTTGGTTCCACTTAGAAACAGTCAGACTTTCCTGGGGGCCATTTAATGTGATAGTTATGGGTTCCAGACGTCTCAAACTGAGTTGGGGAGACCCAAAAGACTGGGCCAGCGAGTGACTGGTGGTGGATCCCAGGTGACTTCAACATCACAGACCTCATCACAAGAGGGGGCACACCTAAGAATCTTGATGAAGATTTTGCATGGCAAGGGACCACAGTTCCCAAGGTATCCAGTAGAAGAGTGGCCAAATAAATCTTCTGCAGAGATTACCACTGATGCAAGGGAAAAAAGTTAATAAACTACAAAGGAAGACGTTCTTAGCTGTCCTGACAAGAGCTCAAACAATGAAGAAACTGAGGGAAACAGAAGAGGGAGATCTCAAAAAACCAAGTACTGAAAACAGGAGGGATTCCACTAACGTCATTTCTGACACAGGCAGCAATGAAAATCTATCAGGGAGAACACCAGGTGACTTAGTTATCAAAAAACTAGTGGACGTAGAAAGGTTTAGTAACTTAACCAAACTAGTTAAAGTGATTTGTTGGGTGTGGCATGTCATAAGAAAATGGTTAGGGGTTCGAAGTCAGAACTCAAAGGATGGAAAACAGAAATCAGAAAGAGAAACCAGAAAAGCTGTGCTCACCTCAGAAGAGCAAGAGAATGCGCTAAAAGGACTCTGTCTAGCAGCACAGGAGGGTGTGACATTTCCTGTTTGCCCCCTCATATATACTAATGTGCCACAAACAGGACATTAATATCACCAACCATTCCCATTTTATTAAGGTGTATCCATATAAATGGCCCACCCTGTACTTTGTACTCAACTATATTTCTACGAAGTGGTACGTAACCACAGTGGTGTGTAGTATTTGAAGCGATAATATTGCCACGTGGTAGGCAGCATAAAATTTGTTAATTAAAGGACATGATTGATGAGATGATTAATGGTTTTGGATGACATTCAGGTCTCATGAACACACACACTTCTCAAAACACAGCTGAAGCTATTTACAGTAGTAAAGCTGTACTGAAAGCAGTAGTTTGTTTAGCAGAGATTCTGACTGTCAATCAAACATTTTTTCTCATTACATTTCATCTAACATTACATTTCTCTCTGTTGTTTGACACAGGATCTTCATTATCTGTAAGTAATTAACTTGATTTCACACTAATGATCCTAACTGATATTTTATACATTTTCTCATACTGTATATAATGTTTCATTAAGGAATCAAATAGAAACATGTAAAATATTTTCAAAACGTTTTCATGCCAACTTTATGTGAGATTTCACTTATGTACAGTATTACAATAGCACACAGATATATTACAGAATATTTAACTATAGATGTAAAATACACAGGGGGAAATGCACATATACTGACATACTGTATATTGGTAAATACATGCAGATATCAGAAAATAGTATTTTCCAAAAAATCACAAGATATTTCTGTTCCTTAAGGGTAACTAGCGGTATATTAGCACAATGCTACATTATACAGATTTACTGTGTGTGATGACTGATTGTTGTCTAGTTTTCCTCTTTTTTATTAAGACACACATCAGCTGTGTTTTAACCAGAGTAACAGTTAGTTTCACATTTTCACATGGAACAATTCACATTTGTAATCATGCATTAAGTCTTCCCACTGTTATTTACTTTCACAGATGAAAGAGTTAATAAGAAGTGAGTAGAAATCCTTTTCTCTGATAGTGATGTGTTGATGCTGCATGAATAATATATTTCTTGTGCAGATGAAATAGATTGGACTGTGCTGTGTGTTCAGAGTGCAATAGCACATAGATATATGAGCATCATGAGCATAGTGTAGTGAACACAACAGACTGTGATCGCTGGCAGAACATTCATCATGCTGGTGTCTAGTTTGTCATTAGTGTTCTACACACACACAAATCTGACCTACACACTGATACTGAGAGATAAAAAGCTGAAGGTGTGTTTACAAATGACACACACTCATTAGTGAACAATCTGATCTAATGGAGCTAATAATCAGAGACTGGCTCAATATCAGTTTAAACTGAAACAATCAGAGATTTTTACATCAGAGAGGAAATTAAATTACACACTAAATGTGGCCTTTAGATTGTTACAGTTACTCGATATCCAGTAGAACAGACTAGATCACTGCCAAATATAGCACTGAGAAGCACAACAACACACACAGCTAGCTAATATTGGGCAGCTAGTTTGTTCTGTAGACTGTGTGCTGTGTTTGAATGAGCGCAGTCAGAATGAGCACAGATACACTGCGACATCGGAGATCAGACTGCTGCAGAATCAGACAGAGACACAGTGTGAGCTAAGCGGCTAACCCTAGGTAAAAGACAAGCCCTTGTTAAAGTGGGAGGTTTTGATCTTGACCTTGTGCTCAGTAACTGTGACAGACACATTGATGAACAAATCAACTTTGATATTTTAAACCCAATGAAAATACACCATGTAGAAGAATTGAACATAAACATTAGTGACAGACTGTAGAGTTCTGAGACAAAGAACAAAACTGCAGCAGTATGAGCTCAGAGGCTTCATCCAATAGAGAGATAAACACACAGATAAGCTTCAAGAGCAAAGGAGCAGATTTACATTAAACCAGCACTTCTGTGGAACATGAAGACATGGACATTTGTGGAGGACAGTAGAACTTTTCTTTATTTTCCCTGATACAGATAGATATTTGATTAAAATGCGGTGATGCTCGACATATTTATTTCATATAATTTATTCACCAGTTTTATTTAATTCTTTAAATATTAACTACTCACATATGATTAAATATCTGTTGTTATATTTAATAAAAAAAAAAAACTTGAATGTTGCTGAACATGTTTGTACTGAAAGCACAGAGTGAAGATTGTTTAGCAGCTATTCTGACTGTAAATTATTTTAAGTTGTAAATGAATATAAAGTTTTTCTCATTATATTTCATCTAACATTACATTTCTCTCTGTTGTTTCAGTACAGGTAAGCAAACAACTTGACGTCACACTAATTATAAACACTGATATTTTATGAAATTATCATATATTAGATTTTAATTAAAGGATCAAAGAGAATCAAAGCACATTTTCAGATGATGTTTATGTGAAGGACTCTGATCAGTAAGTGAGATTCCACTTCCATCAGTCAGCTTCTTTCCCACAATGCACCTGTGAGTAACCCCACTGCACTGCAATAATGTATAGTAGGCAGAGGCGTTTACCATGTCGAGTAAAATATAACACATACCACTTCCAGACTCCATCAGAATCTTATACAGAATCATATAAGAATAAAAATATAATATTTCCCAGAATTCATCTGGATGGAATAGTGTCTATTTTGCAAGTGTCCAAGTACCATATCAGCTTTTTGTTTCATTTCTATAAGGAGTCAATCATAATTGTGTTCTAATATTCTGTATATTCCTTTATGTACAATAGCACACACACACACACACACACACACACACACACACACACACACACACACACATATATATATATATATATATATATATATATATATATATATATATATATATATATATATATATATATATATATAATATAATATTAAAGATTATTTAACTATAGATTTAAAATAACCAGGGGGAAATGCACAATGCTACCTTATACAGATTTACCGTGTGTTATGACTGATTGTTGTCTAATTTTCCTCTTTTTTATTAAGACACACATCAGCTGTGTTTTAACCAAAGTAACAGTTACTTTCAAATTTTGACATGGAACAATTCACATTTGTAATCATGCATTAAATCTTCAAATTCTATTATTTACTTTCACAGCAACAGTATGGTGAGTATAAATTCTTTTCTCTGATAGTGATGTGTTGATGCTGCATGAATAATATAATTATTGTGCAGATGAAATAGATTGGTCTGTGCTGTGTGTTCAGAGTGCAATAGCACATAGATATATGAGCATCATGAGCATAGTGTAGTGAACACAACAGACTGTGATCGCTGGCAGAACATTCATCATGCTTGAAGCTTGGTTGTCAGCAGTAGACAAGTCTGGTTTACCAGGCAGATTCAAGGCATGGATAAAATAACATGGCATCTTGCCACAGATCCTTTGGCCGCTGTTGGTGTAAGAAGTGTCTATGTCAACAGTAGAGACCCTGGAGAGGTAGATCAGCTGCCATCTTCGAACATCCATCCTCGCAGTGTCACTAGTGTAGCACTGTATGACAGGAGCAATAAGCTTCAGCTTCCCGTCAGCAGCCTGGAGGAGGAGTTCAGGGTTTCTTGTATAAGAGAGGCACTAGTCTACCAAGGCTCTGAGGATTACAGAGTATCAGCAGCAGGCATTGAAATGCGAACAGGAAGGAAATGGAGAGCAGAAGAGGGACTGGAGCTGGCAGAGTCTTGGCTGAGTCATAAGGCACTTGTGGGCACAGTGACAACAGGGCGAGCAGGACTGGGAGCAATCCCAAAGCCACAGTACAACAAGGCTCAGGGCAAGGAGAGACGCCACTTGGTCCTAGAGGGTGTCTGAGCAGGTGCCGAGGACGTGAGGACCAGCAGGGCATGCGGCAGCAGGAGGCATGGACAAGGTGGAAGGAGCGCTGGAGAGTTAGATCCCCTGGAACGGCACCTGGAAGGTGACCCACATTGTATTAAGTTCCAAGCTGTTCATGATGTGCTCCCCAGCCCAACTAATCTGCATGTGTGGGGCAAAAGTGAAGTTCCAACTTGTTCACTCTGTGCCGGATGAGGGTCCCTGGAGCATTTTCTGAGTATCTGCCTATCTGCCCTTGGAGAGGGCCGCTACCGCTGGCGGCACGATCAGGTCCTGAAGTGTGTAGCAGAAGCCATTTCACATGCAGTGGCCAACAGCCAGAGAAGAATTGCCTTTGTAAGGGCTGGTGAGCAGACTCAAGCACATCAAAAATCAGCCAGCCTGCTCTCATCGGCATCAGACTCGGAGCTGCGAGTTGACCTGAGCAGGCAGCTCAAGTTCCCGGAATTTATAACATCAACCTCATTGAGACCCGATATGGTTCTAACATCTGCATCTTCCAAGCACGTTCTTTTGTTGGAACTGACAGTCCTGTGGGAGGACCGCATGGAAGAGGCAAATGAGCACAAGTGGCTCAAGCACCAGGAGCACATAGAGGATTGCCGGAGGAGGGGCTGGAAGGCTTGCTGTGAGCCCATAGAAGTAGGGTGTAGAGGTTTTGCCACTCGCTCCCTGTGCAAGATCTTTGCCAGGCTTGGCATCACAGGAGCTGCAAAGAGGAGAGCCAGCAAGTCCATCACAAAAGCCGCAGAAAGAGCCTCGAGATGGATTTGGATCAAGAGGTCTGCAAAGTGGGCCAGCGCTGCTGGGTGTCTGATGTTGTGAGATCCAAAACACCCAATGATCTCAGGAAACATCACTGATGATGTGTCCCACCACATCCACAGATGTATCTATGCACTGCACCGATAATCAGAATAATTAGAGAAACAAGTCAGTAGAGATTAAAAACAGACTGCTTAAAAATAGATACAGAATGTTTGTAGTTACTACTGTAGGATACAGAGATAGTTACATTCTATAACAATGTATTTTTAATAATCTCACTCTTAATTTTCTTTTTTCACTTCATAAAGACATCTGGGTTCATCAGGTGAGTAGTAATTATTCTAAACAAATTAATGTAAAATAAATAATGACCTTCACACATATTGAAGTTAATCTGCAAAGTTTGTTTTAATGTTTCTTAAAGGGGATAGAAATGATGTATCTCACATTTAGTGAATTTTATCTGGGAGTTGTGAAATTCTCTTTCACTGTGACTAAGTCAGTCAGCTAATGAACACAAAAATGGCATTTAGTAAAATCAGCTACAAACAAACAAATAGACTAACTAAATTCATCTGATTTCAATGCATAAGTGTACTACTTGATTGTGATTCTCCTGTAGAGGGAAGGATGTTTATCGCTCTTGTAATTATCAGTTTAGTGTTTAGTGATTGTGTTCTTCAGCTGCATTAAAAGTCAGTGTGTTATTATTTTAATACAATAATAATACTAATACAATATCAATGCAGTAAGTTTAAATCAGGCTCAATCAGCTCAGTGTCTAGTGTTAGTGTTGTACTTACATACAGTTTGGAGTCAGGTATAAAACCTTCACACTGATTTATTCTCTTCCACAGAGAGACAGAGAATGGACAGAAGATGAGAGAATGAAAATGGAGAAATCTGCTCTATGTGTTGGTGAGTAAGGAAGGCGTAAACATACCAGTTGTTCACCATGTGTACAGCCTGAAGTTGATTAATGAACTCCCCACTAAACATGCAGTCTGTGGTAAAAGTTTAGGAGACTTAAATAGGAGAACGGCGGTGAATGCTCCTGGAAGAAAATTCTCCGAAAGTTCTCAGATTTAATAAAAAGTTAATCAGTTTTATAATGTTGTTGTTTTGTTGTTTTTATTTCGATGACTAACAATTAAAATATCATCAAATATGAAAATCATATTTATATTGACTTTTATATTGAAAATTGCATTATTTTCATTATTTTGCATTAATGTAAAGTATTATTTTTATTTTATTTTATTTATTTGTTTATTATTATTTTTTTTCCAGAATATGACATAGATGACAAACATTTTTTTGTTGAATATAAAAAGAAGATCAGAAAACTGAAAGAAACTGAAACTCAGCTAAACAACACTAAGCTGGAACTGGACCACACGTCTAAATCACTGCAGCATAAAGACGAACAGCTAAAGGATTATAAAAGACAAATAGAGAATAAAGATACAGAACTGAGAAACAGAGAGAAAATCATGGAGGAGAAAGACGCACAACTCAAAGATAGAAATACAACACTAGAGAAGACGAGTAAA
The DNA here is from genome assembly GCA_013621035.1 of Clarias magur. NCBI lineage: Eukaryota > Metazoa > Chordata > Actinopteri > Siluriformes > Clariidae > Clarias > Clarias magur. The sequence goes on along the minus strand of QNUK01000125.1, from coordinate 494,619 downwards.
GAGCTAGAGGAGAGAGACAGAGCTCTACATGAGAGAGATCAACAACTGAAACTGAAAGACACACAGATACAGGAGACACAAATACAAGTGGAGGAAAAGGAGAACAGACTTGTGGAGAAGGAGAAAGAATTAAATGAGAAAAATGAAGAGCTGAAGATTCTAAAAGAACGTTTAGAGACTAATGAGAAGACTCTTTCTGAGAGAGACGCAGTGTTAATGGAGACAAATAATAAACTTCAACATGCTACTGAACAAGTTAAAGAGAAAATCTCACAATTGGAGAATATGGACAAACTGCTGAGTGAGAAAGAAACACAGCTGAAGAACACAGATAAAGAGCTGGAAACCAGTAACAATAAACTGGAGACACTGGGACAGGAGCTGCAGGACAAGAAGAGACAACTACAGGAGAGGATGATCGTACTGGAGCAACAGAAAACTGAGTTAGCAGAAAAAAACAAAGAGCTTGAAGAGAAAGAGAGACTTCTAACTGAGAGAGAGACACAGCTAATGGAGAGAGACAAACAGCTTCAGGAGAAAGACAAATGCCTGACCGAAAATCAACAAATGCTTCAGATGAAGGACAAAACACTGGAAGAGAAGGACACACTGCTCAGGGAGGTGAAAGAAGAATCAGATAAAACAAATATGACATTAGAAGAAAATCAGTCTCAGTTGAGAGAGAAAGAAAGACAACTGGATAATGTTGTGAAAGAGCTGGACACCAGTAAAACCAAACTAATGGAGAGGGACAAAGAGCTGCAGGAGAAAGACAGACTTTTAAATGAGAGGACTGAAACACTTAAGATGAAGAATAAATCACTGGAAGAGAAGGACACACTGCTGAGAGAGGTGAAAGAAGAACTGGAGAAAACAAAGAGGACATTAGAGGAGAATCAGACACAGCTGAAAGACAAAGAGAGACAACTGGAGAGTGTGGAGAATGAACTGGAAACCAGTAAAAACAAACTAACTGAACGAGACAAACAGCTTGAGGAGAAAGACAGACTTCTAGAGGAGAAAACAAAGCAGCTGCAGGAACAGACAGATCCAGAACCATCAGCCGCCATCAGGAGAAGAAACAGCAAGGACGGGTTACCTCCACATAGTGAGTAATTCTTTATTTATATTAATTAAACCATGTTTTTAAAAACATTGAAGTCAGTACAAATAGTGAATCTGCACTTAATAAATCATATGTAAGAACATTAAATATACTGCAATGATACTTAATGCTGCAACTCTTCAGCTACTCTAAGGAAGTGTAATTTAAACAGTGAAAGTGGTTAATTATAGTATAAAACATTACTTTAATGAGATCTTCTGTCTTACTCTACTTTTTGAAGAATGTCTCTCTCATTCTGACTGGTTCTGATGTTTCCTAGTGAGTGGAGAGACTCAGAACTCAGCAGCACCAATCAGAAGAAGAAATAGTATGGATGGACGTCATACTGAATGTAATTGATTAATGTTAGTGTTCAGTGTGTAACTCAACATTAGTTTAGGGGTAAAAAAGATGACTCTGAAGAGACAGAGAAAGCAGATTTAGACACTTATATTTTTTAGTAGAATACAGTGAAAAGATCTGGCATAAAACAGTAACATTAACAAATAATGAGAAATAGTAGCACATGTTAGCCTTCATCATGATCAGTCGCTCTCATGTGATAAAGCAAAGATCAATTTGACAATTGCAATATCACAAATGTTTATTTCGGCCTCAAGACATGTAGTTGCTGTTTAAAAAACTCTTTGTGATGTGGACTTTAAATTTGTTTCACATAAAAGGTACAGGCTTTCCTGATTTAATCATTATTGTCCTACAGTCCACCACCAGAGAACAACATAATCACCACAATGTAGTAAGTGATTCTGTATTAAATGATTTATTCTTGTTCATTTTCAGTGGGTGGAGAATCGTCTAGTCCACATTCTCCAGTGTCGGTTCCTGTAGCAGAACTGAGGCTGGTGCTGCTGGGGAGGACGCGGTCTGGGAAGAGTGCAGCAGGAAACACCATCCTGAGCAGAGAGGAGAGGAACCAGGCTGCTGCATCTACAGCTACATCTACATCCACCCAGCAGAGTGAGAGCACACAGGGGGAGGTGGCTTGGAGGAAGGTGACTGTGGTGGACACTCCTGACTGGTTCTCTCCTGGATTTTCTCTGGAGAAGCTGAGACAGGATGTGGGACTCTGTGTCCATCTGTCTGCTCCAGGACCCCATGCCTTCCTCCTGGTCATACCTGTAAAGCAGCCTACAGGAGAGGAGAGAGGGATGCTGGAGAAAATGGAGGAGAGTTTTGGAGAGAGATGTTGGAGAAACACCATGATCATATTCAGTGTTACTGATGAACTTCAGAAGAAGAACATTGAAGAGTTTATCCGCTCAGGAGACCAGGAGGTCCAGAGACTAGTGGAGAAATGTGAGAACAGGTTTCACTGTCTCAATATTATGGAGAGTGGAGATGATTCTCAGGTCTCAGAGCTGCTGGAGAAGATAGAGAAGATGGTAGACGGAAGCAGAGATAAATTCTACAGCAGTAAGATCTACCTGGAGACAGAATCGCAGATTAGAGCAATAGAGACTAATATACTAAAGAGAAGAGAAGAGAAAAGGACGAGAGTGGAGATGGAAGTAAAGGAAAAAATAGATAAGGAGGTGCAGGACTCTCTGAGAAAGATAGAGGGAGTGATTCGGGAGCATGAAGGAGACATCAGACAACTGAATGACCGAACAACTGAACTGGAGAGAAAGATGAAAGAAGAGAGAAATGAAGAGAAAAAGAGAGAACTTGAGAGGGAGCTGAAACAAGAAATAGAGCTAAGGACAGAAATGACAGCAAAGCACCAACAGGAGCTGGAGGAGATCAGGGAGGTGTATGAAGGAGAGGTCAGGATGGAGACAGAGAGAAACCTCATGAAGATCATCCTGCCTGAACTGCAGAGAAACATTTTGGCCTCAAAAACAAAGATGCAGGAAGAGTTCAGCAGACAGATGGAGGAGAAGAACAGAGAGCTGGAGACTCTTAAAGAGAAACTTTCAGATCTCACAGAGACTCACAATGTGCTCGAAGAGGTTTATGAGAAAACTGTGAGAAGCAGCTCAGAGCCAGAGAGAGCAGCTGTAACAGGAGATACACCGAAGGGAATTTCTCAGAAATTTAAACAATTCTTTCACTGAATAACATAAACCTGTTCATAAACCTGCAGACTCTCACACAGTAAGAAATGAATGTCCTATTCTTACAGGACTAGTATTACCTGGGAACCTCGTGTGATTTGTAATAATTGCGGAGGTTGTCTGTGATCTTAATCCAAATTACCTACCGTATTTCAGTGAACAGCGAGGTCATGTGATAATATTAGTCCCATGTCAATCAGCATGTCTGTTATTTGTCTGTTAGTTGCTGGAGTTGTATATAAATCTTTCCAGGTTTTTGTTCCCTGCGCGCCTTTTTATCCATCGTCCGTGAAGAATGGAGGCCGCGTTAGTATTTTGGGTGCTGGGTCATATTGTTATACACAGTACAACAATACAGTGTGCAGAAAGAGAAAGCTGAAACCATCAGAAAGCAAAAAGAATGATTGGGTGCCATGTACAGCAGGATGCGATAAACACTCAGCTGTTTATATCATACAGCTAGACCTGTAATTACATTTCCAAACAATAGCTGATCCAAAATAGTGCATAATTAAGTGAGGAGGTTCACGTCATAATTCTCGAGCCATTAGATTTTAACTCGGTGAATTGTAAATGACACACAGCACGATAACTATATTTGTTTCTTTTTTATAATCCATCTAACTGCACATTCATATATTCTCTCTCTGTCTCACACACAGTCTGCATATGAACGCACACACACACACACACACACACACACACACACCTCCTCTTTTCATCACCACACACTCTTAAGAGACACACACTTTCCAGGATATTTTAGCAGAGGTGATTAAAATTGCAGGCTTCGCTTATCCAGTGCAAATGCTTTGTAACTGGAGTCAGAGTGCAGGGTCAGCCATGATACAGCGCCCCTAGAGCAGATAGGGTTAAGGGCCTTGCTCTAGCGCAAGACCTTCTGATCAGTAACTCTGCCTTAACCCTCTGAGCCACCACTGCCCCTAAAAATATATATAAAAATACAAAATATATTAACACATAAAAAATATTAACAGTGGGTAGTTACTGCCAGTTTCCTGCCATACAGGGCAATTTCTCAAGTGTTATAAGTTGGACATTTTGGACATTTTAAAAACTGAAGAAATAATATTATGCCTCAATATGATCAATGCCTTTTATAAAATAGACTTTTGACAAAATACTACTTAAATATGAATGAACATTTTATCTTCTTATATTTACAGTTCATGTTCAAAACACTATTTATATATATAAACCATACATAACACCAGGCTTGAATGTTTTTTTTGTTTGTTTGTTTGTTTGTGTGTGTGTTTTTTTAGGTCATGGGTGGAAATACAAGCATTTCACTGCATACTGTGTATGACGGTGAATGAATGTATGTGACAAATAAAATATGAATTTGAATTTGAACAAAGAAAGAAGTGTCAGAAAACCTGCCGATTTTTACTGTAAGTGTAGATGGGTTTATGGTTTTACAGATGTTTTCTGTCCATTATTGGTCTATTTGTTTGCCTGTTTTTGTGTTGGTATGTTTTTATTAAAAACATAAAAATCTATTATTGTGGGATGCTCTGAGCAATTAATAAAAAATCCGTATTTGACATAATTTGAAAGTATTATGCATTACTGAGCAACACTGCTATGTTGTAGCCATGTAAAATGTGAAATGATCTCAGTAAAAGTAGATATTTTGTTTATGTTTTTTACAATTTCTTTATGAAATCATCCTTAATTTTTACATCATCATTGTTTTCAAAAACTGTTTTTTTTTATCTCTTATAATTAAGTACGGTGCTTTTATTGTCAAAATGTAGCTTTTGTTCATTTAAGATTCTTAATTCATGTCACAAACGTGTTTTAGCTATCATGAAAGAAAACTGAGGAAGATTAAATATATAAATTTGAAGTGATCTGCTAAAGAAGAATCAGAGAGAGGAACTGAGCACTGAGTACTACATTACAGCACATCATAGCTGGGTTTGGAAATCTTGTGTCCCTTGGCTATTAGATTTTTTCAGGCTCTTATTGTGACTGTGCTGCTACTGATTAACAACAGAGAAAAATAATTGTGTCTTTATCTGTGTAGTAATGTGACGTTCTGGTGTTTCTTATGGTAATGAATTAGTGTGTGTTATGTTGGTACTGAATCCTCAAAGAAAAAGATCATTAATAAAAAGTAGCACAGCACTCCTCAAGTATCATTTGAAAAAAATTATGCAATTTGTATTACAGATAAATCATGTAACAATCAAGCACAATAATGTATCTGATAAGGGAACTCACATGCCACATAGCAAGAACGAGCCTGAAACCAGACTCAAAGCTAGTGGCGGCTGGTCAATACGGGGCGTAAAGTTAGGCAGAGAAGAATGCTACTAACATAAATAAAGTCATGAAATAAAGTCATTTAGTCACAATATTCCGCTATATTTCTTAATATCATTTATTTGCAATAAAAAAAATCTAACCTGTATTATGTTCATTTGTGTTCGTGTACGCGGGGCGCCGGACAAACGGCGTATCTATGTAGGTACGTACATTTTTGAAAAGCATGTGACTTGAGGCTGAGCTCTGATTGGATTTTTTCAAATCATCCTGGGTCGCAGCACTGTGCGCCCCGACCCCTCCCACTTTTGTTCTTAGCGAATCAATATTGTTTTTTAAATATTTGGGCTCATGTGATTGGACCATTCTCAACGAGTCTTTTCCAGCACTTCTTATGGCAAACGGAACTGGCTGACTAGATGCGATATGAGTCATGCCTTTATTTTATACTAAAATAAAAATTTTATTTGTCACATACACAGTCATACACAGTACGATATGCAGTGAAATGCTTAGACGACTGCCCATGACTTTAAAATAAAGACTATTAATAGGAAATAAATATGAAAAACAAAATAGAAAGTATGTTTAACTAAGAAAAAAATAAATATCTGCACATTGCAAAATGTACAATATAAGAAAAATATAAGAAAAAAAATCAAAACCTAGCTGTACAATATAGAATTGTGGAAATGTGTGTGGGAATGGAGTTGAACGTAAATAAAATGGAATGTCCAGGAGGTGTGCAAATATAAAGGCATGTGAAAATTTTCTTAAGCATTTAAATCCATATTGCTCTATGAGGCCCCCTGCTGGTGCGCACAGCAGTGTTTTGTAATACTATAATATGAATCACTTACTCATCGTCTATACCGCTTTATCCTGTATACAAGGTTGCAGGGGGCCTGGAGTCTATCCCAGGAGGATTAGGACATGAGGCGTACACCCTGGACAGGTTGCCAATTCATCGCAGGGCACACACACTCTCACACTACGGGCAATTTGGGAATGCCAATTAGCCTAATCTGCAGGTCTTTGGACTGTGGGAGGAAATCGCAGTACCCAGAGGAAACCCACCAAGTACAAACATGCAAACATGGAATTGAACCCGGACCCTGGAGGTGCAAGGCAGCAGTGCTAACCACTACACCACCAATTAGCCTACCGCCTATCCATTGTTATATTAATGATAAATACAGAAAAACCTTAATGATTCAAATCATGATGTCACCCACCACCTAACGCTATGTACTCGAACTTGGACTTTGACGGTTTCTCCTTCATTTTAATGTCTTTGTACAAACTTATTTAAACAAATCTGCTCAAAATAATCCAATATCTTTTTGTTATTTCTGTATTCATGAAGATAACGGAGTCGTTTTAACTCGCTGGTAACAAATGTTTTCTGGACAAATACAGAAACACGACTACTTTTGTAGGATGTATATCCACTTATATTATCTCTGTGTGATGATAGATGTGATATGGATTTATTCTAAATATATTTAAATTATACTTTATACTTAATTATAACATCTAACTCAGTTTTAGACTATACATTCTATATATTTATGAACTACTTCTGACAATAATCTCCTTCCACCCGTTACATAATCCAATTCTATTAACCTATCAGTGTGTGTATCAAACACACAGATGTACTGTAGCAATTATAGGACACCAAACTCATAAAACAAATCTGTTCACATGAAGTTATGTAGCTGAAAGACTTTTTCAGGAATAAAGCAAACACCAGTGCATAGTTATGAAGGGAAACATGATCTTAATGCTAGGATATTTGGCTACATACTGTCACGAACTGGCACTGTAAAACTGGCAGTTCTGGCGGATGTAGTTGCCGCGGGCACAGGGGGCAGGCATAGGCGCAGAGGGGCTGTTGTTTCAACATAAAGAATTTTATTTTAAATGAAAAACAAAAACAAAACAAACACAGGGCTCTTATGGTGAACACAGGGGTCCTTAGGCACACGCGGTCTCTTTAAGCATACGCGGTCTCTTTAAGCTGACACGAAGGCTAAGAGCTGGGGAGACACAAGAGACAGGGACAGAGCTCGAGACAGGACAAACTCAAGAGACTCAAGGCTAGGGAGAACACTAGACGCCAGGAGGAACAGTAGAAGGCTAGGGGAAGACACCAGAGTTGTCTAAAGGAAGACACTCGAAGCTAAGGGGAAGCCTAGAAACCGGGGAGAAACACTAGAGACACAAGACATGGGAAAACATTAGAAACACACGGCACAGTACTTATTTACATCACAGAATTAACCAAAAGGTACACTTAGACACATCACAATTCAGGCCCCATATAAACAAACTAGAATAAAGTAAAATACAACAAAACCAAACCAAAAGAAATGCCCACTAGACAATATTAATGCTCGGCCAGTTTCCCAGAAGAAGCAGCTATTTATAACACTTCTAATGAGCTATCTCGGTTCAGGTGAGCTCTGTCATCACCTGACCGTGGTGCTTTCTGGGAAACTGAGTCGACTATCAAAACTACAGAAAAACACAAACATGCACACATTGCCCTCTAGGGGTGGTCCCTTACACATACTGAAACTCTTGACATCAGTGCTGATGATTAAAAAAAAAAAGTCAACTTGTAATTGTGTATTTTAATGATTATCTATTGCTCAGACTTCTGTGGCCAGGAGCGAGGGGGAACAATAACATGACTTGCGAGATATTTGGTTTCCCCTGCTCACATAAGCATTCTGCAGCTATGATTATTTTAATAGTGTTCATATTCCAATCGCATCTGCATCTGTTTTTTCCAATGGGCAGTAATGCTGTGTGTGAACAAGTAGGACATTTGCATTTTAGAAATGGACAGTTTTAAAGTGACACCTGGTCTTTGACAATCGATTGAATTACTGTAGGTTACAGTAACTTCTCACTGTTGCAAGATCGTGAGCGACAGGTCATGCTCTGCTATGAATGAACACATGTGCACTTTCTGGCTGTAAACACAACTGACCATAGATTCATGTACGGTACCTCTGTTTTGGTGGTTGTCATAATCAGCAGGGAGGACATGTACTGAAGAGGACAAATATCAGCCTTGTTACTAGTTTTTGACTGATGATGAGCTAAAGTTCTTTATTTTATTTTATTTTATTTTATTTATTATTATTATTATTATTATTATTTAGAATTCCAGTAGAAGCTTGTTAAGGGACATTCAAATACATATTAGTGTGTGTATGTATATTTTGACAATAATTTAAACTAATGAATTATGTAGTAATAAATAAAAAAAGAATCTTGGTGTTTTCTTGTATTAAAGATACAAGAAGATTTCCTGCCAAAGGGGAAAAAAAAGATCACTGCAAGTTCAATATTGTCGGGACATTCACATTCATGATGTCTGTATGTAAATGTCTGACCATAACTGTATTGCTTATCAGGGACAAGTATTTAATAATTCTAACAGAAATATCCAAAGATGTGTTTACTAGCAATGAGTGTAATTTTATTTTGCTTTTCTGCAACTTCTTGGAAGAGCTAGAACTGAAGCAGCAGTGCATAACATGATTTCATGTATCTGATAAACTTTGCAGAGCAATTTGTTGTATAAACTGTGTAATGTGTCCTACAGTGCTGAGTAATGATTAAATGCCTCCTATGTTTTCTATAGACATTAAAACTATTGTTCTTACAGTATAGCGTTCCATCACATGATTAATCCAGCGTGTGTTGTACCAGACAGGAACAAAGCTGTAAACAGAGACAATATGATCACAGTTTACTGTTTGTTCCATGAAGATCAGAAGTCTGAAAAAGCTGCTCAAGCAATAAACTAAATCATCAAAAACATTATGGGAAAGTGTACTGTAGCTTTGTCCGTCTCTTCAACATGTTCATCACAAAGAGAGAAACGTTCCTGCTGGCACCGATCAATGATGATGATTTGCACTACGAGATCATCCGCATGCACCAGGTCTTGATATCCTTTACTGCATGGTGCTCAGGGTCTCCACCAACGTCGGCCAGTTTGTCACGACCCGCTAATCCACAGCTCTGTCATAATCACTTAAGCACTCCTGTTCCACGTTTCCTACCGCCCCTTATATCTCACCGCTTCATTTTCCGCTCTCCACACACCTGTGCCCCATCACTAATCATCTCCCTTATCTATTTAAACCACACGCTGACGTCATGTTGTCGCCAGATTCCTGAGTGCCTTCCATAGCCCAGTTTTCCAGCGTTTTCCTAGACTTTGATTTCCTGATACCGACCACGCTCTCGCTTCACGTTTTGGATTCCCACGCTCACGGACTTTGAATTATCGACCGACGGATCTGTTTTTGACGACTACGAACTTGGATCACGGATATTCTATTGACTTTCTGGCTTTGAACCCTTCGACCACGAATAAGCTCTGCAAAACATCCCCCCCCTCCTGTAGAATATTAGAAGACCAATGTATAGGTTTTCTAATTTACAAATTGCAAATTAGAAATTAGACCAAATAACTTGATTATAAAATAAGCCATATAAAAAATACATGTTCTATAGGGGAAAAAATGTTAATGATATTTTTTTTCTTTCAGATACACCATGTACTGTATTTTATATTGCATATTTTATAATAATCATTCCGTGTAATTTTTCATCATCAATATTTATTTACTGCAAACATTTTATTTAATGACAAATCCCTGTAAAATAAATGTGCCACAAAATAAACATTATATGACAATTTCTATTAATTTCTATTAATGGTCTCAACATCTGTCACGTGCCTAGAGTTAATTATAATAACCATATCGTATTTGAATCATAATAAACCTATGAATTAATGCTCTAATATAATCTTTAATAGAGATTATGTAGGGGCGGGGCATTTTAGCGCATGACAAAATGTTTAAAGGGGCATTTAATTTTGTCAGTCAAACTCATTTAAGAGATTCATTACACATTAATTGAGCATGATGAGCTACTGTTGACCCGAAACACACTGTACTGGATTTTCTTTCTTTCTTTTTTTTCTTTTTCTTTTTTCTAGTATACATGTTCACATGCAAAATATTTGTTTCAATATTAGCTTGTAAAATAAAAACTAAAAACTAAAAAATAATAATAAAAAAATAAAAACACAAACAAATTGTGCTCTGCTGAGCTAAAATTTCTAATTTTCATCGAGATGTTTAGTAATGATGTTTGTAGCTACGTACGATTGAGGTGTGTAGTGGATAATAAGACCAGGCCACAGTAATGAAACAAACATTATTCATTATTCTGTTATACAACATCAACATACCAGAGACACATCCACATTGATAAGGTCTTGTACAATAAATAGGTATTTTTCCCATGGACTCGACATAATACATGAGCTTAATTTAGAACTAAACACATATTTAAGCGCTCTGAAGAAACGCACACTGCTGTAATATCCAAATCCACACCGACTATATCCACTATAAACTCACAACACACCTCAGAACATTCCTGCACTAGTGCACTAGTTAGGGACGTTTGCTATTTTATGAATCTTAAAAGCAATAATCAGGTTATTGTAGTCACACAATCCACTGCAGCAGGTTAGAACTCAGTCTATAAACTGTGTGTTACAGAAACATCTAGAGTCAAATCGAGTCCAAATGATGGTCCTGAGCAATACCACTGTCACTGTAATGTTCACATCACACAGTAATGTTCTGAGGTGTGTTGTGAGTTTTGTCATTAGATAGGTTTTTTATTGATATTATATTGAGGAAAGCTACTCAATATTAGGGCAAAGCATCAGTAATGGATCTGGTAACTGGATCTGCAGTGCATTTGGGATTCTGAGCTCAGCTTTAAAGCTATTCAAAGTTTGTGGGTTCGAGTTCCACCACTTTTGTGACACAAGCGGCAAAAAAGAAGAAATAAATAACACAAGGGGGCAGCATCCGGGCATTTATAAGTTAAAACAACATACATGCGCAGATGCTGCCCCTTGTGGACGATCTAAGTGCAGTCGGAAATAGCAGAGAGGAAAGGTACTGTATAGTGTGGAGAAAGGCAAAACAACAATGGCAACTTGGATAAAACATAGACATTAGTATTTAATACAGGACAATGTAGATGATAAGCAGGGGGAAAGTCAGAGAGAGGAAATATTAAGTAGCAGACTAAGAATTTGACACAGCACTCCGTTTATAGTAAGTCAACACTTAACGGGAGTCTGTGAGGAATGGCAGGAAAGTGAGTGTGTGGCGCATGTACTGCTCACGTGCAGGAAATATATTCAGGAGAGTCTAGATATGGTACAGCGCCAAGAACTAGAGAGAGTAGAAAGCAATGTAAAGAGTTTTACGATGGGAGAGTCACTGATCAGGGATCAGCATGTAATGTTGTTTTTGAGGAAAAATAGTCTTTAAAGGAAGCTGAGGAGAGAGAGAGAGATCTATAGGTGATGATGATATAACTTACAGAACTCCAACTAAAGACGCTGAATTCCATGGTACTGAAAGGGAAACATGTCAGGGAAACATGTCAGGAAAAAAAGAGTGTGTGTAAGTTCTGGTAAAAGCAGAGTTAAAGACAGAGATCAAGTCAAGACAAGATCAGGGGAGGATCTCTTAGACATCTGTTAGCCCTTAAGGCTGGTCTGGATGAGGAAGCTTGAGGACCTACTGTATATTTAACATAGGACTGGAATCCAACCACCATTAAACTAAACACCCATACTGTAAATGTTAAAAGTAAAAGAATAGTAAAGACATCAAATTGATGAGGATATATATATATATATATATATATATATATATATATATATATATATATATATATATATAATGTAAATAAAAAATACACAAAATAAATAATATAGATAGATAGATAGATAGATAGATAGATAGATAGATAGATTGGACTAATCGGATTTAAAAGTGTACAGCTGTTATGTTCATACAGTAAAACACTTAATGTTGTACATGGTGTATTAAAACATATACAGGAACTGAACTCACAGTCTAAAACATTATAAACATTCATAATGACACACTGTTCATGTTTTGTGCTCAGATACAGAGTCACTTTTACTCCTTAATCTGAGGTCTGGAGCTCTTCTGTTTCTAAACATGATATTTGTTTATGTGTTTATGCTTCTGTGTACACATATAAAACCAGAGTCCAGTCTGTGCCAAATGTAGATTTTAACATTAGAACTAAAGAGCTGCTTAAGAAATGAGCTTAGATTAATCCTAATATATACATTATTACACATTATATAATGTAATATATTATTATTATTATTATTATTATTATTATTATTATTATTATTATTATTATTATTATGTACTATTAAGCACTAATAGTGTTTAACACCGGGGGAGGGTTATCAGAGGTGAATGGGTGGGGTTTTCTCTCTGTAATGGAGGTGGAACAGAGCAGCTGCACCTTTACGCTTCCTGCTATAACGGTTTAAAACAGGTGAAATTTGTGTGTGTGTTTGTGGACAGGAGAAAATTTAAACACAATATTTAAACACTGTATTGAGGTAAATAGTGAACATGATGCTGTGAAATGTGGACAGACTTCAGCTAAAGCAGCAGATATGTTTATATGAGGAACAGAAAAGGTAAGAGGAGTTAGCATCATGCTAAAGTACATGTTAGTCACCAACGACTCAATAACCTGTTAAACTAATCCTCCAAATACACCGTGGAATTGTGCTTTCTAACCGTGTGTGTGTGTGTGTGTGTGTGTGTGTGTGTGTGTGTGAGAGTTAAGTTGTTTAAAAGGATGACTCTCTCTTTCTGTGTGTGTTTAGGATTTTATTAGTTTGAACCTACAGAAAGAGATAAAGATGTCGACTGCAAGCAGTAAGTATTTTCTTGCAATAACTTAATCTTTATTCCAGTATTTATTAGAATGGAAACTAACTGTGTGTGTGTGTGTGTGTGTGTGTGTGTGTGTGTGTGTGTGCGTGTGTGTGTGTGTGTTCCTACACAGATGAGTTTAAACTCATTGGACCTAGTGATAAACACTGCTATAATTCCTCTGCTGTGACTCTCTCGTGTTGTCTGTCTCCTTCAATCAGTGCTGTTAACACGGAGATCCGGTGGTTTAAGGGGACAGACTGTGTTTGTGTCTATAAGAACAGACAGGTGACAGAGGGGAGACGATACAAGGGCAGAGTGAGTCTGTTCACTCAGGAGCTGGAGAGAGGAAACGCCTCCTTACAGCTGAGAGACTGTACAGAGTCAGATGGAGGACATTACCTGTGTCAGGTCACTGATGGAGACAGAACAGAGGAGATTACAGTAGAGATGAGAGGTAAGTGTTCCTGAACTCCACACTGTATAAACTCAACATCATCTGTGCTTCTCATCTCAGTACATGAAACACACACTCAGTATTCAGTATGAGGTTCAGTATACAGGGTGCTAATGTGGAGTGGAGTTTATTTTAGTTTATTTCCCTGTTAATCAGGGATTGGCTCAATACAACTTTATATCAGAGACATTTTTACATCAGAGAGGAAATGTAATTTCACACTAAATGTGGCCTTTAAATTGTTAGTTATTTGATATTTTGTAGAACAGACAGTAAATATAGTGCTGAGAAACCAAACACACACACTGAGGTTGAAATGAGACACACATTGGGCTACTGACTACACTCAACTAACCTCAACTATAATGAGTAAGAATTAAAAAATGTAAAAATGTAAGTCAGTCTGGCTCTGGCAAATGCCATAAATGTAAATTTCTGATGTCTGAGATTGTTAGAGTAAGATTATCTGACTAGTGGTTAATAAGAGGTGTGTAACAGCCCAGAGAACACACATTATTTAGTCAGGTATCTGACTTGGCACATACTAATGCACACTTCACTATTTTATGTTTATCTAATATTTTTAACTGTTTTATTTTAATTTTAAAAGTTTCATTATTTGTATCTTAAATCAAATTTAACATTTGTATTTATTATTATTATTATTATTATTATTATTATTAAAAGTTTTATTGCTGACATGAACTGGTATTACAAGCTGTTCGGGCTGATGTAATTGCCGTGGGCACAGAGGGCAGGCATAAGCGTAATTTTAACAAAAAAGTATTTTATTTAACCAAAAAACAAACAGGCTTGGGACTGAAAAAATATCCGAGACAGGGACGGAGCTCGAGACGGCAACCTCAAGTCACCAGAGACTAACGGGAGGGACATACTAGAGACTAACGGGAGGGACACACCAGAGACTAATGGGAGGGACACACCGGAGACTAACGAGAGGGACACACCGGAGACTAACGGGAGGGACATACCGGAGACTAACGGGAGGGACACATCGGAGACTAACGAGAGGGACACACCGGAGACTAATGGGAGGGACCTACCGGAGACTAACGGGAGGGACACACCGGAGACTAACGGGAGGGACACATCAGAGACTAACGAGAGGGACACACCGGAGACTAACGGGAGGGACACACCGGAGACTAACGGGAGGGACACACCGGAGACTAACGGGAGGGACACACCGGAGACTAACGGGAGGGACACACCGGAGACTAACGGGAGGGACACACCGGAGACTAACGGGAGGGACACACCGGAGACTAACGGGAGGGACACACCGGAGACTAACGGGAGGGACACACCGGAGACTAACGGGAGGGACACACCGGAGACTAACGGGAGGGACATACCGGAGACTAACGGGAGGGACACATCGGAGACTAACGGGAGGGACACACCGGAGACTAACGGGAGGGACATACCGGAGACTAACGGGAGGGACACACCAGAGACTAACGGGAGGGACACACCAGAGACTAATGGGAGGGCCACACCAGAGACTAACGGGAGGGACACATCGGAGACTAACGGGAGGGACACACCAGAGGCTAGTGGAACACACCGGAGGCTAGGGGAGCACACTGGGGGCTAGAGGAACACACTGAAAACTAGTGTAACACAAGAAAACACACAACACAGTACACACATAAGTTCACAGAATAAACTAAATGGTACACTTACACATGATACAAATAAAAAGACCATCCAGAGCCCATAAAAACAAACCAAAATAAAATAAAACAATCAAAACAAAACCAAATCAAAACACATGCCCACTGACAGTATTAATGCCTGACTGAGTTTCTCAGAACAACCAGCTATTTATAACAACACTAATGAGCTAACTCGGTTCAGGTGAGCTCCGTCATCACCTGACTCAGGTGCCTTCTGTTAAACTGAGCCAACTAACAAAAACTATAGAAAAACAAACGTGCACACAGTGCCCTCTAGGGGTGGTCCCTTACAATTGCCATTGTTTTCTATTTCATTTTATCATTATTTTCTACTCTTTCATGTAAAGCACTTTGAATTACCATGGTGTATCAACTGTGCTATACAAATAAACTTGCCTTGCCTTGCCTTCTCCACTTCTATACGTCTAACAGAGACTAATAACAGGAGTTACAGCTTGTAGTGTTGGACTTGTGTATTACACACAAGAACAAGTCTGCAAACTGATCCACGAGTTCACTCAGCTTCTGATTCTGCATTGGAATCAGATCTTCTCCCTGATGAACAAGGTGGCGCCTTTGCTCTGTGGCAGAGAGAGGCAAGGGTTAAGGAGCACCATTTCCACCATTTCAAAAGATCATATAATACAATATATATGTAATATCATACAGCTCCGTGCATTTGCGCTTAACCGGCTGTTGCAGACGATAGTTCACTGGCCCAACTCGTTCCACGATCGTGAATGGTCCTTGCCAATGGGCCAGGAACTTGCATGTAGCACTGGGGAGGATGCGTGGCTGAACCGGCTGGTCAAAGACGTACTTCTTCTACTCTTGCGTCTCTTGCAGGTGCTGTCGCATGATAAGGAGAACTTTGTTTTTATTTTTTTGAAGGTCCTGTACAAACTCAATTTTGGACCTAAATGGCGAGGGCTGCTCCTCCCAGGCTTCCTTGGCACACATTAGTTTTGACATGAATGGAGTACTTTGGTCAGTGAGTACTTCTTTGGAGAGGGTGAAAGTGTATGCTTATGATAGTCAGTGGAATAAGCAGAGCGGGGGCAGGCTTAGCGGGTGCTGTGCACTGACTGGTGGGACAGTGCTGACAGAACTCGCGTACCTCTGCGTTGAGCCCTGGCCAGTGAAATCTGTCCTTCATTTTCTCTATAGTGTTTTGCACTCCCCAGGTGACCTCCAAAGGGTGTGGAATGTGCCAGGTGCATCACGGTGTCAATCTTGACTGTGGGACTATCAAGAGATCACATTGAAATTCACATTGTTTTGTATGATTATACAATAAGTTATTTCTTACAAAGAAATATAAGGCTGGCAGGGGCTGCAGGGCCGTCGCACCACACTCTGTAACTTTTAGCTGAACAACGATTCTAAATATCTACAAGAGGTTTCCAAAAGGTTCATTTTCAGAGACCTAAACCAGTGTTCACATGTGGACTAAACACACAGAGAAGAACTCATTTAAAAATAGTCATTTATGTACAATCACTGCAAGGACATTCTAAACATTGCATAAAAATGGAATTAAGTGAGAAAATCATCAGCACTAGTGAGACTGAAGGCACTGAGTGACACCAGGAGGGAAAATTAATGCTCTGTTAATGTTATGAGTGGCGGCGTAACTTCTCAGAAAGCTTCTCAGTGACACACACACACACACACACACACACACACTTGTCTACTAAAACACACTATTTCCAGATAGTGTGTTTTACAAATTACAAATTTACAAATTTGTAAATTATTACAAATTTCCATTTACTTGAGTAACGTTTTGACATTAGATTTTTTTACATTCGGCTACACTCGACTCATTACGTTTCATAACATTTATTCTACACATGCAGCTGATGGATCTACCACATGCCCGTTTCACCAATCAGACGTAGCAACAATAATGACATGACTCTGTTTGACCAATCAGCTGCAGTAACAGTAACCACATTTCGTCACGTGACCACACACAAACTGGCGGCGTAGCAGGAAAAAAAATCTTCAGCCGTGGTAGACAGGGAACGAAAACATTCAATTAGCAGAGACATCTGTCTCCAATGCTGCAACAGAAGAGGATGAACACTGCTGGCCTCATATACAAAGCATGTTTCACTTGCACACAGTACAAAAGAACAGCTTCATACTGCAGTGTCTACTCTGACTGTCTCTGTATATATATAATTTCGCAAAAGAATAAATCGGACATTACGATTGAAACAGTTGCTCAGTACTTGTAGTCTTTTCACTGAATACTTTTTTACTTTTACTTGAGTGATATTATTTTGAAGTACAGCTACTCTTACTTGAGTACATATTTTGCTACTCTACCCACCTCTGCTCTTTTCTCACATACTCGTTTCTCACTGGCACACACACACACACAGACACATACACACTTGTCGACTAACACATCCTCTCATACAGTCGTTTCTCATCGACACACACACTTTCCTACTAACACACACTCTTTTCTCACACACTCTCTCCTCACTGACACACACACTTTCTTCTTGTCTTTGGCCCTACACCAGAGCGTGATGCAAAAGAGGCAAACAGGCTTATATTGACGTGTGCCCAGGTGTTGCGCGTATTCTCCGATTGCCTCCTGCATGACTCCTGCAGGGGTCTGCACCGGAGATCCCCAGTGTAGTTGGCCGTGGATTTGCCCACAACATTACAGTTAAAGCTGTGTACTCCATTATGGGAAAATTCTTGACACTTTGGAAAAACCTATAAAAGTAAAGATGGTAAAATTGCATCAGAGACAGAAGCGTTTTTAGATGAAATTTGGCAAAGTGCAAGCTCTATAGTCTTTAATAGACTTCTTATGAGCTTTAGGCAGAGATCACTCATGTAAGTAAGGCATTTCATATAGGTGTCTCTGGACTTTGTTGAAGTTTTCAACAATCAATTTCTATGCATATCTAATGGCAATTAAAGGAGCTGCTTGTTCCGAGTTCAGAAACATAACTAATTAATGCGGTAACTTCACTCAATTTTCCTGATACATACTGTAAAGAAATGTGAATGAACATGATGATGCTCAGCATTTTCATTCCATATGAAGTGTCATATTCACCAGTTGATCACAGATGCGTTTTACTGCACTGAGTATTTAATTGTTCAATTATAAATTATTTATTATGCACTATGTTGTTATTTTAATGAACATATTAAACTTTTAGCTGAACATCTCTGACCTAAAAGCAAAGGATGAAGCTATTCTCTCTGTAAATTATGACCTGTTCTCTTTATATGTTTTGTAACATTACATTTCTCTCTTCTGTTTCACAAAGGAACTTCAACATGGGTAAGTAAATAACTCAACTTCACATTATATTTTATGAACAAATCACATGTATTAGATTTTAATCCAGGGATCAAATATCCATGCAATAATGTAGACAGAGACGTTTACCATGTCGAGTAAAAGACACAACAAACATGTTACATATACTGTAACACACACCACTGCCAGACTCCATCAGAATCTTATACAGAATCATATAAGAATGAAAATATAACATTTCCCAGGATTCCTCTGGATGGAACAGTCATCTATTCTGCAAGTGTCCAAGTACCAGATCAGCATTTTGGATTGTTTTCATAAGCTGTGACTCACAATTGTGTTCTTACTGAAACACACAGTGACATGACATTTCCTGAAACAATAAACAGAAATCAGAGCTTTAACAGTGTTCAGTGCTTGTAGACAGAATAATTGCCATCACTCGCTCTGCATAACAATCACACCATATTGTGAAAAAGCATTGAAGAGTTGACTCGGCCGAGCGTTTAGTCTCTTTAAGCTAACAGTAGTAAGCCATGTTAATGCACACAGCATAAAGACAACCTGACTGAACTGAGAACAGAAGTCCTTCACTTCATTTATAAAACTTCTAGAATAGGAGAGAGGGATTTAGGAGTGAAAGAGAGAAAAACAGAACGAGATCACACATCTTCCCAAGTCTACTGCGACATATCATATGCTGTCGTAACCAATATATAGACGATGCAGTAGCAAAGCACATCATTCTGTTATCTGTTCAGTTTTTTACATTGATAAATGTCTGTGTTTTTAGTTAAAGGAAGTGGGTAATTGGTAAACACATGCAGATATCAGAAAAAAGTATTTTCCAATAAATCACAAGATATTTCTGTTCCTTAAGGGTAACTAGCGGTATATTAGCACAATGCTACATTATACAGATTTACTGTGTGTGATGACTGATTGTTGTCTAGTTTTCCTCTTTTTTATTAAGACACACATCAGCTGTGTTTTAACCAGAGTAACAGTTACTTTCACATTTTCACATGAAACAATTCACATTTGTAATCATGCATTAAATCTTCACTCTCTATTATTTACATTCACAGGCAGCAGCAGGCGAGTACAACTCCTTTTCTCTGATAGTGATGTGTTGATGCTGCATGAATAATATATTTCTTGTGCAGATTAAATAGATTGGACTGTGCTGTGTGTTCAGAGTGCAATAGCACATAGATATATGTGTCAGGGGTAACCCCTAGAGGGCGCCTAGCGCCCAGAGATTTGTGTTTGTAGTTCCTTTTGTGTTTGACTTCATTTCCCAAGTTGCATCTCGGTCACATGACGTGGGCGCTCACCTGAACCGAGTTGCTCATTTGTTTTATTATAAATGGTTTGTTTTAGTTCAGTTTAGCGTCTTGCATCTGTTGATTTCTACCCAGTAAATGTCAATGTTTTGGTTTGTTTTATTATTAAAGTATATTTGTTTGTTTAATTTCCCTGGCTTTCTATTAATAAAACATCGTTCCTTTAAAACACCTGGACCTCTGCGATTATGCCTCGCACCCTCACACCTGACAATATGAGCATCATGAGCATAGTGTAGTGAACACAACAGACTGTGATCGCTGGCAGAACATTCATCATGCTGTTGTCTAGTTTGTCATTAGAGTTCTACACACACACACAAATCTGACCTACACACTGATACTGAGAGATAAAAAGCTGACTAACATTACTGTTAGTCATTACTAACATAGCTACAGAGAGAGAGATGTGAGTTAGAGAGTACCACTTAACAATGTGCAGGAAAGAGATTCTAAGTGATTCTAATACTGGAATTTCAAGATGTTTGTTTGTTTGTTTGTTTCTTTCTTTCTTTGTGTAAAATCAGCAGAAAGAGGAGAGAAACAAATCAGTACAGTAGTGAAACAGACTTTTTGAGAACAGCTACAGAATGTTTATAGCTAATACTTACTTTGCTTTTTTTCTCTTTAACAAGTTGTCTGGGTGTCTCAGGTGAGTAAAGTATTATAAAACATTTAAGCTGGAAGAGTAGTGAACCTCTTATTGATGATAGCACACACTCCAGGTTTATATAACATTATTTACATATAGTATGGAGTCAGGTATAAAACCTTCACACTGATTTATTCTCTTCCACAGAGCGACAGAGAATGGACAGAAGATGAGAGAATGAAAATGGAGATGTCTGGTTTATGTCTTGGTAAGTATAGGAGCTACAAAAGCAAACACACCTGTGTTCAGTCAGGGATTAATTAACTCTCCACTAAACATACAGTCCGAAATCCGAACGAAAAAATTTAGAGTAAATTGTACTAAACCTAGCAAAAAAATATATAAAATAAATAAATAAATAAATGAACTCTTTCCAACTGTGTTTGACTGATGGCACTTAGTTAGTAACCCACTGTACAGTAGTAACCTAGTGTAAGAGTGTAAGTATTTATCCAGTGACGGAAACTTCAAAGCACTTGTTGTAAGTCGCTCTGGATAAGAGGGTCTTCCAAATGCCTAAATGTAAATGTTAAATCATTAGACTTTGTTAAATATATTGACTTTTAAATTGAAAATTTCATTATTTTCTTTACACATTATCCCAATTATCCCTCTTATTTTCAGAATATAACATAGATGACAAACAATTTTTCATTGAATATAAAAAGAAGATTAGACAACTGGAAGAAATTGAAACTGAGGTAAAACGCACTAAACTGGAACTGGACAGCTCGTCTAAATCACAGCAGCAAAAAGACCAACAGCTGGAGGATTATAAAAGACAAATAGAGAATAAAGATACAGAACTGAGAAACAGAGAGAAAATCATGGAGGAGAAAGACGCACAACTCAAAGATAGAAATACAACACTAGAGAAGACGAGTAAAGAGCTAGAGGAGAGAGACAGAGCTCTACATGAGAGAGATCAACAACTGAAACTGAAAGACACACAGATACAGGAGACACAAATACAAGTGGAGGAAAAGGAGAACAGACTTGTGGAGAAGGAGAAAGAATTAAATGAGAAAAATGAAGAGCTGAAGATTCTAAAAGAACGTTTAGAGACTAATGAGAAGACTCTTTCTGAGAGAGACGCAGTGTTAATGGAGACAAATAATAAACTTCAACATGCTACTGAACAAGTTAAAGAGAAAATCTCACAACTGGAGAATATGAACAAACTGCTGAGTGAGAAAGAAACACAGCTGAAGAACACAGATAAAGAGCTGGAAACCAGTAACAATGAACTGGAGACACTGGGACAGGAGCTGCAGGACAAGAAGAGACAACTACAGGAGATGATGATCGTACTGGAGCAACAGAAAACTGAGTTAGCAGAAAAAAACAACCAGCTTGAAGAGAAAGAGAGACTTCTAACTGAGAGAGAGACACAGCTTGTCTCTAAGCTAATGGAGAGAGACAAACAGCTTCAAGAGAAAGATATATGCCTGACAGAAAATCAACAAAAGCTTCAGATAAAAGAAAAGACACTGCAAGAGAAGGACACACTGCTCAGAGAGGTGAAAGAAGAATTAGACAAAGCAAATCGGACATTAGAGGAGAATCAGACCCAGCTGAAAGACAAAGAGAGACAATTGGAGAGTGTGGAGAATCAACTGGAAACCAGTACTCAAAAACTGATGGAGAAAGACAAACAGCTTCAGGAGAAAGACAGACATCTGTCTGAAAAATCACAAATAGTGCAAATGAAAGACACAGCACTGGAAAAGAATGAGACATGTCTCAAACAGATACAAACTGAAATGGACAAAACAATTAAGGAATTAGACGAGAGTCGGCGAAATGCTGAGGAGAAAAACACACAACTGGAGAATATGAACAAACTGCTGAGTGAGAAAGAAACACAGCTGAAGAACACAGATAAAGAGCTGGAAACCAGTAACAATAAAATGGAGACACTGGGACAGGAGCTGCAGGACAAGAAGAGACAACTACAGGTGATGATGATCGTACTGGAGCAACAGAAAACTGAGTTAGCAGAAAAAAACAAAGAGCTTGAAGAGAAAGAGAGACTTCTAACTGAGAGAGAGACACAGCTAATGGAGAGAGACGAACAGCTTCAGGAGAAAGACAGACTTTTAGAGGAGAAAACAAAGCAGCTGCAGGCAGATTCAGAAACATCGGCTCCTATCAGGAGGAGAAACAGCAAGGAGATACCTCCAGGAAGTGAGTAATTTGTTACATTAAACTAAAGGTCAGTACTTCAAATACAGCTGTGGCCAAAAGTTTTGATAATGAGACAAATATTAATTTTCACAAAGTCTGCTGCTTCAGTGTTCTTCGATATTTTTGTCAGATGTTGCTATGGTATACTGAAGGATAACTATCAATATTTGCAATGTTGATCCTTATTTTTCAAGTCCTCACCCTGACATGCTGTAAATCTTCTGGGCAACATTCTGACTAATGGCGGTACATTTTTGCATATGTCCAAAACACAATATTTCTGCTGAATATTTCTACTTCTAAAGTTGATGCAACATGGAAGTGACCAATCTTGCGTCCGTAAAAAAAATCAGATTGCTAACTTTAGCTGTTTTGGAAAGATGATTTTAGAAATTGTCCATTTTCAGTGTTATACTGTCTTGCTTTAAACAATAATGATTTAAAATGCTAATTATTCATATTTCTTCATGAGTATTGAAACTAATATTGTGTAAGCTTCTAGAAGACCTGTAGAAACTTACATTTTTACTTTGCTTAAATAGTTTTTTGGTAAAAGCTTAAAAGGCAAAAAGCTGTATTGTCCGTAACCAAGTCAGTATCATGTTGCAATATCTTAACAACTTTGCATTTTAGAATAATACACTTTTTCAGGTTTGTCTTTTTATGTGACATCTAAATTGGCAAAGTTTCATCTGAATGACAGTTACTGTAAGATCACAGAAAGATTTGAATTCCGAAAAGGTTCTAGACACTACATAAAATGGCATGAAATTTTATTTAGCAAATGGGTTTCTTTTTATCTGATAAAAATATGAACGTGTATGCTGGTGAATTTTGCCTACGAACACAACCATGAATGAAGACTGGTACAAAAACATCTACCCAAGAACAGTTTGGTGATAAACAATGCCTTTTCCAGCATGATGGAGCACCGTGCCATAAAGCAAAAGTGATAACTAAGTGGCAAAGGGTACAAAACATTGAAATTTTGGGTCCATGGCCAGGAGACTCCCCAGACCTTAATCCCATTGAGAACTTGTGTTTAATTTTCAAGAGGCCAGTAGACAAACAAAAACCCACACATTCTGTCAAACTCCAAGCATTCTTTGTTATACTGGGACATCAGTCAAGGTGAGGCCCAGAGGTTGATTGACAGCATGCCCGGGCAAGTTGCAAAGGTCTAGAAAAGAAGGGTCAACACTGCAAATATGGACTCTTTGCATAAACTTAATGTCAAATCGATAGTATCAGGAATAAAATAACAGATGTTCAACCTCTAATAGCATCTCATGCTCATCAGAGACATTTTATTCATCATTCACTCATTCATCTCATTATTATCTAGACATATTTTTCTCACACATACACACTTCCATAAACTTTCTTAAAATTATTTTTTTTGTTAAGCTGCTTAGAGACAATGAACATTGTTAAAAGCGCTATATAAATAAAATGTAATTGAAATTGAATTGTCTATAAAAGCCTATACAATAGTAACATCTGACAAATAGATCTAAAATCACTGCTGCAGCAGACTTTGGAAATTAATATATTTGTCATTCTCTAAACTTTTGGCCACTGATTTAGTAAATCTGCACTTAATAAATTATATGTAAGAACATGAAATATACTGTAATGATACTTAATAATGCCACTGTAAGTAAGCAGAATTTAAACAGTCAATGTGATTAGTTATAGTGCATAAAACATCACTTTACTTTGATATCCTTTGTCTAACTCTACCTTCGGAGGAATTACTTTCTCATTCTGACTGGTTCTGACGTTTCCTAGTGAGTGGAGAGACTCATGACTCAGCAACACCATTGAGGAGAAGAAACAGTATGGATCCAAAACGTCCATCATGTAAGTAAATAATCTATGTTTTCTTTTTCTTTTCATTTTGTGAAGCTGCTTTGAGACAATGATCATTGTTAAAAGCCCTAGGTAAATTAAACTTAGTTGAATCCAATTGAATTGAATATGTTGTTCAGTGTGTAATTCAACACTAGTTTAAGGGTAAAAGAGGGGCAACAATAAAGAGACACAGAAGGCCTATTTAGACTCTTAAATTTATAATTTGATTACAATAAAAATATGAGTATTGTGAACCTGGCACCTAGCACATGCTTGACTTCACCTGCCAAGATTGGTACCTGTTATGTGGGAAAGATCACTAGTAGGTGGTGCTTGCAATTAAACAATTACTTGTTTCCAGCTCAACACATATATTACTATTAAAAGCAACACTTTTTGGGTTTTAAATATGATTAAGCTAGAATGTAGGCTTTCCAGGTTTTATCATACAGGTAAATGGTCCATCGGTCCACCACTGTACTCCAATGAACAATATTATCACCACAATGCAGTAAGTGATTCTGTATTTAATTATTTATTCTTGTTCATTTTCAGTGAGTGGAGAATCGTCTAGTCCACATTCTCCAGTGTTGGTTCCTGTAGCAGAACTGAGGCTGGTGCTGCTGGGGAGGACGGGGTCTGGGAAGAGTGCAGCAGGAAACACCATCCTGAGCAGAGAGGGGAGGAACCAGGCTGCTACATCTACAGCTACATCAACATCCACCCAGCAGAGTGAGAGCACACAGGGGGAAGTGGCTGGGAGGAAGGTGACTGTGGTGGACACTCCTGACTGGTTCTCTCCTGGACTCTGTCTGGAGAAGCTGAGACAGGACGTAGAACTCTGTGTCCATCTGTCTGCTCCAGGACCCCACGCCTTCCTCCTGGTCATACCTGTAAAGCAACCTACAGGAGTGGAGAGAGGGATGCTGGAGAAAATGGAGGAGATGTTTGGAGAGAGATGTTGGAGAAACACCATGATCATATTCAGTGTTACTGATGAACTTCAGAAGAAGAACATTGAAGAGTTTATCCGCTCAGGAGACCAGAAGGTCCAGAGACTAGTGGAGAAATGTGAGAGCAGGTTTCACTGTCTCAACAATAAGGACAGTGGAGATGGTTCTCAGGTCTCAGAGCTGCTGGAGAAGATAGAGAAGATGGTAGAAGGAAGCAGAGAGAAATTCTACAGCAGTGAGCTCTACCTGGAGACAGAATCTCAGATTAGAGTGATGGAGATTAAGATTCTAAAGGAAAGAGAAGAGATGAGGATGAGAGAAGAAATAGAAGTAAAGGAAAAACTAGATAAGAAGGTGCAGCACTCTCTGAGAAAGATAGAGGGAGTGATCCAGGAGCACGAAGGAGACATCAGACAACTCAATGACCGAACAACTGAACTGGAGAGAAGGATGAAAGAAGAGAGAGATGAAGAGAAAAAGAGAGAACTTGAGAGGGAGCTGAAACGAGAAATAGAGCAAAGGAGAGAAATGGAAGAAAAGGTGAAGAAACTAAAAGAAAAGAGAGAGAGGGAGAGGAGAGAGATGGAGGAGAGGCACCAACAGGAGATGGAGCAGATCAGGGAGGTGTATGAACGAGAGGTCAGGATGGAGACAGAGAGAAACCTAATGAAGATCATCCTGCCTGAACTCCAGAGAAACATTTTGGCCTCAAAAACAAAGATGCAGGAAGAGTTCAGCAGACAGATGGAGGAGAAGAACAGAGAGCTGGAGACTCTTAAAGAGAAACTTTTCAAGGTAACAGAATCTCACAGTCTGCTGAGTGAAGCATACCGTATAACTGTGTTGACCTTACCAGAAACAACAAAGTGACTGTAGTGAATATGAGGCAGAGAAAATGAGACTAAACTTTATTAGACTGGTGTACATGGATCCTAACCATTAGCACAATGGAAGTATATTTGCCTGTCCTGGGGAAAAAGGTTAGTTTGATTCATTCAACATGGACCCCAGCCACAGGGGTGCACAGTACAGTGTACTTTCAGTTCCCAAGGTTAGATAAAACATAAGGAGAGTAGCAAATGTGTTTGCCAAAAGCCTGTGCCAAAGCAAGTACAGTACGTGGATCTGTTGCGGCCCCTAAGAGAAGCTGGTAAAAGAAGAAGAGCCAACAGTGTACAGTAAATAAATCCTGACTTAATTACATAATTTGTCCATTTCCATTAATGTTACTTCTGGTAAAACTGGAATCCCTTCTATTAAATAATCTCTTCTAACAATAAGTCAAATGTATTGTTTGCCATGTCTGCTGATGTTGCTACCTCTGCTGGGGTAACTGTTTCCATGTAGCAAATAAAATGCTATGTGGCAATGAGTTGAGTGATGTAGTTCAACGTCCCAGTGTGGTTATAATAAACATAAGCTCTGATGGAACCTTTTTAAAGCAATCGTATTAGTGGAGTAGAGCTGTTCTATAAATATTTAACCACATAGTGCAGAAAATGTGTTTTTTTACTTCGGCCCTAATCATTGTTTACATTTTTTACTTTAATGCTCTCATTCTAATATAGTAATAATATAACTTATTATTTACAGTGTATGTAATCATAGAAATAATACACTAGCATTTTATTTCCTACATGGAAATAATAGGAAATTACAGGCAAACAATACATTTGATTTATTATTAGGAAATTGCCAGAAGTTATAAATGTTTTTTTTGTTTTTTTTTCTAAATATGAACTGTCCATTTAACTATAAGTGTGTATAATACACACAAGTAAGGTGTTAATCAGCTAGTTACTGCTAGTTTCTTATCATGCACAGCAATTTCTCAAGTGTTGTTAGTGGGAAATTTTGGAACATAAACTTAAACTTTAGAAATCTAATTTTGTCCACATTGTGTTACAACAGCATTTTGACGAGAAAATAATATTTTAATATAGAAGCACGTTTTACCATGTTTTATCTCTATATTTACAGTTCATGTACATTCTCCAACACTAGTTGTTTTATAACATTGTATAATAACAGCTAGAAACACAATCACCAAACATAAACAAAGAAAAAAGTGTCAGAAAACCTACTGATTTTTTACTGTAGGTGCGGAGTGGTTGATGGTGTTACAGATTTTTTGTCCGTTTATGTTTTGTTTGCCCGTTTTGTGTCTCATGTTTCATTAAAAACATACAAATACAGTATTGTGGTGGAACGGTCCGAGCAATTGTGCAAATATTTTTTTAAGTTAAGTTTAGGTTTCGTCAAATAATATATTTGACAAAACTTAAAATAATTTTGCAATACTGATTAACACTGCCTTCTTGTATCCATATAGGGATGATCTCAATAAAATTAGAGATTATATTTATATTTTGTACAATTTCTTTCTGAAATCATTATTCATTTTTACATGGCCATTTTTTTCAAAATAGCTTTTTATCTCTTATAATTAAGTATGGTGCCTTTACAGTCCAAATGTATCTTCTGTTTATTTAACTAATGTCACAAATTTTCTATCTATCTTGAAAGAAAACAGGATAATTAAATATCTAAATTTGAAATGATTTTCTGAGGGCAGTGGTGGCTCAGAGGGCTAAGGCACTGAGGTACTGATCGGAAGATCGGCGGTTCGATTCCCAGCTTAGCTAGGTTGCCATTGTTGGGCCCTTGAGCAAGGCCCTTAAACCTAACTGCTCCAGGGGTGCTGTACCATGGCGACCCTGCGCTCTGACCCCAGTTACGCTGGGATATGCGAAGAAGGAATTTCACTGTGCTGTAATGTATATGTGACAAAATAAAGGCTTTACTTTACTTTTTTTTTTTTTTTTACCCTATAAAGCCCAACACATCAAAAAATAGCCAGAAAATTCTATTTTTTTTTGGAACTGGGATGCTTATTAGCCCCTTTAACAAAATCCCTCAATTTTTTTTTTTTAAAATATCATTTTGTATGAGATTTTTTTTGTATCACTTTTGATACATTTGGCATTTTTGGCAACTTTTTCATCACAACAATGTTCATTTTATATACAAAAACAGTGTCAGCAATTTCAGAAACCGATTTCGAGACATCACATCACACACTGCAGGGTGCTTTGTCTCCATCTCCCAGTAGGCTCTCACACAGGACATCTGTACTGTATCACCCCATATGCATATACATCCCTAGAACCTGCTCTCTCTCTTTGGCAGTTGTGTTTATTGACTTGCCCTGTTTTTGTACACTGTACAGGTTTGTTTGTTTTGCAGTTCCTTTAATTATTTCATCAGTGATAAACTGTTTGAAATACATATATGGTGTCCAGTCACACCTGTCCTCTGTGCCTTCCTCAACACATACAATGAAATCAACAGATGGAGCTTGATATTCTATTTTTCTCCATGTATAGTTTTTCCTTTTTGCAATGACTTTCACTGATTCATTTCTGATTGTTGTTGTTGGGACTTCACCTTGCATACTTGTCTGGGCTATACTTTCATCCTGATTGTCATCTTCATCACAGCCATCTGAACTATCATGCATGGCCTGAGGAGTCCATTCCTCCATTCCCCTAGCTGCTCTGTCACATGAATTGCAATCTATAATCAAGTTGATGACATTTTCAATATACTTTCTTTTTCTCTCTTCTTCCTCTAATCTTTTTGTCATCTAAAAATACACAAAAATTGTTAACACACACAAAGCACAGCAACTATCATTTCATAGGAACTGTTATTGTAAAAATATCAAAATCTATTTAGATGGCATTTCAGTTAATAATCAGATGAATTAAATCACCAAAATAGTGTATGTTTGTATTGTGATAGACATTTTGTAGATTATATTACAAAAATGTGACATGCACTTTTAAGGATAAAGCACCTTATATAACCACAGTATCAAATTTGATACACACATTTTAACATGATTTAACTGTAATATAAAACATGAAGTATTAAGTAATTATGCTTTGTTTCAGTACAGCAAATGCTTATTTAAAAAATTTATAATAATATAAATGTTATTCTTACCATTACTTCTTGAAAATTTGAAAATATTTTTTTCTGCCACGCCTGTGTGCATCATTTCATGACATCAGCCATTTTGAAAAGGTAAAAAAAAAAAAAAAAACTTTCAATGCCTGCAGTGGCATGATGATCCACGAGGGTGCAGAATACATGTATCAGGTCATATTCATTGGGTTTTTAAGGTAATATTTTATAATGTTTACAAGATAGAGGCCTCAAAAAATAGCACCATAGCTACATTTGGCTTATTTGATACACCAGGTTCTAACAACACAATATACAAATATTGTGTCTTTATTCCTGTAGTAATATGATGTTGCATGCCAAAATAAGTAAAAAGTAATTTAAAATTTTTTTTAAAAAACTGCCTTTCTTCAACATGCGCACTAGGAGCAGTTTTACATCCAGGTACAGATGGATGCAAAACATCTGATTCCTCCCTTGAAGCCAGGTGGCTGCAGACGCCGCTGGAGAGCGTAGTGCGAGCTTTCTCTGGGTCCTCAGATGGGCTCTCTGAAGAGTCGGGACCCTCCGCGGGTCTCTCTGGCCTCCACTGAGGCTCTCTCGCCTCCAGCATAGTCTCCTGTTCCGCTGTAGGGCAAGCCGATTATCCGCATCTGCTTGCCCTGGCATTAAGGTCCCAGCCTCTCCAAAAAATTTCTATTGCTATGCCCTTGTAAGGTCAAGCATTCTATCAGGACCTAGGTGGTATTGCACGTAATTCTGGCTGTTGTAGTTGCCATGGGCAAAAAAGGGCAGGCATCGGCGCAGAGGGTTTGATAAACATAAAGCGTCTTTTTTAATAACAAAAGGGAACAAAACAAAACATGACGCTCCGGCTCTTTAGCAAAACACAAAAACTTGGAGCTGAAAGGAGGAGACAGTCTAGGGTGACTAGGTATGAAACAGACTGAGCTAATCAGGTTAGTGGCTAAACAGGTTAGTAACTAAACGGACTTGAAGATTCGACAGACAAAGAGCTAAGCAAGTTAGTAGTTCAATGGTTAGTACTTAAACAGACTAGTATCTAAACATACAAAAGATGATACACAAAAAAGGCTAATCCTTTTTTGGCAATGAGCTACCTCGGTTCAGGTGAGCACTCTCATCACCTGACCAAGGTGCATTCTGGGAAACTGAGTCTACAAACAAAACTACACAAAACAAAACATATTGGGCACACAGTGCCCTCTAGTGGTGAACCCTCACAATCCTATGCATGTAAGCTGGCCATGCCTTACACCCCACACATGTAGAATACAGAATGTTTTAATATGCAATATACTATGTAATATAATTATATATATTAATATGTAGTATACTTTTTTTTTTTATAAAACGAAGTTTAAATTTTATATTTTCTCTAATGATTTTCTCTGCAAATTCTTACCTGATTTAGTGATTACTGGTATTTTAATCATGTGTAATCATGTTCTCATCCATCCATCCATCCATCCATCATGTGGTTTAATTGATTATAAACTTTCAACACATTAGATTCAGTTGCTGAAATGATCATTAATAATCAAGTGCTCAAGTGAATGTTAGTCTTAATTTTTTAAAATCTGTTTTATAAGTGTAAAAATCAAAACAAATCTGTAATTCAATTCATAAATTTATTATGGAAATATATGAGATGCATGTTCTCCAGATGTAAAAAAAAAGTAATGCAAGTAATTTTAAAGAATTAAGAAAATGCACCATTCTGGAGAAAAAAATATGTTGCACCACATGATTATGTTTACAACCAGGCTAAAATGTTTTGAAAGCTGCCAAATATGCAGTTTACCATGTTGGGACCCTTTTAGAAGCCTCTAGAAATGCTTTAAACATATCAGTTGTCTGAGTTTATCACATTTTTTCCATCCTGGTCTGGAACCATTTCCCTACCAGCTAAGGTTTCTCAAGTAACCCATTATTGCTACTGTAACAACAACACCTACTACTAGTACTACTAGACAAGAGCAAATTTATTTCAGTGAAAACTGGTGAACTGGAGAAATTGTCATGGACAACCAAGACTCATTGATGCTGAAGGCTGGCCTGTGTAGTCTGATCAAATAGAAATGCTACTTTAGCTCAAATTGCTGAAAAAGTATACAAATAAATAAATAAAAAAAGAAAGACATATTTACATATTGAATGATTGATGGACTGTTTAAGATTTCACACTGTTGATTTTGTCAAGACTTAAAGTATTGCCCATTTTAGATAAACCCCAGCTTAAGTTTAAACATGGTGGGTGAAAATGGAAGACATCCAATATTTGGGGCATTTCACAGGAAGATGACATTGGGTAGGCAGAAAATAAATATTATTCCTAGTGAATATTCTAAATCTACATTTAAGTATCTTGATGAGTGTTGTTTATTACATTTGGTGCCACCCATCCAGATGAATTAATGAGAATGTATCATTATCATTAGTGATATCATTATAATACATCATTATCATTAATGATAATGATTAATAATAATGATTAATGATACTGCTTAATGATTAATGATAATGATTAATCATCAAGCATTATCTTAAGGCAACCAGGTAACCATGGTAACATTCTCCATGTTTAGGAATGAGGCAAAGTTTCTCCCATGAAGCAGCTTCTTTTGAATGTCTGCTGTGAAGGGCAAAACACACTATGATTGATGTCAAATTGAAGGCTTAATGATACTTGATTCATTAAACAAAATTAAAATTTCAGTCATTATTATTTTGTCTCATAACAGTTAATGTTAGCTATCATTAACTGTAATACAGTGTTTTAGTTGTTTAAAATTATTTACAGTTTAGAGTTATTAACCTTATTCTAGCGTACGGCTGAAAACTCTTGTACTTTAGCATCACCTGTACACGACTGATCAAGCAGAGAGTACATGTATTGGAGAACACAAATGTTAACCTTCTCACTGTTTTTTGACTGCTGGTGAGCTAGCATTTTTTTTTTTTTTTAGAAATTAAATAGAAGCTTACTAAGGGACATTCAACCACATCTGTGTGTATGTATATTTTAATAATAATGTATACTAATAAATTACATAACATCATTTACTTTTGTTATATAATGCTATCCATCATGGGGTTTTCTTGTATTAAATATGTATGTTGCACAAGTAGTTCTGCCAGTAGAAAAAAAAATAATAATTGAAAAGCCCCTCAAGCTCAATATTGTCATGACATTCATATGTACAATGTCTGTATGTAAATGTCTGACCATAACTGCATTGCATATCTGGGACAAGTATTTAATAATTCTAGCACAAATGTAACTGTATGCAGAGAACTTTGATTACTAGAATAAATCCCTGGATGTGTTTATAGCAAATACGTGTGATTTCATTTAGCTTTTTTGCCAGGTTCTTGGAAGGGCTAGCACTGATACTGAAGTAGTAGTGCAGATGAATAAACAAACTTTCACAACAATTTTTTGTATAAATTATGTAATATGTCCTACATAATGAGTAAATGTGTCCTTGGTTTCCATAGACACTAAATGTTTTCCATAGACACTAAACCTGTTGTTCTTATAGCGTTCATCACATGATTATTCCAGGGTGTGTTGTAACAGAGAGAAACAAAGCTGCAAACAGAGAGAATATGATCATTGTTTACTATCTGTTCTATGAAGATCAGGATCTGAAAAAGCTGCCCAAGTAATACACTAAATCTTCAAAAGCATTATGGGGAAGTGTACTGGAGCTTTGTCCATCTCTTCAACATGTTTATCACATACACTTACACAGTCCAAGGAAACGACTTTCTTCAAGGATGCTCCATCAGTCTGAACATGAGGAAGAAAATTTCTTTCAACAGTCAGGATGTTTAGTTGAAGGAGTTCTATTCTAGATCTTGAAAATCTGTAACAATAACAAAGTTGGGGAAAAAGTCTTCTTTATCTTTTTCTTGGATTTGATTGATTAACACCCAGCCTTGATAGTGTTTGAAATATTTTAATTATATTAATGTTTTTTTGGTATAAAGGGTTTTTTGATGATGTTGCATTTATCAATCTTCTGTTTTTCCAACATTGTATTCAATTCAGATTAAATCAATGTACTATGAGATACACATGCTGGATCCTGCAATCATTTCTCATTTTTTTAATTTATAAAATGACACAACACAACCAAAACACAATATTGATCCTGAAATTATCTTCCAGGACAGTTTTCATTCAGTGAGCCACAATATTTGAAGTCTGAAAAAAGGGCGCTAATGTTATGCATTGTCACTTTTGATAAACTTTCAGGTATTCATAACATTTAACATTAGGGAGACTCTAATTATGAGAAAGATTTAGAAATATGCAATACTGTTTGCATGAAAAAAAAGATGTTTAGGTTTGTGCTCAAGTGTCTCAGCATCAAAATTTTCTGTGTCCTGTTCCCTCAATTCTACAGTCGTGGCCAAAAGTTTTGGCCTGTTAAACTGTTTTTAGACAAGTTTCCTGCTAAACTGCTTTTAGATGTTTGTTTCAGTTGTTTCTGTGATGTACTGAAATATAATTACAAGCACTTCATATGTTGTTTTATCGACAATTACATGACATTTATGCAAAGAGTCAGTATTTGCAGTGTTAGCCCTTCTTTTTCTTTTGTTGGACCTCTGCAATTTGACTGGGCTGCTCTCAATCAATTTCTGGGCCAAATCCTGACTGATATTAACCCATTCTTTCATAATCACTTCTTGGAGATTGTCAGAATTAGTGGGATTTTGTTTGTCTTGAGAATTGACCACAAGATCTCAATGGGATTAAGTTCTCGGGAGTTTCCAGGCCATGGACCCAAAATTTCAACGTTTTGGTCCCCGAACCACGTAGTTATCACTTTTGCCTTATGGCACGGTGCTCCATCGTGCTGGAAAATGCATTGTTCTTCACCAAACTGTTGTTGGATTGTTGGAAGAAGTTGCTGTTGGAGGGTGTTTTGGTACCATTCCTTATTCATGGCTGTGTTTTTGGGCAAAATTGTGAGTGAGCCCACTCCCTTGGATGAGAAGCAACCGCACACATGAATGGTCTCAGGATACTTTACTGTTGGCATGACACAGGACTGATGGTAACGCTCACCTTTTCTTCTCCGGACAAGCCTTTTTCCAGATGCCCCAAACAATCAGAAAGAGGCTTCATCCGAGAATATGACTTTGCCCCAGTTCTCAGCAGTCCATTCACCATACTTTTTGCAGAAGATCAATCTGTCCCTGATGTTGTTTTTTTTTGGAGAGGAGTGGCTTCTTTTCCAAAAGTCTTCGTCTCCCTGTGTGTGCAGATGCGCTCACACCTGCCTGCTGCCATTCCTGAGTAAGCTCTGCACTGGTGGCACTCCGATCCCGCAGCTGAATCCTCTTTAGAAGACAATCCTGTCGCTTGCTGGACTTTCTTTTCCAATTTCCAATATTTATGTAATTCTCAAAACTTTTGGCCATGACTGTACTGTACATGTGAACAAGGTGAAGTCCCAGCTTCAGGTTCACTGTTCAGCTCAGGTTCTGTTTCATTCAAGATTTTCTCTGATTCCTTATGCATTAATCTGAAATCTTTGATGGCTGCTAAAGCTTGAATCTACATTTCTGTAAGGGGCAATATACAATCTCTCTATTTCTTATAGGTTTTCCAAGAGTAGAACTGTGCTTCAGAGCAGATCTAACTGAACTCGCACAAGTTTTCATGAAGGTTACATTTATTTGATCAGAAATACAGTAAAACAGGAATAATGTGAAATATAGCAGTTTTTTTTCCATTGGAATGTATTTAAATTGTTTTATTTATTGCTGTGATGAAAAGCTGTATTTTCTGCATCATTACTCCAGTCTTCAGTGTCACATGATCCGCAGAAATCACTATTTCTTTAATTCATTCATAATGATCAAGAAACATTTATTGAGTTTTGTGGAAACAATACACCCCCCCCCGCCCAGGACTAAATGACAGTATTAGACATTTTTATAGGCTAACATTCTTATTATTATTATTAAAATTAGCAAAAAGCTATAATTCTCAAATATCAAGAAATTTTCCCATGATCAGATCCTCATATTAGAGGGATTTCTGAAGACCATGTGACACTAAAGACTTGAGTAATGATGCAGAACATTCAGCTTAATGTCACAGCAATAAATTACAGTTTTAAGTACAGTACATTACAGTAGACAACAGAAATTCTGAAGTCTAACATTATTTCACCTTATTCCAGTTTTACTATATCAAATAAATGTAGTATTTTATATTGATCAAATAAATGTAGCATTGATTAACATAAAACTCTTTTAAAAACAAAAAATAATACAGATCTAAAACTTTTGAACGTTAGTGCAGAGCTAATCTGACAATTATATTGACCAAAATATTCAATAGTCTTTTTACTTTTTTTTCGTTATATTTAATGAAATGGGGCATGAATAGTCTTGCATAAAAAAGTAAACTAGTAAGGTATAACAAGAATTATTTTTTGCCCTAACTTCATACTTCATTCTTAAAATCATTAAAAATACTGAATTGTAAATGTTTACTTACATGAAATGGCAAAGCTTGAGGTCTTGTGATGAGGTCTGGAAATGTGTTTATCCAGGAGGATATTGAGAGAATGTCTTCTGAAACGTTAAATGCAAAGATTACAAATACTGTGGTGCAAATACTGCATATTTTAAATACCAAGTGTAGAAGAGTTATTATGAATGTAACCCGAATTTCTAGACTTGTCTTACTCTTCTCCAGTCTCTTTGGCTGTGGGTAATAAACGGCTACAGTTAAATTTGCAACAAGTTATTTTATTAAGCCAAATGGCAAGACAAACTGCCCTCATGTGCTTCTCTCACACCGTGTCACACTCTCACCTGTCCCATGGGAAACCCCAGGCAGGTAACCTGTTAGTTCCTCTTAACATAAGCAACATAACCAATAAATCAAACATCACACATGCAGGGATATAGAGAAAATAATAATGTGCTGTGAATAATAATTAAATAATATTCAATTCTAAATGTAATATTTCTAATACAATTAAATATACTTCGCAATATGCAACACCTGTAATACAGAACAAATAAATGTAGTAAACTCAAAATAATACAAAATATATTGTTTGTAGTAATTCAGGTTACAGGATGACTTGCATCTTTCTCACTGTCTCACGTTAAATAAACAACTGCACCAAGCTATATGTACTTCGTAAAAACGCCATATAATAACGCTCATTTTTGTTAAGACCATTTCTACAAAGGACTTCGATATAAATATATGTACGTACCAAAGTTTAAAAGAAGTTGTCCGTTGTGAGGTGGAAAAACGGGCTACTAATCCAGATGATGTTCAAAATACCCGCTGCACCCAACACGCATGCGCCAACTTCAGAAACGTATCAGCGCGCATGCGCCAACCTTAGAAACGTAACAACGCGCACGCGGCAACTTCCGAACCAACTTCTGTGCGTTTTAACTTGCATTAGAACGTCTGTTCACTAATTAAACCTTAGTTGACCCAGCGAGTTTTTAATGAACTTGTTTTCACTAGTTCAGTCAGTTTTTTCATGTCTTATTGTCCAGATTACTAATAAATACTCATTATGCCAACATTTTGCTAGTTGGATTTTTTACAGTGTATGAAAAGATAGAAATAAATATTTGCAGAGATGTGAGGGGTGTACACACTTTTGTGACACACACACACACACACACACACACACACACACACTATTTGTGTGTATTTCATTTGTGGAGCATTTATTGATTTTCTCAGTGTTTTATTCCTAACTATGTTTGTTAGAAATCATGGTTTAAGTATTTTACAATATAGAAAAAAAAATACCTGACTAAATTTCATGTACTGACTTTTTCCTTAAATTTTCAGTAGTTTAAAAGTTTCAAATTGTTTTAAACAACTGTTCTAAGGAGCATTTTAATTTTTGTCAGTCAAAACTCAAAAACTAAAAAGATTTATTATAGTTTAATTGAGTATTTGTTCAAAATTTCTTTTTTTTATTTTTTTTAATCTAACACTCAAAATATTCACATGCACAATACAGTATGTGTTTCGTTCCTTTCATTATTAGCTTGTGATAGAAAAAAAAAAAACATAAAAAACAAAATGACCAAAAAAAAGTTTCAAATTCTAATTCAAATTCAAATACCCAGTACGACATGCAGTGAAATGCTTAGGCAACTGCCCTGACCTTAGAACAAGAAAGAAACAAAAACAAAAAGTTACTCATCTAAGAAAGAATAAGAAAGAATATCTATATAGGAAATAAATATTAAAACAAAAGTAAATTTGAAAAATATATATAAGTAAATTTAACTAAGAAAAAATAAAATTAAATATAAAATATCTGTATGTCTCACCAGCAGAGACATAGCAGAAACTAAGCATAACCAGACACAAAAATACAATGTTACAAATAAACTCGTAACAATGTTACAAAATACAAAATATACACTAAAGGAAGATATAAGGAAATTATAAGAAAATGAGAAAAATCTAACTGTACAATAGAAAATATAGACTTGTGGAATGGAGTGAACATGAAAGAACAGAATGTCCAGGGGTGTGCAAAAATGCAGTAAAGTGTCGTGTTAATGTGGCTTGTTTGCACATTTAAAGTGGCTTATGTGCATAATGTCGACGAGTGAGCAGGTATGCAGTGAACACTAGTGTGGTGAATGTCCTGAATGTCCAGAGTGAGTGCAGAAGCATGTGTAGATGTGCAAAATGGATCAGTACTGTGTAGTGTACTGATTAAGAGACCGTATCGCCTGCGGGAAGAAGCTCCTCCTCAGTCTCTCTGTGTTGGCCTTCAGGGAGCTGAATCGCTTTCCAGACCTCAACAGAGAGAACAGTCCATTGCTGGGGTAACTGAGGTCCTTCATGATCTTCCTGGTCTTGGTCCAGTACTGCTTGCTGTAGTGCAGGTCAGGATGCTCGGTGCGGATGATGTGCTCAGCTGATCTCACCACCCTCTGAAGAGTTAGTCTGTCCTGCATGGTGCTGTTCCCGAACCAGGTTGTTATGTTTCCTGTCAGGATGCTCTCTATGGTGCAAGAGTAGAAGTTCCTAAGCACCTTAAAGGGCAGTCTAAAGTCTCTCAGGCGTCGGAGGTGGTAGAGACGCTGCCGGGCCTTTTTCACCAGTGTTGATGTGACAGGACCATGACAGGTCCTG
The DNA here is from genome assembly GCA_013621035.1 of Clarias magur. Taxonomy (NCBI): domain Eukaryota; kingdom Metazoa; phylum Chordata; class Actinopteri; order Siluriformes; family Clariidae; genus Clarias; species Clarias magur. Next base: position 455,712 of record QNUK01000125.1, on the reverse strand, counting down.
CGTGATGTGTACACCGAGGTAACGGAAGCTGTCCACTCTCTCCACTGGGCTCTTGTTGATGACGGGGTCTGGTAGTTCCTCTTCTGCTTTGTGCTGAAGTCCACTATCAACTCCTTTGTCTTGCTGACGTTTAGAAGGAGATTGTTCCTCTGGCACCAGTTTTCCAGATTTCCAATCTCCTCCAGGTAGGCCGTCTCATCATTGTCAGTGATCAGGCCCATCACGACGGTGTCGTCAGCAAACTTGACGATGGTGGTGGAGTTGGTAGAAGCTACGCAGTCGTGCGTGCTGAGAGTGAGGGAGGCTGAGACATGTCTGCCCATCCTTACTGCCTGTGGTCTCCCAGTTAGGAAATTGGAGATCCACTGACACAGAGATGAGCTGAGTCCCAGGTGCTCCAGCTTGGTGGTGAGTTTGGAGGGAATTATGGTGTTAAATGCTGAGCATTTAAAAGCATTTTGACATAATTCCCCCTTCTAGTGTCCAGATGAGTGAGAGCAGTATGGAGTAGATGAGCGGTTGCATCATCTGTAGAGCGGTTTGAACGGTAGGCAAACTGTAGTGGATCCAGCGTGTCCGGTAGTGTGGAGATAATGAAGTCTCTGACCAGCCTTTCAATGCACTTCATCACCACTGATGAAGGTTTTATTGTGTTTTATTTATATGTTTTATTGGAAAAATCAACATTGACAGGGATTTGTACAAAAAATAGATATTTTTGACATGTATTCAACATAATACATAATCTTAATTTAGAATTAAAATAAATGGCTATTTAAGAGCTCTAACGGATACCATATTGCTGTAATATCCAAAACCACACCCTGTTTGATATACCATGCACTAGTTAGGGAAAGTCGCCATTTTATAAATGTTAAAAGCAATAAGCAATTTACTGCATCACACAATCCACTGCCACATGTTATAACTCTATTATTAACTGTATTACAAATGATTGTCCTCAGCAATACCATCATCTCTTATGCATTAGCTGCATAAGAAATAATATATTTTTTCTCCAGGATTAAGATCTATTATTATTATAAATGACTAACAGTGTTTAACACAGGGGGCGGGGTTATCAGAGGTGAAGGGGCGGGGCTTTCTCTCAGTTCTCTTTAAGGTGAAAGTGAAAGTAATTCTGGACTCGGAAACAGAGCAACTGCACCGTTATATCACTGCTATAACGGAATAAAAACAGGAGGTATGTATATGTGTATGTGTGATATTTAAACACTATTATGAGTTATATAGTGAACATGAGCCGCTGTGAAATTTGGACAGACTTCAGCTAAAGCAGCAGATATATTAAAGTTGAAGATATGATAAAGCTGAGCTAAAGCTCAAGCTCAATATGTAAAGCTAAACATAAAGTTCAATATCACTTTAATAAGCCCAATAAGCCTCAAGTCAAACAGGAAGTTTATAGTTTAGTAAAAAGTAGATGAAAAAAGTAAAAAAAAAAAAAAATAGGGCAAAATAAATATTTATACATTTACATTTAGGCATTTGGCAGATTTACGACTTACAAAAAGTGACGTTTCCATCATTAGATAGATAGTTACACTGGGTTACTAGGTTACTAACTAAGTGCCATAGTGTCAAACACTATTTGGAAGGAGATTTTTATTGAAAAAAAAAAAAAAAGACTTAAGAAACAAATACACCTTGAGTCGTCGTTTAGACAGGAACAGGAAAGGTAAGAGGAGTTAGCATCATGGTAAATGTTAGTCACCAACGACTCAATAACCTGTTAAACTAATCCTCCAAATACACCGTGGAATTGTGCTTTCTAACCGTGTGTGTGTGTGAGTTATGTTGTTTAAAAGGATGACTCTCTCTTTCTGTGTGTGTTTAGGATTTTATTAGTTTGAACTACAGAAAGAGATAAAGATGGCGACTGCAAGCAGTAAGTTACATTTACAGAGATTGATTTCCTTTTGTTATTTATTGAAGATTAATAATCTTCAATAATGTGTGTTTGTGTGTGTGTGTGTGTGTGTGTGTGTGTGTGTGTGTGTGTGTGTGTGTGTGTGTGTTTTCCTACACAGATAAGTTTAAACTAATTCGCCCCAGTGGTACAGAGGAGTATAATCCCTCAGCTGTAACACTCTCGTGTCGTCTGTCTCCTGAAATCAGTGCTGTTACCATGGAGATCTGGTGGTTTAAGGAGACAGACTGTGTTTGTGTCTATAAGAACAGACAGGTGATAGAGGGGAGACATTACAAGGGCAGAGTGAGTCTGTTTACTCAGGAGCTGGAGAAAGGAAACATTTCATTACAGCTGAGAGACTGTACAGAGTCAGATGAAGGAGATTATCTGTGTCAGGTCACTGATGGAGACAGAACAGAGGAGTTTACTGTAGAAATGATGAAAGGTAAGTGTTTCTGAACTCCACACTTTCAACTCAGTACAGTAGAACCTTGGATTACGAGCATAATTCGTTTTGGCTCATGTTCCAAAACACTTGTAAACCAAATCATCATTTCCCATAAGAAATAATGAAAACTCTAATTATTTGTTCCACAGCCCCAAAAAATAAATACATAAATAGAATTAATATAATCTATAAAATTAAAATAAACCAAATTAATCTGCACTTTACCTTAAAAAAAATGTACAAATAAATCCCGACAGATAAGTGTTTCCTTTGGTGTGTGTGTGTGTGTGTGTGTGTGTGTGTGTGTGGAATTAGCCCCTGCCCTCACCTCGTTTTACATAGTAACACTCCTCCTCGCTCTCCCCACCTCGCTTTCTAAGTTTCACAACAAACACACACACACACACACACACACACACACACACACACACACACACACACACACACGCACACAATGGAAACACCGTTTTAACAGGAAAAAAAGAAATCTCTCTGAGACTGGTGTGAGCACATACTAAGGGATTCACTGCTGTAAAGTAAAAAAAAAAAAAAATTAACCAGCACTTTACCTTTGAAAAGAATCAAGCGTGTGTGTGTGTGTGAGACGAGCAGAGTTTCTGTGTGTTTGCGAAGCCGGTGTGGGGGAGGGAGGGGAGGGGATGGTGTCAAAATAAGAGTCGCATGCGTGATACATGATACTCTGCGCTCGTAAACTAATACTTGCTCGGTTTCCGATTAAAAATTTATTAAAAATCTTTGCTCAGTTTGCGGAACACTCGTAAACCACGTTACTCACAATCTGAGGTTCCACTGTACATGAAACACACACTCAGTATTCAGTATGAGGCTCAGTATGCAGGGTGCTAATGTGGAGTGGAGTTTATTTTAGTACAATAAACAGTAAGTGTGTTTTTCACTCTGATACACACCTGTACAAGGGCCTAAAAGCAGTGATTAATAAATAGTAATTCATTTAATGTTATTTTTCTACCAATCAGAGATTGGCTCAATATTATTTTAAAAGCCCAATAAACCTGAAGTCAAAGGAGTAGTTTACAGTTTAGTAGATGAAAAACGTACAAAAAATAAATAGGGTGAAATAAAAAATAAACCTGTTTGTGATTTAAATCACACAGGATATGTCCGTGTATTATGGACACATGAACATTTATGGAAGGTAGACAAACTTGTTTGCATTTTGCCCGATACAGATAGAAATGTGATTAAACAGAAAATAAGGTGATGCTCAGCATTTCACTTCATATGGAATGTTTTATTCAGAATAAAATAACTTCATGAATATTTAACAGTAAATCATTTATCTGTTATATGTGTGATATATTAGAAATGGTACAATTGTAGCTGAGTGAACATTTCGCAGCTCTTCTGACTGTAAGTAACAAGTTACTCTCTTTGCATTTCATCTAACATTACTTTTCTCTCTATTGTTTTACACAGCACCTTTAGGATTGGTAAGTAAATAACTCGACTTAACAATAATGAGATTATGATATTTTGTAAACTTTACATGTGTATTAGATTTTAATTCGGAAATCAAATTGAAACATAAAAACATTAACAGATCATGTGTTTTGGGAAGGACTCTGATCAGTAAGTCAGATTCCAATGCAGCCGTGCGTAAACCCACCTTTACACTGATAAATGTCTGTGTTTTTAATTAAAGGAAGTAGGAATCTGATATTCTGTATATTCCTTTATGTACTACAATAGAACACAGATATATTACAGAATATTTAACTATAGATGTAAAATACACAGGGGGAAATGCACATATACTGACATACTGTATATTGGTAAATACATGCAGATATCAGAAAATAGTATTTTCCAATAAATCACAAGATATTTCTGTTCCTTAAGGGTAACTAGCGGTATATTAGCACAATGCTACATTATACAGATTTACTGTGTGTGATGACTGATTGTTGTCTAGTTTTCCTCTTTTTTATTAAGACACACATCAGCTGTGTTTTAACCAGAGTAACAGTTACTTTCACATTTTCACATGGAACAATTCACATTTGTAATCATGCATTAAATCTTCAATCTCTATTATTTACTTTCACAGATGCAGAGTTTAGGTGAGTATAAATCCTTTTCTCTGATCGTGATGTGTTGATGCTGCATGAATAATATATTTATTGTGCAGATGAAATAGATTGGACTGTGCTGTGTGTTCAGAGTGCAATAGCACATAGATATATGAGCATCATGAGCATAGTGTAGTGAACAGCTACAAAACTGTTTATACCTAATACTGTAGGATACAAATACAGAGACAGTTACAGACTATAACAACGTATTTTTAATAATCTTACTTTGCATTTTTTTCTCTTTCTAAAGACGTCTGGGTTTATCAGGTGAGTACATTGTTATAAAATATTATACATTAATATTATCTTATTGATGATAGCAGCAGTAAAAAAAAAACATATATATACTGACAGTCAATAGAAACTTTCAGGTATAAATGTACGAGTGTTTCTATTTGTACTGGGGTTTGAAATGATCCTTGTGGATTTGCTGATATCTTGCTGTTTGGGTAGTTCAGACAATGTTGAGTTGTCATGGTTTCACAGTTCATTGCACACGGGATGGTCTCTTTTCAAATGTGGCCCAAACACCCATGGTGCAATACTCAATGCGTACATGAATAATTTGACGATTGGTTTTGGGGGTCTATATAAGGGCCCAATAAAGACCACCATTATTAGTCCAGTGAACGTCATCATGCCACGTCTATCACGTGAACAGCGTCTCCGGGCACTGGGTATGGTGGAAGCCGGCTTGAGCTACAGCGAGATCGCGAGACGTATGGGTTGTACCGTGGCCTGCCTATTCTCCAGATATGAATCCGATTGAACATCTGTGGGACTATTTCGGTCGCCAGGTGAGCAATCGGGTTCCCCAGCCACCAAATAGGCAGAGGCGGATCCAGGCACTACAGCAAGAGTAGGACAGGATTCCGCAGGACACAATCCGATGTCTTGTCAGGAGTATGCGCCAAAGGATGGCCGGCCTGCATCAATGCACCCGCTATTGACTGTTGTGAATTTGTGTGTGTTAGATGCAATTTTCTTTTGTTAAATTGTGTAATTTAATTTATGTTAAAAAGTATGGCCTCAAAGTTTTCATTGACTGTCAGTATAAAACACACACACACACATACACACACATATATATATATATATATATATATATATATATATATATATATATATATATATATATATATATTATGGCATGCCATTTAGGAAAATATTCTTGAGAGAACTTAATGAAAATATTGAATGAAACGTGAGAATATTGAATGAATTCCGAATATATTGATTGAAAAAATATATATTGAATGAATTCTGAATAATGTTATAATTAGGTCAGTGACCAGTGAAAGGCAAATAGGTTACCATGGTAACAGTGTCCAGTATCTGTAAAAAGTTGCTTATTTCGGATAAATATAAAAAGGATATGTTTTTTTCTTTTGATTAAAAAGAAATAAAACATATGCAAGATGTTTCATTGACTGACTTGAGGGCTATTTGCACCATAGAACTAAACAAGCTACTTGTGAAAACAATTACAGCAGGTGACATGAGTGCTCTCTGGGAAATTAAGTCCCTTACACATACAGAAACTCCAAGTCCATAGGCTCAAAGCGCCCTCCAGAGGTTAAACCTTGTAAAGTTCAGCTTTGTTATGAAAACTTAGTTACACTAAAACGGGGTCTAGAATCCACCTTCCGGTGTGGTGTAGGCCGAGCGGAACAAAAAAGGACAAACCACAACAGTTCAACCAAAACCCCAAGTGTATTCAGTGATAACCAAAACCAAAAAAGGTGCACCAAAAAATTACAATATTTACAAAATATATTCAAAATATAACAAACTGGATGTCTGTGTGTATGGATGGAAGAAAATGTCCAAAGTCCGGGTTATTGCTGAGTGTGTTTGCGTGAGTGTGGTGGGAGAGATGGCTCGGTCTCACCGGTATGATGGATTCTGTCCGGGAGCACGAAACCAGAACTAGAGGTTTAGTAATGATATCCGGTAATGATAAAACCAGCAAACGCGACAATCCACGGTAATCACTCTCTCTCTTGTCTCCTCAAACACTCCACCTCGACCTGTCCGCCGGTTCCTCCTCGTCCTAGAAGGAAGCTCTCGCAAGCATGCGCAGGGAATCCCGATGATGTGACATGTCGGGTCGACCTGACACATCATCGGGATTCCCTGCGCATGCTTGCGAGAGCTTAACCCCGGAACCAAAACACAGTCTTTTGGAACAAGACAACCCATATCGGGTTCGATTATACAGCCCGGCGGGTTTATTTTTATTTACCTCCATACTACAGCCTATATAAACACCCCATTATGTGGCTGCACTACGACCTGATATGGTTATAAATGTAAAAACTTTGGAAACGAACCTAATAAACAATCAAGCAAATCAGTGTGAAATAAATTATAACCTTAACCCACATCCAACTTCATCTGCAGACTTTGTCTTAAAATCCACTTAAAGCGCTATTTAAAAGGATTCTTATATATTCGTTTTAACTTGACGATCTGTGCACTCTATGAATGGAATCAAACATTACTCAATCCATAATCATCTATGCGAAACCGGAGTACCCAGAGGAACCACACCAAGCACGGGGAGAACATGCAAACTCCATGCACACAGGCAGGAATCAAACCCAGAACCTGGAGGTGCAAGGCCACAGTGCCAACCACTATGCTACCGTACTGCCAGAACTAAATTATTTCATGTAGCAAAATTATTGGGATTAAGAGATTAAAAATTCATATAAAATAAACTCAGTGACTCTCTCTCTCTCTCTCTCTCTCTCTCTCTCTCTCTCACACACACACACACACACACACAATAATGTGAACAGAGAAAGACTTCATGTGTATTTAACACTTTATTTACATACAGTATGGAGTCAGGTATAAACAGTCACACTGATTTATTCTCTTTCACAGAGTTACAGAGAATGGACAGAAGATGAGAGAAAGAAAATGAAGGACTCTGCTCTACAGACTGGTGAGTGTGGGAGGAGCTACAAAAGCAGACCTGTGATTAACACTGTAAAAGCTTAATAATAAATTAATATTGTTTTGTTGGTCCAACTTCTTCCATTAAATTTGATGAAATAGTGTCAGTCATCTCAGCGAAGGTAAACTGCTAGCTCAGCTTAAATCTATTCGTTTATTCAGTCTGTGACTTCAAAGTTTCCAAAAACACATTGTTATCTGTTACCTAACCAACAATACACTATTAATTTATTCAGCATTTATTTAGTTGGAGTTTTTACAGTGTGTGTGTGTGTGTGTGTGTGTGTGTGTGTGTGTGTGTGTGTGTGTGTGTGTGTGTGTGTGTGTGTGTGCGTGCTACGTTTGATTAAAGATTGGAATTCAGAAAGGGAGTGTCCTACAGATGAATGAAACATACATACTATTTTTTATTTCTTGTTTAGTTTAGGATGCAGTCATTTCCCAAACCTTATGCGAGTTTGTTTCCCAGTGATTCTGAAGCTGTGTTTCTTGTGTTATCATGTCTTCACCAACTTCAACAAACAGGCAAAAAATGACTTCAGGTCCCAAGGGGCATTCCAATAATTGCCTTGAATCTCCTACAAACAGCAGGGGCAACGAGCAGGGCTTCTATACTGTCAGCATGAGCCCAAATTTTGTGCAGCATCATCAGCCAGATGTAGAACAGGAGAGAGCGAGTCATGAAGAAGAGCAGGTGAAAAAAAAAGAATCGGAAAAAGCAAGCATCATAAAAAGCTGGTTTGGGTCAAGTGATTTACAAACAGCATAAACAGGGAAAAGCTCAATCAGAATTGCATGGCGTTATATTGATGACACAATCCTGTGTTCCTGCACAGTTTTGATATTTTGAGAGCAGACAAAACACACTATGCGCGTGCCGCGTCTCCTCTGATCGCTCAACAGCTCGGTTCTGCGCGTGCAGTGCTCTCTCACCAAGGCTCTTCTCCCCCAATAGCTCAGTTTGGCCGGACGGACAGCTCTAGGAAGGGTTCTTGTCGTCCCAAACATCTTTCATTTAATGATTATGGAGCCCACTGTGCTCTTAGGAACCTTAAATTCAGCAGAAATCTTTTGTATCCTTGGCCAGATCTGTGCCTTGCCACAATTCTGTATCTGAGCTTTTCAGGCAGTTCCTTTGACCTCATGATTCTCAATTGCTCTGACATGCACTGTGAGCTGTAAGGTCTTATATAGACAGGTGTGTGACTTTCCTAATCGAGTCCAATCAGCATAATAAAACACAGCTGGAGGAAACAGGATGTAAAAATCAATTCCACCCATGCTGCCTGTGCCATGATAGTACATTGAGAAAGCCGTTAATTTGACTAAACCGTGATGCATTTGTTTTTGCAACATGTTGTTATCTACATATGTATAATAAATTAAGTAAAGTGATCCAGTGGCACTTCTGGCTGGTAGGGTATTGGGTAAAGTGTGAGGCAGCCTTAGTCGCTAGTCATTTTCCTTGCCAATATCTGAATGTATTTTCAGAATTTCAAAAACAATTTTTTGAAGAAAAATTATTATATTAAAGAGGTCAAGATGGTGCTGATTGGTCAACATGCACCATGTCATGTACTGTATATATATAAATAATAAATAAAAAACACACAAACACCTCATGACAGATGTCATAATCGTGGTAGGGTGATGATTTAGGAAAAAAAAAACATAACTTGGGAAACATGCAATGATTGAGACAAATGTCAAGTTATCTGTTCTGCAGCTTAAGCTGAGCTGACATTGGGTCATGCAGCAGAACACAATGCAGACAAGCAAATCAACATAAAAGTGGCTAAGAAAGAAAAAAATAAGGTGGTGCAATGGTCAAGGAAAAGTTCAGACTAGAACTCGACTGAGATGATGTGGCAGGATTGTAATTTTCTCCAAAAAGATGTGAGACTGATAAAATCTTACAGAAAACAGTGACTTCAAGTAATTGTGGCTATCAAAGGTAAAATATTTTAATGAATTTGAGTGTGTGTGCTTTTTTTCCCCCCATACCCCGACTTCAATGTCGGCATGTATGTTTGTGTGTCGGCTTGCAGACACCTGCATGTTTAGAGTGTAGAAATGTACTTGAACTATATTTTATACTGTAATTGTAGTCTTACCCATTCATTTCTAATGACCGGCCATTTTCGACCGGGAACATGATGAGTGTATAAAATTTTATTAAAATATTTCAAATGTATTTAAGGTGTTTAAATGCCATTATGCTAAATGCTAGAATGCCAAGTCATTAAAACTCATGAGAAATGGAATTTTTTTTAGAGAGGAAATCGATCAGATTTGACCGGAACACAACATGAGGGTTAAAAACTGCTTTTGTTGTTATTGTTGCTGTTGTCCTCATCTGAAGTTAGTTGTTTGTTTATAGAACTTTACAACATCTTCTTTCTACACATTATTTTAATTAATTCTCTCTTTTGATTATTTTAGAGTATAAAATTCATGATTTGGAATATCCGGATATCGGAAAGTTGGAAGAAAGTGAAGGAAAGCTACAAAAAAACACTAAGCTGAAACTGGACAGCACGGCTAAATCACTCAAGAATAAGGACGAACAGCTAGAATATTATAAAAGACAAATAGAGAATAAAGATGCAGAACTGGGTGAATGTACTGAAGCACTTCAGATGAAGAATAAAACACTGGAAGAGAAGGACACACTGCTTAGAGAGGTGAAAGAAGAATTAGCAATAGCAAGTACAATGTTGGAAGAGAATAAGACACAGTTAAAGGACAAAGAAAGACAACTGGGGGACATGATCAAAATTCTGGAAACTAATACAAATAATCAGATGGAGAAAGACAAACGTTTGACAGAATATACACAAATATTTCAAATGAAAGAGAAGACACTGTTAGAGAAGGACACACTGTTCAGAGAGGTGAAAGAAGAACTGAGAAAAATACATAGGATATTAGAGGAGAATCAGACACAGTTAAAGGACAAAGAGAGACAACTGGAATCCAGCAAAACCAAACTAATAGAACGAGACAAACAGCTCAAAGAGAAAGACAAACTTCTAGAGGAGATAAAAAAGCAGCTGCAGGAACAGACAGATCCAGAATCATCAGCCGCCATCAGGAGAAGAAACAGCATAGAAAGGTTACCTCCCACTTGTAAGTAATTTGTTACTTGAATTTATTCAAATATGTTATTCAGTACTTCACATAGTAAATCTACACTTAATAAATCATATGTAAGAACATGAAATACTGGAATGATACTTAATGATGCAACTCCTCAGCGACTGTAAGAAAGTGTACTTTAAACATTGAAAGTGGTTAATTATAGTGTATAAAACATTACTTTAATGATTGGTAGCTGTCATGTGAAAGGAAAGAGATCACTTGTTTTAAAACAACAATTTATGTTTATTTAATGTAAACATGAGTCATTTAAAGGATATAGGCTTTTCAGATGTCATCATTAATGGCATACACTGTACTTCAGTGAATAACATAATCACCACAATGCAGTACGTGATTCTGTATTAAATGATCTATTCTTGTTCATTTTCAGTGGGTGGACAATCGTCTAGACCACATTCTCCAGTGTCGGTTCCTGTAGCAGAACTGAGGCTGGTGCTGCTGGGGAGGTCGGGGTCTGGGAAGAGTGCAGTAGGAACCACCATCCTGAGCAGAGAGGAGAGGAACCAGGCTGCTACATCTACAGCTACATCTACATCCACCCAGCAGAGTGAGAGCACACAGGGGGAGGTGGCTGGGAGGAAGGTGACTGTGGTGGACACGCCTGACTGGTTCTCTTCTGACCTCCCTCTGGAGAAGTTGAGACAGGATGTTAAACTCTGTGTCCAGAGGTCTGCTCCAGGACCCCACGCCTTCCTCCTGATTATACCTGTAAAACAGCCTACAGGAGAGGATACAGGGATGCTGGAGAAGATAGAGGAGACTTTTGGAGAGAGATGTTGGGAAAACACCGTGATCATATTCAGTGTTACTGATGAACTTCAGAAAAAGAACATTGGGGAGTTTATCCAATCAGGAGACCAGGAGGTCCAGAGACTTGTAGAGAAATGTGGGAACAGGTTTCACTGTCTCAACATTAAGGAGAGTGCAGATGGTTCTCAGGTCTCAGAGCTGTTGGAGAAGATAGAGAAGATGGTGGAAGGAAGCAGAGGGAAATTCTACAGCAGTGAGATCTACCTGGAGATAGAATCTCAGATTAGAGCGATGGAGACTAAGATCCTGAAAGAAAGAGAAGAGAACAGGATGAGAGTAGAGATGGAAGTGAAGGAGAAAAAAGATAAAGAGGTGCAGGACTCTCTGAGAAAGATAGAGGGAGTGATCCAGGAGCATGAAGGAGACATCAAACAACTGAATGACCGAACAACTGAACTGGAAAGGAAGATGAAAGAAGAGAGAGATGAAGAGAAAAAGAGAGAACTTGAAAGGGAGGTGCAACGAGAGGTAGAGCGAAGGACAGAAATGGAAGAAAAGGTGAAGAAACTAAAAGAAAAGAGAGAGAGGGAGAGGAGAGAGATGGAGGAGAGGCACCAACAGCAGCTGGAGGAGATCAGGGAGGTGTATGAAGGAGAAGCCAAAATGGAGGCAGAACAAAACCTCATGAAGATCATCCTGCCTGAACTCCAGAGAAACATTTTGGCCTCAAAGACAAAGATGCAGGAAGAGTTCAGCAGACAGATGGAGGAGAAGAACAGAGAGCTGGAGACTCTTAAACAGAAACTTTCAGACCTTACAGAAACTCACAGTCTGCTTGAAGAGGTTTATTGGAAAGCTGTGATCAGCTCAGAGTCAGAGGGAACAGCTGTAACAGTGTTAAAAAGAGAGGTGTCAACGGGAATCTTCCAGACTATTAAAGATTATTTTTTCACTGGGTAACAGAGTTTATAAAGCCACAGACACTTACCCAGTCAGAAAAGAAGGGTTTCAGCCTGGTATTGTGGATAGGGCAGGACCATGACAAAAATGATCAGCCTTCGCTTTTTTGGTCCAGGTGGCCCACCACTACAATCCAGATCCATTCCATTTATACACCACACATGTGCAGTACATTTTCAAAAATGTAAATATTCTGGAAAAGTTAATTTTTTTTCTTCTTTTTCTTTTTATTATTTTTTATTGTTAAAAAAGTTAAACTCTCATATATTTTAGATTCATTACACATAAACTGAAATACTTCAGGTCATTGTTTTAATTTTACAACTAGCAGCTAGCAGAACTAGCAGATTCCTTGAAACAAATATACAATGCATGCACAAAAAATATTCTAGATTGCAATAACCTAGAAGGAAGGCGTGTTTTTGGAACGAGGGGAAAGGAGATGGACGAAACCTATTCACATGCCCACTTTGGGGCTCTTATCCTTACTGGAGTTTTCACATCCAAGGGTGAATCCACAGAGTCTCGGTAGGATGCAGTGGTGGCTCAGAGGGCTAATGCACTGATTTCGGCGGTTCGATTCCCAGCTCAGCCAGGTTGCCATTGTTGGGCCCTTGAGCAAACCCTTAACCCTAACTGCTCCAGGGGCGCTGTACCATGGCTGACCCTGCGCTCTGACTCCAATTACACTGGGATATGCGAAGAAGGAATTTCACTGTGCTGTAATGTATATGTGACAAAATAAAGGCTTTATTTTACTTTACTTTAAACTGGCAGAGAACGTTTCCATGCAACAATGTCCCAGGAAAACTTCAACGTAATTTCCAGGATTATCCACTTTGATAAACGAGATGACAGACCAACTTGGTGACAGAGAGACAATCTAGCTGCCTTCTGGACAGTGTGGGACACGTGGGTACACAGATCATTTTACATTTGGTCTGTGTACAACCCTAGTTCGATTAGTTACTGTTGCTGTTTTTATGTCTCCTTGTCTCTGTGTCTCTTATTGTCTGATTAGCCTCTTGTGTGTTTTCTCTCTCATATGTTTAGTTAATAGTCTGTTTATCTACTAACCATTGAACTACTAACTGGCTTAGCTCTTAGTCTGTTGAGTCTCCTTGTCTGTTTAGATCTTAGTCTGTTTAGTTACTAACCTGTTTAGCCACTAACCTGATTAGTTCTTAGTCTGTTCCATACCTAGTCTGCTGTGTACCCAGTCTGTTCGTCCCTTGGATCTTTGGCTACTAGTCTGTTTAACACCTAGTCTGTTTAGCTACCATCCAGCTTAGCAGCTAGTGTGGGGTCACAGCTAATAGGCCTAGGCAGGTCTGTATGGTCTGTTTGGTCCCTTGTTTTTTAATCCCTAGTATGTGTTGATACCAGTCTGTTTCCTAGTCTGTCTAATATGTTTAGTCTCTTGTGTGTATTGTATCCCAGTATGTTTAAGCCCCTAGTCTGTTTAAGTTATTATTTGACAAATGTTTTGATTGGTAACATGCTCCATTAGAAAGCCAACATCCTTTGTTCACGTTTTGGTTAAAGTTCATTGTTTTATGTGTAAATAAAGACTCTTTACATTTGTACCTCTGCGCCTATGCCTACCCTTCAGCCCACGGCAATGAACATCAGCCAGTAATACCACCGTTCATGACAATAGGCACGAAATAGAACAGATTTATAAGATCACTTGTGACCATAATAATAATAATAATAATAATAATAATAATAATAAAAATAATACGTACATTAACTATGCAATCTAAAGTAAAGTGACACATGATGAAAACCCTCTTTGTCAGCAAACATACATTTCATATCAAGCACATAATATATAATAATATGCACATTTTGTGAGTTCTACATTTTTGCATCATTCCGGTAGTAGTAAAATGGATTTTTGTTTTTAAAGTAATGATGAGTTTAATTCTACACGTCATATCAGAAAACCCAAATGCACAGTTTACAAGCACTGTATACTTTATGTGAAAACACTGCTTTGGGGAAACAAAAAATCTGTGAGACTCGCACAAGGCAAATGTGAACTATCTCTGAGATTTAAAGGTAACAAGCCACATTTGAGCCACTTTTGAGAAAACTCCTAAAATCTCATTCAAGTCTAATAGAAAAAAAAAGAGATTACCCTGAGATCTAATCTTGGAGTTTCCTTTGCTGTGTGTGTGTGTGTGTGTGTGTGTGTGTGTGTGTGTGTGTGTGTGAAAGTCGTCCCATGCAGTAGTCCGCACCCTCCCAAATAGGGGAGGATAAAGTGTTATTGTGTAAGACAAAAGGAGGGAGAGGGGAGGGGATCATTTCTCCTCTCCTCTTACTTTAGTTGCACACACACACACACACACACACACACACATTTTGTATTAATTATTTTTCTGGGTTGTGGAACCAATAATCTGAGTTTTCATTCATTTTTATGGGGAAATTCACTTTGATTCATGTAAGTATTTTGATATACAAGCATCCTTATGAATTTTGCTCGATATCCATGGTTCCCTATATATAGGCCACCAGAAACACCTTTTCAAGCTTCAGGGTTTGACTGATTCAAGAGTGAATTCAGATGTTAATGTATTCGTCCTTATGGCTGTTGCCTGTTCCACAGTCCTCCTGGTCAGTAAGGCTGTCATTTAAGGGGCATTCACAGAAGAACCGAGCCAAGTGCATTACAAATACTGAGGAACAATGCAAAATGAATGTGTTGCATTTCCCTGCTTCACCTGCCTCTGTCCCTCAGCCTTGTCTCAAACAATAGGAGAGGTGGTTGTTGTGTGGATTTGGCACTGGGAGATAATAAATGTGTTTGCTCTTGGCTCAGCGATGGGAGTCAGGAAAGGGAAGAGTTGGAAAATGCACATTTCATGTGTGTTTGAATATACACGTTGATGTTATTCACATTTAAAACAATGTTAAATTTTAAAATATGCTCATTTATATGCCTTCATTTTTGATTGCCAGTTGTTATAAATAAAGAGCTCTCTAATGGCGACAGGGATAGCAATATCACTGCCTGGTGTAGTGCCTGTAGTGTCTGCTATAAAAATGACCTGGATATGGTTTGTAGGCATTAATTGCCTTAAACAAAAATAATATGTACAGTTACAAAAATGCCTGCCTTTTAATGCATGTTTTTTTGTTTTTTCTTCTCCTTCTGTTTGAAAGTTTTCTTTTGATCTCACACAAGGTTTTGATAGAGTTTGGAGCGTTCCGTTGTCATTAATTGGAGTGACGAGTCATGTGATGCCTTATCTGGCTCAGTTGTTAAGTGTATGATCCACCCTTTTTGAATCATTATAAAAAATCTATGGTTAGTGTATACGCCCCTTCTTTTCAGATTTTTCTTTTGAATAGTAAAAGAGATATAGTCCTTCCCGAACTTTAGTGGAACCAGCCTCAGTAGTCTTATGTATCTTAAGCATACTGAATGGACTCATCCTCATACACTTACTGGTTTGTGTGCCAACTTGCTACACCAACTGGCTGCAACTCATGCTGACTGGTGTGTGCAGCAGTGTTCATCTTCAAGCTAAGTCATGGTGAAGCAAGTGCTTGGAATATTTACTGATTTTGACTAAAGCCTGTATTTTGAATTATGAGACTTTTGTGAATCATTTTAGATATTTCTACTTTTTTTCTATTATTTGTCAGCCTAGGCCTGTTGTGTGGATGATGAGACTTCGGGGACACTTTGGATGTCTATATTCGAATCAGTTGTCTTTTCAAACC
Organism: Clarias magur; assembly: GCA_013621035.1. NCBI lineage: Eukaryota > Metazoa > Chordata > Actinopteri > Siluriformes > Clariidae > Clarias > Clarias magur. The sequence continues at coordinate 439,643 of QNUK01000125.1, read as the reverse complement.
TGTTCATTGACATACTGCTAGAACTCACCTGAGCCTTGCCCGTATCTCTGCTGAGCACTGTTGAACTGACCGTGTCCCTATTTGCTGCCTATTAGTTATTAATCTATATTTTATCTTGAATGTCAGTTAAAGAACTGAAAACATCACTTGCCTCAGGGTCTAATTTTGGGTCCTGTATTGTTAATATCTTATTATTGTTAATAATACCTCCCTGACAGTTGTACGTTCACAGCATACATTTAAAGTGCTAATTGAAATATCTTGGATTTTCTTCATACCTTAGATAAAACTGAATGCACTTATTCATGCTCATACTTTAACACTTGAACACATTACTTGGCTATTTGTTGGTGATTGTTCAAATATAAGACTGCAAGAATGCACTAAAATCCCATTTATTTTATTTATATTTCATAAACTAGCAGACTAAAGTTTGGAAACATTTTCTAACTCTATGGTCTTTCCTGATTTTTATTTCTTTCTACACTGTAAAACGATGCTGAAGGCGTCCAGAATCATCAATAATCTCCTTTAAACAGTTGATATTGAGATGGACTTACTAGTTATGCTCTGTAAAGCCTTCATAATGGCTCTAATCTGAAGTGTGTGGAAACTTTTATTGACCTTCAATTGTATTCAAGTGTGAGGTACCAACATACCAAGAAGGCCTCTGTTCAAGAGACCTTGATCCGCTTGTTGCAATAAAAGAAAAGGCACCTGCACATCAAATTGGGGGAAATGAGGAACATCCAGGCAGAAGACAAGGATAGGAAACAAAGCCATAAGTAAAATAATAATACTCTACTACTACTATATACATTATATACTACTATATATGCAAGCACAGTTGATAATTAAATAGAATCATGTAAATGAACCTGATCCGAATGGTGTAAACACAAATATATAATATAAAATAATCAATTCAGTAATCAAATAAATGTAGGTCATTAAACTAACAAAATCAATGATTATATAAAGAATAAATACTAATTTTAAACATGATCATGCCCTGATTTAATTAATCCCTAACTTTAATCTATAATAATGTATCCAAGAATTGAGCACATGAGTCATTTTGATATATAAGATCGGAATCATTCGAAAAATCATATAATAATTGTTTGATTATGTATAATGTATAATTTAAACAATAATCAAAACAAATATTAAAGTACTAATAGGTAAATAATTTCTATACATTTAGAGGTATACTATGGACAGTTAAAGACAAATCAGATATGATAAGAATAATAAGAATAGAGTACTTGCGCATCTTGAAGAGCAAGATTTTTCAAAATCTCGGATCCAAAGAAAAACTTCACCAGGAGTGGTCAATAGTCTGGTAAGTAAAAGAGGAACAAACCAAACTTTCTCCGAAAAAGGAAAAAAAAAAAGAAAATACAATTTTTGGTGGCCTACCCAGACATGAATAAATATGAGATGAGAAGGGGAAAAATATGTAACTGTGAGTTGCCACATCAATCTCGCCTAACAAAATTAGCATGCTGTACATCTAATCAATATTAAGTAAATACTTGACTTAAGGAGGAGTGACCAATGAGGTAATTCCTAGGTAAGGGTATATACACACGTGGACAAAATTGTTGGTACCCTTCGGTCAATGAAATAAAAACTCACAATGGTCACAGAAATAACTTTAATCTGACAAAAGTAATAATAAATAAGAATTCTATGAATGTTAACCAATGAAAGTCAGACATTGCTTTTCAACCATGCTTCAACAGAATTATTTAAAGAAATAAACTCATGGAACAGGCCTGGACAAAAATGATGGTACCCCTAACTTAATGGTTTGTTGCACAACCGTTTGAGGCAATCACTGCAATCAAACGATTCCTGTAACTGTCAGTGAGACCTCTGCACCTCTCTGCAGGTATTTTGGCCCACTCCTCATGAGCAAGCTGCTCCAGTTGTTTCCGGTTTGAAGGGGGCCTTTTCCAGACAGCATGTTTCAGCTCCTTCCAAAGATGCTCAATAGGATTGAGGTCAGGGCTCATAGAAGGCCACTTAAGAATAGTCCAATGTTTTCCTCTTAGCCATTCTTGGGTGTTTTTAGCTGTGTGTTTTGGGTCATTGTCCTGTTGCAAGACCCATGACCTGCAACTGAGACCCAGCTTTCTGACACTGGCCAGCACATTTCTCTCTAGAATCCCTTGATAGTCTTGAGATTTCATTGTACCCTGCACAGATTCAAGACACCCTGTGTCAGATGCAGCAAAGCAGCCCCAGAACATAACAGAGCCTCCTCCATGTTTCACAGTAGTGATCGTGTTCTTTTCTTCATATGCTTCATTTTTCCATCTGTGAACATAGAGCTGATGTGCCTTGGCAAAAAGTTCCATTTTTGTCTCATCTGTCCATAGGACATTCTCCCAGAAGCTTTGTGGCTTGTCAACACGTAGTTTGGCATATTCCAGTCTGGCTTTTTTATGATTTGTTTTAACAATGGTGTCCTCCTTAGTCATCTCCTATGTAGTCCACTTTGGCTCAAACAACGACGGATGGTGCGATCTGACACTGATGTTCCTTGAGCATGAGTTCACCTTGGAACTCTTTAGAAGTCTTTCTGGGCTCTTTTGTTACCATTGGGATTATCCGTCTCTTTGATTTGTCATGAATTTTCCTCCTGTGGCCACGTCCAGGGAGATTGGCTACAGTCCCATGGATCTTAAATTTCTGAATAATATGTGCAACTGTAGTCACAGGAACATCTAGCTGCTTGGAAATGGTCTTATAGCCTTTACCTTTAACATGCTTGTCTATAATTTTCTTTCGAATCTCCTGAGACAACTCTTTCCTTCGCTTCCTCTGGTCCATGTTGAGTGTGGTACATGCCATATCACCAAACAACACAGTGACGACCTGGAGCCCTATATATAGGCCCACTGACTGATTACAAGACTGTAGACACCTGTGATGCTAATTAGTGGACACACCTTGAAATAACATGTTCCTTTGGTCACATTATTTTCAGTATTTTCTAGGGGTACCATCACTTTTGTCCAGGCCTGTTCCATGAGTTTATGTTTTTAAAAAATTCTGTTGAAGCATGGTTGAAAAGCAATGTCTGACTTTCATTGGTTAACATTCATAGAATTCTTATTTATTATTACTTTTGTCAGATTAAAGTCATTCATGTGACCATTGTGAGATTTTCTTTCATTGACCGAAGGGTACCAACAATTTTGTCCACGTGTGTAAACCATGATTGTTTTCGTTAAAAATGTATGAAAATATACGATAAATACGATAAATGCTGAAATAAGCAGGGATGTCAGCATATTTTGCTCCAAAACTAATATGTACGTTTCAGCAGCAATGGTGCCTTCACAAATGTGCAAGTTACCCATGCCATGGGCACTAACTCAACCCCGTACCATCACAGACGCTACCTTGTGAATTTTGAGCAGACAGCAATCTGGATGGTCCTTTTCTTCTTTAGGTCAGAGGATGCGAGGTCCATGATTTCCAAAAACTTATCAGAACACAGCACACGTTTCCACTTTGCTTCAGTCCATCTCAGATACAATGTTTTATTTGCACTTGTAGATGTTGTGACAAACTGACTATGGTTTTCCAAAGTGTTCCTGAGCCTACGTAGCAATATCCTTTACAGAATGATGTCTGTTTTTAATGCAGTGCGATCGAAGGTCATGTCCATTCAGTGTTGGTTTCCAGCCTTACTGGTAATATGCAAACATTTCTCTGGATTCTCTGAATCTTCTGATATTATGATCTGCAATTGATGGACTACCTTAATTATTTGCAATTGTAAATTGAGAAACGCGGTTCCTAAACTGTTGGACTATTTGCTCATGCAGTTATTCACAAAGAGGTGAACCACAACTAACCCTTGCTTGTGAATGACTGAGCTGTTTGGGGATCCTCCTTTTGTACCCAATCATGATGCTCACCTGTTTCAAGTTAACTTGTTCAAGTTAACAGGTGTTTTTGGAACATTCACCTTTCAAAACATTGCATATCTTGTCTTTATGGTGTTTTAAATTGAATATGGGTTAGCAAGGATTTGTTTGTTTTTATGTACGTTATACTCAATGTGCCAACTTCATTGGAACATTGGATGTTTGCCTGACATTTCTTCCATGAAGCTGAGGGTTCAGCACTATCCTTTAAATTGTAAATGAAGAATCGGACAGTTCTTAACTCTATCTTAGTACTTTACGCAATCAATAAGGATTGTTCTTGTTGAAAGTTATTTTGAATTGTTGACTGTTTTCTCACCAATTGGCCAGGCAGTGTGTATGTGGTAGAACCTGTGGCATTAAACATACATTAATGGTGCTATCAGGGCTTGGTACTGTTCATTATAAGTATTCAAAAGGAATGCATTTGGTCTGTGTTTACATAGATGCAGAAGTAGACTTCAGACCATCTACAAAGCAGGAACCAGAAACCACAGCGGAGAAAGCAACAGAACCAACCAGTAGAACATAATTTCCCTAAGGTGGTATATGCTAAACAAGCATGGTAAGCTTTTATGAAAATGAATGAATTTTATGTTTTGACTAACATTGTTCTGCATTTATTCAGTTTTGAAGGTGGTTATAATTAAAGAAATGAGAGACCAATGAATTAAAAATGGTTAAAAATCATTTGTAAATATTCATCAAACCTCCCATAGTGCCAGGAAAAAAAAGTTTTATAAGGCTTGTTGTATTAAGAGACAGTTGTCTTGTTAGTAGTAAGTCTCTGCTCTTAAAAGGAGGATGTAACTTAAAATTAAAATTCTGTACTTTTTTTCTGCATAATTGTTTTTCTTTCCATTAATAAAGGCATGCCAGAAAGATCTTATTGTGCAATTGTTTCTGTACATTTAGTTATATATACCTATCAAGTTGTAACTGGAACGCAAGTACTTTAATGTTAAGTTTCTAGGAAATTTCTAAGAATGTGCAATAAATATTGAACAACAAACGTCAAACACTACGTTTAAAAATAAATTAATAAAGGGTGATTTTTCCATGTGACTTACTCAGTTCCTGTCTTACAAATATGCATTTTAGCCACATCTTATTTGTTTGTAAAAATTGTCCCCACATTATTCACAAGTACCTATATTGTAGAAATACCAGAATGTTGTGTGTGTGTATTATCTGGTCCTCATAAGTTTGGTGTACCTGAAATTGTCCCCACATTGGGTAGAAATGTCAGGTGGCTTTTAACAATGTTTTTCCTTAAATTCAAAGTCATAGCTGCCTTCAGGGATTTTTTTGAAACATAAATCTGTTGTACATTTGCTTCTAAACCCTCTAGAAAGGCCCCACATTCAGGAATCCAGCGTGTAGTCCCCAAAAACTGTTTGTACAAGTATGTGTGTGTGTGTGTGTGTGTGTGTGTGTGTGTGAAAGTCATCCTCCACAGTAGCACCCCCACCTCCCCCCCATCCTCTATCTGGTCTTAATAACTACAGCCATGATTCTTTTCAAAGGTAAAGTGCAGATTAATTTGTTTTATTTTTACTTTCTATTTTCTACTAATTCTTTTTATTTGAATATTTTTGGCTTGTGGAATGAATCATCAGAGTTTCCATTATTTCGTATGGGGAAATTCACTTTAATATACAAGTGTTTTGATATACAAGCTTGTCTCCGAGAGCGAATTATGCTTGCAATCCAAGGTTCCAGTATATTCTATCAGGTGGTCCCTGGTGATTCCCGTCCCGATTAATTTTATAGTATAAAACATTACTTTAATGATATCCTCTGTCTAACTCTACCTTCTGAAGAATGTCTTGTTAGTTCTGACTAGTTCTGATGTTTCCTAGTGAGTGGAGAGACCCAGGACACAGCAGCACCAATCAGAGGAAAGAAACAATATGGAGAGAAATAGTTCTGAACCTAAGTGATTAATGTTAGTTGTTAAGTGTGTAACTCAACACTAGTTTAGGGGTAAAGGAGATGACTATAAAGAGACACAGCAGGTGGTTGTGGATACTTTTTTTTATTATTATTACATTAGAGCCAAAAATTAATATTCTAAAACTGACATAAAACAGTGAACAAATAATGAAAAAATAGAAGCACATGCTAGCCTTCACCTGCCATGATTGGTTTATTTTTTTTTTCTTCAGCTCAACACATGTTACTGTTAAAACAAGTTTTGTGGAATATAAACATGTGTTAGTTAAAGGATGTAGGCTTTCCAGATTTCATCACGAATGTCAACCACTGTATTCCAGTAAGTGATTCTGTATTAAATTATTTATTCTTGTTTTTTTTTGTGGGGGTGGAGAATCGTCTAGTTCACATTTTCCAGTGTCGGTTCCTGTAGCAGAACTGAAGCTGGTGCTGCTGGGGAGGACGGGGTCTGGGCAAAGTGCAGCAGGAACCACCATCCTGAGCAGAGAGGAGAGGAACCAGGCTGCTACATCTACAGCTACATCTATATCTACCCAGCAGAGTGAGAGCACACAGGGGGAGGTGGCTGGGAGGAACTGTATATATATATATATAGAAGAGCTATAAATATGCCACTTGCATATACATTAATATTTCCCTCTGCTATACTGTATATGCACAGTATATTCTTAACCAAAGGAGATGGAGAATGCCACTCATGCCACCATAAACTGCTCCCCATCATCCATACATAGGTGTACATACTACACCCTTTAATTTTAGGGTCTATACATTTTTTTTTCTTTTTCTTTTTTCTTTTATTTTACTCAATAGCTTCTTAACCATGGGGCATGGACTAATGTCACTAAGGCCAACATAAACTGATCCCCCTCATCTACATACTATACCCTTTCATTTTAGGGTCTATCCATTTTTTTCATTTTGCACATAAAAAAAAAAAAAAAAAATTAAATAGCTTCTTAACCATAGGGCATGGACAAATGTCACTCAGGCACTATAAACTGCCCCCTTTCATCTACATACTACACAATTTAATTTTAGGGCCTTTTTCATTTTTTCCCCCCATCAATAACTTCTTAATCAAATGAGATGGAGAAATGCTACTCATAGTAACATGGACAGTTCCCACTCATCTACTTACTACACCCTTTATTTTTGGAATTCATTCATTTTTTTTTCACATTTTTACATTAATTAAAAATATTTAATAGCTTCTTGACCAAAAGAGGTGTGAAACTGGCACTTATGTCATTATGAACAGTTCCCAGTCATGTACTTACTACATCATTTTTCTTACACCATTATTTTATTTTATTCACCTTTTATATTTTTCATAATTTTTATTAATAAGAAAAAATCTATATCTTCTCAACCAAAAAATGTGTCGAAATGGCACTTATGTCATCATGCACAGTGCCCTGTCATCTAATTACTACACCTTTTATTTCTTTATTTGAGTCTACGTTAACATTTTTAAATTGTTGTTTTTTTTTTTTTTAAAGAAAAAATGTAAAAGTAGACTGAAATAAACAACGTGACGCTAGCTGACCGAATCTTTTCAAACGCACCGTTGGGGGCAGCATAACACCATTGGCATTTCTTCGTCTGTTTGGTTAACCCTTAGGGGTCGACGGCATCGTCGACGATGCCAATCACTTTTCTTTTTTCTTTGTTTTTGTGAATGAAATTATATTGTAGAAACCCAGAAAAAATATGCTCACAAACATTAAACGGTTTTATTTCCAAAATGTTTATCACCAAATAAATGTTTGTTATTAAATTATTGTTAAAAATAAGCTATTGAATAATTTAAAAATATATATAGAAAAAAGTACTTAGTATGAGTAACATTTCTCCATTTCCTTCACACTAAAAAATGCTGGGTTGTTTTTACTACCCAAATGCTGGGTTGCCTCTGTTGGGTCATTTTTCTGGGTTATTTACAGGGAGTTGGGTACTTTTTGTTTAACCCAGCTTGCTGGGTTGGAGTTGGGTTAGCTAGTGACAGCTAACATCACAGATCAGACCGCCCCTCCCCCGATGTTCACCGGTGTATTCAGTGGCTGTGTCAGCTTCGTGTCTTTTTTTCTTCCTCCTCACGCATTTAAGAGGAAATGTAAATGTTCAATATAAGGTCTGTATACACACTTTCACTCACTTATGACTGAATTTGTTCACTGTATGTAACATTTATTACTGTTACCTTGTTACACTCTAACTTTCAGCCTGGTCTGTGCTATAACATGCTAGTTTATCTGACAATGGCTGCTAACTAGCCAAACCAAAGAACTCCACCTGTGTATGAAAGAAACTACAAAAATGTCTGAGCTTTTTAGCCTTCTTTGTAGAATGCTTGCAGGGTGTATGAAGGTGGTGAAGTGATGAATGAAAGCTAAACTGTTATCTGTAGTGCCAGCATGACGCTAGCATTTAGCTAGGTTGTTAGCATTAGCAACCACATTAACATTAGAACTTTATTCATCTCAGTGCTTGAGACAATAAAAAGCTGGGGTGTTACAAAACACTAATCTTCTTAGAAATATGCATACTAGCCAACCCTCTTGATTTTTCCATAAACTTTTACTTTCTTTAATTTCTTTCTTTCTAAGGTTGTAACCAACACAGTGGAATATCTCCAGCAGTGTCAAGGCCGTACCCCTACATCCTGATGTTGGGAGATAATGACCAGCAGTGGTCTCAGGCATTAGTGCTTCTGAGTAATGTATCGTAATGATTGAACTTGTTTTGTATTATTTTATCTTGTGCTTTTGAAAAATATATATTTTTTTATATGATTTGAACATTTAATTGGGTGTTTAGTGTGTATATGTATGGTTTGCAAAACTTGGAGTTTTTTTTTTTTTTTGTAATAAACCAGTATATCAAAGTAATTTAACTGTTTAAACTGTTTTACCCATAGACATATAAAACATAAAAATAATAATAACCTATTTGTGAGGTAGAATTAACCCAACATTCCAGTTAATAGAATGGGTAGAGTAGAATAGTTCTGTGTAGAACATTTGACCAATTTATGTGGTAGAATTAACCCAACATTATAGTTAAATATGACCTAGCATTTGGATTGAATATTTATATACAAATAATCCGTTTTGCTGGGTTAAATTAACCCAGCATGTAGTTGGTCCAATATTTACCCAGCAGCTGGGTTAAAAACAACCCAAACTAGATTGTTTTGATTGTTTTGATTGATTATGCATTATAATCCAGTTACCTTTAGTTTTTCAGCTTCTCCCGCTGAGGGGTCGTCAGTTGGACCCTCCTATATATATATATATATAAAGGGAAAGGTTGTAGTTAGTGGCACTAATAGAGTGTATTATACAGGGTGGGCCATTTATATGGATACACCTAAATAAAATGGGAATGGTTGGTGATATTAAGGTTTGTGGCACATTAGGATATGTGAGGGGGCAAACTTTTCAAGATTTGTGGTGACCATGGTGGCCATTTTGGAGTAGAACATCTTTTTTTCTTGTGAAATTCCCAATAAGTTTGATGTGTCACATGACCCTCTTCCTATTGAAAAAACAAAAGTTGGATCCAAGATGGCCGACTTCCAAATGGCCACCATGGTCACCACCCATCTTGAAAAGTTTGCCCCCTCACATATACTAATGTGCCACAAACACGACGTTAATATCACCAACCATTCCCATTTTATTAAGGTGTATCCATATAAATGGCCCACCTTGTAGTACTGTGAGGGACCACCCCTAGTGGGCACTGTTTTTGTAGTTTTGTGTTTGTAGACACAGTTTTCCAGAAGCCACCTCGGTCAGGTGATGAGGGAGCTCACCTGAACCGAGGTAGCTCATTAGATCTGTTATAAAAAGCTGTTAGTTCTGGGAAACTGGGTCGAGCATTAAGATTACTAACAATAGTTATGTCATGTGGGCATTTGGATTGAGTTATGTTATGTTATGTTATGTTTAAAAATGCTCTAGCTTTGTAATGTGTATGTTTCTTGTGCATTTGAGTTGTGGAGCTGTTCTGTATGTGTGGTTAATGAGTCTCAAGATTTATGTAAGTACTGTTCTGTGTGTTTCCGTTGTATGTTTAGTGCCCTGTATGTTTAGAGCCCTGTATGTTTAGTTCCTTGTATGTCTAGTATGTTTAGCCACTTGAGTGCTTAGCCACTAGTAGGTGTAGCCATTAGTAGGCTTTAGCTGCTAGTAGACTTAGCCTCCAGTAAGTTTAGCCTCTAGTAGGATTAGCCTCTAAAGCCTAGTGGCTTTAGTCTCTAGTAGGGATTAGCCTCTTGTGTGCTTAGCGTCGGGTGTGTTAGTTTTCCATGTAGGTTCAGTTACTAACCAGCTTAGCTACTGCCAGAGGAACAACCTTCTTGCCAGAGGAACAACCTTCTTCTAAATGTCAGTAAGACAAAGATAGTGGACTTCAGCACTAAGCAGGAGAGGAACTACCAGACCCCCGTCATCAACGAGAGCCCAGTGGAGAGAGTGGACTGCTTCAAGTACCTCGGTGTTCACATCACGCAGGACCTATCATGGTCCTGTCACATCAACACCGTGGTGAAAAAGGCCCGACAGCGTCTCTACCACCTCAGACGCCTGAGAGACTTTAGACTGCCCTCTAAGGCGCTCAGGAACTTTTACTCCTGCACCATAGAGAGCATCCTGACGGGAAACATCGCATCCTGGTTCGGGAACAGCACCATGCAAGACAGACGAGCCCTACTGCGATCAGCTGAGCGCATCATCCGAACTGAGCTCCCTGACCTGCACTCGATCTACAGCAAGCGGTGCTGGACCAAGGCCAGGAAGATCATGAAGGACCTCAGCCACCCCAGCAATGGACTGTTCTTTCTGTTGCGGTCTGGGAAGCGCTTCCGCTCCCTCAAGGCCAATACAGAGAGACTGAGAAGGAGCTTCTTCCCGCAGGCGATACGGTCTCTCAATCAAACCAATACACTGGACTAAACACCTCTGCATTTTCTTGCACACACAGAACGGACAATTATGTCAATGCACATTGCACATATATGCACATATGCACATTTGCACACTCAAGGACTTCTTTTCACACCCCCCTCATCTCATTAAAATACTACCTCAAGTTTTTCACAGACTATAGTCGTAATATATTACATTACATCATACTTCAGATTTTATATATATATATATATATATATTTGTAACTTTGGTGGAATCTGTTTTATAGGTTCCATTTGTAAAAATATCTAAGGTCACGGAGCGGTCGTATAAGCATTTCACTGCATATCGTACTGTGTATGACTGTGTATGTGACAAATAAAATTTGAATTTGAATTTACTAAACCTCTTAGTTATTTACTCAGTTATGTCATCATCCACTTCGATATTAACCAGATTAGATACTAACCTGACTAACTACTAACCCATCTCTAGTCTCTCCCATCTCTAGTCTCTCCCCTGGTTTTGGTTCTGGTTGAAGCTCTAAGCCTGTGTAAAGCTAAAGAGCCCATGTTTCGATAAAGAGCCCGTGTTTAGCTCTATTCCTGCGTGTAGCCAAGGAGCCCATGTCTAGCTCTATACTTATGTTTCGCTAAAGAGCCTATGTTTAGCTTCATTCCTGTGGCTAGATAAAGAGCCTATGTTTAGCTCTATTCCTGTGTTTAGCCAAAGAGCCTGTGTTACACCAACTCCCTTTTGTTCATGTGGTGTTCCATGTTTTGTTCTTTTTTATTTTGTTATTAAAAAAGACTTTTGTTTAAAAACTCTCTGCTCCTATGCCTGCCTCTTTTCAGCCCACGGCAACATCAGCCCGTAATACCATCAGTACAAGTACAATTGGTTTTAAATGTGTAACCTACATAACGAAAAAGCTATTGAAAATTTATATAAAAAACAAAAGAAATTCATAAAAAAGAAAAAAAAAAGTTATTAGCAATGATAGAGTACAGTATAGTACATTTGGTTTTAAATGTGTAACCTACCTAAAAAAAAGCTATTTAATTTTTTTTTTTTTTTTTTTTTTTAGTTATAAGCGATAGTAGAGTGAGTTATATTACAATTGGTTTTACATGTGTAAGCTACCTAAAGAAAAACGTATTAAAAATAAATGAATTCTTAGTTTTAAAAATGATAAATTAATAAAAAAAAATATTAAACTGAATGTTGCAAAGCAAATGGTTGTAGTTAGTAGGAATAATAGACTGGATGTTGTACAATTGGTTTTAAATGTGTAACTTAAATAAAAAGCTATTTAAAAAATTGTAAGAAATTAATAAAAATAATTTAACCTGTATATTGCAAACTGAATGGTTGTAGTTATTAGTGTCAAACCTGTGCCACCTCAGCCCTGGGGAATAAGATCTGGTTCACCGGATTACTGTGAGCCGGCGCTTTGTCTCCCCCTAGTGTGTCTACGTGTGCACCTTTTTCACTTTTGCACAAAATTAAGTTCACCTGTGTCTTCCTTCCCCGTGTGTCTCCCTATTTATTCGTGCCGAACCCGTAGCCCTTTGTCTGTTCACTGTTGTGCATCTTCATGTAAATGTTAGACTGCAAAACCGTGTTTGTTCCGTCTCTCCCCCAGGACTGAACCGTGTCTGCAGGGCCGGGCTACGTTCGTTTGGAAAGACCAGCATCGAGGTCAAGGTCAAGGCTGAGAGATTCTTTGCCTTCTTTTGTTCACTTTGATTTGCGTTGATTTTCTTTGTGTGTGTTTTTTGCTAGCCCGCCTGCAGACCCAGCCTGGGGAGTCATCCTTTGTTTTGATTTGTTTTGATTTGTTGTTTTGGACTTTTGTGGCCACTTGTTGCTTGAAAATAAAAGTTCACCCTGCATCTGCGTCCGCCTCCCTGTCTAGCGACATGACAATTAGCAATAATAGAATGGATTATAATACAATTAGTTTTACGTGTGTACATGACATAAAAAAGCTACTGAAAATGAATTATGTTTTTGTAAAAGAATTTATAAACAATTTATGAAACTGAATATTGCAAAGTGAATGGTTATAATCCATTTGGTTTTAAATGTGTAGCCCACTTGACCCCAAAGCTATTGTAAATTAATTTATAAAACCAGTATATGCAACATGCTTTTTCTGTGTGCTCTTGACTCTGCCTGCATTAGAGGTGGGCGATACTGCAAAATTTTGTATCGATCCGATATAATATCACTGTTATATCACTGTATCACAAATTATAAAGTGATTGCATAATTTAGCTAAATCTGAATACATCTGTGATTTGTGATGTGATTTGCTCTTAGTGTGCCTGTAATTAGTCATGTGTGAGGTTAACAAAAAACAGGACATTTTCAAATATGAAAAAAGTATATTATTGTAATAAACTCAATATGCAAACATGAACCTGCACGAAAATTACACGAATAGTAATAAAATCATTTCAGCATGGCTCATTGTAATATTGATCGCTCTCGGGGAATCAGCTAGCTGAAATAACAAAATTATTAATTTTAGTCTATTTAGTCTTGTAGCTTAAAAAAGCAATCCTATAGTGTCCCTTTCATGGTTAAATTAAACACACACACACACACACACCGTGAAGACACACCTGGTGCAGTTCAGTTATTTGTTAATCTTAGTTTTCATTAAATAACATTAACGACGATTCATAAATATTGTACCAAATGTATTATTCATTTTTAGTTGTTCATTAATATATTCTTAACAAATGACACTTTATTTGTAAAGTGTTACCATTTTCCAACACCAGCAAAATAATTACTTTAGATAACCACATTTTGTGGGGTATAAAACCGCAGTTTTACAAAAAAAAAAAAACACCACAGTTAAACTATGGTTAGTGTAAGTATTGTTAATTTGTGGTTTATATTACCCGTGGTTACGTTTTGTTACAACAACTATGGTGATGACACTTCATGCTGAAGATCCAAACATATTTTTACCCGTGTTGGCTCCCTGGATATTTCTGGAGCTGAAAGGGCTCTGCCAGTGACTTCTGTCTCGCTGTGGGCGGGGCTCTGTCTGAAAGATTTGCCTCCTCTCTTTTTTTTTTTTTTTAGTTCCAAGCTCTCTTATGTGTTTGTGTAAATTGGTGGTGTTTTTATTCACCGCAGTGACATACTTGCACACAGCGCTCCGTTTTTTATCTGCCAGCTCCATGATACCAAGGCAGGCACGCGCCTCGCTCTCACGCTCTCTGCAGCTGCTTGTTTTTCGGCGCTGCAGAGTCACGTGTTGGTGGGGCAACAGAACACAGCAGCGCAGGGAGGGGTGACCAATGTGCGTGACGTGCGAAAGGAGCCGCATAAGAGAAAGTGTTATATATAAGCTCATTTAAAATATTATATTTAATGCGAAATAAATAAAATCACTGGTTTAAAAAAGCCTTAATATCGATATTTTGACTTTTGGATCGATCATTTTCGATACAACCCCTATATCAAAAGTATCGATATTAAGGATCGATACGCCCACCCCTAACCTGCATGCGCGTGCAACATCATTTTTCTTTGCGACTCTGCCTGTACGCTCACTCAACTCTGTCCAGTGTTACAAAACATAGCACTATAAATTTTTTTATTTATTTAATTCCGTTATGCAGTCGATATTGCCAGCTAATTAGAGAAGAAAGAGCCAGTCAGAAGTAGTGTGTGGAAGTTTGTGATTTGCTCATTTTGTAGCAACTGTGTAACATTGGACAGAGTCGAGCGCGCACGCGCGAAACAAATACGTTAAGCGCTCAGGGGAGACACGGCACACTCATAACCGGGATATAAAGCGATAGAGAAAGTCAATTTATCTCTTATGTGTGTCCAAGATATTTTTTAAATATGAATACAATGCCCTTTAGCTTGCAACCTTTCTTCATATTGTAGTGGGAGGTGAGATTTCCTATGTTTACTTTGAAGTAGTTTTGCCAATCACAATTTTCAAACTCTATTGTGTGCTTTCCTAAATCTGCCTTCCTGAGCTATTGGTTTTTCTTAACATCTTTGCCCTTGACAAAGATGATGTATAGTTAAAGATACATTCATTAATATTAATTATAAGTATAAAGATAAGTCTTTAAATGACTCATATTATTCACTTAAATGTTACTCTAATTACACATGACAGTAAAACGAGCCACAGCTAACAGATGGAAATATTATATAAGTGCATTTATTAGTAAATTGAATAGTGTCCAGTATATATAACTTGCATTTCTAATCAGACAAACATATCAAAATAATCATATAAAAAAAGATAAAGAACTGGGAAACAAGTGTGAGAAATCTTTTCTGTGCATGCTGTTTTCAAAGTATACTGGAGAAGAAGATATAACATGCACTTGGCACAGAACAATACTATTGCTATAAGAATCTCTACAGAGACATTAAACACCTTTATTCTTTAATCTCGTACTACATTTCCAACAAGGGACCATTTCTGGGTCTTCAGCCCTGCCTATTAATGCTAAAGAAAAGAAACGAGAAAAAGTTGTTAGTTGACTGGCACCCTCACAATAATGAGGACCGATTTTACATACACCAGATTGCTATTATATCCGCTTAAAGATCGATCCCATTTCTAAAGCATCAAATTCATTCAGACCTCCCCACACTCAACCAACACATAGTCACATCATCGTCATATAACAGTAAAAACGGATACAAATCAATCTCCAATAAAAAAAGGTCAGCATTGCATATTTACATTTGTCATGTGTATACAGTGGTAAGCAAAAGTAGGTCAACTATTTCTGTAGAAATTGATCCAAAAATGGGATCTTCAAAAAGGTCACAAATGAAAACAAGCATAATATTTCTAAGCTGATAAAACACAATCAGTAATGATCATTTGTGTCTTTATTGAACACACCCATACAAAGTTATGGTGGAAAAAGTAAATGAAACACTAGGCTTCTAAGTGTGGTTTAGAGAACATTCAAACAATGTCAGTGTGCTGTTTACATGCAACATCAGCTGATGCCTCACAGACGAGGTATCGGAAGACGTACGATCAAGTGTTGTAGATGTCCATGTAGCCTAAAAGGGTTACAGAGTAATCTCAAAAAGTTTAGATATCCATCAGTCCACAGCTAGAGAAATTGTCTATAAATGGAAATAATTTGGTACTGTGGCTAATCTCCATAGCTGTGGCGACCCAGCCAATATAACTAAAAAGGCACAACATGAAGTAAAAAGAACCCTAGTGTAACAGCTAAAGTCCTGAAGGATTCATTAGAGCTGGATAACATCTTGGTTCATGAGTCAACCATATGTAATACATGGGACAGGCATGGCATTCATGACTTCACAAAAGAATACACATAATATACAGGGCAAGTGAAAGATTGTCAGTTAGGACAGCTGCTGCTCTGTAGCTCCAACTTAATTCACTAACCTTCATGCTTCTTATTTATAATAAGAGTTTGGTCATTGTTTATTTGGTGTCTAATAAAAGAACTTTGCATGAAATAAAACTGAAAAAATAAATGATACCTTAAATACGCATTAAAAAAAAAAACCACCAAGTTCTCTATTGGCACTATTGACCCTTTGATGTCATACCTGATTATCTAATTGAAAGACACATAAAGGGTAAAACAAAAATAACAACAACAAAAAAGTTATAAGGAATATCAGAAAACTAAGCAAAAAAAAAGTAAATGAAAAAATATATTTTGCATTGAGTTAACAGTTTGGTGGACACTGTGCAGATCTGTCTCCATAACATAAAAGTGATCCAAAACATAATGTTAGTGTGTGTGTTTATACCAACAATAAAAAAAAATGTAATAGTTGATGTCAAGTCCTAACGATCAGATCTGATTTTGTATCGCAGCACTAGATAAGTGACTAGCCGAAGGATGAGAAAGAAAACCCCCAAGGCTATAAAGTCCACATGAAGCTTTGCGTCCTTGAAGGCCAGCAGTTGCAACACGTCCTCAGGCTTCTGGAGTGTGCAGTTCGAGCTGGGGCATTCCAAGTTTGTCCGGTTCATTCCATAAATTATTTGGATCGAACCCTCAAAGCCATACCTGTGGAAGAGGTAAACCGCATTATATCATAGCTCTGTTGCTATTAGTCAGAGGTTTTGATTATTTTTCTGTAAGAGCTCAGTGTTTGGTGAGGAAATGCTCATTTATCAATTTTGTCAGGTGTGCCCAGTGTTAACAGTGTTAAGGCTGTTCCACAACAATAAATGTAACTTGAAACAGAGACACCACGTCACGTTATGGTTAGTAATTGAATGTGGTGTTAAGTTTTTTTATTTTTATTTTATTTTTTTTATCTGTTTCAAGAAAGAAATTATACATTTTGAGTTGTAATGGCACTTCGCTTTGTACTGGGCCACATCTCAAAGCCCTGTTGTTAATTATTTCCCTATAGCAGTATGCCGATGTATGTTTTATTCCTGATTTGACACATGGTATTGATTCTCCATTCATTAAATTTATGTAAATTTAAATATTATAAAATAATTATAAATTGTATATGGAAATGTAAAGGCGTTATGGTAGCGTAGTGGTCAGCAGTGACAACTCACAGTGGTGACATGGGATGTGTGACATGGGATGTGCTAGACAAATAAGTTTGATCAATGGATCCTCCATCCCACAATCCAGAGCAACCAAAGGATCTGCCACTGTTGTGTTTTACCATTTTAATGTTATGGTTTATTGGTGTATATCTGAAAACAAAAATCATCATCTGCTCAGAATTACTAAAGTATCCACGACATTATACTTGCAGATTTCTGATTTGCCTTTTCATGTGATGGCCACTGATTTAAAAATTGTGAATAAAGTAAAAACGTACACTCATCAATGCTGTACAGTATAAATGTGACAAACGTGTGACATTTTTCCGTATTAGTACATTGAACAAGCCATATTTTGTTTGATTTTTAAGCCATAGCTGCAATGGCATGGCATCAACCTTATCCAGAAGTCTATTTTAAAGCATTGTGTCTAGTCATACGTATGCATACTCTGTAGCTTACCAGGTCACTAGCTCAAAAAATTGGATTGTTCAAAATTGATTGTTCAGATTAGACCTGTTACAACTTGAGATACTGTAATATGATGATGAAACCTGCCACTGACCTGCCAAAGGAGATATAGGAGATGCGCTCTAGGTATATTGGCATGGTGTCAAAGTAGACAATGAAGCCAGATAATAGCAAGATTGGAATGGATGTCACAGGTCCTACATATGTGGCCACCTGCAATAAAAATCAGTGAGCTCAGAAAATCCTAAAGAAAGACCATGCTTCTAACGGATGTGTATCTATGATTTCACCAGGCTGCCCTGTCATCCAGTACATTATACTACAGTACAGTATGGGACATATGGTCTGTGTGTGTGTGTGTGTGTGTATGTGTGTGTGTGTGTGTGTGTGTGTGTGTAGAAAAAAGAGAAAGAGACAAATCTGGTAAGAAAATATTTTGTGACTATTTTCACATTAAATAAAGATCTGTTCTTAGAGACACCCACTGCTTGCAAGATGCAGATGCAAAATTGTAAAAATAAAAAAACAAAAAAAAACAATTTAACAACTTTTTCCTTCACCTGTCCCCCTATTTTGAAACTACTACAGATGGCCTACGTAGATATATATGAAGCATGGTGGGGGCAGTGTTATGGCATTAGTGTGTATGGTTGCCAGTGGAGTAAAGTCATATATACACACGTGGACAAAATTGTTGGTACCCTTCGGTCAATGAAAGAAAAACTCACCATGGTCACATAAATAACTTTAATCTGACAAAAGTAATAATTTAAAAAAATTCTATGAATGTTAACCAATGAAAGTCAGACATTGCTCTTCAACCATGCTTCAACGGAATTATTTAAAAAAATAAACTCATGGAACAGGCCTGGACAAAAATGATGGTACCCCTAGAAAATACTGAAAATAATGTGACCAAAGGGACATGTTAATTCAAGGTGTGTCCACTAATTAGCATCACAGGTGTCTACAATCTTGTAATCAGTCAGTGGGCCTATATATAGGGCTCCAGGTAGTCACTGTGTTGTTTGGTGACAGGGTATGTACCACACTCAACATGGACCAGAGGAAGCAAAGGAAAGAGTTGTCTCAGGCGATTCGAAAGAAAATTATAGACAAGCATGTTAAAGGTAAAGGCTATAAGACCATTTCCAAGCAGCTAGATGTTCCTGTGACTACAGTTGCACATATTATTCAGAAATTTAAGATCGATGGGACTGTAGCCAACCTCCCTGGACGTGGCCGCATGAGGAAAATTTGCGACAAATCAAAGAGACGGAGAATCCCAATGGTAACAAAAGAGCCCAGAAAGACTTCTAAAGAGATCCAAGGTGAACTTCATGCTCAAGGAACATCAGTGTCAGATCGCACCATCCGTCGTTGTTTGAGCCAAAGTGGACTACATGGAAGATGACCAAGGAGGACACCATTGTTGAAAACAAATCATAAAAAAGCCAGACTGGAATATGCCAAACTACATGTTGACAAGCCACAAAGCTTCTGGGAGAATGTCCTATGAACAGATGAGACAAAAATTTAACTTTTTGCCAAGGCACATCAGCTCTATGTTCAGATGGAAAAATGAATAATATCAAGAAAAGAACACTGTCCCTACTGTGAAACATGGAGGAGGCTCTGTTGTGTTCTGGGGCTGCTTGTGAAGGAGCTAAAACATGCTGTCTGGAAAAGGCACCCTTCAAAGCGGAAACAACTGGAGCAGCTTGCTCATGAGGAGTGGGCCAAAATACCTGCAGAGAGGTGCAGAAGTCTCATTGACAGTTACAGGAATTGTTTGATTGCAGTGATTGCCTCAAAAGGTTGTGCAACAAACTATTAAGTTAGGGGTACCATCATTTTTGTCCAGGCCTGTTCCATGAGTTTATTTTGTTTTATAATTCTGTTGCAGCATGGTTGAAAAGCAATGTCTGACTTTCATTGGTTAACTTTCATAGAATTCTTATTTATTATTACTTTTGTCAGATTAAAGTTATTTCTGTGACCATTGCGAGTTTTTCTTTCATTGACCGAAGGGTACCAACAATTTTGTCCACGTGTGTATACAATGACTTTACTCCACTGGCAATCATACACACTAATGCCATAACACTGCCTCCCCATCAACTTTTTCCCCATCAACCTGGTACAAGTTCATTTTGGTTTCATTATTCCAAAGAATCTAAATTAAATCTGTATCTTGACTGAGTGAGTGTACAAGTGTATGGTAATATACAAGAAGGTATCTAGTCATTTAAATCACTGTCAATCAGTATTCATAGAACCAGAGTTAAATCCAAAACTTGTCTCTTTTTTTTTTTTTTTTTTTACAGATAACATCTTGAAATTTATGGCATTAGGTCTGAAAACAACATTCCGTATTATATATGCTAATATAGTATGTACCATTTCTAAAATAAATAATATAACCGACATACTTGGAAAGGAACATCAGCCATGGTCTTAGCTAGGTAGTAAGCTTTTAAACTGTACCAGTAGTTCAGATGCTCCCTTTTAAGCACTGGCAACTCCAGAGGAACTGGGAAAGTAAGTAGCAAACAAAGCACCCAATTGATCAATGTATCCTCATTTACAACCGCTATGATCTTTATAAATATTGAAAGACCTTCAGTTATCAGTCAGATTTTTAACAGTATTGTCCTTCATCTGTGGTAATCAGAAACACACACACAGTGGATACAATAACAAATAGTCCTTACATGTGAGGATGGTGGGCATTAATGCACCAAACATGAGGATAAGCATGGAGAAGAAAAGGCACCCAGTGTTGTTAATGACTTTGTTGGCATCGTTGCCGATCTTCAGGTACAGCAGGCCGATCAGAAGTCCGATGAACAAGTGCGATAGCACCCTTATGTGGGTCGACAGCTGGACACACAATTACAAATCCTCAAACATGGTGTGTGTGGCGGTCAACACACTATGAAACATTTTGTCAGAATATTTAACACGTAAAATGTATTAGATTTTAAGAAATCTTACCATTTCTCTGTATGTAGTGATGAAGGTTCGTTTGAAAAGAATGTAGAACTGTATGAGCGCGGTGGTGGCAAAGGTGTGTTGTTCAATGTGTCCTGAATCCTGTGCAAACACAGCAGAGCATGTGGGAGGTTGATAGCTGTAGCAGATAGACTGAAATTGTTTGTTCACGAGTGAGTGTATTGCCACTCACGTTGTTATACTGAGATGGGCGAGATGATGTAGGATCACTCTGGTCACTGGAGCCACCCTCTGAACATACGCCACCCTGCTCTGACTCGAAGAGCACAGGATTCCAATCACCACACTCTCCTGATGCCACCTCGATTACTTGTGGAAAAAATAGATATGGAAAACATACAGAGCTTATGTGGAAGATTAAAAGATTTTGAGAACTGCTACAACATCTACAGACACAGTGATTACTCTGTGGTGAGCAGAGTATGATCTGGTGATGTCCTGTATGACCTTTGTTCTATGTAATGTATTCTTCTGTTCGAACCAAGCTCTGGTGAGACCTAAAGCTACTTCAATTCCAAATACAGATGCAATTTGTCAAGATGATTTCTACAGCAAAGGGAGAACTTCCTGGGAGTTGGTTACAATGTAAGTCTCCAGTCCAATCATCTGCTTCATCAGGAAAGTCTCTGGTCAGAGTTTTCTGATGACCTCACCTGGTCCTTCCACAACAGACAACAGTCTGGTCAGAGATGGTGTATGGGTATGGGGTGGGGGGGGAGGGGGGGCACACCAGGTGAGGTCATCAATAACGTGTAGATATCAAACGTGTGTGGATATCAAAATGCTAAAAAAAAGGTCTAAACTGTCAGAGAACGGGGACAACCCCATTGAAGCAGAAGGTAAGGAGTTGTGGGCATATTCGACCCATGGAAGAAGCTGGCTCCAGGTGGTTGCGTCCCGAGTCGTCATGCAACGAAGGGAAACCTCTAATGCTTGATTCATCCGTTCGGTCTGGGGATGGAAACCTGACGATAGGCTGGGAGTGGCTCCAATGAGCTTACAGAAGGAGCCCCAAAACCGAGAGGTGAACTGCGGGCCCCGGTCTGAGACGACGTCCGTGGGAAGGCCATGGAGCCGAAACACATGAAGGATGAGTAGCTCTGCAGTCTCCTTGGCAGATGGCAGCTTGGGAAGTTGAATGAGGTGATCTGACTTGGAAGCGGTCAACGATGGTCATGATACAGCTGTTGCCCTCAGACAAAGGTAGACCGGTGACAAAGTCTACTGAGATGTGAGACCATGGGCGTTGGGGGACCGGTAGGGGTCTGAGAAGACCAGCAGCCGGTCGGTTGTCGCTCTTACAGCGGGCGCAGATGTCGCAGGCCGCCACGAATCTGGACACATCCCTCCTCAGCGTGGGCCACCAGAATCGTTGCTGGAGCATGAAGCGGGTTCGGGCTGCGCCCGGGTGACAAGATAGTCTGGACCCGTGGGCTCACTCCAGGACCTGCGTGCATAGACGGAGAGGGACGAAGAGGCGATTCGGTGGGACATTGCTTGGCCCCGGCTCCTGGGCCAGAGCCTGTTGAACCCTGGTCTCTATGTCAAGCTCCAGGGCTGCGATGAGGCAATGGTCCAGGAGGATGGTGTCGTGTGGTTGGGCGTCGTGGGAGGGAGAAAACTGACGTGAGAGGGCGTCTGGTTTAGCATTCTTGGAACCCGGCCGATAGCACAGGACAAAGTTGAATCTGGAGAAGAACAATGACCACCGAGCCTGACGAGCATTGAGTCTCTTGGCAGTGCACAGGTACTCCAGATTCCTGTGGTCGGTCCACACCAAAAACGGGAGCTCAGTTCCCTCTAACCAATGTCTCCACTCCTCCAGTGCTAGCTTGATGGCCAGGAGCTCTCGGTCTCCAACATCATAATTTCTCTCCGCTGGGGTCAGGCGCCAGGAGTAAAATGTGCACGGATGCATCTTGTTGTCCTGGGAGGACCTTTGGGAGAGAATTCCCCCAACGCCGATATTGGAGGCGTCAACCTCAACTACAAACTGGCGAGAAGGGAGTGGAATCTGTGAGCGTGGTGCTTGTGCCGATACATGAAGATCTGCCGTGGTCGAAAAAACGTGTGCGTTGGGTCGAGAGCCGTTAAATCCGTGAGCGTGACATCCGTGCCGAGCCGTGAAGAAAAGCTGTGGTCGAGAAGGAGCGCGTTGGGTCGAAAGCCGTTAGATCCGTGAGTGTGGTGTCCGTGCCGAGACGTGAAGATAAGCCGTAGTCGGGAGAGAGAGCGCGTTGAGTCAAAAACCGGGAAATCCGTCAGCGAGGCAAACAAATCCGAATCGTTTTGGGGAAAAAACGGGGAAAACAATGGGGAAAAAACGAGAAACGAAACAAGACTTCGGTAACATGATCACAATCAAAAAATAAACGCGAGAGAATTGGCTAGAGCACTCAATAATCTGGCGAAGAACTGGTGTGCTGTGCTTCCCTAAAAACCCAAGGAAATCAGTGCTGGATGAGAAACCGGTGTGTAGATGGGGCGGTCCGGGGGCGTGGGAAATGCCATGACAGCATGGGAAAACAAACCAGCGTGACGAGGAGCTTGACAGCGTGGGAACGGAAATGTCAATGTCAAGTGCACGAGGGTGCCGAGAGCGTGACATAAACACACAAGTATATATTTCCTTAGTAAAAAGGAATAAAATAACCATGATCAATTCTGAGTCTGACTTCAAACGTTTTTCCAACCACGGTTTAAATAACACATGCACACATCATACATACTGAAGTCTGCAGGATTGTGGTAGGTAGGGCAGTGGAGACCAAGGTTCTTCAGATAGGGGATGAGATATGGGACTGTTCCCTTATATATGCACTGCCCCTGACTCAGAATATACAGCTGTAACACAGAGCACAGACAATAGAGAAAGTGTGTTTCAGATTAAACACTACTGCTATCAGATTTAAAAATTACATAAAACTAACACATAATAGTTTGTCAATGTATGGATTATGTGGATATATATGTGCATTTATAATTAGAAATTAGCAAATCATTGCCAATCAAAAAAAAAAAAAAAAAAACCACAGCTGAGGTGTGACCTAAGGTTAATTTAGTATGTTAGTTTTTACATTTAAAATACTGTCTCGTACCTTGTCAAACATCTCAAAGACTTTAGCACTGGGCTGGTGGATAGTACAAATGATGGTTCGTCCACCCAGAGCAAGAGACTTCAATAGTGAAACCACCTGATAACAGGATGCACTGTCTAGACCACTGGCACACACACACACACGCACACACACACACACACACACACACACACACACACACACACACACACACACACACACACATACAGATACACATGGATACACATGCAAACACAATACTCCCATTCTAACAATGCTGAGGTGATTCGTTGAAGTCATAAAACAATGCCTAAAGTGACATAAACGACGGGTTTTCATTTGATTCAATCCTAATTTATTTACTCTTACTGTCCACTTCAATAGGAACACCTGTCCGTAACCTGAACGTAAGCTATGTATCTGCATGGTTTATGCATTTCACCCAATATGGCAACCTCTGGTTCTTCCCCAAAGTGTGGAAAGTGCCAAAGTGTGCAGTTTCTCCAATGTCCACTGGGAGCTGCCTCCAAAAGTGAATCAGACCCCTTTTCCACCAAAAAGGTGTTAATTTGTGCTTGGTGCTTGTGCTGGTTCAGAGTCAGTTCAAAAGCAAACCTCCTAAGAACTGGATTTGTTTTTTCATGAGCTAGAGAGTCACATGATTACCATAAAAAATTTTTTTTAAAAGTGCTAGCGGTAAAAAAAAAAAAAATGCTAGCAGCAACAACAGTGATGAACTTCATAATAGCTTTGCGAGCAGTACTCCTAGCTTTGTCATTACTGGAAACCATTTGAGCTGCCGACTGCAAATTGAGTAACCTTTTTAAAGATCAAATCCTTATCATGATTATCCCACCTCCCAGCCCCTACCATAAGTGTTTCTTTGTTTTAGACCCAGCAACGTGTTGGTGCTGGCATGGAACTGTTGTTTCTTTCTGAGAAACTGTTTGTAACTGAGGTACTGTAGGTAAGGATGTTCCTATCAACAGCCAGGACCAGATTGCTCTGCCCGAATGCTTATTTATGGATTAACCGGGATTTAGACGGAGTCAACTCCTGCGAAGATGACAAAATTTATGGGTGATGTATTTGAGGACTTGTCCAGTTCTTTTATACAGTCTATGATTTCACCAGATTGGATCATTGCATGATTAAGCATCTATACAGATATTCCCAAAAAGCAGTCAGTGAATGAATATAACATAACGGTACCTGGTAGGCTCATCTAAAAACATGACAGGTGGGTTGTTGACCAGCTCCAGTGCAATAGCCAATCGTTTACGTTGACCCCCGGAGAGAGCTTGTGTAAGAGTGTGTGCACTCTCCTGCAGGCTTAGAGCAATGAGGATCTCGTTCACCTGCGACAAGTTCAAATGCAATGTTATAAGTGTGGGAATTTTACATATACATTTATAAAAAGGTTTAATTGGTATATACTAATAGTTTGTTATTGTTATTAAGATGATTTATTATGAGCATATATTTGGCACCATCACAGAAATGAAATTAGGTGGTGTAAGCTAAAACCGTTTCTGTTTCACTCACCAGTTCCTTCTTCACTTTCATGGTCTCCTTTAGCTTCAGGTTGGCTGAAACCTGCAAGACAGGCTGCACATCATCACTGAGAGGAATGTGGACAGTGGAACAGAGGAGACGGAATGCGGTTTGTGAAAGTGTTTGATAAATAAATGTTTAATTGTGTTTACATGTTTAATTGAAACCTTACCATCATGGTCTCCAGTGTGGTGAGGTGTGGTAGCAGCATGTCATCCTGCATTATGTAACAGGACATCTTCCTGAAGGTGCGGAGCTCACGCGGTCGTCCGTTTACCAGGATCTGACCCTCCATGCCAGTCTCTCTAAAAGAGAGAGAGCGAGACTTTAATAGGAAATAAACTTTACAGTGTGGATAAAAATATAAAAAGAAAAATTTATATAAAATAAAAATTATAAAATAAAAGTAAAATAAGATTAAATACAATATAAAGTTAAATGGAATGGATGATGTAATATTTATGCAAACAAAAAATCAGAGCACTGGTTCTATTGTCCCCAATACACTCTCTCTCTCACTCTCACTCACCTGTACCCAGCAAGACTATTCATAAGTGTGGACTTGCTGGACCCCGAAGGCCCCATAATCCCGATGAGCTCCCCACTGCAAAACTTCCCCGACACACCCTTCAGGAGCTCCTTGGATCCTGCACATTTGAGACACGTTAGATCTTTGTGCTTATCCACTCCTTACTATCTTACAGCATTATATTTTTAATACTCTGTTAGAATAAACAGTATTTACAATAAAGATTCTGATTATAAATATGTGACCTGTGAAAATCCTTCACTCTCTCGGTGTGAGGAAATCACATGTCGCAAGCAAGGGTTTCATCTTAGACCAAAAGACTAAATGTAACATCTGTACCTCCACAGCTCAAGGGAATAAGATCAAGTTCCCCGGATTACTAAGTTGATGCTTTGTCCCCACCTAGTGTGTCTATGTATGTACTACCAGCACTTAAGCACTAAACACGAGCACCTGTGATTCCCTTGTGTGTCTGACTATTTATTCCAGTCGAACTCGTAGGGCTTCGCCTGTTCACTGTTATGCACGTCTCACGTCTTCACCCGGTTGTCTAACAGTTCTTAACGTTTGTGTCTACTTTTCCCTTCTCGCTCCCAGGACTGAACGGTGTCTGCAGGTGTGGGATACTTTGAGGAAAGAGGAAATCCTCAACCAGTCGCATGGAGTTTGCAAGTGTTTCATTTCACTGTTTTTTCTCCTCACGTAGGAGAGTTTTTTGTTTACCCACCTGCAGACCCAGTCTGGGAAGTTTGTTGAGGACCGCAGAGCGAGTCCAGAGACTTTATGTTGTAAGATAAGAAATAAAAATAAATACTTGTGAACATGGAATCTGCATCTGCGTCTGAATCATCTCGCGAAGACAAGACAGATGAACAGGCCCTTCCAGACGCAGCAGGAACCCCTCTACCTGAAGAGGAGGCACCGGTTCTCGATTACATCCGGGGCCAACAACACGAGATTGACGGGTTGGCCAGAGCGGTGAATGACCTAGCTCACGGGATGGAACAGCTCATGCACCGCTTGCCTTCTCTCTGCACACCTGGGTCGCGCTCCACACCGCTACCACCCCGCCCTAACACCCTGGAACGGTATGATGGGAATCCGAAGGGGTGCAAGCGGTGTCTACTGGCCTGTGAGCTGTGGCTCGTGGAGTATCCGGACATGACGGATTTACAGAAGATCAACTTTGTCATTCAACAGCTCACAGGTGCAGCGATGGATTGGGCAGCGGCAGTTTGGAGCGCTGGCGGGATCGCGGCGACAAATTACCCACAGTTTCTCTCGGAGTTCCGCACGGTATTCGATCACCCCGATCAGGGTAGAACTCTGCTGAGGCTGAAACAAGGGACTGCCGAGTAAACATCGCGTAAATTAACACCTGCCGAGCGCAACTATGATATCGGCAATTGCGAACTATTAGCAGTAAAAGCGGCGTTAGAGGAGTGGCGGCACTGGCTCGAGGGAGCCGAACACCCCTTCGTAGTACTAACCGATCATCGCAACCTAGAGTACATCCAACAAGCAAAACGATTAAACCCTTGCCAAGCCCGCTGGGCGCTGTTCTTTACTCGCTTCCGCTTCACTATCACGTACTGTCCCGGGTCCAAAAATAAAAAAGCGGATGCTTTATCCAGGTGCTACACAGCCCCTGAAGAAGCCTCAGAACCCGAGCCGATCCTACCATCGTCTCTCGTGGTGGCACCGATCATGTGGGACCTCGACTCGGAGATCGCACAGGCGGCTCGTTCCCACGCCGCACCGCAACAATGCCCTCCGGGAAGAACCTACGTGCCGATGTCACTACGAGAGCAGGTAATTATCCAAGCACACACTAGTGTAGCGGCCGGGCACCCTGGAACGGTTCGTACCTTTAGGCTATTGTAACCTAAGTACTGGTGGCCTAATATGCGGAGGTCAGTAAGAACAGTGGTTTCATTGTGTGCGGTATGCGCGGCATCTAAAAGTCCTAGACACCTGCCGGTTGGTAAATTAATGCCATTAGTGACGCCTAACAGATCGTGGTCACATATCTCTGTGGACTTTGTCACGGATCTGGCCATTTCTAAGGGCTACACCACCATTCTAGTAGTGGTAGATCGGTTTTCCAAGGGATGTAGATTTATCCCCTTCGGCTCCCTCCCATCAGCCTTCCAGGTGGCAGAAGCCCTATTTACAACTGTGTTTCGGTGCTATGGCATCCCTGAAGATATAGTATCCGATCGTGGTCCCCAATTTATCGCCCGAGTCTGGAGAGCTTTCTTTCAGAAGTGGGGAACCACAGTTAGCCTAACGTCGGGCTATCATCCCGAGTCTAATGGGCAGGCAGAGTGGACTGTCCAAGAACTCGGAAAATATTTTCGAGCATATTGTAGCAGCCGTCAGCACGAATGGGCAGAATGTTTAATCTGGGCGGAATATGCACAAAACTTGCTACGTCACTCCACTACCGGCCTAACGCCCTTCCAGTGTATACTTGGGCATCAACCCCCGCTCTGTCCCTGGGATACCACATCCATTGAAGTCCCTAGGGTGGATGAGTGGTTTAAAAGAGCGGAAAAAGTCTGGGAAGATGCCCACACTAAAATCTCCCAAGCAGTTCGTCGCTTTAAGAAATTTGCCGATAGACGACGAAGGGAAAGTCCTCCGCTCCAGGTAAGTGATAGAGTATGGCTCTCGACAAGGGACCTTCACCTGAACCTTCCGTGCCGTAAGCTCACTCCCCGCTATATAGGTCTCTTTCCTATTTTATCTCAAATAAACCCAGTATCTTTTAAATTGCAACTCCCATCTCACTTACGCATTCATCCTGTCTTCCATATCTCTCTTCTTAAACCAGTGACCCGGGGACCACTGGACGAAGGTGTGGCGGAACCAGCAACCCCTGGAGCAGTGGAGATTGGGGGCGCTCCGGCGTTTCGAGTCAGTAAACTACTAGATTCCTGGAGGAGAGGGGGTTCTCTCCAATATCTGGTGGAATGGGAGGGGTACGGCCCGGAGGAACGGAGCTGGGTGCCGGCCAAGGACATCCTATATAAAGACCTAATCACAGATTTCCATCAGGAAAGGCCAGAACGCCCGGCGCCACGACGTCCGGGTCGTCCCCCTCACCGGCCATCCCATCAGGTTGGTGAGCCTCGACTCCCTCCGGTAACACGGAGACAGCCCTCACATCCCCTCCTGGGAGCCGGTCCTGGGGGTACTGTAACATCTGTACCTCCACAGCTCAGGGGAATAAGATCAAGTTCCCCGGATTACTGAGTTGATGCTTTGTCCCCACCTAGTGTGTCTATGTATGTTCTACCAGCACTTAAGCACTAAACACGAGCACCTGTGATTCCCTTGTGTGTCTGACTATTTATTCCAGTCGAACCCGTAGGGCTTTGCCTGTTCACTGTTATGCACGTCTCACGTCTTCACCCGGTTGTCTAACAGTTCTTAACGTTTGTGTCTACTTTTCCCTTCTCGCTCCCAGGACTGAACGGTGTCTGCAGGTGTGGGATACTTTGAGGAAAGAGGAAATCCTCAACCAGTCGCATGGAGTTTGCAAGTGTTTCATTTCACTGTTTTTTCTCCTCACGTAGGAGAGTTTTTTGTTTACCCACCTGCAGACCCAGTCTGGGAAGTTTGTTGAGGACCGCAGAGCGAGTCCAGAGACTTTATGTTGTAAGATAAGAAATAAAAATAAATACTTGTGACATGGAATCTGCATCTCCGTCTGAATCATCTCAGGGAGACATGACACTAAACATGTAATGTCTGAAATAATTTAATTCCTATTTTCACTTACATTTTAACAGTTACACAATCCCCCACCTGCACAATTATTTTTCTTTTGCTCTTGATTTTAATAAGACATAAAAATGCAGGTGTTGTGTTGACAGTAACCAGAAAGTCATCCTCTGCTGACACTGAAAACTCTATGAAAAAAAGTAGTTTTAAATTCTTAATGGTATAATGAAGCCAGAAGGTGAGAAGAATAAACCATAGGGGTAGTGGCAGTCTTATGACTATATTACTATATTACTATATATGTCAACTTGTTCTACTTTAGAATATCAGCTAACTGCTGAGTTCCTGGGTTGAATCCCAAATAGCATAAATGGAAACAAGCATGCTAAGTAGGGTGTACAATCCTCATTCCACAGCTGCTCTCTTTCCAGTACTGTGGACTGTACCAACCTAATTTCACCTATTCTGACAATCATGTAATAAAGGATTGTTAGAATACTTGTGATGTGGAGTGAGTGATACATATAGTTAAATGTCCCAGTGCTGTTATGCTCTACAGTATTTCACCACTCATGCAATGCCTCTCACCAGCTAAATGATTTTTGTTATCTGCTTTAAAAAAGGTAATACAGGCACTCCTCTGCAAAAGGAGCCCTGCTCTTACTCCCTCTGCATCCTCATGACTATCCATATTGGTGTTTCTTTATGAAGTACAATATAGTGGTCAGTTAGAGTCTAATTTCATCATCCTTTCTCATCTTTTTTGATAATGCATTCTGATAATGCATTCTGCAAACTTATACCGAAGCTTCTTTAATCATTTCTTCCATCATTCCAGCACAGCTAATTGTGTTTCAGCCCTTTGGCACACACGGAACCATGATATTTAACACATACAGTAATGTAGGCATCCAAAGTAAATTCCATCAGTATGTGGACTTTGCAAGGGGAAAACACACTGGATCTTGTTTACACAAATATCGCTGGCACACCACCCCACCTTGGCTACTCAGATAAATCTCTGTTATGCTAATTTCAGCATACAGACCACACGGCAGGCGTTCAAAAACCTGTTCTAAAGCAGATGAAAACCTGGCCAGCAGGATCCATCTCTGCTCTTCAGGACTGTTTTGAGACTGTTCAGGAAGGCTGCGACTTACGGCGACTTCACTGACTTGGTGGAGCACACGTCATCAGTGACCACCTACACCAACCAGTGCACCAATGGCATCACTGTATCCAAGAACATCATCTCATTATGCCATCACAAACTACAGGACATCATCACCTGCATGTGACAATGACTCACTAGACCCACTGCAATTTGTGTATCCTCCTAGCCATGTAACTGTTGACGCCATCTCCACCACACTACATCTGGCCTTCATACACCTAGATAAGAAGGACACATACGTTCAAATGCTGTACATAGATTTCAGTTCATTATTCAATGCTCTTTCCCCAACACCTGATCGGGAAGTTGAGCCTTTTGGGCCTGAACACCTTCTTCTGCAACTGGATCCTGGACTTTCTGACAGGAAGATTGGTAACTCCTCTACCAGCACCAGCTCAGCCCCCCAAGGGCTGTGTGCGTAGTCTCCTGGTGTTCATAATGCTAACTGATGATGTGGTTGGATCTCTGTGATGCTACACAGTCATCAAGTTTCCTGATGACACGAATGTGGTGACTGGTGTAAAGACAACAACCTTTTTGGCTAGACTAGATTGACTGTGGCGTTAATTAATAATAATCTTATTACTAAAATGTTACATTTTTATTTACTAAAACTAGACTAAAATGTCCAGACTTTTAGTTGACTAAAACGTGACTAAACAAAGATAAGATAAGATTGAATAAATATGATAAAACTAACAAGGACATTTATCCCGGGATGAAGACTAAGACTAAAATTGAAAACAGCTGACTAAATAACAATATTTTGCACCATATTTATTACTTATTTGCACAAAACTTGTTTCTATCTTCACTGCCACTTACAAGGAATGTTTACTGTTTCTTCTCCCACTACCTCAACTCATTACCTCATCACCACGAAGTCTTAACATGTGCCATGTTCATAATTCATACTGAGGACCCGTATGACAGGATGGCACCGCCGTGTATGGTCCGCCGTCCTAATCTGTCGTGTTTTTTATTAAATGCTGTGTTTATTTCATTTGTCTCTTATTATGCGTCAACTCTACTTGTGTACAATCGTCTGACACTGTTAAGTATATGGAAAACTTTGAACAACTCACCTGATTGTACTAACAGTGGACATTCAAAGACACCGCCACTGTTTATAGCGTCTGTACCTGCCTATCTATGGTGTTCTGTTTATCCGTTGCATCACAACAAATACCGCAGGGGATGTAGAAAAAGTGAAGGTTTCCTCGTCAAACTGAAAGCCTACCTGGTCTCCTGTGTGGATAATACTGAATTTGCTTTAAATGGAGTATAAAATGAATATGGTCATTTTGACTTGCATCGCTCGCAGGAGTACAGTTATCGGTAGCTCAGAAGGCCATCACAGATGGCGTGTGTTCGCTTCCGTGTCGCTGGCGGGTGAGGATCAGGGCATGGGGCTGTGTCCAGGGAAATCTGAGATTTCAGAGTTATTTCGGAATTAATGACAGAATATGATAGTTTACTTGTCACGCTCTCCACTAGGAGGGAAACACGCAGATCCAATAGCAGAGGGTGAAAGAGAGAGAGAAAGATCAGGAAGGAGACTTATCGCCAGCAGAGGGCGTCCCGTCGCGGGGAGGTAGGCAATGGGTGGGTGTCTAGCAGCGTTTTAAATAAGCAGATTTGATCACTAAAAAATCGGTAACAGGTGAGCTTGAGCCGTGACTGAGGCAGCAAAAACCAAGAGGCGAAGCGGAGCTGGAACCGGAGTGATTCTGATTATTTTCAGAGGAGCTATGTTGTGGGCGAAATCCGGCGCGTTGTGACATTACTTAGAGAAATTTCAATCCGGCTTTAGAACACATCACAGCACTGAATCTGCTCTCCTGAAGGTACAGAATGATGTTCTCCTGTCCCTTGATTCCAAATAATCTCTGCACTCATGATGTTGGACCTCACTGCAGGTTTTGATGCCTTTGACCACTCAATTCTCCTGACACGTCTGGTACAAGAATTTGGACTTCAAGGGTCATCTTTGACAAATAGGACTTTCTCTGTTATGATTGATGATCTCTCCTCCTTCCCAGCCTCTTTGACCACTGGCATCCACAGGGTTCCATTTTGGGCCCTGTTCTATTTGCCTTGTACATGCTGCCACTAGGGTCGATTATTTCAAAGCACAATGTTTCATTTTATCTGTATGCAGATGATTTACAAATCTATCTGCCAGTTGTGAATGTAGCTTCCTGTTCTCATATTGTTACCGTGAAGGTTCCTTGTTTGTTTTTATCAGCGTTTAAATGATACTGCCTTTTCCGTTTATGCAAAATAATAATAATAATTAGTTTTACTTTCTAATACTACTGGACTTTTGCCTTTTTCCGTTTTTTGCGCTTTTTCAGAGAACGTGCATATATCTTCATCTAAATACAACAAGTGGAATCCATCTCCAAACAATTAAAACTACATATGTTATCATGTCTAGTATTCAGCTTATTCAGTATGTAGAGTGCATTATTAGTTTTATTCCCGAAGTTTGGTTGCTGTAGGCGGAGATAGCCAGCCCCTGACTCCGGCATTAGGGCCCTCACAGCGGGGCGAGTAGGAGACGATGCGGCGGCATACTCATTTAGCCAAAGGCTAAGGCTAGCCCACCAGAGCACACCTCTTCTGCGCTTTCCATGTCCAACAGGTTTGCTCTCCTCAGTGATGCACCCACTGAGAAACCTGAGCTCTGGTTATAGGAGACTCAATACTGAGGCACGTGAAATTAGCTAGGCCTTTAGGGGCGCCAGCGGCAGTGGTTAGATGTATCCGGGGGCCAGAGCACCGGACATAGCAGGTAATATTCAGGCTCAAGGATAGCATGAGTTCTCTAAAATAGTTGAACATGCTGGAACTAACGCGATACGGTCAGTCAGAAGTTAGCAAGAATTATTTTTCAGAGGTGTTTAAATTAGCAAAGACATGGTCATAGGGGGGGCTTGAGCCTTTCCCAGGAGACAAGCCGTGAAAGAGTTCCAATCCATCACATGGCACACACAAAAACGGCAACACCAATCAGCCTAATCTTGCATGTCTTTTGACTGTGGGTAGAAACCTGAGTACCTGGAGTAAACCCACCAAGCACAGGGAGAACATGCAAACTCCATGCACATAAACCTGAGACAGAAATCAAACCCTCAACCCTGGAGGTGCGAGGCCACAGTGCTAACCAGTACGCCCCTGTGCCACCTACTGTATGTGAAAATCTGTAATTCACAATACTTCTAAAAGACTAGCCTATTTAGCACCAAAATCCATGCCATGTTCAGAGTCAATTCCAATTCTGATAGTGTTGTCCATGTGCATAATTATATGCAGTGCCCTGCTGCCACCTGATTAGCTCACTAGATCTTTGCATAAATTATCAAAGTGTTCTTATTAAAGTGGGCAGTTGTTGAGAAAAGAAATGCTATAATATATTAAAAAATACAATTGATATATTTTAGAAGAAAGATTTACTCCATACTCTATATTAGCTTTGAACAGTAAGAGAAAATTTTAAAATGAATGACATTATAAATAGTACATATCTGAAGTCACACTGGCATGAGTAACATCTCACTTATACTGTTTACTCTTTTGTGTACTCTGATCGTAGCTCTTCGGTCGTTGTATTGATGCTGTAATACAGTCTGAAAGAGCCAGACAGGTGGGCAGGGGTGAGACAGAGAGTGAAACCTGGGCACACATCCGTCCCATTTAAAAAAAAGTTTCTGAATGTTGGTTTGGAGTAATTTTCGATTAATTGCTCAGGCCTACATGACAGACAGACAGACAGACAGATAGATAGATAGATAGATAGATAGATAGATAGATAGATAAATAGATAGATAGATAGATAGATAGATAGATAGATAGATAGATAGATAGATAGATAGATAGATAGAACTGAAATGCATCAGTATCCATCATCAGTATTGATCGCAGAAGTGAAGGAGAAAATGAAAAAAATATTGCCCCTGCTATATGTCACTTTGAGGCCATACTGTTATAACCACATCGTTCTGTGTAAGCGCTTTACAGTGAAAGCTTACAAGTCATTGTAATGGGCAGTTTAATCACAGTTTTTTTTTTTTTTTTGTGAAGAACATAAAAACACAGATAAATAATTGAACTATAGGCTCGTTACCTCTCTTCCTCCAGCAGGGGCCTTCACGGACAGTGTAGGAAAGCTCAGTGAACTCCAGGTCTACAGCTGAGCGCTGGGGCAGGTGCGAGAAACTCTGGGCCCGTGTGATACGGTTCTCCAAGGGGGTTGGCATGAGGGCATCCGGGGGGCTCGGCATGGGGGCATCTGGGGAGGTCGGCATGGGGGCATCCGGGGGGGCTTCTCCTGACCTCTTGGTCTCCTCCATGGGGATGGGGACTGACCCTTGCTCTGAGGACTTTTCATCCATACCAGCACTCTGTAAAATAGAGAGACACTGTGATAATATGTTAATAAGATTACATTGTCACATGGTACTCCTGTATTTATACTTCCTGAGTTTCTTCCTGAATCCTTTTTTAATTTTTTGTTTGTTTGGTTTCTTTCATGGCCAACTACCCGGTGTAAATATGTTTACAATAACTTTATAGGTATTCAACCCCACCTACCTGATGTAACTTTTATACATTTTTAAATTGAAAAGAATTACCTGGGGTTTTATGTCTTTAATAGACGCATAATGCTGAAAAAAGGGAACTCGATATAATTTACAATTAGAACAATTAATTATGTAAGTTAAAAAACTACTACTTGTATTTCATTTGAAAATATGTTACAAATAAGAAGAGAGAATATTTATTCAAGATGATTTAAACATAGAGTTTTGCAAAGCTTTTCATTTTATAATTAGCAGTTAATTGGGGTCACATGTGTTCCCAGATTCTCCACTTATTTATCTTTATAGTTCTTTTTTCCTGGTTCTTTGGTTTCTATTTCCCAGCTCTTTATCTAGTTCCTAATTTATGTAACAAAGATCATAAGATAACCCAAGGCAACACATGGGAGTCATCAGGCTACACTTCTTAGCATCATACTAGCAACATGTTAATCATGTAACCTTCATGCTAGCAACAGGCTGACATAGTTAGCGTCATGTTAGCAACAGGCTGATATAATTAGCGTCATGCTAGCAACAGGCTGATATAGTTAGCGTCATGTTAGCAACATGCTAATCATGCTAGCATCATGTTAGTGACATGCTAATGATGTTGCTAGCAACATGCTAATATAGTTAGCATGATACTAGCAACATGCTAATAATGTTGCTAGGGGCATGGCTTATCATCATCTTGATAAATGCAAAACACTGATTGGTTGCCTGAGTTAAATGAGCCCTCCCCCATGTCTCCATGACAATGGGATCCACAGGTATGTTCAGTTCCATAGCTCCCATAATCCCATAGTCAAAGCCAGAAGTCCCATAGACTTAAGCACAGTGAAACCTTGCAAGTGTTCCGCAAGTCGAGCAAAGATTTTTAATAAATTTTGACTTGAAAAATGAACAAGTCTTGGTTTACGAGTACCGAGTATCATGTATCACGCATGTGCTTCTTGTTTTGCCGCTGAGTGTCACGTGATCACAACTGAGGCAACGGTTTTTCTCTTGCTTGCGCTGCGGAATTGTAGATAATCGTCTCCCCTGCTCGGTCTTAGTGCGCATCTCTAACTGGTATAATCAACATCTGTGCATGTGTGCATTCTTGCTATAACTATAATTACTATAATACTGTGACCACGTGTGTCTGTGCATAAAACATATTTTGTTTTGTGTGTATGCGTGTGTGTACCGCACGTGTGTACTGTTTATTATAACACGTGTGAGCGCGCATGTAAAGCAAAAGAAAGTCTCATTAGAGAGTTTAAAGATCCGTTTTCTCTCTCTGTATCAGCCTGCACTACACACACACACACACACACACACACACACACACACACACCCCTCCCTTCTCTTGCCTTCAAACACACACACACACACACACACACACACACAGACAGTTCTACACTGCTCTGTCTTGATTCTTTTCAAAGCTAAAGTGCAGGTAAATCTTTTACTTTATAGCAGTGATTCCGTTAGTGTGCGCTCATTCGAGTGTCATGAGAGATATTTATTGTTTATTTTTTCGATAAAACAGTGTTTCAGATTTTCCATTTTTCAGATGGAGAGGGGTTAAAGTGTAAGATGAGAAGAGGGAGGGGGGAGGGGCTCATTCACTCACACACACACACACACACACACACACAGAGCCTGTGTGCAGAAACAGTTATCTGTCGGGATTTTTTTTTTTTACTTTTTTTAAAGGTAAAGTGCAGATTAATTTATTTTATGTTTACTTTATATTTTGTATTAATTATTTTTATGTATTTATTTTTTGGGCTGTGGAACAAATAATTAGAGTTTCCATTATTTCTTATTTGAAATTTTGATTTGGTTTACGGGTGTTTTGAAATAAGAACCTGCTTCCGGAACGAATTATGTTCGCAATCCAAGGTTCCACTGTATGCATATGTGCTCAGTACTTGGGCTGGGCCCCTTTTGCATCAATTACTGCATCAATGCGGCGTGGCATGAAGCTATCAGCCTGTGGCACTGCTGAGATGTTATGGAAGGTTCGCTCTCATGTCGCTCATCTTTCTCTTGGCAATGCCAACACCAACAGGTCAGGCGGGTTTGCTGGCCAATCAAGCATAGTAATGCCACGGTATTTGAACCAGGTTTTGGTGCTTTTGGCAGTGTTGGCAGGTGCTGGAAAATGAAGTCAGCATCCCCATAAAGCTCGTCTGCCGAATGAAGCATGAAGTGCTCAGTAATCTCCTGGTAGACAACTGCGTTGACCCTGGACTTAATGAAGCACAGTGGACCAACACCAGCAAATGATATGGCTCCCCAAATCAACACAGACTGTGGAAACATCACAGTGGACTTCAAGCACCTTACAGTGTGTGCCTCTCCATTCTTCCTCCAGACTCTGGGTCCTTGGTTTCCAAATGAGATGCAAAATTTGCTCTCATCAGCAAAGAAGACTTTGGACCACTGAGCAACAGACCAGTTCTTTTATATTTAGCCCAGGTAAGACACTTCTGACGTTGTTTGTTGTTCAGGAGCGGCATGACAAGAGGAATACGACACTTGAAGCCCATGTCCAGGATCCGTCTTTGTTTGGTCTTGATGCACTTCACTCGAGCCTCAGCCCACTCCTTGTGAAAGTCCCCAACACTTTTGATTGGGCTTTTCCTGACAATCCTCTCCAGGCTGCGGTCATCCCTGCTGCTTGTGCACATTTTTCTTTCACACTTTTCTCTTCCACATAACTTTCTATTAATGTGCTTTGATACAGCAATTTGGGAACATCCAACTTCTTTTGCAATTACCTTTTGAGGCTTTCCATCCATATGGAGGATGTCAGTGATGGTTTTCTGCACAACTGTCAGGTCAGCAGTCTTTCCCATGATTGTGCTTCCTACTGAACCAGACTGAGAGACCATTTAAAGGCAACCCTTTTAACAGGAACTCTTGCAGGTGTTATGGCTTAGATTAGAGTGGGACACTTTGAGCCTAGAATATTGAACCTTTTCACAATATTCTAATTTTCAGAGATTTAGCATCTGTGGATTAGGGGTTTTCATAAACTGTAAGCCATAACCTTCTCAATTATGACAAATCACAGTCTGATCTATCTTTCTTTGCATGTAATGAGTCTATCTCATATATTAGTTTCACCTTTTAAGTTGCATTACTGAAATAAATAAACTTTTGCACAATATTCTAATTTTTCGAGTTTCACCTGTATGTCAATGGGGGCATTGGTGCTAGAATCCGTCAAAGATGGTCTTAATGTTAAGTCTACGAGACTTACGGCTTTTGACTATGGGATTATGGGGGCTATGGGAGGCTAGTTTGTTGTTCAGGGGTGGCTTGACAAGAGGAATATGACATTGTCCAGGATTATAAAAATCATGTCCAACCCCATGTCCAGGATTATAAAAATCATGTCAATGTCCCGAATAAACTGCACGATTTGACACCTCTTTCATGGGTCTAACATGATTAGCATTTCGCTCACACGATGCTAACATGCTAACATAATGCTAGCAATATTAGCATGTTGTTAAAATTATTAGCATGTTGCTAGCATGAGACTAACATGATTAGCATGGTGCTAGCATGATTCCAGTGGGATTAGCATTTTGCTAGCATAACTTCAGTGTCATTAGCATTTCGCTTGCATGATGCTAACACAAATTAACATGTTGTAGCTCTTAACATATAGCTACAACACAATTTTAACATGTTGTAGCTCTTTGCCTATAGCTACCAAATATTAGCATGTGGCACGTGTAGCATGTAAGAAGCCCTCTCTGCTGGCATGAGTCATAAAACATAACCTGTTTATGAAGAAATCAAAGGCTTCCATGGACTATGAACCAACTTCATAGAGACATGGGGATATGAACCTATCCCCATGTCCCTATGATCTAGTGTTGTGAAGATAATCCTCCATGGGTTTGAGTTGCTAGGGTGCTATAAATGGTTACTAGGGGTGTGGCTTATGAGCATCATGAGTCATGTTGAATGAGACCTCCCCCTCTATGACAATGGGATCCACAGTTAGGTTCACTTTCAAAGTTTCTGTGGAAGTTACCATTATATATTAATTGTTTACAGCCCACCATTTAGAAAAGTCATATCAAGCAGCCCTTTCCAGAATAAGTTGAATGATATGACAACCTTTTCCAATGGGAGCTCAACTAGCGGTACGGGACAAGTTACATGCCATAGTCCCCATTATATGTCAATGAGGCAAATATGGGCAACTCTTGCGCCTCAGGGGTAAAACTTACTTGGCACCTGCTAATGAAAAAGATCAGAGGCTGTGGACTATGAATGATATAAACCATCCCCATGTCTCTATTATATACTGTTGTGAAGATAATCCTCAATGGGTTTGAGTTGCTAGGGTGCTCTAAATTGTTGCTATGGGTGTGGCTTATGAACATCATGATACACATGAAGGACTGACTGGTTGTCGATTGGTTGCCTAAGTTAAATGAGCCCTCCCCTGTGTCTCTACGACAATGGGATTCACAGTTAGGTTCAATTTCAAAGGTATCAAATTGTACGACTTGGTCGGGAATGGGGTGCTATGACTTTTCTAAGGGGTGGGAGGTTAATTGCCCCCTCAGGGGGGAAGTCCCATAGACTTTACATTGAGACCAACATCAGCTTTGACATAAGCTCTATCTATGACTATAACGTGGAAAGCTCTAGGACATTACGACAAGCGGAAATGTGCCTCCACTAATCGCCCCAAAAAGTCCCGTAGACGTAACATTGAGACCAACATCAGCTATGGCATCAGCTACATCTATGACTAGAAGAAGAAAAAGAATAAGCCTGTGAGATTCGCAAGCCGCCCCAAAAAGTCCCATAGACTTAACATTGAGACGCACATCAGCTGTGACATCAGCTACATCCATGACTATGACATGGGAAGCTCTATGACGTCACGGCAAGCACCACTCACATTTTCTTCAGGAAATGTACCTCTCTAGTTAGCGTCATAATAAACAAGAAAAGGCTGATTGGTTGCCCGAGTTAAATGAGCCCTCCCCTACGCCTCCTCGACAATGGGAACCACAGTCAAATCCCCATTTTATGTTGATGTCAAATTTGATGAATGTGGTAAATTTTTTAATATTTATGAAATTCTTGGTCTGCGCTAGAAGTTGTTCTCAATGTTAAGTCTATGTGATTTTTGGGGGTGGTTAAATGTACAGAAGAAACTTTTATATGGATAAAAAGTAAGCAAAAGAAAAGGAAAAATAATAAGAAGCCTGTGAGATAATAGTTTGCTTCGCAACCATCACGAATAAATCCAACACACGTGTGCACACACACACACACACACACACACACACAAGGAAATAAAAAAATAGTTTTAGGCTGTTTAGTGTTTGAGACACAAATCTGGTGGAGGATGAGAAACAAGTGATCTGATCATAGTGGAAGAGGCTGACAGTTGCCTGAGCCCAATTGGACAAGCTGAAAATCTCTGTTTTGCTTCTCTTGTTCCTGGAGTTTTGGTCTTATGTAGTCTAGCTTTGGTATGATCTCAGTTATGAAAACTGCATTCCATAATCACTCAGTTTGTTAGTGTGAACCCATGAAAAAAAGAAATATCACAACTTAAACTTCTAAGTAAAACATTATGCAAAAATCTACACAACAATCGTTTACAGTGGACTCAACCAGAGTGGTCGATAACTTTAAATGAAAAAAAAAAAAAAACACAACAAAAGGGGTTCATCACTACTTCTGATGAATTGCAAACAAATGTAAAAAAAATACAACAAATATTTAAAATAAGATTAACATATACTATTTCATGAACTGTTTAAGCAAACATGTGACACATGCCATCATGTTACATTTGTTGTGAATACATGAAAACTTCACATAAACAATCATAGCATAACATAAGTTACTGTTTCTTTCTCGTATTGAGCACTATACTAATTAAATCAAATTTCAAATAACTCAGATCCAAGTGCTAATCAGTGCTTTGAATAATTAAAGAGTCTTATACAAGCATTACAGTATTATCCTACCGTCGGAGTCCGAGATGACCAGCAGCCGATGCGCTTACCTGTTACTCTGACTGCAATCTCTTGAGACTAACACGCTATATATATATATATCATATACAAATATGTAAGAAATAATCAAAACATGCATTTACATGGTATTTGTGACGAGCATTACTGTGTAACAGACCATTGTTGTGCAATAGGCTCTCTTCGGGGCGCACATGCACACACCACTTCCTATGTTACATAGTGGAAGAAATACGATGGGCACATATCATCACATGGTTTTTATGGTCGTTTTAGTTGATTTTATGACTATTAAACAATAAAAATAAGAGAATTTTGTGATTTAATCTGTGTTTGCGATGCAAAAATATATTACACATTTTTAAAATGATTATGAATTCTTTTTTTATTTTTAACTCAACATTTCCCAAAATCCAACTAGTATGTTTTGCGTTATTACATTACATCCCATACATTTTTTTATTTTTTTATTTTTTACAATCAGTCATTTCTGCAATACTTGAGTTCAAAGGGTTACAACCCTTAGGAGTCTGCAGGTGTTTTGGGGCCCTAAAGGAGTCCTGACAATTGTGTTTTTTCAGTTACCCATGAACATATAAAGGTTTAAAGTCTGATTACAATGAATTAGGCACAAACTGGGCTACAGTAATATGTGAGCAGAATGAATGTACAATTTTATATTGGAGAAAATACTAGTTACACATGGTTATTGAAAACAAAAAATAAGTCACCGAATTCCGTTGACAAAGCACAATCATAACATTTGTGGACAAGACCTTCGTGATCTTCTACAGTCATGGCCAAAAGTTTTGAGAATCACACAAATATTAGTTTTCACAAAGTTTGCTGCTAAACTGCTTTTAGATCTGTGTTTCAGTTGTTTCTGTGATGTACTGAAATTTAATTACAAGCACTTCATACATTTCAAAGGCTTTTATCAACAATTACATGACATTTATGCAAAGAGTCAGTATTTGCAGTGTGGGCCCTTCTTTTTCAGGACCTCTGCAATTCGACTGGGCTGCTCTCAATCAACTTCTGGGCCAAATCCTGACTGATAGCAACCCATTCTTTCATAATCACTTCTTGGAGTTTGTTAGAATTAGTGGGTTTTTGTTTGTCCACCCGCCTCTTGAGGATTGACCACAAGTTCTCAATGGGATTAAGATCTGGGGAGTTTCCAGGCCATGGCCCTAAAATTTCAACGTTTTGGTCCTCGAGCCACATCGTTATCACTTTTGCCTTATGGCACGGTGCTCCATCGTGCTGGAAAATGCATTGTTCTTCACCAAACTGTTGTTGGATTGTTGGAAGAAGTTGCTGTTGGAGGGTGTTTTGGTACCATTCTTTATTCATGGCTGTGTTTTTGGGCAAAATTGTGAGTGAGCCCACTCCCTTGGATGAGAAGCAACCCCACACATGAATGGTCTCCGGATGCTTTACGGTTGGCATGACACAGGACTGATGGTAGCGTCACCTTTTCTTCTCCAGACAAGCCTTTTTCCAGATGCCCCAAACAGTCGGAAAGAGGCTTCATCCAAGAATATGACTTTGCCCCAGTCCTCAGCAGTCCATTCGCCATACTTTTTGCAGAAGATCAATCTGTCCCTGATGTCTTTTTTTGGAGAGAAGTGGCTTCTTT
The DNA here is from genome assembly GCA_013621035.1 of Clarias magur. Classification (NCBI taxonomy): domain Eukaryota; kingdom Metazoa; phylum Chordata; class Actinopteri; order Siluriformes; family Clariidae; genus Clarias; species Clarias magur. Next base: position 396,468 of record QNUK01000125.1, on the reverse strand, counting down.
GCTGCCCTTCTTGACACCAGGCCATCTTCCAAAAGTCTTGGCCTCACTGTGCATGCAGATGCGCTCACACCTGCCTGCTGCCATTCCTGAGCAAGCTCTGCACTGGTGGCACTCCGATCCCGCAGCTGAATCCTCTTTATGAGACGATCCTGGCGCTTGCTGGACTTTCTTGGACGCCTTGAAGCCTTCTTAACAAGAATTGAACCTCTTTCCTTGAAGTTCTTGATGATCCTATAAATTGTTGATTTAGGTGCAATCTTAGTAGCCACAATATCCTTGCCTGTGAAGCCATTTTTATGCAGCGCAATGATCTGCATGCGTTTCTTTCCAGGTCACCATGGTTAACAATGAAAGAACAATGATTTCAAGCATCACCCTCCTTTTAACATGTCAAGTCTGCCATTCTAACCCAATCAGCCTGACATAATGATCTCCAGTCTTGTGCTCCTCAACATTCTCACCTGAGTTAACAAGATGATTGCTGAAATGATCTCAGCAGGTCCTTTAATGACAGCAATGAAATGTAGTGGAAAGTTTTTTTTCGGGATTAAGTTGATTTTCATGGCAAAAAAGGACTATGCAATTCATCTGATCACTCTTCATAACATTCTGGAGTATATGCAAATTGCTATTGTAAAAACTTAAGCAGCAACTATTCCAATTTCAAATATTTATGTAATTCTCAAAACTTTTGGCCACGACTGTAGTCTAGAGTTTTTGCTTCAAAATAATGTGATAACCATCCTGCTCACTAATTCAAAGAAAACAATATATTCATTAAAATTTTCTAAGACACATTTTGTTAAGAAATGCCATATACTGTAATTCACACCAGAGAAGACAAAGAGCTACATAATAAGCCTTTCAGTCAGGTATGTGACAGAGGGAAGCGTTACAAGAAATTCATTCAAGTACAAAAGAAACATAGATGTTTTGCTTGTAGTTTATTTAGAATACAGCTAACTGTCGGGCAAAATAACACACTCTTACACCTTATTCATAACCTACTCACTTACATAGTGAAAAGAAAATGTCCAGGCTTGAGTGGAGAGGAACACAGATCATCTTATACAAAGAAGGTACATTTATGGCATAAACATGGCCGTGCAAAATACAATGAAAACGTGTTAGGTTTGTAAAAGCCCACTCTTACACCCTATACCCTGTCATACATATTTATGCCACTCTTGAAAAGCAGTTGCTGTTTAACTAGTGTGGGAGATTTTTCTCCTACACTAGTTACAGTTGCCTTAATTACAAATGTTGCACAAAAACTTTAATTTTTTTAACTTTTTCTCTAAAAAAGAACCAAAGAAAAGACTCCGGACTCCTTGTAGATCTGGATGAAGTAAGGCAGGATTTATTGCAGCAATAAAACCAAGTGAGCCAGCTTAGCAATGCCTAGGTTGTAGTCCCAAGCATGTCATGACATGGGCACTTCTTTTATACAGTTTTCAAGGGGAGGAACACTCACCTAGCCCCCTCCCCTGTACATTTTTTTCTTATTTCTTATCAAATTATTAACCCATTGTAATCCATGTTCAACTTGTACTACTTTGAAGGCTTTCCCATCTATGTCTGGTGTTACTATTGCATAGCCTGCTTTATTGCTATCCCCATCTCTAAAGCATGACCCATCTACAAAGTATATACAATCTGGGTGTGACAGAGGTTGGTTCTCTAAATCTTGACGTGTCTTCAGATGTTCTGCTGACACTAGGTGACAATCGTGTGGATCTCCCTCTGCTGGGGTCATCATACGATCTGCTGGATTTACTGTCTGACACTTTTGTATGGTCAATTCAGGTGCAGAGAGTATTACATCATATCCTGTTCTTCTAGCATTTGTAATTACAAATGATGGGCTAGTCAGGAGTGCATGCAATGCGTGGGTGGTGTACATCACAACAGGATGTCCCATAGTAATTGATGAGGCTTTTTGGTAAGCAAAGGCGGCAGCTGCCACACCTCTGTAGCAGGGTGGCATGCCTTTTTCAATATTATCGAGTGCTGTACTATAATAAGCAATTGGTTGCTTACTAGGCCCTTGTTGTTGAGTCAGGACCCCTGTGGCAAAACCTCCACTCTCTGAGACATACAAATGGAATGGCTTATTATACTCTGCACTAGCAAGTGCTGGTGCTGTACAGAGTTCTCTTTTTAGCTGCTCAAACACTTCTAGTGCTTCAGGTGTCCATTCTAACACTGCACTATTCTTTGTTTGTCCAGCTACTTTTACTATTGCTCTCAAAGGTGCTGTTTTTAGTGCAAAGTCACAAATCCAGTCTCTACTAAATCCTACCATGCCTAGAAAAGATAGCAACTCTTTTACAGTTCGTGGTTTAGGAGCTTTCATTATTGCTTCTATGTGTTCAGGAGATATATGCCTAGATGTTCCTTCCAACATGCTGCCTAGATATTCTACCTTCTGTTTACAGAATTGCAACTTTTCTCTGCTAACTTTATGTCCATTCTCAGCTAGAACCGTCAAAACTCTTAACGAATCTGTTTCGCATTGCTCTTTTGTTGGGCTACAAATCAGTAGGTCATCGCAGTACTGAATCATAGTACTTTCGATATTTAACGAGGCTAGATCTTGAGCTAGTACTCGATTAAATGTTGATGGACTTTCACAGTATCCCTGTGGTAAACGATTGTAAGTCAGCTGTCGTCCTTCATATGTAAAGGCAAACAAGTATTGTGATGCTGGATGTAGTGGAATGCTAAAGAATGCTGAACATAAGTCTATGACAGTGTACCATTGTGTATCTTCTGGTATATTGGACAACAATGTGTGTTGATCAGGCACTATAGGCAATTCTGCTTCTACAATTTGATTTATGGCACGTAAATCATGCACAAGTCTCCATTTGTCTGAGTTGAGCTTCCTGACAGGAAATATAGGAGTGTTACAGGGACTTTTAGTAGGAGTTAGTACTCCAGCTTCCAATAAGCCATCTATAGTAGGTTTAATCCCTGCTACAGCTTGAGGTGTCAATGGATATTGTCTTTGGTAAGGCAATGTTGCATTTGGTCTTATTTTTATTAAGGCTTGTCCTCCAGACTTAACTAATACTACATCTGTTGAATGTCTTGTCCATAATTTTTCTGGAATTGTTTTCAGCAGTTCCTCCTCTAATGCAGATTCCTTTTCATCTATCTGCCCTACCATCTTAACTGACATTTGTGTGTGCGATGACAACTGAGTGTTACACATCCCCCTCTGAGGGTGTGTTGACAACGTCATGTTCCCATCTATTTCTGTGTGTGTTGCCCTCACTCTTTCTATTCCTGAAAAGTTTATTTTCAAAAACTTTTGATCTTGTGAAATGTGTACAGAAGGATTAGGGGTTTGTTCCCACTTAGTCACTTCAGCCGCTTGTTTGACCATCAATCCTAGCTCTTTGGATTGTGCTTTTTCCCCCACCAGTAAGGAGATGTGGGGTGCTGTGTTTGGTACTTGATGCCAGTGTTCTATTTGTTCAATCAGATGTACACTGATGGCTGCTCCTGGAGCGCCTATGATTATATCTCCTAGTATCACATCAGAGACTGTGTTCTCCATCACGTCTGACCATAATTGTGCATATTCTTCATCTTGGTTTCCTTGGTCATAGTGCATGGTACAGTGCAATGGCAAGGTCGCTCGTTTACAATCTGGTCGTCGTTGTAGGATCCATTCTTCCCATAAGTTCTGTACATGTTGAGCTCCCTTGCCTGAGCACAACAGCCAATATACTGTATCCAAGTTATTGGATTTTTCTGCAATCTGTAAGAACTGTCCTATTGTTACATAGAGTCCTTTAGCATTACATTGAATTTTTGCTTTAAGTTTGCGCAACAAATCTCTTCCAAGTAAATTAACTGGAGTAGTCGGTGAGAATAATAAAGGTGCTGCTACAGTGGTGTCTTCTAAAGTTATTATTTGTGGCTCCGTAAAATGCAGTACCTGTGATTGTCCTGAGAAGCCTGTGGTTTTTATCGTATTGCTTGAGAGAGGGAGCTGGGAGCCTTCACGTCCTATACATGAATAAGTAGCACCTGTGTCAATCATAAATGGAATTGGTTGTGAATTATTTATAGACACCATCACATTTGGTTCTTGTTGTGGATGCAGTGTTGAGACATACTGCATCTGCTCCCCCTCTGGCTCCTCTGGGCCTCGTCAATTCCAATTTTGGGTGGGTCCCATCCAGGGACCTGCCCACTGATTTTGGGGTTGTCCTTGAGTCCATGTTCCAGCAGGTTGTCTTAGACCAGGAGGTCCTACATTCCCTTGCGGTGTTTGTCCTGCTCCATATGATCCTTGAGGTTGTTGTCCATTTTGCATTCCCCAAAATATGCTGGTCCAGTAGGGGGCAGTGTTGTCTGACTTTCTGGCACCATTACTGCTGCTTGGACTTTTCCTTTTTCTTTTTTCTTTGCAGCTGCAAATTCCCCTAGCTGTATTTTGTGTAACTGGGTTGCAATTGACTCAGCAGCTACCTTGGCCTCTTTTTTCTTTTTCCTGTATTGTTCCACATAATGTACAATGTGTGCTTGAAATGTGTCCCATGGTAGTGTATTCAGTCCCACGACACCTTCTAAGGCTGTCTGGACTTCTTGAGGCATGCATTTTTTCAGCATCATTCGGAACAGGCTCTTACTTGTGTCTGTTTGATCCCAGGAACCTCCAGTTTCTTCTCTCCACTTGGTCTGGAAATCATTGATGAACTTGACAACGTTCTCATCTTCTTTCAGTGTTACTGATTCCAGCTTTCCTGGATCCATTTTGGTTGGGTAAGCTTTCCGCAGAGCGTTCCAAACCCTGTTCCTGTGTGGTCCAAACGCTAGGCTATTTCCTACACTTTGTCCAGTTGCTGCTTGCAGGCCAGCCTCATTCAGAATCTCTGTGGTTTTCACTTTCCCAATTGTCTGTGCCAGAATAGCCTTTACATCTCCTATTGCCAGGAGGTGTCCAGTGGTTTTCTCTTCTAGCTGTGTTATCCATTTTTGTGCTCCATTGCATAAATCTGGTAATTGGTTAGCCAGACCTGTCATATCCATAAATGACCATGGCACATAGTGATACTGATTTTCTTTTGACACAAGTGGGTAGTGTCCAGCCGCAGTATATTCTTCTGGATCTGACATATGTGGTTTGTCATTAAAGTGTATGGGTCCAATGTCTTCTTCATTAGGCCAAGATGAGGTGACACGCCAGCTTGAGGGTTTCTTTGAACCTGTAGATTTTCTTTTCATAGATGGTCTCATTTCAGATACAGCCTTTCTTCCTTCCTTCAGAGAGTCATTGAGACGTCTGTCGAGGTGCTTTTCCAGTCGCTTGAACGATTCATCGAGGGAATCATCACTGTAACCATCTTCTTCTGCAATGTTGGAAATGTCATGTTGATATTCATTTCTGTACACTTGGTTCCTGCTCTTTGGGTGTAGTTGGCTGTTGTGTTTTGAAGTGCTTGCCTGTCTCTCTTCTATTCTTTTCCTTGCTTCTCTCTCAGGTTCAATGATCATGTACCCTTTTACTTTTCTCTTTACCTGATTTCCCTCCATCACTTCATTTTCATCTGTTCCTGCTGTATCTTTGTCTGCTTCATACAGTGATGGTGTGGGTGGTTCATTATCTATACTGTACGTTCTTACTGGGTTCTCTCTCCTCCTTTCCATCATCCCTTTTTCAGGTGTGACTTGTTTGTTTGCAAACCCCTGTACTTCAGACAGAAATTGTGCATTCCGTTCTTTCAGTCTTTCCATACCTCTTTTCCTTGTTTGTGGCTCTTCAGATTCTCTCGACGCATATGGTTCTGTCGCTCTTTCTTCACTCCATTCCCTTCCATCCTCACTGCCACTTCCAGATGTTGTTGATTCCGGTGTTTCTTCCATTTGTCTGTTCATCCACTCAGTGTCACATGACGTTACTTTAATTTTTCCCAATACTTGTCCTTCAAATCCAAATATACCTTTATCTTGTTCATGCAGCTTCTGTAGTGGGTACATTCCTCCACCCTTCTGTTGCATGTGTTCCTCAGTGTATGGTGGTGGTCTCTCTAATTCTAAGCTTATTTTCTCTTTTCTTCCCTTCTGCTTTTCTGTCACTCCCTTCCAACTTCTGATCCCTCTTTCCTGATTTTGTTTCTTGTTTTTTTTTCTTCAGTTTCTCGCTCCTTCTTTTTCCCTTCATTTTCAAACCATTTTACAATTTCTAGCTTTTGTTCTAATTTAATCCTTCCCTTACTACCCTTCTCTTTAGTGGTGTGTCTGAGCATCTCCTTTACTCCTTTACAATTTTCTTCTTTAAAGGTTCCCTCTTTAGGCCATTTTAATTCTCCTGATGTCCTGTCATGCCATTTTATCATGCATTTTCTAATATACTTTTCATCTTCCTTATGTTTAGCTATAATTATGTCTACAGGTGTCACTGGCTTTGGCCATGCGTTTTTTCCATGACAGAATAACTTCCCCATCACACACTTTTGTCCTGTCTTATAGTGTGATTTTTTTGTGCCTCTTTTCTCGCTTATTTCTTGTAATTCTCTTAGTGTGCGTTTTATGACTGCTGCTGGTCTTTAACAGCTGTTTTTTCTTTATATGTCTGTTAAGCATTAATTTTGTGATGATATCAGAATCAGAGGCGTGACTATTTTGTCAAGGGTCTGAAAAATTATTCTACCGTCTGGGCCTATAGGTATCAGCGTAAATTCACTATTATTATTTATCACCCACTCACGATACAGCACTACCGGACCGCTCTCGTGATCAATTAATCTATATCTTTTTACTTTCCGTCTTCCCGTACCTTCCTCTAAACGCAATATGTCAAAAACTGGGTATTGTCGCAGCAGTGAAATGAGCGGAGTTAAACCAGGGGGTCCTCCTAGTCCTCCAAATTCTAGCGTACTGTTTATTACTCTGAAGCGAACCTTTCTAGGAATTAACCCTAGGAAAGAGCTCATTTCTTCATTCTAAAATATGATGTAAGTATTAGAGTGTGTGTGTTACAGTTGAGGTCTAATACGTCAGGTATTAATGAAAGCCTAAGCGTCCACTCTCCCTTGTCACACTCTATGTTTTTAAGTAGGTCTTTTCCTGGATTATTCAACAACCATCTATTTGTTTCACTCTGATCCGATTCTGAAATTCTAAACTCCGGTTCACACTTGGTTGTGACTCCTTCTTCACTTATCTGCTCATCCCAGTTGATTACTCTGAATCCGCTTAACATTTGTTTTTACCTAATATATATTTAATATTTATAACCTAGGTGCATTTATCATTTCATGCACTATATTTATTATCATTAGTGTTGTGTCGTCGACTACACTACACGTAAAGGTACCTTTTGTATCTTATTTAAGCTTATCTTTAATAACTTATATGTTGCTGCGCATGTGGACACTAGTCCAAAGAAATTATTATTTTATAATACTACTAGGCTGGTACGTTCAGTACCTGTACCGCTCCCGTGTCACAGAAGACGCTGATGTCACAGTGAGTTCTATGTATGGCAGCGCATCACTGATTATGTCACAGACAAGACTATGTCACAGACAAGACCTATGTCACAGTAAGCTCTATGTCTAGTGGCATGTACCTCAGTCAAACAATTCCTTTAATATTAGATATATTATCTATCACTTATATGCTATTTTCTTATATTCTTCTATTTAAATTTATTATTCATTTATAGCAAATCAGAAAATCCAATTTTTGGTCTTCTATCTTCTTTTTTAGGCTAATTCTAATACTATATCGCTCTTAACTAGGCCTTATATTTTCTTACACACATACATAAATTCAATACAGACTTTTCACATAAATATAACACACTCACATTTAAGAGACACACATACAAGATATATGAACAATACACGACACAAGCGCTTACTACTACAATTTCAAAAATTGGAGTACTCAGAACAATTTCAACAATAAAATATTTTATCACACAACCAGGGCCAAGAAAACATCAATTCCACCTGTAGGAATTTTCAAATAGCGCTCACCTACAGGAATTTACACAATACACCTGGCTGCACATGCGTCTCAGAACGGTGAGACACCTATATGTTCTGTGCCTAACGGCGGACTCAGGAATTTTTCACCTACAACGTCTGGAGCCGCAGCTCCTACTTAGTGTATTGCAGGAATTTTTCGTGGGTCCAGCCCCACTGGTTGGCAAGTTTCCTCGTCAGGGCTTGACCCAACACAGTGGTGTTACCTCACTTATCACACGACGTATAAAATAGTAATAAAGAGAATATGAAACAAAAATCACAAAACAAAATAAAACTTATGGAGATCTCTCAATACTTCGTTACTTCATCCAGTCTTTTACTTGTTAACATAAATTTTACAATCAATTTAAATATAGTAATTAATTTATCAATATTGGCAACTTAAATTTTACTTTGTTCAATATACCTTAGGAGTACCTCTCTCCAGCTGGAAACACGCACACTAACAGACCATGAACTTCTAATGCAGAAATTTGATCAAACAGGTTTTCTGCTTACCTTTTCTTATGCCGGCAAAAGTTGATGGTCTGTCAGCCCGCGCTGGTCCCAGGTCCCCGGAGGAGCCCTCCGTAGAGGCAATCACGTCAGCAGGGTCACCAATAAATGTGGGAGATTTTTCTCCTACACTAGTTACAGTTGCCTTAATTACAAATGTTGCACAAAAACTTTAACTTTAAAAAGAACCAAAGAAAAGACTCCGGACTCCTTGTAGATCTGGATGAAGTAAGGCAGGATTTATTGCAGCAATAAAACCAAGTGAGCAAGCTTAGCAATGCCTAGGTTGTAGTCCCAAGTGCCTGTGACATGGGCACTTCTTTTATACAGTTTTCAAGGGGAGGAGCGCTCACCTAGCCCCCTCCTCTGTACATTTTTTTCTTATTTCTTATCAAATTATTAACCCATTGTAATCCAATTTTTCCCAAATATTGTCACCCATTGTAATTACATTTTCTCTTATCTTGTTTGCTTACGTCATATACCTCGTCATCTGACTCCATATCTTTTCCCCATTATAGTCTATTTTTCTTTCAAATAATTTTCCATTATCTTTACACTAAGTTTGTTTATTATTAAATAATATAGGGGCGGCACTTATTTTACTATATATTCTTAGTTCTTCCGGGTTACTCTACAGTTCTCGACAGACAGGCCATGGGTAAGCATCACTCTCGCACTCATTTTAATTATTTGTCTTTTTTTTTTCCTAATTATTTTCCTAATTTGTTGTATTTACACATTTTATTTAATTGTTATAGCTAAGCGCAACTGCCCAAGCACTGAATACATCCCTTTGGACGATTCGGACAGTCAGGACAGTCCAGAGCACAACTCCTTTGAGGATTACACTCCTACTGAACCTGTTGCTGACCGAGCCTCAGTGAGTTTTTGCCAAAATGAGTCTGATGGATCATTGACACAATTTCTTCATAAGAACGGTCTTATTTATGCCAGGAAAGATGACTCCGGGCCTGGTCCTTCTAAGAGACCATGTCCAGAGGCACATAGCTCTCCTTTACTTTCCTTCAGGCCCGTGCGACCAGAGTCTAGTACTCCAGCCCAGTCTCTCTTAAGGCCTGTTGGTCTAAGAGGTGTCAGTACTCAGACTGATTTTAAAATGTCTGTTGGTACCCAAACTGATTTTCCTGAAGCGCCTACACCACTTTTGAATCGTGGTATTTCTGTTTTTATTCCTCACACTGATCTTCCCATCAATGTGGTTCTGGGTCAGAGAAGGCTTGATATTTAATTTCTTATGCCTTTTGTTATTTGATGCTTACCCAGGCCCCCTATTTTACTGTACTTTTATATGTTGGGCCTTATACTTTGTATTTTTATTTAATTCACTATGTAGGTGCACATGCCATTTTATTTTGTGCCTACTCTAATTAAACTTATTATTCATTAAGCTGAGTGTGTGTCTTTTGGTTATTTGTCTGTGTCCCTTTAAATTTGACATGTCTGCACATGTATCCAGCCCCTGTTACATCACAGTTAAGATCACCCCATGTCTGAGGAGATTACCTCATGTCTGGGGCTATTCGCATTACATAATGTCTAGGGCTAATATCAGCTGACATTACATCATGTCTAGGGACATCAGGTACTTTTGGATGCTCAGGGTACAAAGATTACATCATCCCTAGGGTCTGTTTGGTACACACTCTCCCCTAAGCATCTCAAATCCAAGATGGCTACCTGTCTAGAGTTCGTTTGAGTTCATGCTGCCTGTTCTTGCTACTGTGACATCACACTGTCCTTAGCTCACCTCTGTCTCCTTACCTTACCTCTATGTTCTTTTACTAAGATTAATAGTTTCTATCATATTGTTGCATGCACAAGTATATTTAATTAAAATATGCTCACACTAGACACAAGTGAACATTACATACCTGGCATTTCCATGGTGTTTTTGCTGCTTACCCTGCACTGCTTTACAATGCACCGAAGCCCTGTGACCAGCAGTGAAAACATTTCCGTCACCCGAGATCAGTCCATGTACTGTTTGTACGCAGTCACAGGTGCAGACAGATACTTATCGTGTGTCCATCCAGTTTAAAAATACAAGAGATCCATCTCGAATCCAGACCCCATGTATGGTCCAGGTTCGCATGTGGGCAGGAGTGTCATTAGCAGGCTGTTTTTTCCATGAAACATTGATGGGCTTCTGTATCTGTTTTATTAAAAAACTGGAAAAAAAACAACAGAATAAGCATGATAACACGATAAAATAAAGAAATGTATATCATCATCATCCACTAATGACCATGCATAAAGAAAGCACAATCTTTTGTAATGTCATACAAACCTTTTTTTTTATCTGAATGTCATGAAACCTGTAAGCTACATAACCCAGTATTTTAGCTACTGAGAGCTTAAGTGTGTGTCCTAAATAACATTATAGATAGCAGTGTCATAAGGTAACGAAAAACTGAACCAAAGCTATTCAAAACAGGGTGAAATACAGTACAAAATTTACCTCACAGCTGGTGCTTGTGTTCTTTATGTTGCTGCACAGGTGCCTGCGGCCCTGATGGAGAACTTTGGAGCTGTGGTCCTTCTTGCTGGCAAGAACGACACCAGGCTGAGGTAGAAAGGGATCCTAAAGAAGGACTTCAGGAACCTGGTTGAGAAGGTCCGCTGTACATCACCCACACCAAGGATCATTGTATCTGGACCGCTTCCCACATTTCAACGAGGAATCAAGAGGTTCAGTAGATTGTTTGCTTTTAATGAATTGTTACAATCTTGGTGTCAACAACAGAAATTACCCTTTGTTGATAATTGGAATGTTTTCTGGGAGCGTCCTAGGCTCTACCACACCGATGGCCTGCACCCTAGCAGAGCTGGAGCAGCAGTCCTCTCAGACAAGATCTCCAGGACACTACGAACCATCTGACTGGCGGTAAGTCATACCTTAGATTGCAATGATAATAGCCACATTACAACTCACCATACTGATAGATGCACACATATTGCTATATAGAAATTGTGTCTGTTCCCCGAATATTGAGAAAAAAATAATAAATTCATTAAAATTGCTCGAAACAATGTAATATCTATAAAACCAGAAAAAGGCCAAATAAGTAATCAACATATAACTCTAAAGTTTGGGTTTCTCAACATCAGAGACCCCTTGCACCTAAAGCACTTATTGTTAATTAAATTATCTCAGATTATTGCCTGCCTTACTGAAACCTGGCTCAGACCAAATGAATATATTGGTTTAAATGAGTCTACTCTGTCAGGATATTCCTATAAGCACGAACCCCGTCAAACTGGTCGTGGTGGTGGTGTCGCAACTATCCACAGTGATGTACTCACTGTTACTCAGAAAACAAGGCCCAGGTTTAACTTGTTTGAAGTGCTTATCATTAATGTTGCACTCATAGAGATGCATAATAAACCCTTGCTATATTTTACAATGGCCACCGTGTACAGACCCCTGGGGCCATATGTTGATTTTCTTAAAGAGTTTGGACATCTGCTATCAGACCTATTGGTTAACTCTGACAAAGTGCTAATAGTAGGAGACTTTAACATTCATGTAGATTATGCTAACGACACTTTAGTACACAAGTAATCTGCCGGATCTGTCCCAATTTCTTATCAGACCCCTAAATGCAGGCGATCTAGATCTAGATGATCTGACTAGATGAAGTGACTAGCAGCATGGGCACTATTTTTACCAGTACATTAGACACTGTTGCTCCCATCAGATTAAAAAAAGTCAGAGATAAAACACTTGCACCATGGTACAACAGTCATACTCGCGCCTTAAAGAGAGCAACCTGTAACCTCGAGCGAAAATGGAGAAAAACTAAATTAGAAGTTTTTAGAATCACATATAAAGGTAGTATGTGCAGCTATAGACGGGCTCTAAAAGCGGCTAGGGCCGAGCATCTGAGCCAACTCATAGCAAGAAACCAAAACAATCCCAGGTTCCTATTTAGTACAGTGTCTAGCCTAACAAACCCTAAGATGCCTGCAGGGAGTATTCCATCACAGTTTAGAAGTGAAGACTTCATGAACTTCTTCAATGAAAAAAAAATCGATAGTATCAGGAAGAAATATTGGAAATTCAACCTCTAACAGCATCTCATGATCCAGTCCAGTCTAAAACTTCGCATTTAGATTTTCAGTGCTTTACAGGTGTAGGACAAGAAGAGCTGTATAAAAACTTATCACCTCAGCTAAATCAACATCATGCTTGCTAGATCCAATCCCAACCAGATTTTTAAAAGAAGTGATGCATATAGCTGGAGCTTGTCACGAACTAGTATGACAGGCGGTTCGGGCAGATGTTATCGCTGTGGGCATAAAAGGCAAGCATACGTGCAGAGGGGTTGTTTTTAAACATAAGTCTTTAATTAACAAAAGGAACATAAACATAGACAGGCTTCTCTTAAATACAGGCTTCTCTAGACAAACAGACCATGTAAGCATTTCAGCCCCTAAAGGACTGACACAATGGCTTAGGACTGGACGGGAGCATAGGGGAGCGCGCTGGAGGCACAGGGGAGTGCGCTGGAAGCTAAGGGAACACACTGGAGACACACCACACAGTACACACACCAATACACAAAATAAACCAAAAAGACACACTTACACAATACTCAAATCACAGAACACAACAGAGCCCAGAGAAAGTAACATAAGTAAAATAAAACATGAACAGAACAGAACAGAACCAAAATACATGCCCACTGACAGGATTAATGCTCAACCCAGTTTCCCAGAATATCCAGCTATTTATAACAATACTAATGAGCTACCTCGGTTCAGTTGAACTCCAGTATCACCTGACCAAGGTGCCTTCTGGGAAACTGAGTCGACTAACAAAAACTACAAAACAAAAGCAAATATGTGCACACAGCGACCTCTGGTGGTAGTCCCTTACAGAGCGCCGCTTTTAAACATTATCAACTCTTCATTATATCTAAGTCACGTCCCTAAAACTTTCAAGTTGGCAGTTACTAAGCCTCTTCTTAAAAAATCTAATTTAGACCCAAATGATATAACAAGTTACAGACCGATTTCAAACCTTCTGTTTATATCAAAGATATTAGAAAAGCTAGTATCAGCCCAAATGCAGGAAAACAATATCCTCGAAGAATTTCAGTCAGGTTTCAGGCCCCAACATAGTACAGAAACTGCACTAGTTAAAATTGCAAATGATCTGTTTTTAGCTTCGGACCAAAGCCGCATCTCAATGCTTGTCTTACTTGATCTTAGTGCTGCATTGGACACTATTGATCTTGATATTCTCATAGATCGCTTACAAAATCACACTGGTATTCAGGGACAGGCGTTAAAATGGTTTAGATCCTACCTGTCTGATCGATTCCATTTTGTAGATCTAAATGGAGAACAGTCTGGTTTAATGCCAGTGAAATATGGGGTGCCACAAGGGTCAGTTTTAGGACCTCTGCTTTTCTCAATATATATGCTTCCCTTAGATAACATCATTAGAAGACATGGGATTAGTTTCCATTGTTATGCTGATGATACCCAGTTATATATCTCCACAAAACCAGACGAAATACCCAAGTTGTCTAGTCTAACTGAGTGTGTTCAAGATATAAAAGATTGGATGACCGATAATTTTCTTTTACTAAATTCAGATAAGACAGAGATATTACTTATTGGCCCAAAAACCAGTACACACCAGCTCTCACAATTCAGCCTGCGTTTAGAAGGATGTACTTTTACCACCAGCTCGACAGTGAAAGACCTGGGTGTAATATTAGACAGTAACTTATCCTTTGACAATCATATTTCCAATATCACAAAACAGCCTTTTTCCACCTTAGAAATATTGCCAAGCTTAGGAACATTTTATCTGTATCTGATGCAGAAAAGCTGGTTCATGCATTCATGACCTCCAGACTGGACTACTGTAATGCATTACTGCATGATTGTCCTGTGTCCTCAATTAACAAGCTACAGTTAATCCAAAATGCAGCCGCCAGGGTTCTCACTAGATCCAGAAAATATGATCATATAACCCCAATATTATCATTCCTGCACTGCTATCTGTTCAGTTTAGAATTAATTACAAAATAGCATTATTTACGTACAAGGCTCTAAACGGTCTAGCTCCCACATATCTAGCCAGTCTTCTGATATGTTACAATCCACCACACTCCTTAAGATCAGAAAACTCCGGACTACTGGTAGTTCCCAGAATATCAATTTTCAAAAGGAGGTAGCGCATTTTCATATTTAGCACCAAAACTTTGGAATAGCCTTCCTGACAGTGTTCGGGGCTCAGACACAGTTTCCCAATTTAAAAGTAGACTCAAGACGCATCTTTTTAATCTGGCATACACATAATGAATTTCTTTACCTGATACTCCAGTACATCTATCCTGAATGGCAACCATGCTAATTCTTTTTATCTGCTCTTTATTTTTCTGCCCATCCTGAGGCATCTGGAGATTGTGCCAGCTTTAGTAGACAGAGACCAACCCTGCGAGGTTCCTGAGGCATCCAGAGAAAGACCTGCTCCACCTGGATACTTTTTCATGGTGGTTTGGAACTACACATGCTGCTCCTGAGCTCCCAGTGATCCAGACCCCCATCTGCCCTCTGCACCTACTGACTCATCCGTGTCTGGACTGGACTTTATGTTAATTTAAACAACTTCTGTTATACAGAACTTTCAGCTGCATAAAACACATGATGTTATACAATTTCTGTTATCTGTTATCACCCAGATGAGGATGGGTTCCCTGTTGAGTCTGGTTTTTCTCAAGGTTTCTTCCTATTGCCATCTCAGGGAGTTTTTCCTTGGCACTGTCGCCGTCACCCTTGGCTTGCTCATCAGGGACAATCTCATTATCTAGACACATTTTTCTTACACATACACACTTCCTTAAATTTTCTTTTCATTTTCTTTTCATTTCTTTGAGACAATGACCATTGTTAAAAGCGCTATAGAAATAAAATTTAATTGAATTGAACAGCTGATTTTCATACATATCTGTAATCTGCATAAGGCATTAGCTTTGCCACAGTTTGTTGTGCTAAGGCAGTATGTTAGCATGATTAGCAGTTTAATGTTCACTTGTGTCTACATGCAACCCTAAACCATGTTTACATGTGAAACATTAAATGACAATGTTTCACACATAAACTGGCAAAAAAAAATAATAATAACATTAGTTTAAAATGATTAAAATAAGGATTTTATAAGATTTAATAACTTGTAACAGCTTGCTGGATTCTCCTCCTCTGTCAGAGTCTAAGTGTTGTTCACAATTACCAGAAAAGTGCAAGTGGACACATCGGCGGATGTTTAAAGGCCAAACAATGACAGGTGCAGTTCATGACATTGTACAATACTTCTGATTATAATGTCACAATAAGACATGTCATTAGAATAAATCCACAAAATCATACACACATTAAGGTGATTAAAATTGAATGTCTTTGACCCACATAGTAGCCCATTTGTAAAGAATGCATTTTATTGGATGGGCATCTATTTGGGGAAAATAGTAACAAACCCAAGCAGTTATTATGGACAGAAAAATGAAGTTAACACCAAGGTATATGCACGGGAAAGGTCCAAATTAGTGAGGAAATTAGAAGACCCTCCTGCACCCTTGGCACAGCAAATGTAGATAAAACCCCATAATAAAGGGTGGTGTGCTAATCGTTGTAGTCATACTAATCCATTAGGCTATGATAGTTCAAGGACCAGTGTAATTTGGTCAGGGCTTAGCAAGACCCATATTCCTTATGAATATCTAGAGTGGACGACCTGCTTTAAGAGAGAATTTAGCCTATTGAGCTCAGGCATACTCAAAGCATGTAGATAAATACTGATTTTGTACTGTTGAAGCATCTCAGGTATGGAACCGTTCAGACTTTGAAGTAAGTATGCGCCACATTTCTAAGATGGTATCTTGTTCCCACACATGAATGAAATTTGCAAGAAAGACATTGAAGGAGCAAACTATGTGTCTTGAGAGGGGATCCATCCTCATTTTTTTCTATCACAAAGGGTAGAAAAGCCATTGAATATTCATAACCCACCAGGCATACATGAGTTAGAGGCTTTTTTTTTTTTGATTATATAATTGCAGTGGTTTATCAAAATATGAACATGCTACTAGCACTGCATAATTTTCATCCTTGAAAGCCATTGTTCTTGGGAATGAAGGGAACATCAGTCAGTAGTAGATACAGAAAATGGTATTCCAAAAAACGGGATGGCCATTCCTGTGCCTTTGCACACCTTCTCTGTAGATCTAAATAAGTATGAGTGGGAATGGATTATAGGTTTAATATGTACGGACTGATGTACTCCAGCAGAGGAGTAGCTTCTTTTCAACCAGGACACCAAGTACGATACTGGCGGTTCATGAACAACTAATGAATTTGTGTCAGGCACAGACATTGATAAAATTAAAACACCACGATCCCTGGCTGGTGATGCTACATGGCGCTGCTGTTTTGTCTTTAGTAATCTGTTTTGTTCTGAGTTATTTCCCTGGTTTTGTCTGGAGTTAACTTTGTTTTTGTTTCTAATGATTTTCTGTTTTCCTTTTAGTTATTGTGTTTTGACATTTTGTTGTGTCTACAGACATCTGTGGGAGGTTACAGACATTAGGACCACTTACCTGTGGTGTGGCTGCTGTTTGGGCTAGTAGCTCTAGCCCTTACTGGGCTATCATTGTTACATTGCATTGTTTTATTTCTTTATGGCTGGTTTATTTGTGTAGTCTTTTATTGTCTTTTTGTATTTTGTTTATTGGGCATGGCTATCAGCCCTTGTTGTATTTTTGTGGAAAGCCTGAGTACTGGAGTTAGTCCATCCTGTGTTTGTACCATTAGTTTGATTTGTTTATGTTTCTAGATTTATTGTAATTTTCTTTTGTATGTGTTGGGGAAGGGGGGTTATTGTGGTTTATTTATTTTTTTTTTAATTGAGAACCAGTGAGGACTTTGTGGTGAAGCAGGGGAGTCTAGCTGCTCTTCCTTGAAAGGTGTCTCTCGATGATTGTTGTGTGTATTGGCGCGAATTCCTCTTTTTAGCGAGTATGATGGCTATGGAAATAGAGGACCGCTCAATTTGCAGATGCCCAGCTTGGTCCCAGGGAAGATACTTGTGTCTGTCTTAGAGGACAGACTTAAAAAAAAAAAATTAAATATAATTTGGTATTGTTTCTCACATCTTACGCATTTTGTTTCCCTTGCCTCGTATTGGTAAAACATACCTGTGTCCTCATTAGTGGATTAGACCTCATCAAAAATGATTGACCCTGATGAGCAAGCCGCAGTTGACAGCGACATTGGAAAGGAAAACCTCCCTGAGAAATAATTAACTGCTATTTTATGATCAAATATTCTTGATTAACAATTGGGAGCCAGTACTTCCATTTATAAATGTTTTACTAATTGTGTATAGTGAAATGGTTTTAATTTGTGATACAACAATTGTTTGTTTTAACTGGTATGTAAATGGGTGGGTGTCTAAAATAGACTTGAAAAAGGCATTTTTATTTTTTAAAATGTTCTAGCACCTCCTGTCAAATACTGTATGTATATGTAATATTTTAGCCGTAACTAACCACTGTAGCTCTACATTCTTCCCATATAATCTGTATTTACTATACTATTCATCTCATTTTAAGAGGATATCATTTTTACTGCAAACAATGTTGGGGTAATTTATTACAAAATAGTACACTTATTATACTCTTTTTATGCATTATTTTATGGTCTCTACTGATTACTAGGTTTATTTATTTCCCTCAACACAGCAGGCTGTAGGATGCAGGACTTCAGCAGTGAGAATGACTTACTTGATTTAGATGAGAAGACCGCTGTTCTAAAATTTTAAACTGAGGTAACTGAATATTAAAAGTCAGATGGAGATCCTGATCCATTTCCCTACACTATGGAAATCAGCAAAAGCAATGAAGAGCAGTAACTGGTCACCTGTGGAGACGCTTGCCTAGGCAGTGAAGAGCTGATTCCAAGGATGAACAGTTTGTCTGACAAACAATCAGAGTAACTCCTTCTCATAAGGTATAACTGCTGCTTATCAAATAACCTAGACGAATCTAGTATTAATCCATGCTCTGAGCAAGCGGGTTGTGTTTTTGGTCTATAAATGCAGTTATTTAGCAATTTTGTCTTTAGTTGGACATCATCTAATGCTGTTAATTTTGAGTAACAACTCCAGAACTGATTACTGGACATGTCTTTAATATGTTTATATAAATGGGTTAATATTACTTAAAGTATAGCATATTGCAAAAATCAACATTTTTTGATAAGCTGATGATAGCCTGACATACGCCATTTTGCATCAAGTGAACAATCATCCTCAACTCCATTGTGAGGCCAGATGATGTGCTGGAGAACAACCTATATTAAAAACAAAAACAAAACGATTAGGGACTAAATCATGTTGTCCTGAGGCATTATATACACACGTTCATCATTATATCTAGCTTTATAATAATATAGTATATACAGTCATGGCCAAAAGGTAAAAGTGACCATTTTCATGACAATCTCAAACATTTAAATAATGACAAAACAGATACAACTATCAGTATTTAGTATGAGTTGAATTTCTTCTAAACCTGAAGATTTTGTGCAGACGTGCACACCACTGCTTCAGTAAGTATAAGTCCTGCCACTTATTTGTTCCATCAAGTAACTAAAGCAGCTGATTATAATTAACAAGTCTTCAACAACGAGTCTTCACCCAGACTCAAATTAATTAGTGACGTCACCTGTTCTGTGCACAGTGAGAAATAATAAATGGCGCATTAGGTCCTAATATATATGGCCACCCCCACCCTCTCTCTCTCTCTCTCTCTCTCTCTCGTGTGGGTGTGTGTGTAACAAAACATCAGTCTGGGTCTCATGCTAGCTATCCCAACTTTAACTGAACTTTGACTAAAGTCCTTTATCACAAAATAACTAGAATATCTGACCGAATATAGTGAGAGTAACACACTGCACCAGGCCGCTGCCCTCTGCCATCACAGTGAAACACTTCAGACTCCTGCAGGTCTGTTCTGTCTTCGAGCTAGACTCGTGTGGAGCCGGTACTGAAGACGTCCACTTCCCTGGCTCACATGACTGATAGGTAGCGTCTGCTCTGGCTCGATTGCTTTTCCTGTTTTGAATTTTACTGCTTGAATTTCAGAATTTAGAATTAAATGTAGATCGAAGTGAAGACATTGAAATTTCACAACTTGAAATGGATTACTGGGAAATTTCATGTAAAATTCAGAGCACATCAATTCAAAGATATCATTTAAAATATTCCAGTTCAATAAATTCAGTAGTATTTACATTTCAAAACTAATGATTCAAAGTGATCAAATTTTAGCATGTTTTTCAAAGGCTGATATAATTCAAATAATTATGATGCTTATTTCAAATTCAAATTTTTTATTTGTCACATATACAGTCATACACAGTATGATATGAAGTGAAATGCTTATACGACTGCTATTGACCTACAATGTTACAACAAAAAAGAAATGATATTTAAAGTAAAGAAACACTTATTTACAAAATGTACAGAATAAAAATAAAAATAGCAATGAAATAAAGTATTTGAATAAGATAAATATAAAGAGGTTAAAGACTATCTAATAAAAATAGTGGATATATAGTGACTGAAGTGTAATGGAAATGTGGTGTAGTGCAGACCAGAATGTAGTGAAGTTCAACTTCACGGTGTGCAAAATGTGCAAGTGTGCAAATGTTCCATGTGTAAACCGGTTGTGCGTCCCGGGTAAAAAGTAAAAGTTAAAAAGTCTGCAGTCCTGAGGTGTGCAAAATGTGCAAGTGTGTGAGTGGTAGGTCCTATGTGGTGTTGTGATTGAGAGCTCGTATAGCCTGCGGGAAGAAACTCCTCCTCAGTCTCTCCGTGTTGGCCTTCAGGGAGCAGAAGCGCTTTCCTGACCGCAACAGAGAGAACAGTCCGTTGCTGGGATGACTGAGGTCTTTCACTATTTTCCTGGCCTTGGTCCAGCACCGCTTCCATAATTTGCTTCCATATCCGCTCCCATATCAAGCTTCCAAGCTCAAACATGTTTAGACCAGAGAACTTCCTAACTTTGCAGATACAGAATGTATCGTTTTCTCTAACATGATTTTCCCCAACTTGTCGTTTATACAGATTGAATTTAAGAATGCACCCAGCACAAACACACACATCACAGAGCAAAGCAGTGCAGAGCGAAGCATTCACACTTCTGACCATCTTTTGTTTTGTAAATGAGGTATTCTTTGTGTAGGTTGGGGGGTTACGCACACGCACGTACCACTTTAATCACAGATGATAGTGAAAATCAATGGGGACACAGTGGAAAATCTTCCGATCCTCACCAGCAAACATGCTCTCCATTTGTCCTGTACACTGTAGCTATGTTTGTTAGGGCACTTGTTAATATATAGTACTGTAATGCATGGAGCACGTACTTCCTGGTTTGTTTTATTTTAAATATTGCTTATTAACTACATAGTGTTCAGTAAAATAAACAATGTCTGTGGCCAATTTACTGTAAACATATCAAATTCTCGGAGTAATAGAGACAAGCCTTTTCAGGTTCTTCTGCGCTCATGTTATCATGGTGTACATTATTAATGTATTGATGGATTTCAATTAAGGACAAAAATAGACCATGGGCTTGTGTTTAGGACTGAACTACTGTATTCATCGTTTCAATCAACTATTTACAAGACAATGGTGAACACAAGTGCCACATGTGAGTGTGTGTTTGTGGATGGTGAGTCTTTGTTTCCCCCAAAGTGTCAGACGTCTTGTAATTCTATGTTCAGAATATAGACCTGACCAAACATCATCCTAAAGCTGTTGCACTGTCTCGCAGGGCCTCAAGTACCACAGCACCCTCACCAGCTTGTTTACGCTCCTCCAGTAGCGCCAAAAGTCCAGCCGTCACCCGTCTGAGCGGTAAAGACGAAGATAAATAAACTTTACAGAATGTCTAGTTGTGATAAAAATAAAAGATATTAATAATTAATATTATGTACAGAGTTTGTTAAATACCGTTTTGGGAATTATTTACAATTCTGGAATGTAAATAATGTTTAATGTTACCCAATAAACTTTGTTAGCGTTAGCCACTGTCTGTCTATATTATCATCTGCATCAAATTAACCGAGAATTTATTTAATGCGGTTTTCATACAGATAAGTTAAGCGATATAACACTCGTATGTGAGCATTAGTTCAACTCTGAAGCCAAACTATAACTTACCGGGTACTGAATAGGCCCTACTCCTTAACTGTTAAACACAAACACCATTTTAGAAAGTTTTTTTTCCTTTCTCTCTACGTTTCGAACCTTTTATTATTTAGGTTTTTTCTTGAGAAAACGTCAGCGCTTCCTTCCTCTTTAACCCCGCCCCCTTTCAAACCCCAGACTACCTTAAAGGTGACCTAAAACATTGTCACTTGTCTACAACACAGAAAAAGGGGTGGTGGATAAGGATGTATTCATGAAGCATTTAAAACAGGATATTTGAGTTGTTTAAAATCCCATTATTTTTCTTTTTTCGTTTATTTTTATTTCTAGCATATTTACATTTCTCTATATATTTTCAACATAGTTAGTATCTCAGGGTAAACATTTGTGACCATCAGTCCATTTCAGACACTGTGAACAAACAGTATGCAAGTGTTAAACCAGGGCACTGCAATAAAAAAAAAATAAAATAATGATAACATTTATAATGTATATTTTTACAGGATTAAGTAAAGCTAATTTCTTAAGCAGCTCTTCAGTTCTAATGTTAAAATCTACATTTGGCACAGACTGGACTCTGCTTTTATATGTGTACAAAGAAGTATAAACACAAACAAATATCATGTTTAGAAACAGAAGAGCTCCAGACCTCAGGTTAAGGAGTAAAAGTGACTCTATCTGAGCACAAAACATGAACAGTGGGTCATTATGAATGTTTATAATGTTTTAGACTGTGAGTTAATCTGTAAATCAGTAAATCTCATTAGTCCAACCTACCTATCTATCTATCTATCTATCTATCTATCTATCTTATGGATTCTGTGCATTTCTTATATCTATATGAAACATTTTTATATGAAATATCTACTTATCAATTAAATTTCTGTATTATTCTTTTTTCCTTTTAACCTTTACAGTATGAGTCTTTAGTGTGAGCTCTTGGAGGAAAAGCTGTTTCTGTAAAAAAAAAAAAAAAAAAATTCAGTGTTCATGCGCCAATGCTGCCCCCTTGTGGACTGTCTAAGTGTAATCAGCATTACTTCATCGTTTAACTGAGGATAGTTTCACTGTATTTATGTACACAAAAGTGTGTGTGAGTGACAGTTAGATACGGTGGTGATAAAGGGAGCAGAAAATAAAATACTATGGACATGACAAGCACTGTTGCATGCGCACAAACTAGATTTCTATAGCAAGAAAACCTTAATTCTATAGATCATGCTTTTTAGTGTTTCATGTGGAAATGTATGGTTGCACAGTTTGTGCACACACAAAGGTACAACACAAACACTGTAGTAACATGGGAACATTTTTTTTTTCATTTTTGTGGAACCTGTTACCAAGAAAAAAATTAGTTAAACCCAACTTTAATTTTTTTATTGCCGTGATGACATCAGACACAAAGCCGCTAGGCTGAAAGATTTTAAATTGGTGGAACTTTAAGGTGACAGTTACTGTTACTCAAGTACAGTACTTACTTAAAATATAGAATTTGCTCAGCTAACTTAAAAAGTATAATTTCTACAAATTGATAAATTCCTAAAAAGTTCTAAATACTCATCTAGGTCTATTAATTGGAACTATATAAGTTAACAATACTCAATATTTTTAATTACTTTGAGCATTAGGGTTTACAGTTAACAAAATGCCACTGAATAAACCATAGATCATTCACAACACTGAATATTTACTGTACGGTACAATTTTACATGCATATGTAATTCTTCTGTTCTGTGTGAAATCAATAAGTATAATATATAACTAGTCTACACTCAAAAAAAATAAATCGTTGGTATAACTCAATATAATTATGACACACATTTCCACACATTTGAATGATGTTAGTTCAACTTAATCCATGTAAATGGAACCGAATAGGAAAATTCATCTTGAGCCAAAGAAATCAAATCATTTTCATTTGAACTGTCTTGTAGCTTTAGCTTGTATTTCATTTTATTTTGTTGATCCAATTAATTTTAAGCATTTAACAACTACAAATGTTTTAATTCAACAACGTTATTTACAACTAGACAACTACAAATGTTTTAATTCAACAACGTTATTTACTTTATACCAATAACTTCTAATAAGTTTCAGAGAAATTAAGTTAATTAAATAAAGTTAATGTAATTTTGTTTAGTTCAATCAACATAACATTCATGATTTTGCATTAATCTATTAAGTTAATTAATTTAGATTATTCTAAAATTAACATTGGTATGTTTGACCAAAGGAAAAAGGTTTGGTTCATCTAGTTTATTCAATAACATTGTTACAATGTTTTACAATGAACATTTTACTTTTGTTTTCTAACAAGAACATGTTTACCAAAATGTAAATAATAATTTAAATATATATATATACTTAATTATTAGAAGAAGTTACAAAAATAACATTACAAGAAAAAAAGTAAAATAAAAGCATTCTGCCTTTAAATTAAATGATTTACAAAAATATACTTGGGGAAAATATAGTCTTTAGTGAATTATACCTTCTAAAAACTAAAAACAATAACATTGCAGATATTTAAAAGAAGATTTAAAGCCATCACCTGGTCAGCACTGGAAAAAAAATGTGCTGCAACGACCAGTGCATTATGGAAAAAAAACATAGGTCCTGCCTCTTAGCCTTGTCTCACATTACAGTGCCTGTGAAAGGAGTTTATTTTTTAAGTCCTGGACCTGACAGCTTGTTAGCATCAAATATAAAAAAAAATTCAAAAGTATCTCTTATATCCTGGGGATAAGCCAAGTTTAAACCATAAATTAACCAACCATATTAGAACATGCATTAGCTACATTGTCCAAGATTCCGAGAGTAGTGTTGCTCCGTCCTAAAAATGGCAACTACAAAACAACAGTTACCAACAGATCAAGGGTAAAAATAGGAACTGGTTTTACAGAAAAATACTAAAATTTTCTTTAAAAAATGTAAATAGCTTACCATGTACACCTTCACTAGGTTTAAAGGTGGACCACTACGGCTTTCAGGATGCATTCACACTTTTTTCAATGGTGATGTTTTAATCAAAATGAAATGAGAATTAGTACTTTTTACTGTACATCTTACATTTATGTAGTATTACACATTCTCCCACTGCTGTATTTTACAAAGTCAAGTCTTTCCATTAACAAATAGTCTCAAATTAGAAGCACTGTATGGGATACACATATATAGTCATGGCCAAAAGTTTTGAGAATTACATAAATTTGGAAAAGTTGCTGCTTAAGTTTTTATAATAGCAATTTGCATATACTCCAGAATGTTATGAAGAGTGATCAGATGAATTGCATAGTCCTTCTTTGCCATGAAAATTAACTGAATCCCCCCCCCCCCCAAAAAAAAAAAAAAAACTTTCCACTTAATTTCTTTGCTGTCATTAAAGGACCTGCTGAGATCATTTCAATAATCGTCTTGTTAACTCAGGTGAGAATGTTGACGAGCACAAGATCATTTGTTGGCTGGAGATCATTATGTCAGGCTGATTAGGTTAGAATGGCAGACTTGACATGTTAAAAGGAGGGTGATGCTTGAAATCATTGTTCTTTCATTGTTAACCATGGTGACCTGCAAAGAAACGCGTGCAGCCATCATTGCGTTGCATAAAAATGGCTTCACAAACAAGGATATTGTGGCTACTAAGATTGCACCTAAATCAACAATTTATAGGACCATCAAGAACTTCAACGAGATTCAATTCTTATTAAGAAGGCTTCAGGGTGTCCAAGAAAGTCCAGCAAGCGCCAGGATCGTCTCCTAAAGAGGATTAAGCTGCGGGATCGGAGTGCCACCAGTGCAGAGCTGCTCAGGAATGGCAGCAGGCAGGTGTGAGCACATCTGCACACACAGTGAGGCCAAGACTTTTGGAAGATAGCCTGGTGTCAAGAAGGGCAGTAAAGAAGCCACTTCTCTCCAAAAAAAAAAAAAAAAACATCAGGCACAGATTGATCTTCTGCAAAAAGTATGGCGCATGGACTGCTGAGGACTGGGGCAAAGTCATATTCTCGGATGAAGCCTCTTTCCGATTGTTTGGGGCATCTGGAAAAAGGCTTGTCCGGAGAAGAAAAGGTGAGCGCTACCATCAGTCCTGTGTCATGCCAACAGTAAAGCATCCTGAGACCATTCATGTGTGGGGTTGCTTCTCATCCAAGGGAGTGGGCTCACTCACAATTTTGCCCAAAAACACAGCCATGAATAAAGAATGGTACCAAAACACCCTCCAACAGCAACTTCTTCCAACAATCCAACAACAGTTTGGTGAAGAACAATGCATTTTCTAGCATGATGGAGTACCGTGCCATAAGGCAAAAGTGACAACCAAGTGGCTCGGGGACCAAAACGTTGAAATTCTGGGTCCATGGCCTGGAAACTCCCCAGATCTTAATCCCATTGAGAACTTGTGGTCAATCCTCAAGAGGCGAGTGGACAAACAAAAACCCACTAATTCTGACAAACTCCAAGAAGTGATTATGAAAGAATAGGTTGATATCAGTCAGGATTTGGCCCAGAAGTTGATTGAGAGCAGCCCAGTCGAACTGCAGAGGTCCTGAAAAAGAAGCGCCAACACTGCAAATACTGACTCTTTGCATAAATGTCATGTAATTGTCGATAAAAGCCTTTGTAATGTATGAAGCGCTTGTAATTATATTTCAGTACATCACAGAAACAACTGAAACAAAGATCTAAAAGCAGTTTAGCAGCAAACTTTGTGAAAACTAATATTCGAGTCATTCTCAAGACTTTTGGCCACGACTGTACTGTATAAGCGACACAGAAAGTCATTATTTTCTGTTTTTAAAACTCCCCTACATAAAATTTACATTTGGGCCAATTTGTCCAGCTATTTCTGTTGTTAAAATCACGGTCAATGGCGAGTTATTTTTCTGAAGCATCAAAAGATACAAAATCATCATGATAATTGGAGCTTTTGAACAGAAACTCACTTTTAACTTTTATTTTTGTGTACAAAGAGTTGAAAATAACAATATTCAAATTTAGATAAAATTTTCTTTAGACCTATTATGCATTATTAGAAATGATGAAGAATTTTAGGAGCATACCTGATCGATAACTGACAGGATGTCTGTGATCTTCTGGGTGGCTTCTCCTCCTTTCTTTTTCTGAAATTTTTGAGGAGCTGGGAGGAGAAATGATCAAACTGACCCATGCATTTGGACACCAAAGGAATTGTTGTAATCCTGCTGAATTCCACAGATATCTGATACAATTTCCAAAAAAAAAAAAAAAAAAAAGAGACAGGACATTGTTTCCTTACAAGCACTCACAGATAACATACACATTTACATATAGACAAACCTGAATTACATATAAAGTACTTCAAATCATAGTTTAGACTTATAACAACCTCGAAGTAATTAATCAGCTGACATGGCATTAAAGACAAACCTCTCGCACAGTAAAGAGTGCAGGCCATCTGTTCATGAATTCAGCAATGAAAGGTGAATCTTCACTTATAGGACTCTACAGGTTATGTTTCAAAGGGAGAAAAAGAATGCGAGTCACCAACGAATAATAATGAGAAATGAGAGAATATGGAAAACCTGCAAACTACTAAACTTAAAAGTTAAAACGTGTTAGACGACCAAACAAACAAGCTTACATTAAATAGCTAGATGTCATGTTAAATAAATGTCAAATATGCTTATTGCCATGTGTTTTCAGGGTTGTCAGGCTTGAATAATAACATTAGATATTAAGTAACTATGTGCTAACACCACCTTCTAAGATTAATTATTTAAGTTATTAAAACATGAACAGAAAACTGCTGTATTCGCACACAACAATCGGTTAAAATGAAGAAACAAGTCCTTACTAGCAATTTAATGTCATATTCAACTTTAATTTGGGTGATGTAATATATAACAAAGTTCAACAAGTATAAAATATCACACAAATGCAAATAACAAAAATGTATCTACAGTAACTATAATATTAAAGTAGACATGAGTAATGTGGCAACTGCATGACAATACTATACACAACACGGTATTACAAGTGAGTAATGATTCAAATGTTGTCAAAGCCTCAATATAAATGCATCAAAATGTTAAAATCTCACCTGTCTGTCCAAACATGTTCTCATTTCTCTGTTTTTGATTCTCAAAAAATGGCGCCGATCTAAATGAGCTGAAGAGCCACGGTTGTGGTTTGTTCCTTTCTGCGCTGTTTTCCAACTGCGCATGTGCAGATTTCACTCCACCTGTTGACCTTAATCACTTTCTTTAGACCAACAGATGCCATATTTCATTTAAATTCAATTTTTTTTGAGTGTACAGAAGCAGGCCAACGTTAGATACCATATATATTATCACATATAAAAATATGTACTGGTGAAAAAAAACAAATATCTGAGAAAAAAAAAATGGTGTTGACCTCCCTCTGTCAAAACGGACAAAACTGCAGGGAATAACACGCAGACAGAGTCAATTAACTTTGCGCATGTGTAGTTTGATGAGTCTTGCTCTTCTGTTTCTTTAGCGTTCATGATGGTGTCTCGCTACTGCCCCCTGCTGTATGTATGAAATGTTGACTTAACGTGAATAGTTTGTGATTAGACAACATATTAGGACTTTGTATGGTATGTTGAGACATAATTACGTAAACCTTAATCGAAAAAAAAAAAATTAAGTCAGCAAATCCAATTATTATGAGTATACTGAAATAATTCTATTATGTAAAGTGCACAACCTGCCTTGTTCATTTTTTTTTTTAGTGTACACAACCCCGGAAATGGAAAATGGTTTTGAAATTTCAATTAAATATGTAATGTCCAGATGCTCAATTGATAAAAATAAATGAATAAATAAATAAACAGGTCGAAGCCATTATGTAACCAGTTCATCTTAAATGGAATAAATAAAGGGAGACTAGATAAAGGTACGCAGCTGTTATCTCTGTATATGTGTATAATATTAAAGGGGAGTTTGGCCAGGGTGGCGTACACACTACAGACACTGCTAGAACATTCAGAGCAAAAATTACAGCAAAAGTCAAATCCTGTAAATGCCTGTAATCAGACAAATCAGTTTATAATTATTGATAGATACACTGTGATTAGTGATTAGATTTAATGCAAAATTTTAGGCAATCCAAATAAATAGCAATTAATATTTACCATTTTATTCATAAAAAACACATGCAAGACCAAACAGCTCATGTACTGTACATATACTGTACTATAGAGTGAGAATATAAAACACAAGAGGCGTTCAAGTCAAACTGGGTTAAAAAAAACTTCTCATGAAATTTCAAATTTCTCATGATTGAAGGTGTAAAATCTATTGAATAATAATAATAAGAATAATACAAAAAAAAAAAAAAACTCCTTCCATCCTCTGTCCTGTATTTCTGCTAGTAACCCTGTGTGACAATCAGCTCTCCTGGAACTCTGCTTAAACACTCAGATTAGTGGACTAGAACTAAGTGATGTGTAAATATTTCATGTCACAGTGCTGGTGAATTCTCTGTTCTGGTTGTTCAGAAAGTGTGTTTTTGTTTACATGTTTACTGTAATGCTCTCATCCTAATATGGTAACAATATAACATTTTCTATAGTGTCTGTGATCATAGAAATTAAAAAAACTCAATTGTTAACAGAGGAGACATTACTTCTTACACTGTCTGAAGTTTGAAGGTGACCACGGATTATGAAATATTAAAACTCACTACCATTCACTTCATAATCTGTGTAACAAATAGACTGCATCACTTTGACTTACACACTTATCTTTGATGATGTTTAGCCAACAGCTAAAGCTAGAAAAATGCATGAAGATGCAAACACAAGAACAGAAAACATGTTGTGCCACTTTTTTGTCTGTTCTAATAATGTTGAAGTGTCACTCCAGAGAAACATTCTGGTCTTAAAAACAAAGATGTAGGAAAGGTTCAGCAGACAGACAGAGCTGGAGACTCTTACACAGACACATTCAGAGCTCACAGAGACTCACAGACTGAGGGAAGAAGTTTATCAGGAAACAGTGATGAGTTTAATATATCAGAACCAGCAGCAGCTTTAGTTCACACTGCATGTAGGATTTTGGGATTTTGTTGGTGTTGGCAAAAATCCCACATGTCCCACATTTCCTAACATGGGATATTCACCAGTGTTTGATTTTGTGCTACTACAAACAAAGCCAGCAGTTAATTACCATCTGTTGCTGGAATCACACCAAACTCACAGAACAGTTACACACACAGTAGGAGTAGTGGTGAGAAACTGGTCTTGCATCTCAATAGTCCAGGTTCGATTTCCACCTCAGGTTCTATGTGCATGGAGTTTGCGTGTTCTCCCTGTGCTAGGTCAGTTTCCTCTGGGTGCTCCGGTTTTCTCCCACAGTCCAAAGACATTCAGATTGAATTAACTGGCATTTCCAAATTGCCCATTTTATATGTGTGTGTGCCCTGCGATGGCTTGGCACCTCATCCAGGGTGTTCCCCGCTTCATGCCTAAGTCTCCTAGCATAGACACCAGGTGCCCCAAAACCCTGTACACAGGATAAAGCAGTATAGACGATGAGTGAGTGAGTTGCTGAATATGTAAATAATAATTTCTCCCCACTGTAGACAGACAAATTGATATGAGGTTAAATTATCAACAGCACGATGAGTAAGATACTTTAGCTTGAACATGAACAGTGAACGATGTGTCATTAAAGTTTATGTTTATAAACTTTAATGACACACTGTTCATGTTTGTTACACAGTTACAGTCTCAAATGTATGCCTAAATCTGATAGGAATAGTGACAACAGGACATGGTGTAAGCTTATTATTAACTATGTAAGTGAACTATGAACGAGGGCAGGGCTCTCAGAGGGAAAGATCTCTCAGTGACTATAATGATAGTGAAAGTTCTTGACTCTGACCAACAGGCATTAATGAGCCATTAGACTGAATACAAATGTTTTAATTTGTCTGTGAGCCGCTGTGAAATGTGGACAGACTTCAGCTAAAGCAGCAGATCTGTTTATATGAGGAACAGAAAAGGTAAGAGGAGTTAGCATCATGCTAAAGTACATGTTAGTCACCAACGACTCAATAACCTGTTAAACTAATCCTCCAAATACACAGTGGAATTGTGCTTTCTAACCGTGTGTGTGTGTGAGTTAAGTTGTTTAAAAGGATGACTCTCTCTTTCTGTGTGTGTTTAGGATTTTATTAGTTTGAACTTAAAGGAACAGATAAAGATGGCGACTGCAAGCAGTGAGTTACATTTACAGAGATAAATTTATCTTTTTTTTTTTTTTATTAAAGATTTAACTAACTGTGCGTACATGCGTGCGTGCGTGTGTGTGTTTCTCTAAACAGATAAGTTTAACCTCATTGGTCCAAGTGGTACAGAGTGGTATAATCACTCTGCTGTGACTCTCTCGTGTCGTCTGTCTCCTGAAATCAGTGCTGTTAACATGGAGATCCGGTGGTTTAAGGGGACAGACTGTGTTTGTGTCTATAAGAGCAGACAGGTGACAGAGTGGAGAGGTTATGAGGGCAGAGTGAGTCTGTTCACTCAGGAGCTGGAGAGAGGAAACGTCTCCTTACAGCTGAGAGACTGTACACGGTCAGATAGAGGACATTACCTGTGTCAGGTCACTGATGGAGACAGAACAGAGGAGATTACATTATGGATAGAAAGTAAGTGTTCCTGAACTTCACACTGCATGAACTCAACATCATCTGTGGTTCTCATCTCAGTACATGAAACACACACTCAGTATCCAATATGAAGTTCAGTATACAGGGTTCTAATGTGGATTCGAGATTATTTTAGTTTAATAAATAGGAAGGCAAATTCCATTCAATTTTATTTGTATACCGATTTTAACAATTGTCATTGTCGTAAAGCAGCTTTACACAATCAAAAGAAATTATGGACGTTTGTATGAAATGTGAATATGCATGAATCAAAATGATTAAATACTGTAGACCCTGATGAGCAAGCTGAGGACGATGGTGGCAAGGAAAAACTCCTTGAGATGGCAATAGGAAGAAACCTTGGCAGGAACCAGACTCAACAGGGAACTAATCCTCATTCCTGAACATTATTTGCAAGACTATTCTATAGAAAAAGCTCCGCCCCCGGCTGTAGTTTGCATAATATGCGTTACTGACAAGCAGCCTGCATCCTTTGATCGAGGTAGGCGTGGCAGTTCGTAAGACACTAGCAGTTCGCTTAGATAGAGCAGCACAAGAACATTTAATGTTCTATACGTCAAACGTAGTATTTTAAAATTTATGCAAAATTTCACAGAGAGCCAATGCAGTGTGGATAAGATAGGGGTGATGTGCTCATATCTTCTGGTTCTAGTGAGCAATTTCGCTGCTGCATTCTGGACTAACTGAAGCTTGTTTATGCACCTAGTTAAACAACCAGACAGTAAGGCGTTACAATAGTCCTACCTAGAGGTGATAAAAGCATGTACAGGTGATAAAAACTAGTCATTTAAACTGGATCATTTATTGACAATATATTCCTTATCTTGGCAATATTTCTAAGGTGAAACTATGCTATCCTGGTTATATTATCTACATGAGCTTCAAATGAAAGTCTGGAATCTAAAATTACACCAAGGTCTTTTACTGTTGCACTGGATGGAAGAAAGCTATCTAAAGTATCAAAAAACTTGATTCTAGCTGCATGTGGTCCTATAACTAGAATTTCTGTCTTATTAGGATTAAGCAGGGAGGAAGTTAAATAAGATCCAATGTCTTATGTCCTTCATACATTGATCGACTTTATTAAGTCTGTTTTTCACTCTGAACAAGGCTTGTACAAATACTAATTAAGTAGTGTTTCTTTTTATATTATTTACCTACCAATCATAGATTGGCTCTATCGTTTTAGATTAGATTAGATTGTATTCGATTAAATTAAACTTTGTCATTTCATATGCACTCAAAAAAATAGCACTTTGGTTGTATATGATTCCACCGTGGACAGTGGTTCCACATGATTACACCACATTATCTTAACAACATTGGATGATGTTAAACGAACGTGAAATATTTGTGTTCATTTAATATGAACAGATAACTTTGATTGAACATTATTTAAATATTTCTATTTAACTCAATTTCTTTTGTTGAACTTCAACTATTCATGCTATACAAAATTTATTCCTTGATGTTAATCCTATATGTTTACATGAATTTCAATGAATCCCATTTAGTCATGGGTTTAATACATTTTTTCTTGTCAACAAGTTCCACACAAATGACTTTAGTAACCTCAACTAACATTTGTAAGGGCCTTTATTCACAACAACATTACTGTCACAAGCATTTTAATAACAATTGACATCTTTTGAAAAGCAGCACAGAAATTGAGAATATTATGGTCCAACAATACAAAAGACATACTTTACACAATATGCAACATATTCAATTTTTTTTTAGTTTTTCTTTTCCAACTTTTCTGTCAACTTTGACACATTTAAATAGGGGGGGGGTTGTGTTTAACAAAAAACAAACAAACAAAACATTATGAGACACACCTATGAGACGCGCACACATATATGCAAACTCTCCGTGCACACACACATATGAGATGCAAGCACACACACCTATGAGATGCACGCGGACACACCTACCTGTATGAGATGCACGCACATACACAACGTCTCCTTGTGCGCACACACACACACACACACACACACACACACACACACACACACACACACCTATGAGACGCGCACAAACAAGGGACTTCCTATCAGTCATTACAATATTCATTATAATTATTTTCGACGACAACACCATATCAACAGGACACAATAATTTAATTTTAATTTAATTAAGAAATATTTAGTATTATATAGACTAGTAATCTGTATGAATAAATAAATAAATAAATCTCCGTACATCTTGTAAATTAATCGAATCATTTATTCATAAGTTATAAACGTTTCAAAACGTTAGATATTTTAGTGTCAGTTTTTTTTCAATAAATATTCTATATTTAATGTCCGTAGCATGAAATTTCCACAGCAGCAGGGACGGGTATCCAAGGTGCTTATGTTACTATGGTAACGCATGTAGGAAGTGACGTTGCAGGATGTTCCGAATGGCGGAATTTTGTAGCGTGAAGTTCCCTTAACAGACATTCCCCCACATGGAGTAGAGTGTAGGGTGTAGGGAGTAGGGTGTAGGGTGTAGTAATTTCAATGTATATGGACTTGCCGATTCATTCTCTCTGATTAGTAGTAGCATTTTAAATAGACTGTTACTGGACAGTTTATAAGACAGCGAGTGGTTTATTTATTATCACCACAAAAGGATCCGACATATTAGCCACAGATTCCGTGCTTCAATTTTCTTTTCGCTAAACATCACCTGCGTTTTGTGCCGCTGCAATACTCAGACATTATGTGGACAGTTGGGAATATGCCTTGTGATTGAGCAGTGATGATCATTATACTGTCCTCCTCCGTCTTCTACACTGTCCAACAGCAGGCTGTTTACAAACCGCTACTACCAATCATGTAGTATGAAGCGACAAGTCCGTCTACACTGAAATGCCTTCCGGTTACACTGAGAATTTCATAGGTGTGTGCGCACGGAGAGTTTGTATATATGTGCGCGCATTTCATATGCAGTTGTGTGAGCAGTTAGTAGTATATATAGATGTGTGACTGTTTCATATACGTGTGTGTATATATATATATATATATATATATATATATATATATATATATATATATATAAAATATGTACTGGTGAAAAAAAACAAATATCTGAGGAAAAATCTTACCTTTTTCGGGTGTCGACCTCCCTCTATCAAAACGGACAGAACTGCAGGACGTCACGCGCGCAGGCGGAGAGTCATTAACTTTGCGCAGGTGCAGTTTGACGCGTCTTGCTCTTCTGTTTCATTAGCGGTTCATGACAGCTGGCATCTCGCTACTGCCCCCTGCTGTATGTGTGAAATGTTGACTTAACATGAATGGTTCGTGATAAGACAACGTATTAGGAATATGTATGGTCAAGTTGAGACAAAATTACGTTAACCTTAATCGAAAAAAAAAAACATTTTAAATCAACAAATACAATTATTATGATTATACTGAAAATAATGATATTATGTAAAGTGCACAACCTGTGTAGGTACAAGGCAATGATAAGCACAATAAGCTTTAAGAGGAAAGGAGCAGATTTTCCAAAAAGTAGATGAAAAAAAGGGGGTAAAATAAAAATAGAACTGCTCAGGATTTATGGAGAACACAAATCCATCTTTTCCAGATACGGATAGAAGCATGATTAAAAAATGGTGAACACATGGGGTATTTTCTTCAGCAGTTGTTTAGCTGAAATGAGAAAAAACACTCTAGGGATATTTAAAGGTTTACACAAATAAATAATGAATCTCTTGTTATATATGTGTTTTATTTTTGAAACTGTTACAAATGTAGCTGAGTAAAATCACTGTAGCAGCTATTCTGACTTAAAATGATAAAATGATAAGTTGTTCTCTTTGTATTTCATCTAACATTACATTTTTCTCTGTTGTTTCACATGACACCTTCAGCACGGGTAAGTAAATAACTCGACTTCACAATAAGGATAAACACAGATATTGTATACATTTATCACATGTGTAAGATTTGAATTCAGAAATCAAATAGAAACATAAAAACATTTTCAGATGAGTAAGTGAGATTCCACTTCCATCAGTCCACTTATTTCCCACAATGCACCTGTGTGTAACCCCACTGCACTGCAAAAATGTAGACAGAGACGTTTATCATATCAAGTAAAAGACACAACAAACACACCTATGAGATGCACATATAAAAGACACCACTGCCAGACTCCATCAGAATCTTATACAGAGTCATATAAGAATAAAAATATAACATTTCCCAGGATTCCTCTGTCCAAGTGTCCAAGTACAATATCAGCCTTTTTGCATTATTTTTAAAGTGTGACTCAGAATGATGTTCTTACTGAAACACACAGTGACATGACATTTCCTGACACTTCACAATAAACATGAATCAGAGCTTTAACAGTGTTCAGTGCTTGTAGACAGAATAATTGCCATCACTCGCTCTGCATAACAATCACACCATATTGTGAAAAAGCACTGAAGAGTTGACTCGGCCGAGCGTTTAGTCTCTTTAAGCTAACAGTAGTAAGCCATGTTAATGCACACAGCATAAAGACAACCTGACTGAACTGAGAACAGAAGTCCTTCACTTCATTTATAAAACTTCTATAATAGGAGAGAGGGATTTAGGAGTGAAAGAGAGAAAAACAGAACGAGATCACACATCTTCCCAAGTCTACTGCGACATATCATATGCTGTCGTAACCAATATATAGACGAGGCAGTAGCAAAGCACATCATTCTGTTATCTGTTCAGTTTTTTACATTGATAAATGCCTGTGTTTCTAATTAAATGCAGTGGGAATCTGATATTCTGTATATTCCTTTATGTACTACAATAGCACACAGATATATTACAGAATATTTAACTATAGATGTAAAATACACAGGGGGAAATGCACATATACTGACATACTGTATATTGGTAAATACATGCAGATATCAGAAAATAGTATTTTCCAATAAATCACAAGAATTTCACATGTGAGATCAAGAAGTTTCTTAAGGGTAACTAGCGGTATATTAGCACAATGCTACATTATACAGATTTACTGTGTGTGATGACTGATTGTTGTATAGTTTTCCTCTTTTTTTATTAAGACACACATCAGCTGTGTTTTAACCAGAGTAACAGTTACTTTCACATTTTCATATGGAACAATTCACATTTGTAATCATGCATTAAAACCTCACTCTCTATTATTTATTTTTTTACAGAAACTGAAAGGTGAGTATAAATCCTTTCTCTAATAATGATGTGTTGATGCTGCATGAATAATATATTTCTTGTGCAGATGAAATAGATTGGACTGTGCTGTGTGTTCAGAGTGCAATAGCACATAGATATATGAGCATCATGAGCATAGTGTAGTGAACACAACAGACTGTGATCGCTGGCAGAACATTCATCATGCTGTTGTCTAGTTTGTTGTTTATAATGCGCCGTATTGGGTTTAAATCAAACTTCACTCATGCACACACACATGAAACACTTGCATACATCAGTGGCGGCTACTGGTCTGTCAAATAGGGGAAGCTCATTTTCGGCCTACATCATAAAATTGTCTGTTTATTTAAAAGTAAATTCTGCCCTACATTCCTTTTCAAGAAAATGGTCTGTGACCCTGTTGTACCAACTAGGCGTCTTTTCCAGTGACTTGACCAGTGTCCTCTCAATGGCCAGCCAAATGTATGATGAAAATCAAGCAATTTCGCCAAGCAAATATAAAGAAATAGGTTGCAGCAGTTTTTATTTCGACTGAACTTCAGAAATCCGCAACGGGACTTCAGCGATTCCTTATACTGTAGTACAAAATTGCTGTCAGTCAAAAGGAGATGCAGTCTTTCGACAGACCCTCCAATCATCACGCAGAAGCTCGGCGTCCGGGACATAATCGCAGCGTTTATCCAATGACCATCTAGTTTCAAAGCACTGAAAAAAAAACGTTCAAAGCAGCCGCATTGAAGTCAATGGACGTTGGTCTTCAACAGGGAAATGCACTGTGACGCTATGGGAATTTTTAGACAATAAAATGTTAATACAATAGTACATAATTTGACCATTAATTTTGTGACATTATAGGGGAAGCTGAGCTTCCCTTGCAGTCTGAAAGAAATCGCACCTGGCATACATGTATATGAAACAGTCACACATCTATATATACTACTAACTGCTCAAACAACTACAAATGAAATGGGCGCACACACACTCACACACACACACACCCTATGAGACGCGCGCAAACAAGGGGAACTGTAACGGTTGTTGGGAACGAGTGAACAACAGATCTTCACTTTAGCGGGAAAGTCATTACAATATTTATTATAGTTATTATCGAGGACATATTAGCCACAAATTCCGTGCTTCAGTTTTTCTTTTCGCAAACCATCACCCATCGCTGCAATATTCAAACATCATGTGAACATCATGTGAACAGTTCTGAATACACCTTATGATTGAACAGGGACGATCATTATACTGTCCTACTCCATCTTCTAAACTGTGCAACAGCAGGCTGTTTAAAAACCACTAATACCAATCATAGGGAATGAAGCGACAATCCGTCTACACTGAGAAGCATGTATCATGTACAGTGCGCGCATCTCATAGGTGTGTGTGCCCGCATTTCATATGTAGTTGTTTGCGCAGTTAGTAGTATATATAGGTGTGTGACTGTTTCATGTATGTGTATGCAAGTGTTTCATGGGTGTGTGTGCATGAGTGAAGTTTGATTTAAGCCCTATACGGCGCCTCATAGTTACTAGTGTTCTACACACACACCTACTGAGAGCTAAAATGCTGAAGGTTCTTGTAATTTTATAGAAATAACTCCTTCATAACGTTACTGAGACTGACTAATAACACTGTAGTGTACACTGTCCAGCCTCCCAAAATGTTGCACACACTAATATATGATTTGATCATGAGCTTTGCTTATGGTGTGTACTGTAATTCTTGTGTACAAATGCTTCCTCGTGCTCACAGAGCCCAGCATATGTCCAGTATGTTCAGTACATTCAGTTAGATTATATTTTTTCCTGATTAGCCTCATTAACAAGTGGCAATGAGGCCACTGATAGTCACCCAGCTGTTTAGTTCCAATCCTGTGAACCCTGTGATTTCTGTTGTCATTTTTGTGACAATTGCCTTTTTTAATGATGCAACTTCTCCAAGTGTTAGATATCTGACCACGGTCATTCATGCTATTTTCAGATCATATTTTTTCCATGAAGTTTACTGTTTTTTGTTTACTGTTACTTTAGTGAAAGAAGTGAGTTAGATAGTCCTCAATAGATAATAGTGTAATGACGCGGGTCTCACGAGGGGCAGAACCACGCATAAATACTCTGCGCTGTTCATTCCGCAGAGTCTGAACAGACAGAGGTACGGCAATTCATAAACGCAGTTGCCAGGCAATCAGTGTAAATGTGCCATATCTGGTGGCATGTTTATTTAAGGGTCTTGATACCGCCGCACTGCATGTGATCATTTAGGTAGCACCGGTACGTTATCAGGGCCGAAAGAAAGAAAGAAACAGAAAGAAAGAAAAGAGACAGACAAAGCACACTCAAGAGCAAGGAAGAGGCACAGCCTCTGTCTTTCTAAGACACCAGCGAGACAGAGAATGAGAGAAAGCGACACGGTATCCTTTAAGCGTGTGCTCTCAGGGTAAATATAAAAGTAAAAATCACAGAATTTCTCTCTCATAAATCCTTGGGTAAGAGCATAGGCCCCGAGAGGATAAAATGAAAAGCTTTATTTTTAGTTACCAGAGCCCTGTCTGGTCTCGCCTACAGTAGAGGGCAGAGCTCTGATTATTTTTGCGTTTTCAGTTTTCTTTTGTTTCCCTTTCAGTTTCTAATTAATAACCCCATGTTGATTTATACATGATGCAGCTCTCCAATCCGCATGCAAATGACATGCACGGGAAGGCCTGTTTGGAGATATGGAGCATGGAGTTATTAATTAGAAACTAAAAAGAAAAGGAAAGAAAACTAAAAATATAACATGAACATAGCTCCTCCATCTCTCACCAGCAACCTCTCTACTAATTTCACCTGTGAGATTGCTGGCTCTCACATCAAAACATCAACTTCATCATCGATGAACATCGACTCCACACTCTCCTTTCAGTCTTGCATTAAATCTGTCACTAAATCTGCATTCTTCCATCTACGTCGCATTGCCCAACTGCGTCCCTTCATCAGTACCAAAGATGCGGAAACTGTCATCCATGCATTTGTCTCATCATGCATTGATTTCTGTAATGCCTTTTTCACTGGTTTACCTGCCAGCTCCATCTCTAGGTTACAATATATTCAAAACTCTGGGGCTAGAATACTGACTCATACAAAACGCTCTGCTCATATAACCCCGATCTTGTTTGATCTCCCCTGGCTCCCAGTTAACTACCCCATCAAATTTAAAATTCTTCTCCTTGTTTTTAAATCTTGAAATGGCTTGGCTGCCTCTTATCTCAATTTGCTTGCCCCCTACATCCTGTCTCGCTCACTATGTTCTTCCGACTCTGGCCTTCTTGTTGTCCCTCGGTACCGCCTATCTTCAATGCGGGGCAGATCATTTAGTGTTATTGCACCTAAGCTCTGGAATTCTCTGAGCTGTGGAATTCCACACTCTCTCCGTTCTGTTAATAACATCTCAGCATTTAAATCTCTACTCAAAACTTGTTTTCTGAATGTTACAGCTCGCTTTGTATGTCTGTCTCCTAGTTTTTTTTTTTTTTATACTTCAATGTCTGCTTGTCTCCATTTTTCTATTCATTGTAAAATGTCCTTGAGCTCTGGAAAGGCGCTATATAAATAAAAATGATCTCCGAAATTCATCGGAGCTCTGGAAAACCAAAAACACACCTTATATCCTTTCGGGGCATTCGCACTTACCGAAGATGTGTGTCTTTGGCACTGTGTGCCAATCCTTTACTAACTGTCGCGCTGGCTTGTTGTAAGGAACAAGGCTCTGTCTTTTGCCTTTGTCCTTTATGACTTTGGCCCCAATACTTTTACTAGTGTCACCTAATTGCAGAAAGTGCACAGGTATCAGCATTTACACTGATTGCCTCTGCGGCAGCAACGCTTGGAAACCCCGTGTCTAGATGACCGCGGCTCTGCCTGTTCAGAACTCCAAAGGGTAGTAACCTGTCCGTTTTGATTGGTGCAGAGTATTTTCAAGTGGATCTGCTCCTTGTGAAACCCACGTGGTTACAGTGATTCAGTAAATTTGTTTCTTAGGAGTTAATATAATAAAAGCTTAAAGAGATTTAACAAAAACAGCAGTTTCATGAATCTCAGCAAACTTTTTGTATCTTTGTCAGATCTTCAAGAAAAAGACATCTGGGTTTGTCAGGTGAGGAAACATACTTATTTATTAACTGATTTATTAACTGTTAACAAACTATTAATGTTAATAAATCTCTTACTTGTGCTATCATAAAACAAAATTCATAAATTATAAAAATTTTATTACCCAGTGATGGGTTACCATGGTAACAGCCGACACTGATGATCAGAAAAACTGTCACACAACTGACACATTGAATAGAAACATGGACATTGAACTGTTTGTTAATGTTATAAATGGAGTTGAATGGCAGAATACAAGTACAGATCTTTATTTAATATAGTAAAGTTTTACCTTTATGTAAAATCTAACACAAGTGAATTATGGCTGTGGCTCGGCTACAAACTCAAGGCTAATGCTTAGATTCCTGCTAATGCTAAAGCTTATACAAGCAAACAAAAAGCAATACATTAGAATTCAAACAGAAGACATTGAAACACAGACTTGAAATAGACTAACCAACTAAACAAGTGTCATGGTCTAGGTGGTGGTACTGGCCGGCTGATGTACTTGCCGTGGACATATACACACATGGACAAAATTGTTGGTACCCTTCGGTCAATGAAAGAAAAACTCAATGGTCACAAAAATAACTTTAATCTGACAAAAGTAATAATAAATAAGAATTCTATGAATGTTAACCAATGAAAGTCAGACATTGCTTTTCAACCATGCTTCAATATTATAAAAAAAATTACCTCATGGAACAGGCCTGGACAAAAATGATGGTACCCCTAACTTAATAGTTTGTTGCACAACCTTTTGAGGCAATCACTGCAATCAAACAATTCCTGTAACTGTCAATGAGACTTCTGCACCTCTCTGCAGGTATTTTGGCCCACTCCTCATGAGCAAGCTGCTCCAGTTGTTTCCGGTTTGAAGGGTGCCTTTTCCAGACAGCATGTTTCAGCTCCTTCCAAAGATGCTCAATAGGATTGAGGTCAGGGCTCATAGAAGGCCACTTTAGAATAGTCCAATGTTTTCCTCTTAGCCATTCTTGGGTGTTTTTACTGTGTGTCTTGGGTCATTGTCCTGTTGCAAGACCCATGACCTGCGACTGAGACCCAGCTTTCTGACACTGGCCAGCACATTTCTCTCTAGAATCCCTTGATAGTCTTGAGATTTCATTGTACCCTGCACAGATTCAAGACACCCTGTGCCAGATGCAGCAAAGCAGCCCCAGAACATAACAGAGCCTCCTCCATGTTTCACAGTAGGGACAGTGTTCTTTTCTTGATATGCTTCATTTTTCTGTCTGTGAACATAGAGCTGATGTGCCTTGGCAAAAAGTTCCATTTTTGTCTCATCTGTCCATAGGACATTCTCCCAGAAGCTTTGTGGCTTGTCAACATGTAGGTTGGCATATTCCAGTCTGGCTTTTTTATGATTTGTTTTTAACAATGGTGTCCTCCTTGGTCGTCTCCCATGTAGTCCACTTTGGCTCAAACAACGACGGATGGTGCGATCTGACACTGATGTTCTTTGAGCATGATGTTAACCTTGGATCTCTTTATAAGTCTTTCTGGGCTCTTTTGTTACCATTGGGATTATCCGTCTCTCTGATTTGTCATCAATTTCCCTCCCTTGGCCACGTCCAGGGAGTTTGGCTACAGTCCCATGGATATTAAATTTCTGAATAATATGTGCAACTGTAGTCACAGGAACATCTAGCTGCTTGGAAATGTTCTTATAGCCTGTACCTTTAACATGCTTGTCTATTATTCTCTTTCGAATCTCCTGAGACAACTCTTTCCTTCGCTTCCTCTGGTCCATGTTGAGTGTGGTACATACCATGTCACCAAACAACACAGTGACTACCTTGAGCCCTATATATAGACCCACTGACTGATTACAAGATTGTAGACACCTGTGATGCTAATTAGTGGACACACCTTGAATTAACATGTCCCTTTGCTCACATTATTTTCCGTATTTTCTAGGGGTACCATCATTTTTGTCCAGGCCTGTTCCATGAGTTTATTTTTTTAAATAATTCTGTTGAAGCATGGTTGAAAAGCAATGTCTGACTTTCATTGGTTAACCTTCATAGAATTCTTATTTATTATGACTTTTGTCAGATTAAAGTTATTTCTGTGACCATTGTGAGTTTTTCTTTCATTGACCGAAGGGTACCAACAATTTTGTCCACGTGTGTATGGCAGAAAATGTCTTATTTACAAAAGAAATATATACTCAAAAACAGACACAAACAAATAAAGGAACCAAAACAAACCCAAACTAAAACTAGGTCTCAGGAAAAACACAAGACTAAGAACTAACACAGGGAACTGAGTGCCAACACAGGGAACTGAGCGCCAACACAGGGAACTGACAGAAGGAAACATGGAGCTGGAGCTAACTAAAGACACATAGGGGAACTAGAGACAAGACAGGAGACAGGACTGGACAGGGTTAAACAGTAGATGAGAAAAGACATGGGACAGGACTAGAGACGAGACAAGACATGGGACAAGACTAGAGACAGGACGGGTTAGTAGCTATATGGAGACGCTGGATGCTGACCTAACCAGGTTAGTATCTAATGGAGTTAGTGGCTAACCGGGTTAGTACTGACCTAATAGGGTGGACTGAACACAAAAGGAAAGGCACACATGACGCTATTCCAAACTAGCGGCTAACCTACTAGCGACCAAAACCACTAGCAGTCAATCCCACTAGAGGCTAGCCTACTGGAGGCTAACCATCCTTGGGGCTAACCCTACTAGCAGCTAAGGCCTACTAGCAGCTAAGGCCTACTAGCAGCTAAGGCCTACTAGCAGCTAACCTTGCTAGCAGCCAATCCCTCATGTGGCTACACAAATCTAAACAGATAAGGGACACCACAGACAGAGAACTACACAAGAAGGCCGACACTGGGGAGACACAGAACAGTACTTACACAGGAGGAGACACAGCCTAACCAAAACACTGAACAAGGCAGCTCCATGAATCCACTAGAACAAGGAACATACAGAAAACAAAACTAGAGCCCTCTTGAAAACAGGTTAAACAATATAACTAAAATCTAAAACTCAAAGAAACAAAAAGGAATGCCCACATGAAGGTATATAAGGCTATAGATATATACACAAACAATGCTCGACCCAGTTTCCCAGAACAAACTGCTGTTTATAAGATGTTTAATAAGCCACCTCGGTTCAGGTGAGCCCTATCAACTGACCGAGGTGCCTTCTGGGAAACTGAGTCGACAAACGAAAACTACAAAACAGACAGAAACAGGCGGTGACCTCTAGTGGAGGTTCCTAACAACAAGGTGCAGGTGATTAAAATTAACAACACGTGACTGACATGTGAGGTGCAGTGCACACTGGGAACTGAAGTCTGGAAAAAAACATGAACATGAAAGTCCTATA
The DNA here is from genome assembly GCA_013621035.1 of Clarias magur. NCBI lineage: Eukaryota > Metazoa > Chordata > Actinopteri > Siluriformes > Clariidae > Clarias > Clarias magur. The sequence continues at coordinate 352,352 of QNUK01000125.1, read as the reverse complement.
GAACATACATAGAACAGGAACACACAGGGAAAACATAACACTTAACAATTTTCTGTGATTACTGGTGTTATATTTGTTGATATGATTGTAAACACTTTGTTTAAACATAAACAAAATAAGTGATAAAGCAAGAAAAACAAGCTAAATAAATGACTACACTTATACATATTGAAGTCCATCTGCAAACTTTGTCTTAAATTCCATTTATAGAGACATAAAATGGTTTTACTCACTCACTCACTCACTCACTCATCATTTATACCGCTTAATCCTGTATTCAGGGTCACGGGGGGCCTGGAGCCTATCCCAGGAGACTTTGGGCACAAGGCGGGGTACACCCTGGACAGGGTAAAATGGTTTTAATGCATATTTAATTTAATATGAGGATCTGTGTAGAAACCCAACACCAGGAGCAACATGCATTTACTTAAGACCGTTTAATTAAAATCATTAGGGCAAATTTATGTCACTTCAGAGAACAACTATATGAAATACTCTCAGTGTCTGGGAATTGTGTTGTGTGTTGTGGTCATGGCTGACTGATGGTCATAAAAACAATAAATCAGTCAATTTAGATTTTGATGCATACATACATTAATATATTGCATTATTATGTTATGCTAAAAACAAACAAACAAAAACATCCCAACATTTGATTATTCTGGGTAGGGGAGGACGTTTATCACTCCTGTAATGATCAGCTTTTTAGTGATTGCATTAAACCTCAGTGTGTCACTAAATACAATATCAGTTTAAATCAGCCTCAATTAGCTCAGTGCATAGTGTTAGTAATATCGTCTCTCAGTGAGTCTCTCTCTCTCTCTCACACATACACACACACACTTCATGTTTATTTAACACTTTATTTACATTCACACTAATTTATTCTCTACCACAGAGTGACAGAAAATGGACAAAAGATGAGAGAAATAAAATGGAGTGCTTTGCTCTATGTGTTGGTGAGTGTTGAAGCAGTTACAAAAGTAAAACCACCTGTGTTAATTTGTACAGCCTGAAGTGGATTAGTCCCTAAGCTAATTAAGCTAAGCATGCAGTCTGAAATTCACAACAAAGCATTATTTACATCATGTGCAAGTTTAGGGGACTTACTGTAAATGCAAAAGAAGGATGACTGTGAATGCTATTGGAAAAAAAAAATACATCAGTCATGTAAATTACATAAAGCCCTACAGATACTGAAAGGAATTTACAAAATACAATTTATAAATATAATTTTTGCATTCATTATTTTTTATGAATAGTTGTGAATATATCAGTAAAAGGATGCTGGAGTGAAATTGCCTAGCAGGAGGTCTAGAAGAAGACCAAACAGATTTATGGAGAATATTTATGGATGTAGTGAGGGTGGACAGGTGATGTGAGAGAAGAGGATGCAGAGGATAGGGTAGGATGGGGGCAGATACACATTATCTCTGTAAAGTGTACACATTATCTCAATAAATTATTATTTTTTGTTTACTATTTTAAACTGGAAGAAACTGAAACTGAGCTAAAACGCACTAAACTGGAACTGGACAGCACGTCTAAATCACTGCAACATAAAGACCAACAGGTGGAGGATTATAAAAGACAAATAGAGAATAAAGATACAGAACTGAGAAACAGAGAGAAAATCATGGAGGAGAAAGACGCACAACTCAAAGATAGAAATACAACACTAGAGAAGACGAGTAAAGAGCTAGAGGAGAGAGACAGAGCTCTACATGAGAGAGATCAACAACTGAAACTGAAAGACACACAGATACAGGAGACACAAATACAAGTGGAGGAAAAGGAGAACAGACTTGTGGAGAAGGAGAAAGAATTAAATGAGAAAAATGAAAAGCTGAAGATTCTAAAAGAACGTTTAGAGACTAATGAGAAGACTCTTTCTGAGAGAGACGCAGTGTTAATGGAGACAAATAATAAACTTCAACATGCTACTGAACAAGTTAAAGAGAAAATCTCACAACTGGAGAATATGAACAAACTGCTGAGTGAGAAAGAAACACAGCTGAAGAACACAGATAAAGAGCTGGAAACCAGTAACAATAAACTGGAGACACTGGGACAGGAGCTGCAGGACAAGAAGAGACAACTACAGGAGATGATGATCGTACTGGAGCAACAGAAAACTGAGTTACCAGAAAAAAACAAACAGCTTCAGGAACTGAAAGATCCAGAATCCTTAGACCCCAGCAGAAGAGGAAACAGCAAAGACTTGTTACCTTCAATAAGTGAGTAATTGGTTACATTAAAATATAATTTAATTAAATAAGTTAATTAAAAGCTATAATTATTTTTAAAAAATGTAAGGTACTGTGCTTTTTAAAAGGTTGGCTCTTTAAATATTAAATCATATGTAAGAACATGAAATGTAAAACATTAATCTAATGAGATCATCTGTCCTGTTCTAACAGCTTCTAATGTTTCCTAGTGAGTGGAGAGACTCAGGACTCAGCAGCACCAATCAGGAGAAGAAAAAGTATGGAGGGACTTCGTCCATCATGTAAGTGATTAATGTTTGTTAGTGCATGATCAGTGTTTAACTAAAGTCTTGTTTAGGGTTAAAAAAGATGAGTATAAAGAAACATGTAATTTAAAAGGGTTTTATTTCAAATTAAAAGGACTTTCCAGATTATTTTATTAATGGTCCAGCACTTTACTCAAGGGAACAATATAATAACCACAATGTAGTAAATGATTTTGTATTAAATTATTCAATTCTTGTTCATTTTCAGTAGCAGAACTGAGGCTGGTGCTGCTGGGGAGGACGGGGTCTGGGAAGAGTGCAGCAGGAAACACCATCCTGAGCAGAGAGGAGAGGAACCAGGCTGCTACATCTACAGCTACATCTACATCCACCCAGCAGAGTGAGAGCACACAGGGGGAGGTGGCTGGGAGGAAGGTGACTGTGGTGGACACTCCTGACTGGTTCTCTCCTGGACTCTCTCTGGAGAAGCTGAGACAGGACTTTGAACTATGTGTCCAGCTGTCTGCTCCAGGGCCCCACGCCTTCCTCCTGGTCATAGCTGTAAAGCAGCCTACAGGAGAGGAGAGAGGGATGCTGGAGAAAATGGAGGACATTTTTGGAGAGAGTTGTTGGAGAAACACCATGATCATATTCAGTGTTACTGATGAACTTCAGAAGAAGAACATTGAGGAGTTCATCCAATCAGGAGACGAGGAGGTCCAGAGACTTGTAGAGAAATGTGGGAACCGTTTTCACTGTCTCAACATAAAGGAAAGTGGAGATGGTTCTCAGGTCTCAGAGCTGCTGGAGACGATAGAGAAGATGGTGGAAGAAGGCAGAGATAAATTCTACAGCAGTGAGATCTACCTGGAAACAGAATCTCAGATTAGGGTGATGGAGACTAAAATTCTAAAGAAAAGAAAAGAGATGAGGAGGAGAGATGAGATAGAAGTAAAAGAAAAACTAGAAAAAATGGTGCAGGACTCTCTGAGAAAGATAGATGGAGTAATCCAGGAGCATGAAGGAGACATTAGTGAACTGAATGAGCGAACAACGGAACTAGAGAAAAAGATGAAACAAGAGACAGATGAAGAAAAAAGGAGACAACTTGAGAGGGAGCTGGAACGAGAAAAACAACGAAGGACAGAAATGGAAGAAAATGTGAAGAAACTAAAAGAAAAGAGAGAGAGGGAGAGGAGAGAGATGGAGGAGAGGCACCAACAGGAGATGGAGGAGATCAGGGAGGTGTATGAAGGAGAGGTCAGGATGGAGACAGAGAGAAACCTCATGAAGATCATCCTGCCTGAACTCCAGAGAAACATTTTGTCCTTAAAAACAAAGATGCAGGAAGAGTTCAGCAGACAGATGGAGGAGAAGAACAGAGAGCTGGAGACTCTTAAACAGAAACTCTACAAGGTCACAGAATCACACAGTCTGCTGAGTGAAGCATACCGTATAACTGTGTTAAGTTTACCAGAAACAACAGAGTGACTTGAGAAATGAGACTTTCTATTAGACTGGTGTACATGGATCTCACAGGGGTGCAAAGTACAGTCAACTTTCAGGTCCCAAGACTAGATTAAATGTAAGGAGAGTAGGAAATGCATTTGCCAAAAACCTGTGACAAAGCAAATCTGTGTATGTCCTGTGCACCCTAACAGGAGCAGCTAAAAAATGAAGAGCAACAGTGTGACTAGATCCTGATTTTATACCATGTGAAGTACCTCACTGGCACATTAATCTATGTTAAATACTGTATACTATTGTCAGGGGTAACCCCTAGAGGGCACCTAGCACCCAGAGCTTTGTTTGTAGTTTCTTTTGTGTTTAACTTGATTTCCTTTCATGCAGCTCGGTCAGGTGACATGGGCGCTCATCTGAACCGAGTTAGTTATTAGTTTCTTTATAAATAGGTTGTTTAAGTTCCAGTTTTTGTCTTGCATCTGTTAAGTTAACCTCGTAAATGTCGATCATGTTTAGTTGTGTCTCCCGTTACCGTTGTATGTGTTTTAGTTTCATTTTCATTTAAAGTATATGTGTTTGTTTAATTTCCCTGGTTTTTGTGTTCAATAAAACATCGTTTCCTTTACCACCTGGACCTCTGCGTTTATGCCTCGCATCCCAAAACATGACAACTATACATATATTCCTGTTACAATTTACTTCTGGTAAACCTGTAGAACTAACTGTTCTATAAATATTTAATAGCACAGTGCAGGAGAATTCTCTGTTCTAATAGTTCAGAAAGTGTGTTTTCTGACTGCAGCCCAGATCATTGTTTATATTTTTATTGTAATTTTCTAATTCTAAAATGGTAATAACATAACTCATTATCCACAGTGTTTGTAATCATAGAAATAAAAAAAAGTGTTCATAATCAGGAGAGAAATGACATCCTATACTGTCACTACACTCACTACCTACTAATCTACAAAGATGCAAACACGAACTGAAATAATGTTTTAGTAGTGTCGCTCCAGAAAAAAATCAATTTTAAGATACAGTGGAACCTCGGATTGCAAGTAACTCAGTTTACGAGTGTTCCGCAAGACAAGCAAAAATTTTTAATAAATTTTGACTTGAAAAACGAGCATGTCTTGGTTTACGAGTGACGAGTTTTTTAACACACACACACACTCCCTCGCCTTTACACCCCCTCTCCCCGGCTTCACACAGACACACACACTCTGCTCTACACAGAAACTCTGCTCTGTCGCAATTATTTTCAAAGGTAAGGTGCTGGTTCGTTTGTTTGTTTTTTCTTAACTTTACAGCAGAGGTTAGTCTGCGCTCACTCAAGTGTCATTAGAGAGATTTTCACGTTAAAACAGTGGTTCCGTTGTGTGTGTGTTAGTTGTGAAACTTAAAAAGAGAGGTGGGGGGAGGGAGGAGAAATTTTACTGTGTAAGACAAGGCGAGGGAAGGGGTTAATTCCACACACACAAACACATACACACACAAATACACAATGCCTGCACGCACAAACGGAAACACTTATCTGTTGGTATTTATTTTAACTTTTTTTAAAGGTAAAGTGCAGGTTAATTTGCTTTATTCTTACTTAATATGTTGTATTAATTATTTTTCTGTATTAATTTTTTTTGGGCTGTGGAATGAATTATTTGAGTTTTTAATATTTCTTATGGGAAGATTTGATTTGGTTACAAGTGTTTTGGAATACGAGTCCACTTCCAGAACAAATTATGCTCGTAATCCAAGGTTCCACTGTACTACTTTTGACGTATAAAGCATTAAATGGTCTCGCGCTAGTCTCGAACTGCTAGTGTCTTACGATCCGCCACGCCTACTTCGATCAAAGAATGCAGGCTGCCTGTCAGTACCACGTATTATTAAAACTACAGCAGGGGGCAGAGCTTTTTCTTACAAAGCCCCAAAGTTATGGAATAGTCTTCCTATTAATGTTCGAGACTCAGACACAGTCTCAGTGTTTAAGTCTAGGCTAAAAACCTATTCATTTAGCCAAGCATTTTTGTAAATAGATTAACCTTAGGTAAAGGAGCAGATCTGGGGGACTCATGGACGTAGAGTATTCTGGTGAACTGGTATATTTAGATGCTGTCTTCCCCACTCTCATTGTTCACTCAGGTTTGTTGACGGTGAGGTGATTGGTTGCTTTACATCTCAGTTCCCCCTCATGTCTGTGTTTCCTTCTGGCTCTTCCCTTTCAGTTATGCTCTAATAGTTAGTCCTGCTGGAGTCCCTGCTTGCACTTTGCACTAAATATACATTCACCTTATACATGTCTGACTGTGACCATACCTAACTGCCATCTCTCCTTCTCTTTTGCTCTCTCTTCTTCTGCTCTCTGCTCTCTCCTCTCTCTCTCTCCCTCTCTCCTTTTCCCTCTCCCTGTCTGTCTGTTGAGCTATACATTTCGCTGCTGAGTTGCCAGTGATCCAGACCCCTCTGTCCTCTGGACCTGTCTAACTCGTCCTGGAGTCGTGCTTCTGGTGGGAAATCTCATCGCATGAATGCCCCATGTGGTCAAACTGGACTCCTTTTAATTTAATTAAACACATCTCCGGTTATACTTCCAGTCTTACACAGTGTTATGCAGATCAATCCCTGCCATCCATTTCACCCAGATGAGGATGGGTTCCCCTGTTGAGTCTGGTTCCTCTCAAAGGTTCTTCTTATTACCATCTCAGGGAGATTTTCCTTGCCACCGTCGCCCTCGGCTTGCTCATCAGGGACAATCTTAATCAAAATGATAAGATTGTCCCTGATGAGCAAGCCGAGGGCGACGGCGACATTTTGATTCATACACATTCACATTTCATACAAACTTACTTCTTTTGATTGTGTAAAGCTGCTTTGCGACAATGTCAATTGCTCTACAAATAAAACGTCAATGAGTTGAATTGAATTGAATTGAAGATTCTAAAAGAACGTTTAGAGACTAATGAGAAGTGTAAATAGAAACAAATAATAAACTTCAACATGCTACTGAACAAGTTAAAGAGAAAATCTCACAACTGGAGAATATGAACAAACTGCTGAGTGAGAAAGAAACACAGCTGAAGAACACAGATAAAGAGCTGGAAACCAGTAAAAACAAACTGGAGACACTGGGACTGGAGCTGCAGGACAATAAGAGACAACTACAGGAGATGATGATCGTACTGGAGCAACAGAAAACTGAGTTAGCAGAAAAAAACCAACAGCTTGAAGAGAAAGAGAGACTTCTAACTGAGAGAGAGACACAGCTAAAGAAGTGAGACAAACAGCTTCAGGAGAAAGGCAGACTTTTAGACGAGAAACCAATGCAGGTGCAGGAACAGAAAAATCCAGAATTATGAAACCCCAGCAGGAGAGGAAACAGCAAAGGTTTTTTTCCTCCAATAAGTGAGTAAAGAACACTAGTTTAGGGGTAAAAGAGACTTGTATAAAGAGATTCAGCAGCAGAGATTTAGACATTTATGTTTATAATTACATGACAGTCAAAAGATCAATATTGTGATACTGGCATAAAACATAACGTAACAGTAATAATTACTGTAAAATGTGATCACATGTTAGATTTCACCTCCAATGATTAGTAGTGATTGGAGTCACTAGTGGGTGGGGCTTATATATTATTATAAAAAATTTACATATATTATTGTCAAAAACAACACTTGTTAGTTACTATGAAAATATAAATAAAATATAAGTTAAAAGATGTTGGTTTCCAGATTTCATCATTATGTCCTAACCGTCCACCACTGTACTTCAGAGAACAATGTAGTAACACAGTGCAGTAAGTGATTATGTATTAAATTATTTATTCATGTTCATTTTCAGTGGGTGGCGAATCATCTAGTCCACATTCTCCAGTGTCGGTTCCTGTAGCAGAACTGAGGCTGGTGCTGCTGGGGAGGACGGGGTCACAGCAGGAAACACCATCCTGAGCAGAGAGGAGAGGAACCAGGCTGCTACATCTACAGCTACATCTACATCCACCCAGCAGAGTGAGAGCACACAGGGGGAGGTGGCTGGGAGGAAGGTGACTGTGGTGGACACTCCTGACTGGTTCTCTCCTGGACTCTCTCTGGAGAAGCTGAGACAGGATGTGGAACTTTGTGTCCATCTTTCTGCTCCAGGACCCCATGCTTCCTCCTAGTCATACCTGTAAAGCAGCCTACAGGAGAGGAGAGAGGGGTGCTAGAGAAAATTGAGGAAATCTTTGGAGAGAGATGTTGGAGAAACACCATGATCATATTCAGTGTTACTGATTAACTTCAGAAGAATTGAGGAGTTTGTCCAATCAAGTGATCAGGAGGTCCAGAGACTTGTAGAGGAATGTGGAAATAGATTTCACTGTCTCAACATTAAGAAGAGTGAACTTGGTTCCCAGGTCTCAGAGCTCAGTTTGGAACCAGGAAACATCTGAAATCTAAACAACTGTGTCTAATAAATTTAAGTATTTTTAAGAGCTCTTGTGTGTGCATGACATCTTGAAAATATATGGAGGTGATAAAGCATTTTCTCCCCCAAAATATTACCCTCAAATATTGTTGCATGTTTAAATGTGGGTGTCCCATTCATTTTTTGTTTGAATTAGCAATGGCAAAGACAAAAACATGTGCTGAGGATGTGCTGACCTCCACAACATGGCACAGTAGAATATTCCCCCTCCTCTTCTCCTGAGTATCAGATTCACACCCTCATCTGTCTCTCAACCTGATTGCCAAAGGGCACACACACACACACACACACACACACACACACACACACACACACACACACACACACACACACACACACACACACACACACACACACACACACACACACACCACACACACACACACACGCACACACACACACACACACACACACACACACACACACACACACACACACACACACACACACACACACACGTGCACACGCACACACACACACACAAACACATATAAAAACTGCATAAAAACCACACTAAGTGTTAGCTGTTGAATTCACCCACCCCTCCATGTCTCGGCGATTCTCTACCTTCCTCTTGCCGCCACATACAGGAGCTGAAAATCTTTATAGTAAAACATTACAACCAATGACATGAAGCTCATCTGATCTACAAAGTTACAGTGTGACTTTTACTCTTCATCTGATGTCTGAAGCTGTTCACTTTGTAACAATAATTCTACTTAAGAGTTGCCCTATGTGTATACTGACTGTATGTTATAACTGACCAGAGTTACTAGTGCAATGCTAGACAGAAGCATATAGTATTAATAAAGAACATAAATTACATTTAAAAATGAGAGAAATTAGGTTAATGCAGTGCAGCCAGTGATGTACACTTTAATATATAACAAAGTGACAATTTGAAAGGTATTAATTGTTCAAAGACTAATGACTTCATACTAAATATTAAACTGGAACTAAAAGGCATGAAATAACAAATTGACCAAAAATTGTCTAGACTACATTCTCCAGTGTCAGTAGAGGGAGGATGGGGTCTGGGAGGAGTGCAGCAGGAAACATCATCCTGAGCAGATAGGAGAGGAACCAGGCTGCTACATCTACAGTTACATCTACATCCACCCTGGAGAGTGAGAGCACACAGGCAGAAGTGGCTGGGAGGAAGAACTCTGTGTCCGTCTGTCTGCTCCAGGACCCCACACCTTCCTCCTAGTCATACCTGTAAAGCAGCCTACAGCACAGGAGAAATGGATGCTGTAGAAAATTGAGATTTGTAGGGAAAGATGTTGGAGAAACCATGATCATATTCAGTGATACTGATGAACTTCAGTGGAAGAGCATTGAGGACTTTATCCAATCAGTAGACCAAAAGGTCCAGAGACTTGTAGAGAGATTGTGAGAACATGTTTCACTCTTTAAACATTAAGGAGAGTGGAGATGGTTCTCAAGTCTCAGAGCTGCTTGAGAAGATAGAGAATATTGTGAAATGAAGCAGCAGTGAGATCTACCTGTACTGTAGATGTAGAATCTCAGATTAGAGCAGTGGAGACAAAGATCCTGAAGGAAAGAAATAAGAAAAGAATAAGAGAGGAGATAGAAGTGAAGGAACAAAACTATATACAGTAAGAAGGTGCAGGACTCTCTGAGAAAAAATATATGGAGTGATCCAGGAGTGTGAAGGAGTCATCCAACAACTGAATGAGTGAACAAATGAACTTGAGAAACAAGAGAGAAAAGAAGAGAAAAAGAGAGAACTTGAGAGGAAGCAGTAATGGAAGGACAGAAATGGAAGTAAAGAAACTAAAGGAAAATATAGCAAGGGAGAAAGGAGATATGGAGAAGACACACCTACAGGAGATGGAGGAGATCGGGGGGTCTGCTGATGTCTGCTGATGTTTCCAAGTAGCAAATAGAATGCTCGCAATGAGCTGAGTGATATACAGTGCCCTCCATAATTATTGGCACCCCTGGTTAAGATGTGTTAAACGCCTTAAAATAATTTCAGTTTTTATTGCAGAAGTATACTGTCACACTGAAAATTGTAGAAAAATATAACGTGAATATAAAGTGAATTGTAAGGGGAAATAAAAATCTCTGACTAACAAATAATTATTTTCCATAAAATAACCTGTTCCACAATTATTGGCACTCCTAAAAAGTCCTAGAAAATAAATGTAATTGAAGTATTTCTGTCATTTCTACAGTAGTTTACAAAGTTTATCAGAGTATCTAGGAACATTTAATTAGTAATTTATCACTTCCTGCTTCCCCGGGGTATAAATATGACGTGACACAGAGGCCATTTCTCTTATCCACTCTTCAACATGGGAAAGACAAAGGGACACACCATTCAAGTAAGGCAGATGTGTGTCGACATTCACAAGTCAGGCAATGGGTACAAGAAAATAGCCACCCGCCTGCACCTGCCCATATCTACTGTGAGAGGAACCATTAAGAAGTTTTTAAAAACGGGAACAGTAGTAAACCAGCCTGGACGAGGCCGCAAGTTATTCAAGTCCCCATTGAAAACCTGTGGAGTGAGCTGAAGAGCAGAGTGCAGAGGAGAGGAGTCAGGTCACTGGATGATTTAGAGACATTGTGGGAAGAGGAATGGTTGAAGATCTCTCTTTCTGTGTTCTCTAATCTTGTGAAACACTATAAGAGAAGATTAGGTGCTCCTTTGTTGGCAAAATGGGGTTGTACAAAGTATTAAACATCAGGGATGCTAATAATTGTGGCACCCATGACTTGATGTAAAAGAATTATTTCTTATTTCTTTTTTCCACTGAATAAATGCACTTGAATTAAAGGTTGGAATTTCCTCTTTTTTCCATAGTGGTCCTCAGAACAAAACTGATTTTTTTAGAAGCTAAAGAAGACATTTTAACTAGAGGTGCCAATAATTATGGAGGGCACTGTATGTAGTTAAATGTCCTAGTCTGGTTATAATATGCAGTCCATAAGCTCTGTTGGAACCTTTTTAGTAGAATAGAACTAAATGTTCTATACGTATTTAATAGCAAAGTGATGGCAAATTCTCCTGTCCTGATTGCTCAGAAAATGTGTTTTTGTGACTACAGCACTGATCAATGTTTAGATGTTTACTTTAATGCTCTCATTCTAATATGGTACTAATATAACTTATTATCAATGGTGTATGTATTCATAGAAATAGAATTCATAGAATTCATAGAAATCAAACCAAGTATTTATCACCAGGAGAGACACTAGATCTTACACTGTCACAGTCATACTCGTTTGAAGGAGATTAGTGATTGTGAAAGACCAGAACTCACTACCAGTCACTTTATAATCTGTGTAATAAATAGAATGTTCCTACTCACACTCACACATACTGTATATTTGATAATGGTTAGAGAATGGTTAGAGCTAGGAAAATCCATAAAGATGCAAACATATGAACTGAGATGATGTTGTAAAATAACACAGATACCATGAATACATTTTTTGGGTGTTCTAATAATAAAAAAAAAAATTGATGTAACTGATTACCTTTTTTTTTTTTTTTTTTAGTTTTGCCAACTTATACAGGTTTACAGTGTAGTGAGACACTTTTCTTAGTTTAAGTTAGGTTAAGTTTCTAAGCTTAGTTCTCCTGGTGTTTGGTTTTGTATCTGAATTTTCTGTAATAGAAACAGAATACTGTAGCTGACAGGAAACATTTCTACATAATCTATAGCAGTAAGGCAATTGAATTATTATTATTATTATTATTATTATTATTATTATTATTATTATTATTATTATTATTAATATTATTACAAGTAGTATTTTATTTAAGACATTTCCAATGTCACACTTTGACCATCTCATTGACCCCAGAATGCAGGCCGTTCAACCAACAAAGAGGCATACGGCAGAGACACTATTTTAAACAATATTTAAAGTGTGCCAGTAGGACAAAATGATAGATAAATATACTAAGTATGTTTTATATATGTGTGTTATGTTTGATTATTCTGCATAACTTTAAATGTATTATGTGCTTTTACAAACTCTTTTTATTAAACAAAGTTATAGATTAGTGTGTAAGATAGGGGATGTGTATTATCGATCGAGAGCTTATTTTATTCAAAGAACAGTGGTGTACATGGAAAATTGGTCACATGAACAAGAGCTTATGTAAAATTACTTCATAAAACGTAATTAAAAGTGTAATAGGCTTGGCCCCACGTGACAGCCGTAAACCCGCCTAATGTATGCACAAAAGGGGGAACCGGGTGAGGCGTTGCCAAGCCCCGCAACCACATCTCATTGGACCAATCATCCATGGGATGGACTGATGCAAAGGGTCAAATCTCAGCAACATTTCAGTGTCAGCAAATCTCAGTGTCTGGACTCCACCCGCGTCCAAACGCGTCTGTCGTCGACTATGTCTTCGTCGTCATCATGACCATCTGAAGAAAGCAAGCTTGCTGCCTTCGCTGACGTCATCTGCTCTTCGAGAACTCTCAACAAGACTTTGTGCCAGAACTGCAATGAAAAAACCCACAGAAGAAGTTCCAGAGCGCGCCATCAGTAACCAGGCAACCAAGCCTCACCGAAGGGCTTTCCTGAAAGATGTCATTTCAATCACAGAAAACCAACCATTCAGTAGCGCTGTGATTCCCTTCCCGAACCACAAGATAACGTAACACAAGTATACAAACAAAGCTGCATACCTTTCTGAAAAAAATGTTGCTTGTTTCACAACTAAAGCCGTAAGATTAAACCCAAGACTCTTACTCTTTCTTTGGTCTAGTAAACAGTACTAGATGAACATCATTAACTTTCACCCTACAAACTGTTGGTATGTTTGTGTGTGTGTGTGCGTGCGTGCGTGTGTGTGTGTGTGTGTGTGTGTGTGTGTGTGTGTGTGTGTGTGTGTGTGTGTGTGTGTGTATTTAAGTAGCGTAGTTTCATGTATCATAGATTAGTTCAAATAAATTCTTGATTCTTTATAAAGAACTGTTGTCTTGGTCATGTATTTTAAAGTTTAAACATTTGCCCAGATCTTACGTTACCTTGCTCATAAATAGGTAAATACCAGATTTTGTATTACTGGAAAGATAAACTGAATCATACTAAACGCTGGACTGTTAGTTGATAAAGTGTACAATATAAATTTTAATTCAGTTTAACAAAATTAACCCGAATTGTTAAATGACCCAGAGCTAAACACTACATAATGGAGGTAAAGAATGCATCAGTAATTCTTGGTCTACTTCATTGTAAACCCTACAAATTAATGGTGGAAAGTGCATCACGTATTTTGTTCACATTAAATGTTCTAACATTATGTATAAAACCCTTACATATAATTTTAAACAACGCCACAGTCATTTGTTGTCATTATTATCATGTAAAATACTACATTAATAATAATAATAATAATAATGATAATAATAATAATAATAATTTGATAATTCCCTTCACCAGTAGATGGCAACAACAGACTGTTGTATATATATTTTTTCTTTCTCATTATAGAAGGCAGGTTGTTCTGTAGATCAGTGGATGAGTAACAGCAGATCAGATCCACGCAGTAGGCGAGGTCACTGAAACACTTTTATTCCTGAACAGCTCAACCTCTCTCTCTTATTTCTGCTCCACATTTCACACTGACTGTTGCTGTGAATATAAATAGTGATGCACTATATGTGTATGATTAAACAAATAATTTAATGAATAAAAAAAAATCATATCTTTATTGAACACAGTCAAACATTCAAAATGGTAGTAGAAAGAGCAGGTGAATTAATAACTGGCAACTCCCTCCTCCATTAACTCAACGATTCATATACTTACCACTATCTTGGTATCAATGATGTTTAATGGTTGTCCACAATGAAGACATTGTAGATATGTTGAATAAAAATTTGTTAATTAATTAATTAATTAATTAATTAATTAATTAATTAATTAATTAATTAATTAATTAATTAATTAATTAATTAATTGTTTTGTTTTATACACCTCCATTCGGGGGCTTATACATCACTGGTGGTTGAGTGTTATATTTGTATTTTGTATCATTATGCTGAAATAACATAATAAACTCACAAGGGGATCCAATATATTTACTGGTATATGTAGATATTGTACATGTTTAAAAATGGTATGTTGTTAGTTTACTGATTACATTTACATTTTACATAGTTTACTTCTATTTATGTATTCATTTACTTATGTTTACCACAAACCCTGGTGCAGACCCAGGGGAAAGTGTGTCTGTTTCAAATGTCAAATGTTTGAAATGTCATGTTTTAAATGTCAACATGGTTCAAACGTTTATTGTGTCAGTGCTGAGTAAATTTTAAACGAGCCACTGAAACACACTTATCAGTTCAATTGACCTGAGCATGTTTAAATGTGTGGTGTTGCATTCATTTTTGATTTTGACAAACAAACAAATAAATTTGGGGGAATGCTAATAAGACGTTTTGTCTGAAATCAACGATGTAGTTCATTGTAATCAAAACATTATGAATACATTCAGAGAAATAAAAAGTCTAAAAAAAAAATGTCTAAAATAATAGAATTTGAAAAGCTTAGCGAAAAATGGGTTGCACACTTCTCTCAGTTTATACAGTAAACTTCTCTGTTTACTGTATAATCAGCTTATGACCTCTCACAATATGGAGGGTAGAGATGTGAATCTGGTAACCAGAAAAAGAGGTGAAGACATCATCTGCTATGCCATGTTGTGGAGCTCAGCACATGCTTTTACAGCTAAACAGAATGTTTGGTGTTTGTATATCACTCTCGCACTTGAAGCAGTCACCCATGTAAGACAGTCTACAACCTGAAGCAGTGTTCCACGTGACGCAGTGTTCCCTGCAGAACTACCAACCTGTGCCCACCTCTCTATGTCTGAACAATTTAAAGTAAAACATTATAAACATAATTACTAATGCACTGCCCATCGCTTCTCCAGTTATAGTGTGACTTTTACTCTTTACCCTGATGTCTGAAGCTGTTTAGTTTATAAAAGACACAATACCAAATGGACTGCCCAGAAAACCACTGTAGTTGTTTTGATGTTCCAGCAACAGTATTTGCTGACATTGGATGACTGTTGGTATGGGGATGTACAGTATGTGTACAGTAAGTCAGTAAAAACCTTGGTGTATCAATCACATTAATTTTAATTTTTATCAATGCCAGTCAAGCATGTTGTATGAACATTATAAGGAATGAAAGCAAATTGGTGTCATCATCATTTGCATTATCAGCATTGGGAAAACATTTTGAATTTAAGTTACTGCTGAGATGTAAATACTTTAGCATTTCTCTGAATGTCTCAGTACTCTCATGATTTCTACCTTTGAAAAGCCATATCTCTGAATTTATGTGCACTGAATTCCACATGAAATTCTCATTTCAAGCAATGAAATTTCAAAGCCAGAATTTCGATCTACGTTTTACTTAATATTCTTAAATTCAGGTAGAACAATCACATACCTTTATTCAAAAACTATAATCAATTTGTCTTATTTAATGAAGCTCAATTTTAATCTAAAAACTGAAACTCAGGCAAATTTCAAGCTTGAAAATTCAATCACAAAAAAATGAACTAATCATCAGGGACACTGAGGAAAAGAAGTCGAGCCAATCAGGTAACCGAACATCAGCTATGTGACCGAGGAAAGTGGATGTCTTTAATACCAAATGATGTATAGCTAGAAAACTAAACACATCTGCAGTAGAATGTGACGGGGGAGGGCAATGCCCTTTGTACATGCAACGTCAGTGTGTTATGCTAATTGTATATTGTCAGACATTCAAGCAAGCTTGTGATGAAAGAGTCTCGTTAGCATGATGTCTGATGTTTTGTTGGTATGATGAACCCATGCTAGAGTTGTTACCAGTCACAAAATTGTTCCCTTAGTTATATAAGACTTTTTCAGAAATGTTGTTTGTCTCCTCTTTTTTTGTAGGTTATGTTACATGTTACATCAGATATTCAGGAACCAGGGATGAACATACTGTAGAAGGTTAGGTGAAAAAAAAAAAAAAGTGAGTGACAGTGGTGCTGTTAGGTATGATCACTCAATGAATATTTGAAAAGTTTAGCCTTGAATATGCTTGGATTGAGGTGGGCGTGCTCTCTAGTAAATGATCAGAAAGTGGTAGAGCATTACAGAGTGGAACGTTACTCACACTCATTGCCCAAATGAAGATGGGTAGAAATTAAGTGCTGTACGAACAAAACAGAAGTAACCGTAGGTTTAATAATAAAGGAATAAGAAAGAAAGCACCTGTGTGGGAACAGAATATTACAGATTCAGCCATGCTCATATTCATCTTGGTATAAGCAGCGGTAATGCAATCTCACTTTTTCTCTCACACACAACAGAGAGAGAGATACACATTGGCAGCCAAAAGTTTTAGAACTGCATATATTATCTCTGAACCAGATCTGTGTTTCGTCTGGCAAATCCATGTAACGTACTGTAACAGTCACGTTCGCTTCACTGATTTGGCCTAGCAAGATTGCAAATTCGGTTTATGAACCTAGACTATATAATCTATATATAGACTTTCAAATCTATATAAAAGTTGGAGTAGTTTCACTTCTTTGGTGTGACTTCGGTACAGAGTGGGATTTGCAGACAGCAGCCGAAACTCATCCGGATTCACTTTTGTATCCGCCACACAAATTGTTACTGCTGCGCTACTGCGAAAGAACCCCAACGTATAATATGACTTTTCCTCCTTTTTTAATGTAAAATCACGATCAATCGTATTGAATCAGGAACAAAATATGAAAATTGTTATGGCAAACAACTGAAGATTGTGGGGACATACAGTATTTCTTGACAGATAATTAGCAATGAACCACATTTATTCTTAACAGATATCTTTTAAAAATTAGACCATTTTATGATAGACCATTTATGATTGTATTAAGAAGTGTTAGGCAAATGTTCAGACTGGCATTTCTATGGAAGTATAATAGTGCCAAAATTCCTCAAAGAAAAATAGCAGGTTGAATTACATGAACTGAAAAAAAAAAAAAAAAAACATTTAGAATTTTTTTGAATTGCAATTTGATCTGAATTGAGAAAAATCCTTAGAGCATTTACAATGTTTGAAATTTTTGCTACTACAATTTATTGTGGTTGCATATTTCAATTGAAAATGTAATTCAAGTATTTAAAATTCAAAGCAAAAATATTCAAGTTACTAAATCTTCATTATTTTTCAGTCTTACAAATTCAGGTCGACAAAAAATTCAGGTCTTGACATCCGGGATACACAGGAAGAGGAGTGGCGTGCCGATTGCTGTGTCCATGCCGCAGTGTACTTTAAAGTGTGCTTCCTGCTCCCTGTGCAGTCTACTTCTCAGAAACTACTTACCGATCGGAACGCAGCATGCTTAACTAACAGGCTGGGTTGCCAGTTGCACAATAAACGGTTACAATCCCCCTCTGCCGTAAACGCTACATTCAAAGCAAAGCCAGCGCTCTTTCATTCACACGCGAGAGCGATGGGTTTCCCCCCCTGTGTTCAGTTATTGAGTTCCTGTGCAAGTGGTGTTGGGGAATGATTGTGTGTACAGTTCCCACAGTCAAATGCAACTCTACTGAAAGTTGGAAATAAATTATCCATTGATTTTGAAGAAACAGCATTCCACTTGCTGAATGGCCATGGCAAGAACTGCAGTGGGCTCTGCACCCCCATTCGTAGAACTGTCATTCAGATGTGCGGCCGTCTTTAAAAGGATTTAATATGTTGTTTACTTTTTAACTCAGTTTAAGTCATTTCTAACACCCTTTGTTGTTGTTTTTTGTGCTTGGTAGGCCAGTAATTTGACTAATAAATTTTGATTTATTAGTTCAGTCTGTAATTACTTTTGTTCTCAAGAAATCTCTTTTTGTCACGCTTCTGGGTGCGAGGCATAAATGCAGAGGTCCAGGTGGTAAAAGGAAACGATGTATTTTATTTATAAAGAAAAACAGGGAAATTAACAAAACAAATATACTTTAAATGAAAATGAAACTAAAACACGTATAGAAGAACCACGAACTAAACACAGACATTAACGAGGTAAATCAACAGATGCAAGACAAGAAACTGAACTAAAACAAACCATTTATAATAAAACGAATGAGCAAGTCGGTTCAGGTGAGCGCCCCACGTCACCTGACCGAGGTGCTTAATGGGAAATGAAGTGAAAAAAGGAACTACACACAAAAATCACAGGACGCTTTGGCGCCCTCTAGGGGTTATCCCTGACACTTTTTGCCATTTATACTCTTTATTTTTAAATTTGTCAAGTAGAATTAATATTATATTATCAGTTTGAACTGGTAGACTTTTTAGTATTATTTTAGTTTATTCACATTGTACAGGCAAGATAGTGTGATAAGTATTTGGATGATGAAACAAGATAAAGGGATATACAGTAGAAGGGATAAAAAGCAGGGGTTTAATGTTTGCAGCTGGGCAAAAATACTGTACCACATTTGGGCCAGGTGTGATAATGATCCCTGGACCTGAGGCAGACCAGTTCTGGCCTGAATTTACATAAGCTCTACATTTTTTAGTCCATTGCACAACAATACGCTGGGACAAATCTGTTTGACAGGTTTGTTGAAGATTTGAGGAAAATTCTGGGCCAGATTAAGGCCAATGTATTTTTGCTTTGGTGTCTGATCTGGGCCAAATGTAATAATATAAAAAGTTGAGCTGGCACACACCCTAAAAAACACTGGGTTAAAAAAAAAAAAAACAGTTTGGGTTGTTTTTAACCCAGCTGCTGAGTAAATATTAGACCAACTAAATGATGGGTTAACTTAACCCAGCAACATGGGTTATTTATTTAACCCAGCAAGATGGGTAAAATATTCAATCCAAATGCTAGGTCATATTTAACTATAATGTTGTCTACCACATAAATTGGTAAAATGTTCTATCCAGAACTATTTTACTCTACCCATTCTATTAACTGGAATGTTGTGTTAATTCTACCTCACAAATAGGTTATTATTATTTTTATGTTTTACATGTCTATGGGTAAAACAGTTTAAACGGTTAAATTACTTTGATATACTGGTCTATTACAAAGAAAACTCCAAGTTTTGCAAACCATATGCAATAAACATCCCATTAATTGTACAAATCATTGAAAAAATATTTATTTTTCAAAAGCACAAGATCAAATAATACAAAACAAGTTCAATAGCGACATCATTACGATACTATTACTGAGAAGCACTAATGCCTGAGAGCAGTGCTGGTCATTATCTCCCAACATCAGGATGTAGGGGTACGGCCTGGACACTTCAGCCTGTTGGAGATATTCCACTGTGTTGGTTCCAACCTTAGAAAGAAAGAAATTAAAGAAAGTAAAAGTTCATGGAAAAATCGAGAGGGTTGGCTAGTATGCATATTTGTAAGAAGATTAGTATTTTAATAACACCCCAACGTTTTATTGTCTCAAGCACTGGGATAAATAAAGTAATGTTAACGTGGTTGCTAGTGCTAGAAACCTAGCTAAATGCTAGCCTCATGCTGGCACTACAGTTAACAGTTTATACACCCTGCAAGCCTTCTACAAAGAAAGCTAAAAAGTCCAGACATTTTTGCAGTTTCTTTCACACACAGGTGGGCTTCTTTGGTTTGGCTAGTTAGCAGCCATTGTCAGATAAACTAGCATGCTATATCACAGACCAGGCTGAAAGTTTGAGTGTAACATTATCACGGTAATAGTAATAAATGTTACATACAGTGAACAAATTCAGTCATAGGTGAGTGAAAGTGTGTATACAAACCTTGTATTTAACATTTGCATTTCCTCTTAAATGCTGACACGAAGTTAACACAGCTACTGAATACACTGGTAAACTTTGGGGAAGGGGCGGTCTTGTCTGTGATGTTAGCTTTCACTAGCTGACCCAACTCCAACCCAGCAAGCTGGGCTAAACAAAAAGTACCCAACTCCCTGTAAATAGCCCAGAAAAATGACCCAACAGAGGCAACACAATGTTTGGGTAGTAAAAATAACCAAGCATTTTTTTAGTGTGCAGATTCAAATCATATGTGCAAGACAGATTTGTGCCGTATTTGGCCTGTTGTACAAAAATAGGCTGGACCAAATCTTGTTACCAAAACTGTTACGGACCTTGGAAAAAGTCTGCGTCACTGTAATTTTGCTACTGTGCCTGATTTGGGCTAAATGTAATAAATTTAACGGTTGAGCTGGCCCAGCTCTGGCACAGATTAACACTGGATATGCAAGACAGATCTGTGCCCGTTGTGCAAAAATAAGCTATGCCAAATGTTGGAAAATGTCTGGGCCAGATCTGGGCCTGTGTATAAATTAAATTCAATTTTGCCCCAACTCTGCCACAGCTTCACAATAGATTTGGAGGACAGATCTGTGCTGTATTTGGACAGTTGTGCCAAAAAAGGCTGGGCCAAATCTTGTTATCAGATCTATCATGTATAGTTTTCCCTGAGCGCAAAACAGGTGATGTCACTAATTGCTTCGAGTTGATCTGACTAAAGAGTTGTGCTAATTAAAATAAGCTGCTTTAGTTAATTGATGGAACAAAAAACGTACTTTCTGAAGCCTGGGTGTCCACCTCAGCACAAAAAATAGCTACAATTCTGGAATTCTCAAGTAAATTGTGAACTTATATGGCAAATTTTTATGGCGCAATTAAGCAGCCAAGGATTGACCGGGTGAAGAAGAAAAGACTTTAAAGAAGAAAAGACTTCAAACAACATATTGATAGTTGTATAGCAACTAAGCAAGAAGTCACTTTTGACTCAATACTTTTGGTTACCACTGTATATACTTATTATAAAGTTAGATATAACCTCCCCAACATGCTAAAAGGAGGAAATTATTGAAAAAGGTAATAGCTAGAAACATCCCTGGCAATGGGTAATGACAGTCTTTGGCATTTAAATATGTTTGTTTTTGAGAAACCAGGTAACACCTAACTCCAATTAGGTTTTGAGGTCATTAACTAGATTCAGATACTTTTCCCACTAGCACTATATTTTAATGGTTGTCCTCAATAAAGATGCCACAGCCCTGGTGTAGACCTGTGGAGAATGTTGGTCTGTTTTAAATGTCAACATGCAACATCCTTTTCTCCCCCAATTACTGTCAACAAATATCAAAATATAGTCTATATTTTTGTCTAATATAGTGAACATGTTTACATGTGAGGTGTTGCATTTATGTTTGATTGAATTAGCAATGATATAGAAAAACACACATTACATGTTAAATATCTATCATAATTAATTTTTTAAAGTTTAGTAAAAAATATTCTACTGTTCCATGTTATGGAGCTCAGCACTCTCTCTCAATGCTCACGATTTCACCGTGACAATGGGGGGGCGGGGGGGGGGGATTCAGCCATACAGATTCAGCCATGGTCATATTCATCCTAGTATAAGCAGGGGTAATGCAATCTCAGGCTCTCTCTCTCACACAACAGAGAGATAGATACAGAGTAGTGGCCAAAAGTATTAAGATAGCATAGACCATGTATTATAGTTCTCCCTGAGCACAAAGCAGGTGATGTCACTTATTACTTTGAGTAGATCTGGCTGAATATTTGTGTTAAGTAGAATCAGCAGCTTTAGTTAATGTATGAAAGAAATATATGGTAGGACTTTCTAAAGCCTCAGCACAAAAATAGCTAAAATTCTGGAATTCTCAAGTGAATTGTGAGCTTATGTGGCAAATTGTATTATTACGCAGCGATCAAGCAGACATGGACGGAGCTACTGACATCAGAGTACTGCAGATGTCTTTTTAACTTTAGATCCAGCAGGTTTTGAAGAAGGACTTCATGCTAAATACGGCTAGTTGTACTGTATATCAACTGAGCAAAAACTCACTTTTGCCTGAAAACGTTTGGTCACCACTGTATATATTTATAGATATAACCTCCCCAACATACAAAAAAAAAAAAGAAAATGAATAGATACAAACACTCCTAGCCATAGATAATGACAGCCTCTGGCATTTTAATATGTTATGTGTTTCTCATTTGCAGTTTTTTTCTTCACAGACTAAAGGATCTGCAGTTAAATAGTACAAATTTGTGAAATATAAGATCAATCAATATGATCTCAGCTATTGTATATGTTAAAAAGAGTTAAACTTTTGTTTTCTCTTTTAGGAACCGCTGCTGTATTATATTTTGGGGTGACTCAGCGCTTGATTACAGCATGTTCGTAAATGTACAGTATGCCACTGGAGTTGGACTTCCTAAACTTAAAGTTTAATTCAGTTTGTGTGTATACATGCATATATAAACATAAAATGTGAGCTGATCTTCATCTAAGTCCTAAGTCAAGGTTATTGGCAGATATTTGTCTGAAATAACATTACTATGTCTAAAATAAAAAATAAAATAAAGATAAATACACACACACCCATTTAACAATCAAAACAGTAGTGAAAAAAGTAAATGAAGTTATAACTGATTAACCTCCAATCCTAAGTCTCCTGGGATAGGCTCCAGGCCCCTGTGACCCTGAATACAGGATTAAGCGGTATAGATGATGAGATGAAGATGGGGTACTTTTTGTTTAACCCAGACGAGACAAGACCGCACGCCACCCCCGAAGTTCACTGGTGTATTCAGTGGCTGGGTCAGCTTCATGTCTTTATTTTGGTCTTCCTCCTCATGCATTTAGGAGAAAATGTAAATTTTAAATACAAGGTCTGTATACACACTTTCACTCACCTATGACTGAATTTGTTCACTGTATGTAAAATTTATTACTGTTACCGTGTTAACGTTACACTCAAACTTTCAGCCTGGCCTGTGCTATAGCATGCTGGTTTATCTGACAATGGCTGCTAGCTAGCCAAACCAAAGAACCCCACCTGTGTATGAAAGAAACTGCAAAAATGTCTGAGCTTTTTAGCTTTCTTTGTAGAATGCTTGCAGGGTGTATGAAGATGGTGAAGTGATGAATGAAAGCTAAACTGTTAACTGTAGTGCCAGCATGACGCTAGCATTTAGCTAGGTTGTTAGCATTAGCAACCACATACAGTATAAAAAGCTGAGGTGTTACAAAACACTAATCTTCTTACAAATATGCATACTATCCAACCCTCTCGATTTTTCCCTGAACTTTTACTTTCTTTAATTTCTCTCTTTCTAAGGTTGGAACAAATACCATGGAATATGTCCAGCACGCTGAAGTGTCCAGGCCATACACCTATATCCTGATGTTGGGAGATAATGACCAGCACTGCTCTCAGGCATTGGTGCTTCTCAGTAATAGTATCGTAATGATGTCGCTGTTGAACTTGTTTTGTATTATCTGATCTTGTGCTTTTGAAAAATAAATATAAATATTTTTCTATGATGCATACAATTAATTGGGTGTTGTTTATTGCATATATGTATGGTTTGCAAAACCTGGTTGGTGTGTTTTTTTTTTTTTTTTTTTTTTGTAATAGACCAGTATATCAAAGTAATTTAACTGTTTAAACTGTTTTGCCCATAGACATGTAAAACATAAAAATAATAACCTATTTTTGAGTTAGAATTAACTCAGCATTATAGTTAAATATGACTTGGCATTTGGATTGAATATTTTACCCATCTTGCTGGGTTAAATAAATAACCCATTTTGCTGCCTTAAATTAACCTAGCATGTAGTTGGTCCAATATTTATCCAGCAGCAACCCAAACTACGTTGTTTTTAACCCAGCATTTTTTAGTGTGTGGTGAAAATTAAAGTTGATTGTCCGGAGTTACCCCAAGATTGCGGCCAGTGGCTCATAGAGTGATCTGACTGTTGGAGATTACAAGGGCTTGACCGTGGGATGAATCATTACGGATGAACAGCAGTTCGGTTTTACTCAGCTTGAGCTTCAGCTGATGAGCCATCATCCGCCATCCAGGCTGATCTTGCTACAGCCTTGTGCTTACTTTTGTTCCAAAGTTCATGGATCTGACTGTACACAACGTATGAGTAGGGTTACAGGTCATTGGACCCATTCTCTTTATTGCAACCAGTTTCATATATTCATGCTGTAAAATATTTTAGTTAAGATCCGAAAAAATCTGATAACCACTAGATTAAATGAAAGGCACATTACTTTGTACATGTGACATGATCTGGCACTATAGTTTCTTTGCAGGTCATGTCATGTATGTTTTTTGACTCTATGGTGGCATCAGCCATCTTCTATGGAGTTGTTTGCTGGTGCAGCAGCATCTCTACTGCAGACAGGAGGAGATTACACAAGCTGATTTAAAAGGCCAGCTCAGTACTGGGGATTCCCCTGGACACAGTACAGGAGGAGGGAGAAAGGAGGATGGTAGCAGATGTATCATCATATAGCTGAAGGAGCAATATCAAAGGTCTTTTCTCCCTGCTGCTATTAGACTGTACAATCAGAGCTGCTCTCAGGGACCACTCACCACATACAGTACTGTCATTATTACTGTTATATACTACTGGTGCAATACTAATGCTGTTACAATACTTTCTTTTTTTTTTTTTACAATATAGTTACAATATCCTAAATAATAGCTATATTAACTAACATCTGTGCAATAACATCTCTTTTTTTTTCCTAAATGTGCAATATTACCTAGTGCAATTTGATTGAATTTAAAGTGGAAATAATGTGTTATATTGCCCCCCCCCCATTTACACACTACTGTGTATTTAAAGAAAAAAAATACATTATGTCCATTTTTCTCTTTTTTCCTTTTTACACAGGACTGTACTATGTTTCGACAGTGTTATTTGCTGCTGTAACTGAAATTTCCCCACTGTGAGAAGGTTTCTCTCATCTCATGTTAAGAAAAAGCTTTTTTTTTTTTGCTTTTATTGTTTGATGTTGATTTTGTTCATTGTGACTGAACTATACTAAGAACTAAGCATAGAGCATGACTAAATGTCAGGATTTATAGACATGTTTTTAAATAAATATACTTACAGTGGAAGTTACAGTGTGTATGTTTCTATATGCCCCTGGTAAAAAAAGATTTGTTTTGATGCAAGTAATCAATCCAAGAGAAATTAAGCTTTCACCTTTAATATGCTACAACAAATACAATTAAATGTCATGAACTAGGTAGTCTTACTCCAGGTAGTTCGGCTGGTGTTGTTGCCGTAGGCATGAGAAGGGCAGGCATAGGCGCAGAGGGTTATTTTATCACAATAAGAGTCTTTTATTAAAAAAAAAAAAAAAACAACAGCGTAAACAAAGAAACCAAAACCTACAAACCATAACGTAAGGCCAAGAGGTACATGAGGGCTCTTATTAGCAAACACTGGACAAGACCTAAGGCCAAGGGGCTAGAGACTGGATTAGTAGCTACACTGTTTATTGATACCTGGATTAATGACTTAACCGGGCTAGTAATTGACCTTCCATGGGGATCAAGAAACAAAAAGCCTAAGCACACATGAGGCTAATCCAAACTAGCAGATAAACCTTCTAAAGACCAAAGCCACTAGCAGTCAATCCCACTAGAGGTTAACCTACTGGAGACTAACCCTACTAGGGGCTAACTCTACTAGCAGCTAAGGTCTATTAGCGGCTAAGCACTCATGTGGCTACACATAACTACACATACAAGAGGATCTACACAAGAGGTACACAAACACTGGAGACAGGCATAACAGCACTTACACAAAGAAACTGACTAACACAAACAGCTCCCTGAACCCAGACACAATGAACATAAATCAAACCAAGAGTAGAGCATTGTTGAAACAAAATTACAACCTAAAACAAACACAAGCTGAAAGAATGCCCACATGACAAATAACTTATTTACAATGGTCAACCCAGTTTCCCAGAACAAACTGCAATTTATAGGATGTTTAATGAGCTACCTGGTTTAGGTGAACACTCTCATCACCTGACCGAAGTGCCTTCTGGGAAACTGAGTCAACAAACAAAAAAACTACAAAACAAACCAACTCAAACAGTGCCCTCTAGTGGTGGCCCTTATATTAAATTGGAAAAATGAAATAAAAAAGGGTTAAAACAAACAAACAAACAAAAAAAAGCTCATGAATCGATTATACTAAAGTACAAAAACAAATATAGCAAACTACACTTAAAACTGGTAAGCCAGTATTTTATGTGGTACATAACAAGTTAATTAAATGGTAAAGACGAATTTAGCAGGTTGAGATACTAATATGATATTTCACTTGTGTGGAAACAAATGTACAGGTTTAAATCCATTTTTTCAGTTTTTCTGTGTAGTTCAGATAATGATACCTAAATAAACAACAGAGATGATGTGTCTATATGAGATGCCAGCATCAAACTGCTAAAGAGCTGGGTTTTAGCTAGGTTTATTAAAATAAATGCATTCACGTAAAGACTGCAAATTACAAAGTACTTAAAAAAAGTCTGAATGTGTCACTGCAAAGTGTGCTAGGTTCACGATGCCTCCAAATCATCTACTAGGCCTGGCATTTTCTTCTTAAGGATTTTGTAGACTTTTTCTTTCACAGTGTTTCCTCCCGAGTCGATAGCACTATACAAAAGCCTCATTTGTTGTTGTGATGTTATTGAAGATACATTCATTTGATTGTACATTTCATCAGTAATCCTCTTCTTGCTTTTTAGACAGTCAGCGATCTCCATTACTGATGAAACTTTCTGAATCAGTGTTTCTCTGTGTTGATCCATAAACTCAGCGCCTAAATAAAAAGTATGCATTGCTTAATCAATCATGTATACTGTAACATATTTCCACTGTAGAAGCATTTATGTTAGTCATGTTTTATAGAAGAATTTTAAGAAGGTTAGGTTTCTATATAAAGAGTTCCATAGAAAAGTTTAGTAGACACAAATATTATACAGACCACCCCTGACCCACTACCAAACCAGTCATGATTGGTGATATTACTTTACAGGCAGGATAACATTCACCATGGTGTTTCCAGACTCTTTTACACCTGTCACATGTGCTCAGTGTGAGCCTGCTCCAATGTGTGAAAAGAAGATGGTGCCAATGGAGAACGTGCCAATTCTGGGGTTCTCTGGTAAATGCCAATCGAGTTGCACAGAACTGGCCTGTGTCGCTTCTGTTTTCTAAAGCGACAGTGACATCCCTAAAGTTTAACTGACTTGGTGTTATACAGTTATCATTAAGTGTTATTAAGTTTTCCTTTTTTTTTTTACAGCAGTTTAGGTACCTGTTAAAATGATGGCTATCTTATTTCCTATGGTGAAGATAAAAGTAAAATGTATGACATTCTTACCTGTTGTATTTTTTTTGAGAGAGGCTTCTTCTGTATCTGATGTGACAAGACAGAAAAATCATTCATTCAGTAACCACTAGTAGGGCTGATCCATATATACTGTATCTTGATATAAAATATATCATAAAACAATGCAATAACAATGTTGCACTGCGTGACAGTAGAAGTGTTTAATAGTGTTACGTTCGGAGGTCAAAAAGTCACAGAGTGTAAAATATTCTTCAGCACGGCATTATCAGTAAAAATCAATAAAATATGTTTCATCGTGTTTTAACTATTTCAAATTCAGTGAAATATGCAATACGAGTGTGCTATACTTTGTCCTACAAAGCCTTTATAGCCCATCAAGTCCAAGAAAGAATGATCTACCTGCCCTCATTTGTTATTTAGGTTCTGTGTACATTTGTATTCTTGTATTAATTATACTTTAATTAGTCTTTTATTGCTGTTGGCGGAGTATTATTAAAGATAGATCTATCATTAATTTAATATAGGATCTTTATTGTATATCCTACATGTATATATTTTTTTCATTTCCATGTTTTGCAGAATGTTTTAATCAGGGAATGAAACCGTGTCTTTACATTTCATTAAATTGCCCGTCGAATATCACAAGTCAACAGGCAACACTCACACTTGACATTACGATTCATCTTGGTTAAGTCTTATCTGACACCAAACACAGTTATTATATATATATATATATATATATATATTTTTTTTTTAAATATATAAAACCAATGCTAGGCATGACATTGAAAACGATGCACACACACGCGCACACACACACACGCACACACACGCACACACACACACACACACACTACATACACTAGCTGCTCTTGAACCTGCATACACTCACAGATATATATATATATTATTTTATTTTTTTTTTTTTTTTATTGCTTACTTGAGATCTCGACGTCGCGAGCCCACACCTCTTCACTTCTTTCATCCCTAAGACCTACAGTGATTTGTTCAACCTCAGCATTAAAGATTACCTCAAATGTAGGGTGATAGTTGGGGCCATGGTCACGCTTAAACTTCTGACACTAAGGAAACAAGAGATGAAAGATTATTTTAGAATCAAGTCAACCATGTTTTATTAAGGAGACAGTGATGCTGAGATTTTTGGATAATGGTATGGATCTGTCCCTTACCTTAGGTTGGACTTTGATCTCTATGTCAGTGTTTGTAAAAAATGGCCAGTATTTTTTATCAGGGATCAGTTCACATGTCCCACATGTCTCAACAGGAGTTGTTTTTTCTTGCTTTTTTCGCACCTTTAGAAGAAACAAACGATTTAATGTATTCAGTTTGAATGCCAAATAAAAGTGTTCTAGTAATAAACAATTTAAGCTCTGCCTTTGTCACTAATGATACAAAATCTGTTAATCATTTCTAATGATGACATCAACAATGCACTATGTTAAAAATAACACTAAATATATTAATTAACAAAGATTACCTTTTCAATTGGCACATCCTCTGGCAGAAGGTACATGTGCAGTTTACTCTTCCTGTGCTTTCCAATCATTTTTTTATAGAACAGTAGAACCTGGGCTGCGACAGATTGAACTTCAGTTGGCCGTGGTTTCATGAGACTGAGCAGGGAGAAACCTCGAACGTCTATGACGACATGTGTCTTTGTTACTGATAGTGGCTGAATGATCTCCCAATAACCACCAGCCATGTGTGCCACAGTCAGTTCCACCTCATCTATACCTGGAACATATGCAGTAAATAATCAGTATTTTAGATAATAATAACAAACATAAATTAGATATTTTCCCCCAGCAATGTAGAATAGTGGTTGTGATTTACTAGCTCTATTGTTGGTATAATTGATTTAATGTATGTACTCATGCAAATTGGTCTTCACAACTACAGAAATTAAGTACAAATTAAAAAGTTATGTATGTAAAATTAGAACTTATAATGCGCGATTGCACAATTAAGATATGAAAATGCAATGTTTAAGTCATTTTAAATATCGTAATGGGTTCGACCCACGGGTGGCACCACTGACGCGAGAGGTCATACGGAAAAAGGGTAAATTTAGTGAGATAACATGGGGAAGGAAAGGGTTAAAAGGAGAGTGGATGGCACGGAGGGGAGGAAGAGAGTGAAGGTGTGCATGTGCAGATCCGTCGACATTGGCTGGCCGGGAATGCGGGCACATGGCTGGCAAAAGGCGGCGGTGGGTGGCTTTCCCGACTGGGATCAGGAGTCCTAACACAGTCCTCTCTGCGGCCTTTTCTTCTTTGGCTGCAGGTATGCAAAGCCGTGGTCTGAGCAAGACTGAAGGTGTTGCAAGAGCTCCAGCAGTTCTTTCCAGCGCTGTCCTTAAGGGCGGCATTCCGGTCTCCTCTTTAAAGTCTTTGGGGCGCATAACATCGCCCCGTTCGTGTGCCACACTTTAAGTCCACCGCGCGACTTTTTGCTTTGCTTCCGGAGGTCTGTTAATGTTAATTTTCACCTGCTGGCCCGACCTCGTGGCACTTCGCGTGGCACCTGCAGAAGGGGGGGGCCGCCTATGTACGGAGCTTACGGAGTAAGCGAGGAGCGATAACAGATTTAGGCGCACACCCATCACTGGCACACGCCGTGACAATATATCTGGGCAAACTGACATAGGTTATTCACACATGTTGTAAGGTTTTACTTAATCATGTACAGCATTTAATTTTTAAACATGAATTGATAAAAAAAAAATAGCCATGAGTCAACTTACGGGTCTCAGAATGCGGAAGATGCAGATATTTGATTAAACCTTTATTGCAGTTAATACTGTACAGAGGTCCTGCAGGCTCCTTTTGGCTCAATCCATCCAATGGATAGCTGTCCCAGGACACTATTCTGTACAACACTTCCCCTTCTCCTTCCATCTTAAACTTAAGGTTGGTCAATTTGCACATAAACTGACCAGCATGAGGGCACAGAAACCTGAACATAATATGAAAATAATGCTATATTATGATAACTGTAATGTCTTTAGCATTAACGTCAGCATATTGACTAGTGCTTCTTTTTCCCATTATTTAATCTACTTTCCTGCTTGGTACTATGTACAAAACAGCTTGGACGTGATATCTGCTTCTCCTGGATGTCTAATTTGTCCATACTTGCACATTACCTATACTTATCTTTGGTCTTATCCTCAGCACATTTTTCAACCAATTCTGGATTGAATACTTCCACTTCTGATGAGTGCTGTTAAACAAAGGAGACACAGGGTAAATGAAAAGTGTGTGGTTAAAGATTTGACTGCTCAGGCGTTTGCACTCGATTTTGTTTGCACTCAGGTGTTTGCACTCAACCACACACTCGCGTGATATAAAACAAAAAAGTATTACAAACTGATAAAAATAACCTGTGCATGTTATCTTTGAGTCACAGGAACAATGAAAGGACAAAGTGCAGTACAGAACTCCACTTCTCCGACATTTTTGTCACAATGTATAGATCGGGATACAGTTGTGTTTGTGGTAATTTATGTATGTTAATTATGGACACTTACAGGCCGGGAAAAGGCAAACATTCTAAAGATTTTATTTACTTAGCTTTGACTAAGCACACAGTGTGGCAGGGAGTTTGTGGGTGAAAACGTATCCTGATGCTTTCTAAATCTGAGTCAAAGCCTGCATTTAACAAGCGTCTCAGAGTAGGAACTTTCTCCTAAGTGGACAACAATTCTCAGAGTTGGTTCTACTTTTGGTGTAGGAGGAAGAGCAATTTATAGCACCGCAGATCATCGCACGGCATGGTCAATGGCACACACATTTAAATAATCATATTTTTATATACGTTATATATATTTATATAAAATGATATGTTTACACAACTGAAGAGATTCTGTTATAAGCAGCACTTTGTAAATATGGCATACCCCATTTTGTGGTGGCATTGATGTGTTCACAAATTGACGTCCATTCACTTTTTATTTTTAGAAGTAAGAGTAGGGCAAAAGTTACTTTTAATTATTTATTTACATTTTACTACCTCCTCCACAAGCAAAATGCTCTCTCCAGTTCCGCGTTTCTTTTCGAAGTAATTTTGAACAGATTATGACAGTCCTACACAGCTGTATTACAGGGGCTTTGAACTGTTGTGATTGGAGCAGTCTGATTAGGATAACGTGATAGGTAGGGTGACAGGTGACGTCACACACTTTTCTTGGTGCAGTCCTGAAAGTAAGAGTAGGAAGCTTAATAAACATCTTTTATGCTCTACTCTACTCAATATTTATATTCCTATGTAAATCAACATTAAGCATGATTCCTAGAGGTGATTCTGGGATGCTTAGTTAATTCAGGCCCTGGAATATGTCTTTGCTCTCATCCATTGATGTGATAAACTGGTGATTCAATAAATTCACTTTATTTTATTGCCACATAAATTTGTTGAACCTAGACCTGACCAACTGAAGAAATCCCAGATCATAACACTGCCTTCAGAGGATTGTACAGTGGCTTCTATGCCTGATGAGTGCATCACTTCATGTGCTTCCTTCCTTACCCTGACACACCCATGAGATGGGCGGCATGGGATGACTCTGGGATAGACAATTTGGACTCATCAGACCATGTAAACTTTTTTGTTACTCCACTATACAAAGTGTTTAAATGATCTCCATTCATGATGTTTTTTTTTTTTTTTTTTTACAAGTGTAAAAAAAACATCATGAATACCATCAATATTTTTCACAAAGTTGATGGTTTAGCACTGTCTCTCTGGGTGCTGATAATGTGTTGAAGGGTTCATGTAGCAATGGAAATAAATTGAATCTGACACAAGCAGCGTTGGGAGTAAAGCGTTACAAAGTAATGTGTTAGTGTACTTGGATTACTTTTTGGACGTAACGAGTAATCTAATGCATTAGGTCCCCCATTTAAGTATTCAGTTATTTAATTCCTTTTTTTTTTTTTAAATGTAATCTTTTTTTAGACAGGGTGCCAATCTATCACAGGGCACACACACACACAGAGACGGGAATCAAGCCTGGCCGGGAATGGAACTCGGACCCTGGCTGTGCAAGGCGACAGTGCTAACCACTACACCACCATGCCACCCTCTTGAATTCCCCATAACGATAATTAAAAACAACAACATTTGTTGTCCCTAGATAAGACAGAAAATAATTTGACCATAAGGACATGTTAAACTAAAGTGTGTCCTTTAATTAACATCACAAGTTTATTCAATTTTGCAATCAGTTAGTCAGCCTATTTTAATGATGTTTACTCTGCTGTTTGATACCATAATGGGTACAACATTGAACACGGCTCAGGGACAACAAAGGAGAGAGTGGTCTGAGGAGATCACAAAAAAGTTACCCACAACTATGTCAAAGGCTATCAAAAACATCTCCAAGAAGCTTAATTTTCCTGTGACTACAACATTAAGTAGTTTAGTGTCCATGGGACTGTAGCCAACATCCCTGGACATTGCCTTAAGATTAAACTGGTTATCGGATGTTATGAATGAGAACCAAAGAGCCAAGGACGACTTCCAAAAAGGCTGTTTTGCTGGGTCTGGCACAGGGTGTCTTGGATTTGTCCTGGGCACAATAAAATATCAAGACTATCCAGGCATTCTGGAGCCAAACATTCTTCCCAGTGTCAGGAAGCTCAGTCTCAGTCACAGATCATGGGTCCTCCGACAGGATAATGACCCAAAACACATGGTTGAAATAACCCAAGAATAAATATGAACAGTAGACTATTCTGTAGTGTCCTTCTATCCGCCCTGATCTCAACCCTAGCAACAGTTGTAAAAAGAGCTGACCATGCAGTCTGGAGAAGACAGCCTCCAAACCTGAGAGAGATGGAACAGTTTGCTCATGACAAGACGACCTGTTAACATGCAGGCGCAGAGGTCTCATTAAGAGAAATTACTTGACTTCAAAAGGTCTGTAACAAAATATTAGGGAAGGCTCCCATCATCTTGGTCCAGCCAAATTTCATTAGTCTCTTTTATGTTTCAAATTATTCTGTTTAATCTCAATTCAAAGCAATGTCCGATTTTCATGAATTATTGTTATGATCATGAAGTATTATGGGCCTGGAGGAAAGCCACCAAGCATGGAAAGCATATGCACACTCCACTCATAAAGAGTCGAATTTAAAAACGTCCAGCCTGTGAGGTAAGAGTTCTAACAACTGCCATGATGACTCGATCAGATTACATGAGTTGGAAATGCTAAAAGGTGATTGCAGATATATACTGTAATTATTTTAGACATAAGCAAATAAATAGAAATGTTTACTTACCCAATCAAGCCTGGACACTATGTACAGATAAAAGGACAAAGAATGCAAAGTCAGTTTTTTTTTTTTTTTCTCAATATTTTGTCTTCTAATGAATTCTTATTGTCTGTTTTATTTGCTAGATTTTATAGTTTAGTTTTTGCTATAAACTTTAATTGGCTGTTCTTAAGAAGTTTATTTTATTTGCTTGTTTTATTAGCTTGTTGGACCCTCCCTCTTTATACAACATTACTGAAATGAAATACTAAATCATCTCTCTCTCTCTGTAGATATACACCTGTACGCTACTGTTAACCAGGTAATGTTCTAGTCATTTAGATTTTTCATTTTTGATCTAGATTTGTCTGTATATAAAAAGATGAGATATTATTATTGATTTTATATTATCAATAACAAACAAACAAAAACAAATAGATATATAATAGAAGTCTATACATTTGAGTAGCTCTAGGATGTATTTGAAGTGACTGTGCTTTCTTCCAGTAGCAGTCACAGCCATTTTCCTTTTGTATTTAAGTCTTTTAAACTTTTTATCCTATTTTTATTATTTTTCAATACATGGTGCTTTTTATTTATGATCTGACAAATTGTTCGACAATTTTAGACTTCATGCTGATCTTCAGGCTGTGTAAATGAACACAGGTTTGTTTTCTTTTGTAGCTCCTCGCATACTTACCAGTCCGTAGAGCAGATTCCTTCATTTGCCTTCTCTCTTCTTCTGTCCATTCTTTGTCGATCTGTAAGAGAGAATAATTCATTGTGAAGATTTTGTGTGTGTGTGTGTCACTGAGAGGTGATATTATTACTCTACACACTGAGCAGATTGAGGCTGATTTAAACTGCTAATGTATTTAGTAACACACTGAGTTTTAAAGCAGCTGAAGAACACTAAACTGATCATTACAGGAGCGATAAACATCCTCCCCTCTACAGGAGCATCACAATGTAGTAGTACACTTATGCATCAAAATGGATTTCAGATTTGACTTACTTGTTTGCTTTGTGGTTTGTTTGTTATTGATTGTGCTGAATGCTATTTTCAATGTTTATTCGCTAAATTGTCCACATTCGCTTTAAATGGTCAAAAGACAAAACGTAAGAAAAATCTCCAGACACAGGTGTTAGGAACCTCCACTAGAGGTCACTGTTCATGTCTGTCTGTCTTTCTGTGTAGTTCTTGTTGGTTGACTCAGTTTCCCAGAAGGCACCTCAGTCAGGTGATGAGGCTCACCTGAACTGAGGTGGCTCATTAAAACCTTCTATAAATATCAGTTTGTTCTGGGAATCTGGGTCGAGTATTGTTTGTTGGTTTGTTGAATGTTTTTGTATTACTGTCATGTGGGCATTCCTTTTTGTTATTTTCAGTTTATGTTTTGTAACTTTTTTTTCAGAGGGCTCTAGTTTTGTTTTCTTGATGTTCCTTGTGTCTGTGGATTCATGGAGCTGCTCTGTTCACTGTGTAGTTAGGCTGTGTCTCGTCCTGTGTAAGTACTGTTTTGTCTTCTGGTCTTTTCCCTAGTATGTGTAGCCACATGAGGGCTTAGCCATTAGCAGGGTTAGCTGCTAGTAGGCCTTAATGGCTAGTAGGGTTAGCCCCTAGTAGGGTTGGCCTCCAGTAGGCTAACCTCTAGTGGGATTGACTGCTGGTGGTTCTGGTCACTAGTAGGTTAGCCGCTAGTTTGGTATAGCCTCATGTGTGCCCTGCCTTTTGTCTTCCGGTCCCCTAGGTCAGTACTAA
This sequence comes from Clarias magur, assembly GCA_013621035.1. NCBI lineage: Eukaryota > Metazoa > Chordata > Actinopteri > Siluriformes > Clariidae > Clarias > Clarias magur. Next base: position 316,714 of record QNUK01000125.1, on the reverse strand, counting down.
CACCATTAGCTACTAAACGAGTTACGTCAGCCTCCAGTGTCCCCAGTACTCCTTGTATCTACTAACCTCACTAACCCCGCCAGTCTAGTTCCTGTCTAGCCCTGTTTCCTGTCTAGCCCTGTCTCTCCAGTCTCTATGGCCCCCAGTCCTGCCTCTCCATCTCTAGCTCCAGCCACGTCTTGTCCAGTCTTGTCTCTAGTTCCCCTATGTGTCTTTAGTTAGCTTCAGCTCCATGTTTCCTCATCCCTACCTCTGTCAATTCCTGTGTCAGCTCCTAGTTCCTGTGTTTAGTTCTTGTCCCTGTGTTTCCTGAGCCCCAGTTTGAGTTTGTTGTTTTAGTTTTTGTTCATTTGTCTGAGTTGTGTTTAAAATAAAGGACTTTCTGTTGAACCCCTCTGCCTTCATGCCTACCTTTATGCCCACGGCAACATCAGCCGGTCTAGCCACTACCACCAGCTAGACCCATGACAACAGGGAGACGGTCATGCGTTTTTTTTTTTTTTTTTTTTTTTTTTTTCCAAAATGGTGTCACTTTATTTAGTTAAAATTTGCCATTATTTCTTCCACATGAATTAAAAGCTTAACAAAGCTTTTCCTCAAATTCATTTTGTACCAGTTGTAAAGTGTTTGCACAGATCCTCAGGTTAAACTGAATGCAAGTTAAACCTTTTCCGTGCCATTTTAAATGGAGTTTAGGACAAGGTATGCAGATGAATTTCAATGTGGGTGAATGTCACAATTTACTTAACATTCATTTGCTTGATCTTTTATTAATTTAAATTTACCAGTAATAATAGCAAATTAATACAAAACTGTTCAACAGATGTTTCTAAATCTGAAAAAAAAAAAGGTTTTTACTGACTGGATAATGTTGTAACTAACCTGCCACTGGGAATGGGCTTAAGAAGTAAATCATGTGTAGAAGTCAAGTTATTTACTTACCAAATCTGAAGATTCCGTATAAAACAAAAGAGAGAAATATAGTGAGAACTTAAGTCAGAATAGCTGATGAACAATCTTCACTCTGCACTTTCAGTACAAACATGTTAAGTGAAAATTGTTACTAACTTTTTTTTATGAAATTGAAAGTCAATCATAATCCATGTATGTAATGACGTAGGTCTGGCGAGGGGTACATCCGCGAGGATATGCACTGCACAGTTCAAATCGGGCAGATCCGCAAGAAGCAGCGGAATTAACAAAGGATAAAAAAATATGGTAACTCGCTCTCACTTTTCATTTTTCTCTGATTATTAGCTCCATTAGATCAGATTGTTCACTAATCAGTGTGTGTGTCATTTGTAAACACACCTTCAGCTTTTTATCTCTCAGTATCAGTGTGTAGGTCAGATTTGTGTGTGTGTGTAGAACACTAATGACAAACTAGACACCAGCATGATGAATGTTCTGCCAGCGATCACAGTCTGTTGTGTTCACTACACTATGCTCATGATGCTCATATATCTATGTGCTATTGCACTCTGAACACACAGCACAGTCCAATCTATTTCATCTGCACAAGAAATATATTATTCATGCAGCATCAACACATCACTATCAGAGAAAAGAATTTATACTCACCATCTTCCTCATCATCCTGTGAAAGTAAATAATAGTGTGAAAATTTAATGTATGATTACAAATGTGAAAGTAACTGTTACATGGAATTTACAGAATATCAGATTCCCACTTCCTGTAATTAAAAACAGACATTTATCAATGTAAAAATTGTGTAGGATACCTACACAAAGAATACTTAGTATTTTATCCAAAAAAAAAATCCTGGAAAAGTATTTGTATTTTGTCAAGAATAAAGAATCCTGGTGTGGTTTACGTGTTACATGTTTGTTGTGTCTTTTACTCAACATGGTAAATGTCTCTGCCTAAATTATTGCCTTGCAGTAGGGTTACGCACAGGTGCATTATGGGAAAGAAGCTGACTGATGGAAATGGAATCTCGCTTATTTATCAGTGGTAGTAAAAAAAAAAAAAGAAAGTTCTACTATATGTGAGAAGTGTATAAATTATCCCCCTTCGTCATGTGTGAAGTCGAGTTATTTACTTACCGAATCTGACGATTCTGTATAAAACAACAGAGAGAAATGTAACATTCAATAAAATATAATGAGAACTTAATAGTCAGAATAGCTGATGAACAATCTATTTAGACTCCCAGAAAATAGCACACAACCTGCGATCTTTACAGGTAGGTACTAGCAGGTAGAGAGCATGTTGTTCCAGAATTAGAGCCAAGACAAAGGCAATGACAAGGATAAAGATAAAGATCAAATCTACATAAGAAGACGGCTTCCCAAAGGAGAGAGCGGCACTCAACGTGATAAGTGTCTGCTCTTAGATAAAAGTGAAAAGACACAAACAAAATTAAGAGATGATCCCACTAAAGGGTTAACCTCGTCCAGAGTGGGCAAGAGCGTTTATTATTAGTTACTACACTCTAAAAAATGCTGGGTTGTTTCTGTAAACACATTGTTGGGTTCTGGATTATTTCGGGTACTTTGTTGGGTTGGTTCATGTTGGGTCAAATGAAATGTAGTGGTTCATTTACAAATTAACATCTGGTTGGGTTATATTTTTTAGATTTAAGAGTTGTTTATTAAATGTAGCATCTATTTAAAAAAAAACGAAATGACTGAGATGATTTTGGAGATTTGAGCTCCACGCGATCCTGCGCCGGTCTGTGCTCATGTAGCCACCCAACACAGCCTTACTTAGAAAGAACTTTTGAAGACTACCGCTGTCTGTGATGTCTCTGCAGTGGTTTAAACAGGGGATTTATTTCATTTTCGGTATTTTTAACAGGCAATTTTTGATATAATACGATTATGGTATAATATATCACGGCGTGTGTGTGACGCATCCTGTACTCTGCGTTCCATTTGCAATATACCCGGTGTCCAACAGTCGGCTATACTGTATGAGAAAAGTGTCTCATTAGAACACATAAAAAAAAAAAAATCTGAAATTTAATGAATTTTACCTTAAATGTAACTTTAGGTTAATTAATTTGTTCTTTGGAGATTCGCCACTTCTGACTGGATGATGCACTCAGTATTTTATTTAGTATTTTATATTTTCATATTTTATTGTTTAAATTAAATGGTATGGGGGTGGGGGGTTAATGTGATTAAAATAATTTAAAAAAATCAATTAAAATATTGAAAATGAGCTATATCTGCAACCTTTTGAAATATTCAGTATAAGTTGTGAATTCATCACTTAAATATCCTATTTGGGTTTGGAGCGCCGTATTCTGTTATCCCTTACACAGCACATCTTGAGGTAAATTTTGTCAGAAATATACACTAAATTCATGTTCACATCACGTACATTATTTTGTGTCTTTATAAGAGAAAACATGTTTCACATTAAATCCATATGTAGCTGTACATCACTCACAAAAATGCTTGACTTAAATGTCAGTTATACTGCAACACATAGTACAACAAGTTATGGTGTGTAACCCACAGGTGCGGACCAGCATCGTGGAATAGCTGCAGAATATGCAGATGACTGGAGCATTGTTCCATGTTTTTTGTCTTGGAGATGAGACAAGGGGGACCTGACAGACTTTCGCTATTGTTGGAGGCAACGCTATTGAGTCAGATTCTTTGGTGGAGGTTGTTGATGTTTGTTTTAAAGTTTTTTTTTGGTCTTTGCTGTTAACTAAGCACTGTTGCCTTGTACCTCCAGTGTCCGGAGGCTCGATTCCGGCACACAGCACACAGTGTACAGAACAAACCAGCTGCCCAATATTAGCTAGCTGTGTGTGTTGTTGTGCTTCTCAGTGCTATATTTGGCAGTGATTTAGTCTGTTCTACTGGATATCGAGTAACTGTAACAATCTAAAGGCCACATTTAGTGTGTAATTTAATTTCCTCTCTGATGTTAAAATGTCTGATTGTTTCAGTTTAAACTGATATTGAGCCAGTCTCTGATTATTAGCTCCATTAGATCAGATTGTTCACTAATCAGTGTGTGTGTCATTTGTAAACACACCTTCAGCTTTTTATCTCTCAGTATCAGTGTGTAGGTCAGATTTGTGTGTGTGTGTAGAACACTAATGACAAACTAGACAACAGCATGATGAATGTTCTGCCAGCGATCACAGTCTGTTGTGTTCACTACACTATGCTCATGATGCTCATATATCTATGTGCTATTGCACTCTGAACACACAGCACAGTCCAATCTATTTCATCTGCACAAGAAATATATTATTCATGCAGCTTCAACACATCACTATCAGAGAAAAGGATTTATGCTTACCCTCTTCCTCATCATCATCATCATCATCATTATCATCATCATCATCATCCTGTGAAGGTAAATAATAGAGAGTGAAGATTTAATGCATGATTACAAATGTGAATTGTTCCATGTGAAAATGTGAAAGTAACTGTTACTCTGGTTAAAACACAGCTGATGTGTGTCTTAATAAAAAAGAGGAAAACTAGACAACAATCAGTCATCACACACAGTAAATCTGTATAATGTAGCATTGTGCTAATATACCGCTAGTTACCCTTAAGGAACAGAAATATCTTGTGATTTATTGGAAAATACTATTTTCTGATATCTGCATGTATTTACCAATATACAGTATGTCAGTATATGTGCATTTCCCCCTGTGTGTTTTACATCTATAGTTAAATATTCTGTAATATATCTGTGTGCTATTGTAGTACATAAAGGAATATACAGAATATCAGATTCCCACTTCCTTTAATTAAAAACACAGACATTTATCAATGTAAAAAACTGAACAGATAACAGAATGATGTGCTTTGCTACTGCATCGTCTATATATTGGTTACGACAGCATATGATATGTCGCAGTAGACTTGGGAAGATGTGTGATCTCGTTCTGTTTTTCTCTCTTTCACTCCTAAATCCCTCTCTCCTATTATAGAAGGTTTATAAATTAAGTGAAGGACTTCTGTTCTCAGTTCAGTCAGGTTGTCTTTATGCTGTGTGCATTAACATGGCTTACTACTGTTAGCTTAAAGAGACTAAACGCTCGGTCGAGTCAACTCTTCAATGCTGTTTCACAATATGGTGTGATTGTTATGCAGAGCGAGTGATGCCAATTATTCTGTCTACAAGCACTGAACACTGTTGAAGCTCTGATTTATGTTTATTGTGAAGTGTCAGGAAATGTCATGTCACTGTGTGAGTCACATCTCATAAAAATAATTTAAATGTTGATATGTTACTTGGACACTTGCAAAATAGACAACTGTTCCATCCAGATGAATCCTGGGAAATGTTATATTTTAATTCTTATATGATTCTGTATAAGATTCTGATGGAGTCTGGCAGTGGTGTGTGTTATATGTTACATGTTTGTTGTGTCTTTTATTTGACATGGTAAACGTCTCTGTCTACATTATTGCAGTGCAGTGGGGTCACACACAGGTGCATTATGGGAAAGAAGCTGACTGATGGAAGTGGAATCTCACTTCCTGATCAGAGTCCTTCACATAAACATCATCTGAAAATGTGTTTATGATTCTATTTGATTCCTGAATTAGAATAAAAAATATGTGATGAATTCATAAATCATCAGTCTTCATCATTCATGTGACGTTGAGTTATTTACTTACCCATGCTGAAGGTGCCATGTGAAACAACAAAGAGAAATGTAATGTTAGATAAAATATAATGAGAAAAATGTATGATTTACAGTCAGAATAGCTGCTAAACACTTTTTCCTTCTGCACTTTCAGTACAAAGATAATCAGCTACAATCTTTATATAAACAACAAATGGTGAATCATTATGATTAAATATTTCAAGATTGATGTCCTCCATGAATGTCCATGTCTCCATGTTACCCAGAAGTGCTGGTGTAAATTAAATCATGATCAATTGTAACTTCACTCTTTCCTTTTTTCATCATTCTGCTCCAGCTTAGTCTTTGTCTCATCTGTCCATCATCTACTTAATGAGTAGGAATAAAGCCTCTGCGCTCATGCTGCTGGAGTTATGTTCTTTGTCTCAGAACTCCTGTACTACCACATAATACAGTATTTTTAGTGTCATGTTTTTGCGCACAATTCCTCTACATGGTTTATGTTCATTGGCTTTAAAATATCAGAGCACTGATATTATTACTGATCACAAGGTGCAACTTGTTTAAACAAAAAAACAAACAAAAAAAGTCCTGTTTCATTTGATTTAAACAATTAAATACTTGGTGGAGTTTTATATCTCAGTGCATTAATGCATGTATGTCATTAACTGGTGAATCAGCATGTCTTTAACTTGTCAGCAGTGTTTTTTGTGCTCTTGTCCTGATATTCAGTTTTGTTATAATTTTCATCAGTAAGGTTTCCAAGGTTGTGTGTACTTGTTCCAAGCCAGTATGTGTGTATGTTTTATCAATACACTTGTCTGTTCTTGTAAGGGACCACCCCTAGAGGGCACTGTACGTTTGTATGCGTAGTTTTTGGTTCGTGGACTTGGTTTCCCAGAATGCACCTCGGTCAGGTGATGGTAAACTGGGTCGAGATTTAAAAATGTCAGGTGTGCATGCCTTTTGTTTTGGTTTGTTAAGTTATGTAACCTCTGTTTTAAGAAGTCTTTAGTTTTGTTATATTTATGTTCATTGTGCTTTTGATTTATGGGGCTATTTTTGTTATTTTGTCTCTTGTCTTATATAAGCACTGGTCTGTGTGTCTCCAGTGTTTGTTTGCCTCTTGTTTAGTTCCTTGTATGTTTAGATTATTTAGCCACATGAGTGCTTAGAGCCTAGTAGGTTTACTGCTAGTATGGCTTAGCCTCCTGTGTGCTTAGCCTTGTGTGCGTTCGTTTCCCCTGTAGGTTCAGTTACTAACCAGTTTAGTTACTAAACCTTCTAGTTACTAACCCGGTTAGTTCATCATCCCCTTCTGCAATGACCAGTTTAGATACTAACCCAACTAACTGCTAACCCACCCTGGCTCTAGTCTCTCCCTGTCTCTGGTTAGTTTCAGCTCCATTCGCCGATGCCTGCCCTTTTCTGCCCAAGACAACAACATCAGTCAGTAATACCAGCAATTCATGACAGTTCTACTAAACATCAAATAACTCTAACAATCTATAGGTCACATTTAGGGTGTGATTTAATTTCCTTTCTAATGTAAAATATTTATGATTTAAAGTTGTTGATTCAGAATATTGATCCATTCAATAAAACATATTCATTTATCAATCACTTTTTTATTTATATTTGTACGAGCTGCTGCTTTTAGGCCCTTGTACAGGTGTGTATCAGAGTGAAAAACACACTGACTGTTTATTGGATTAAAATAAACTCCACTCCACATTAGCACCCTGTATACTGAACCACATACTGAATACTGAGTGTGTGTTTCATGTACTGAGATGAGAAGCACAGATGATGATGTTGAGTTTATACAGTGTGGAGTTCAGGAACACTTACCTCTCATCTCTACTGTAATCTCCTCTGTTCTGTCTCCATCAGTGACCTGACACAGGTAATATCCTTCATCTGACTCTGTACAGTGTCTCAGCTGTAAGGAGACGTTTCCCCTCTCCAGCTCATCAGTGAACAGACTCACTCTGCCCTCGTAACCTCTTCCCACTATCACCTGTCTGTTCTTATAGACACAAACACAGTTGGTCTCCTTAAACCACCGGATCTCCATGGTAACAGCACTGATTTCAGGAAACAGACGACATGAGAGAGTCACAGGAAGTAGTTCATTCCACTGTATATGAATTTGACCATTGAGTTGAAACTCATCTGTGTAAGAAACACACACACAATTAGTTTAATCAAAACCACAATACCAATAATTTTATCTCTGGAAAGGTAACTTACTGCTTGCAGTCGCCATCTTTATCTCTTTCTGTAGTTCAAACTAATAAAACCCTAAACACACACAGAAAAAGAGGATTAGTTTAACAGGTTATTGAGTCGTTGGTGACTAACATGTACTTTAGGATGATGCCAACTCCGCATCAAGTCTGCTTACCTTTTTTGTTTCTCATATAAACAATATTTTAAAAAAGTATTTGCTTGACTGCCTGATGTGAACTTAAGTAACATTCAATTCCTAATCCATATTGGTTAACACGATATTGCCCCACCCTTTGCAGCTATAAAATCTTGAACTCTTCTGGGAAGGTTTTCCACAAGGTTTAGGAGTGTTAATGGGAATTTTTGATCATTTTTCCACAAGCGCATTTGTGAGATCAGGCACTGATGTTGGACAAGAAGGCCTGGCTCACAGTCTCCGCTCCAATTTCTCCTGAATGTACACAAAGAAAATATATTTCTCGATATATTCACTTCCAATATATTAAATGATTTAGTGCTCTGATCTACTGGTAAATTGAAAAGATTTTATAATTTTTAATATTCCTCGTTGCAACACTAACTGATACTTGCTAAGAGTTTATGAAAAATAAAGATATTCATATTTAAAAATATTTTCACAACCAAGTGGAACCTTGGATTACAAGCATAATTTGTTCCGGAAGTGGGCTCGTATTTCGTATTCCAAAACAAAACCAAAACCGAATCTAACTTTGTCATAAGAAATAATGAAAGCTCAAATAACTCATTCCATAGCCCCGCCCCCCCTCCCCCCCAAAAAAAAACAAAAACAAAAAAATAATTAATACAATATATAAAGCAAAAATAAAACAAATTTACCTGCACTTTACCTTTAAAAAAAGTTAAAATAAATCCTGCGTGTGTGTGTCTTTGTGTGTGTGTGTGTGTGTGTGTGTGTGTGTGTGTGTGTGTGTGTGTGGAATTAGCCCCTTCCCTCGTCTCGTCTTACACAGTAAAACTCCTCCTCCCTCCTCCCACTTTGCTTTTTAAGTTTCACAACAAACACCCACACAATGGAAACACTGTTTTAACGGAAAAAAAAGAAATCTCTCTAATGAAACTCACGTGAGCGTATACTAATGGAAAAACTGCTGTAAAAAAGTAAAAAGTAAAAAAGTAAAAAAATTACAAATGAACCAGCACTTTACCCTTGAAGGATTTGTGATCACATGACGCTCGGTGTCAAAACAAGATTGCATGCATGATATGTGATTCTTGACACTCGTAAACAAAGACTTGCTCAGTTTTTCAAGTCAAAATGTATTAAAAATCTTTGCTCGTCTTGCGGAACACTCGTAAATCATGTTACTCGCAATCCAAGGTTCCACTGTATACAGAATAATATATTTTATTACTCACTCACTCATCGTCATTACCGCTTAATCCTGTATTCAGAGTCACAGGGAGCCTGGAGCCTATCCAGGAGACTTAAGGCATGAGGTAGGATACACCCTGGACAGGGTGCCAATCCATCACATGGCACACAGGCTTACACCCATTCACATACTACAGACAATTTTGGAACGCCAATTAACCTAACCTCTTCAGAATATGGGAGGAAACCGGAGTACCCGGAGGAAACCCACCAAGCATGGGGAGAACATGCAAACCTCATGAACACAGAGACGGGAATCGAGCCTGGCCGGGGATCCTGGAGGTGCAAGGCGACAGTGCTAACCACTACACCACCGTGCTGCCTTATATTTTATTAATATATTCCAATATATTGATAAATATATAAGGAATTGCTGCTTTTCATATATTGGGAAATATATTCAAATATATTCAAATGTATATCTTAATGTATGTAATTGTATATACGACAATATACTTCATAATATATTGAACTTGATTGAATATATCTAGACATATCTAGGCAATATATAGTGGTAATGGTTAGCACTGCCGTGTTGCACCTTCATGGTTCGGGTTCGATTCCCGCCCATGCTCCCACCTCTGTGTTCATGTTTCCTCTGGGTACTCCAGTTTCCTTTCACAGTCAAAAGACATGCAGGTTAGGCTAATTGGTGTTCCCAAATTGCCCATAGTGTGTGTTCGCTATGATGGATTGGCGCTCTATCCAGGGTTGTGCCCTGCCTTGTGCCCCAAGTCTCCTGGGGTAGGCTCCAGGCTCTGAATACAGCATAAAGCGGTATAGATGATGATGAATATATCTATTTCTTTATCATTTTTGACAATTGCTTATATGTTAATGTAGTTCTAACAAAATGGACTTTAATGGCATTGATCAGAGCACACTGACAAAGTAAAAGTTTGTGTATAATTCTAAAACATGCAAGTTTCAATAATGTTTCAATAGAACAATTATAAGCATAAATATAATGGTGTTTGTCTTCATTGCTACATGGTAGATTCATATATTGCAATATAGTTTCCTATATATGGAAATACATTATTTAATATATTTAATATATTACCAATTTTTTTTTTTGTTGTTGTTTTTTTCCGTGAGGGTATCCCGCAAAACAACATGAAACACACCCTGTCCTTTTGCATGCAAATTCTAATGATAAATGTGACAACGGTTACACTATTTTTGCCACTACGGAGCATCTGAGGTGCTTTGAACGTGGCGATTTCGGACATAAAAGGCAGAGCTGTCTGCATGGAGGAGAACAGTCAGGGAGCTCATGGGGCGACTCTGCATGGATACAGCAGCAGCAATGCAGGAACAGCCAAGGGAAATACACTGGGGAACTTACCAAACCCCAGAGCAACAACACCGCAAGAGCGAAAAACAGAATTACTGACAACTGATGGAATACAAAAACTACAGTTAGTATGAGGGGTAAAAAACAGGACAATACACACAACATAGTAACAACTGCAAAAAGGAAAACACCAGACTGCAGGAAAGTGATGGAGTGGAGTGCAGCACCGCACACACACTGGGAGAACTGAACACAGATGTGGAGGAACAGATCAAGCAATTCATACAGCTGACTGAAAAAGGAAGAAGGCAAGGAGTCAACACACTTTTCCCAGGGAAAAGTCCAATGCCCAGAACCCACACATCTGGTAACAAAAAAAAATGAAATCTGCTCCTAGTAAGGAGAAAACAAAAGCGATAGAGACCGACAGTAGCCTGGATCAGAGCAACACCATGAACACAGCTGCACACTCATGACTACAGAGTTGGCGTGCATGTTAGAGCTCACCCCAACCCGTATAACATGCTTTGGCAGTACTCACAGTTCTGTAGAATTCCGTCAGATTCCGTGATGGAAAAACAAGTTCTGAGGCTGTGTGTAATTAACTGTCCATGTATCTAACTATGCAGAACAGCAGCACGGGGTATACATGCAACTGTATCACAGTACATTAAAACCTTTTCCTGTCCTCTGCTCTAGCAAGATTTTTTTCTTTCTCTCTCTAATTCAGGGCCTTTTATTTCGTTTTTTGAAAACATCAACACATCCTTCCTCTTTAACCCCGCCCTCTCTTAAACCATATTAGGTTACCTTAAACGTGACTTAAAGCTTGACACTTGTCTAGACCATTCACAGAACAGGAAAAAAGGGGGTAAGGATGTATTCCAGGAGCATTTGCATTGCTCTACAAATTTATATTTTAACATGATTAGTGTCTCAGGATGGCGGCATGGTGGTGTAGTGGTTAGCACTGTCGCTTTGCACCTCCAGGGTCCAGGGTTCAATTCCTAGCTAGGCCTGATTCCTGTCTCTGTGTGCATGGAGTTTGCATGTTCTCCCCGTGCTTGGTGGATTTCCTCCAGGTACTTCGGTTTCCTCCCAAGTTCGGCTAATTGGCGTTCCGATTAAATTGCCCGTAGTGTGTGTGTGTGTGTGTGCGCCCTGTGATAGATTGGCACCCTGTCCTTGGTCTACCCTGCCTCGTCCTCTAAGCTTTCTGGGATAGGCTCCAGGTCTCCGTGACCCTGAATACAGGATAAAGCGGAATAAAAGGTGAGTGAGAGTGAGTAGTATCTAACGGTAAACTTTCATGACCATCAGTGCATGTCAGACACTGTAAACTAAGCTAAACCAGGGCAAGGAAATAATAATAATAATAATAATAATAATAATGCATATTTCCCACAGGATTAATCAAAACAATTTTTTAAAGCAGCTCTTTAATTCTAATGTTAAAATCTACATTTGGCACAGACTGGACTCTGGTTTTATATGTGTACACAGAAGCATAAACACATAAACAAATATCATGTTTAGAAACAGAAGAGCTCCAGACCTCAGATTAAGGAGTAAAAGTGACTCTGTATCTGAGCACAAAACATGAACAGTGTGTCATTATGAATGTTTATAATGTTTTAGACTGTGAGTTCAGTTCCTGTATATGTTTTAATACGCCGTGTACAACATTAAGTGTTTTACTGTATGAACATAACAGCTGGACATTTTTAAATCTGATTAGTCCAGTCTATCTATCTATCTATCTATCTATCTATCTATCTATCTATCTATCTATTTGTATTATTTATTCTTGTGCATTTCTTCAACCTATCTATGTACATTTTGAATTTGTTTATATTCTTACAGTTTCTTTAACTTATCTTTTTGAATGTTGTTCTGCTTTATGCATAACCCTGAACTTGAACTTGTGCCAATGCTTCCCCCTTGTGGACAATCTAAGTGTAGTCAGCATTACTTCTTCTTCCTTGTTGTTTAATGGTGGGATCCAGTAGGTTACATTACAGTCAACTGTAAGTCTCATTCTCCCACCGGCCCAGAAAAGGAAGACCGAGAGTCGCCTCTGCTGCGGAGGAGAAGTTCATCCGAGTCACCAGCCTCAGAAATCGCAGGTTAACAGCAGCTCAGATCAGAGAGCAGGTCAATGCCACACAGAGTTCTAGCAGCAGACACGTCTCTAGAACAACTGTTAAGAGGAGACTGTGTGAATCAGGCCTTCATGCTAGAAGATCTGCTAGGAAACCACTGCTAAGGACAGGAAACAAGCAGAAGAGACGCGTTTGGGCTGAAGAACACAAGAAAGAACACAATAAAGAAAACTCTTTGAATGAGAAGGTGTGTCCAAACGTTTGATCTGTACTGTATATTATAAAATATAGATGTGTGTGTGCATGTTCAGGATGAACTGGTGTAAATGGGTTGGTAGAGCTTTCTTTTAAAATGCAAAGACATCAATATTTGCTTTGGTTACTAAGTATCTACAACAGCTTTTTTCAATGGCTTGTAGTGTCTGGGAAAATGAAGATAATATAAAATAACAGGCATATTTTTTTGAGAATGCTTCACTAACAGCAATAAAAGATTGATTAAAGTAGAATTAATACAAGAATACAAGTGTACAAAGATCCTAAATAACAACTGACCTACTTTGTAGGTTTTATACTGAGGTAGACTGCTGAAGATGAGAAATAAACACATATTGAGGGCATGTAGAATGTTCTTTTCTTTTTGGGAGAAGACTTGTTGGCTATGAAGACTTTTGTAGCACAAAGTATGTGATGCACTTGTATCACATATTATTCTGACTTTGAAATAGAAGTTGAAACATGAAGCTGAAACATATTTCACTGAAGAATATTTTACACACTGTGACTTTTTGACCTACAGTGTAAACAAAACACTATTTAACACTTTCAAGGCTTTACAGATGAAATGGGTCAACAGTATTGTCTTATGCTATATTTTATTTCAAGATCCATTATATATTGATTATTAAGTTGACACACCCACAGCTCTACTAGTGATTACCGAATGAATGATTTTTCTGTCTTGTCAAATCAGATACAGAAGCAGCTTCTCCCAAATTAGATACAACAGGTAAGACTGTCATAGATTTTACTTCTAAATTTACATCTAAACCACTGGAAATAAAATCTACCAGTTTTAGATGTTATTATAACACATACCTAAATTGCTGAACAAATAAGACAAGAATTATGGGAACACTTAATGATAACAGCATAACAGCAAGTCAGTTAAACTTAAGCGATATCAATCTGTCCATTTAGAAATCAGAAGTGATTGTGAATCAGATTCACCTGCTTTGGTGCATGTGGTAGCCACAGATCAATGCTCTGCCTTATTCTGATTCTTAGGTTTTGTGTCCTTATCACTACTGCTAGCATGAGGCAGTACCTGCAGCTCAATCAGGATGCATATGTAGTCTCATTCCTCTAATATGCCACACCCATACATGCAGTTGCAGGAAAGTGTTCACAGCCCAGTTCTGTGCAACTCGATTGACATTTACCAGAGAACACTAGAATTGGCAGATCCACCACTGGTGCCCCATTCTCTTCACAGATGGGAGCAGGTTCACACTGAGCACATGTGACGGGTAGAAAGAGTCTGAAAACACCATTGTGAATGTTATGCTCCCTATAACATCATTGAGCATGACCAGTTTGTTAGTGGGTCAGGATTACACTGTGGAGGCATATGCTTGGAGGGCCGCATAGACAATGGCAGTGGTTCCCTGACTGCTTCTTCTGTTCCCAGGTGCCGGGATAAAATCTTCAGAGCGAATGTCAGACCTTAAGTTGGTGCCTGGGTTCCTCTTGGTTTGCGAGCGTTCCACAATACGAGAAAAGAAAAAAAATTTTTTTTTTTTTTTGGGGGGGGGGGGGGGATTTTTCTCAGATTTTCTCCCTAGTTTAGTCGTGTCCAATTCCTCCCCGTCACTAGGGGGCTCCACATTAAGGCTACTACTACCACTCAGCCGAGAGGGCCGAAGACTATCACGTGTTTCCTCCGAACCACGTGACGCCAGCCGACCGCATCTTTTCGAACTGCTCGCTCGCGCACCGTTGGGGGCGGAGTAACACACTCGGAGGACAGCTCTATCCGCTCCTTCTGCTTGCGTGAGCTCATGGACACCCCTGATCGGCTGTAGAGCCGTGATTAATGTGGGAGCACTAAGGATCGCATCCCTCCCCTCTGAGAGAGCTCGGCCAATCAGCTCTCTCTAGACCTCCGGCTGCGACAGCATCACCCAGGAATCGAACTTGCAACCTCCAGATGATAGAGCGGGCACTTTACCACTGCACCACTCGGAGGCCCAGATTTTTAATAAATTTTGACTTGAATTTTGGAAGAACAAGTCTTGGTTTACGAATACCATCACGTATGAGCTTCTTGTTTTGACGCCGAGTGTCACATGATCACAAATGAGCGAATGGTTTTTCTCTCTCTTACGCTGCGGAATTGTGGGTAATCGTTTCCCCTGCTTTGTCTTAGTGCGTATCTCTCACTGATATACTCAGTTAATATAAAATGGGTTAATTTAAGGCAGCAAAATGGGTTATTTATTTAACCCAGCAAGATAAAAATATTAAATCCAAATGCTAGGTCATATTTAACTACAATGCTGAGTTAATTCTACCTCACAAATAGGTTATTATTATTTTTATGTTTTACATGTCTATTGGAAAAAACAGTTTAAACAGTTAAATTACTTTGATATACTGCTCTATTACAGAAAAACACTAAGTTTTGCAAACCATACATATATGCAATAAAAAACACCCAATTAATTGTACAAAGCATAGAAAAAATATTTATATTTATTTTTCAAAAGCACAAGATCAGATAATACAAAACAAGTTAAACAGCGACATCATTACGATACTTTTACTGAGAAGCACTAATGCCCGAGAGCAGTGCTGGTCATTATCTCCCAACATCAGGATGTAGGGGTACGGCCTCGACACTTCAGCCTGCTGGAGATATTCCACGGTGTCGGTTCCAACCTTAGAAATTAAAGAAAGCAAAAGTTTCTGGAAAAATCAAAAGGGTTGGCTAGTATTCATATTTGTAAGAAGATTAGTGTTTTGGAACACCTCAGCTTTTTATGTGTGTTTGCTAATGCTAGCAACCTAGCTAAATGCTAGCACTACAATTAACAGTTTAGCTTTCATTCATCACTTCACCACCTTCATACACCCTGCAAGCATTCTACAAAGAAAGCTAAAAAGCTAAAAAGTTTCTTTCATACACAGGTTGGGTTCTTTGGTTTGGCTAGCTGGCAGCCATTGTCAGATAAACTAGCATGCTATATCACAGACCAGACTGAAAGTTTGAGTGTAACATGGTAACAGTAATAAATGTTACATACAGTGAACAAATTCAGTCATAAGTGAGTGAAAGTGTGCATACAGACCTTATATTGAACGTTTACATTTCCTCTTAAATGCTTGAGGAGGAAGAAAAAAAGACACAAAGCAGACACAGCCACTGAATAAGCCAGTGTTCATAATTGTTAACTAGCTAACCCAACTCCATCTCAGCAAGCTGGGTTAAACAAAAAGTACCCAATTCCCTATAAATAGCCCAGAAAAATTACCCAACATAGGCAACCCAGCGTTTGGGTAGTAAAAACAACACAGCATTTTTTAGTGTGTACAGTACATTATCTGTGCTATTGTACTGTACGCTGTTTCATATATTTGTAATAAGGTGAAAAAAAACTGACTGCATGTGGTCTGTTTTTGTTAATTTGTTTTAAACATGACTTTGTAAGATACCTTAACTAAGAACTCCACACTCTAAAAAATGCTGGGTTAAATTGGACCATATTGCACCATATTGGACCATATTGGGCCAACTACATGCTGGGTTAATTTAACCCAGCAAAATAGGTTATTTATTTAACCCAGCAAGATGGGTAAAATATTCAATCCAAATGCTAGGTCATATTTAACTATTAATGCTGAGTTAATTCTACCTCACAAATAGGTTATTATTATTTTTTTTTTATGTTTTACATGTCTATGGGTAAAACAGTTTAAACAGTTGAATTACTTTGGTATACTGCTCTATTACAAAAGAAAACACTAAGTTTTGCAAACCATACATATATGCAATAAACAACACCCAATTAATTGTACAAATGAATGCTGGTCATTATCTCCTAACATCAGCATGTAGGTGTACGGCCTCGACTGACAGATATTCCACGGTGTTGGTTCCAACCTTAGAAAGAAAGAAAGTAAATGTTTATGGAAAAATTCGAGAGGGTTGGCTAGAATGCATATTTGTAAGATGATTAGTGTTTTGTAACACGTCAGCTATTTTATATGTTTGCTAATGCTAGCAACCTAGCTAAATGCTAGCATCATGCTGGCACTACAGTTAACAGTTTAGCTTTCATTCATCACTTCACCATCTTCATACACACTGCAAGCATTCTACAAAGTAAGCTAAAAAGCTCAGACATTTTTGCTGTTTCTTTCATACACAGGTGGGTTCTTTGGTTTGGCTAGCTAGCAGCCATTGTCAGATAAACTAGCATGTTATAGCACAGACCAGGCTGAAAGTTTGAGTTAACATGGTAACAGTAATAAATGTTACATACAGTGAACAAATTCAGTCATAGGTGTGTGAAAGTGTGTATACAGACCTTATATTTCACGTTTACATTTCCTCTTAAATGCGTGAGGAGGAAGAAAAAAAAGACCTGACGCTGACACAGCCACTGAATACACTGGTGAACTTCGGGGGAGGGCCGGTCTGATCTGTGATGTTAGCTGTCGCTAGCTAACCCAACTCCAACCCAGCAAGCTGGGTTAAACAAAAAGTACCCAACTCCCTGTAAATAACCTAGAAATATTACCCAACAGAGGCAACCCAGCATTTGGGTAGTAAAAACAACCCAGCATTTTTTAGTGTTCAGTTTTATATTAGCTCCAAATGTCCTGGACATGGAACTGGACGATGAATCTGACCCAACACTCAGAGCTGATCAGGTGTCATTTAGTGGCAACAAATGAGGTAAAAATAAAATAAAATCACCTGGAAATCTTGAGGAAACCCTCTTCTTTGACATATTGCAGAACATAAATTAGCTAACTAAATACCAATAGTTATTTAAAAAATGGGAATATTTATGAAAATTCTTTAGTTCCTCATCTGTCAATTTTCTGTAAAGGGGCTCATTGGCTCATGCATCATTGTAGTTTATTTTTTTCTGTGCATAAGAATTCCATTTCAATGAATGGTTTGCCAGTCCTCCACTGCTCAAGACTTTCAAGACAATCTACCAGCTTTGTTTATTCTCCAGAGAAAGCATAATGCAACTGTTCCTACAGTAAATAAAAATAAAATTATCCAATCCAACTACAGTATGATTTAAGTCTGATTTAATTGCTATCATTAAACTTTAAAAAAAAAATCTATTTCATGTTTTGCTGGGGAAATAAATTTTAGGCAGAGACATCTGCTTTGTCTTGTTAATTCATCTAAACCCCCCTACAGTATTTGTCAACAGCGCACCCAGTTTGATAAATTCAAATCGTAAATGAAACGTGAGAAGAGATTCCGCATAACCTCCTGACACAATGCTTGCCCTGACGGACTATATTCAACAAGAATATAGGGAATAAAAATTGTATTTATAATAAGATAATTAATTAAATAATAAAATTATATCAAATAAGGACTTTATTTAAATGTCAGACCATATTTGTCATTCACTGCTGAAGTAGTTAAATATGCTTATACTGTATACTGTAAAAAAGCCAACTTATGAAAAGTTATCTAAATAAAGTATAAAAAGTAAACTGAACTAAGATACTTTTATTTGAAATGTTCAGAAATAATACTTAGTTTATTCAACAAATATTTTGCTTCAATGTAAAAAACTGTATCATACTAAAAATGTTTTGTAGAACTTACATAGTCTTGCATTAATGTGTGCGTTTCTTGTTGGCGCATGCGTATATGGAGCATGATCATTTGAAACTAGAGCTGGCCGGTTTAAACGTTATTTTTTATTAATTTGAATTTATGGTTTATGTCGATTTTGAAAAATGAAAATTTACAGTTTCACTTTGATACAGCACCGCGAGCTTCTGTAGTTTTGCGACGCCCCCTCTGTGACCCACACGTGGGAAATACAAGATACAACATGGCAGCGCGCGCTGATGAAACCAAAGAGCTTGTTTCCAACAGAGTCGCGGTTTCTTCAGTCGTATGGAAATTGTTCGGGTTCGCAATTTTACACATTGAACAAGCCAAGGCCCGGTGTAAAATTTGTCTGAAAAGAAGCTAATTTACTCGCGCATCTCAAACAGAGACACTCTGTTGAATTAGCATCGTGTTTGGCGCAGCGAGATAAACAAGACAAGTGGCAGCGCGAAAGCCAGGAGAAAACAGCGAGCACATTTCCCCACTGTATCCCATATGATAAGAGCCTCGGTGGAAAGATATTACTGATGTTGTGTCGACTTATATCGCTAAAGAC
Source organism: Clarias magur (assembly GCA_013621035.1). Taxonomy (NCBI): domain Eukaryota; kingdom Metazoa; phylum Chordata; class Actinopteri; order Siluriformes; family Clariidae; genus Clarias; species Clarias magur. Next base: position 297,645 of record QNUK01000125.1, on the reverse strand, counting down.
ATTATGCCCATATACACAGTTAAAAAAAAAAAATGTTAAATGCTGTCAGGCTCCTGTTTGATTTTATTCAGCATATAAATTGAATGTGGTTTGCAAAATTGTTTAAGTGATTTAATATATATATGCTTTTAATCCAAATAAGAAGTTCATGTTTGGTTATATAATTTTGCTTAAATAAATAATAATAAAAAAACCTATACTGTCTATTTTTTCTTTACATTTTTATTTATTTTAAGCAAAAAAAAAAAAACATTTTAAAATTGAAAATCTGGACTAATGAAAACATTTTTGACTGTATTGTAATGTGTTCAGGCAAACTATTTAAAAAAGAGACGTTTGTTTTGTGGTTTATTACATTTTAATCATGAAAATAATCATGAATACATAATGGCTCAATCTGTCATAATTGCCTTCAGCAAACAATTTTTTTTTTTGTCCTGTTATTTGTTAGGTAAACAACTTATTTTGTGAGAACTAAGAATTTTAACAAAATACTTTGAGTTGCTTTGTCTTCAGACCCTGTTTGTAAATAGAAAGTATGAAAGTGTCTGTGATAGCTTGCCTTATTATTTTAAGTTAACTCATTTTTTTTTACAGTGTAGATACAGTACGTAGGTTACATTTTAAAAGTACAATTGCAAGTAAATTACAAACTGCATGTAATGTTGTAAAATATGAATGAAACAATATTAGACACAAATATATGATATGGTAGTATATACATTGAAAAAGCCATTTACACAAGTGCACAAATGTAAAGCAAACACGATTATTAATTTATTGTGCATGTTTAGCTTGATTCAGCTGTTTAAGTTATATGGACAATAACGTGCCTATCAGCCCACTATTATTTTCTGTTCACATTTAAAGATGCCCGCTCGTGTATGCAAAAAGAGAAAGTACAACAAAGAATACAAAAGTGTCTAATTTAAGAAAGCTTTTGAGGTAGATGCTGTGAAATTCTTCAAATTAACAGATTCTGCCTTTGGCATGAAGGAAAGTCCCAGTTCCGCAGGCTCTGACAGCTCTAGCATTAGGGTCAAGGATAGCGAGACTGGATCCAGCAGCAGGATCAATGATCATGAACCAATGCCTGCATTAGCTCGCGCTAGTAAACTAGTTACTCATTTGCTGAGAAACATTATTTTGAATTAATATTGACTACAATAATAATTACTCGCACAAGTTAATGCTGCTAATGATTTTATTCCAGCTTACCTGTTCAGTTTGAGTGCCGTCTTTTTTACTCAGCTTGGGTAGAAAAGGGGAGAGGTGTTGGTCATCATCCGCAGGCACTGGTTCATCATCACTGTTCCTGCTGCACTTGCAGCTTACACAGTTGATTGGTACTGTATATCTTACACTGCATCAAGATAATCCCCACGACTAGCTAAAATATTGTCTTCATAATTGTATATGTTGTTTGTTTTGATGTTCTTTCCTTTGTTTCTCTCACTCTCAATCATCATCTATACCGCTTAATCCTGTATTCAGGGTCACGTGGGGGGGGGGGGGGGCCTGGAGCCTATCCCAGTCCCAGGAGACTTGGGGCACATGGCAGGGTGCCAATGCATCGCGGAGCTCCTTAGTTTCTTTGTTTTACAAATATGACTCAATATATGATCAGTGATACTTCTAATAATGTTTAAATAAAAAATTTATTTATTAAAAATGTATTTTTGTATTGCGTTATATTTTTAAACTAGTAGGTTAAAAATTAATCACCACATTGATGAGCCAATGTATTATGATGTGAGAAGTGGTGGGCTGCTGTGGGCTAGGGAGTCCAGAGCCACTTTTTGTTCCTGGTCTGCCCCTGGCACTGTCACACCTTAACACTGCAATTCATCAGGACCAGCTATAGTGGCTTAGTGGTTAGCATTGTTATCTTGCACCTCCAGGGTCCAGGTTCAAATGCCCACTCAGCTTCTGTGTGCATGGAGTTTGTTACTTGCTGAGTTACCTTTGGGTAATCCAGTTCCCTCTCGCATTCCAAAGATTAGGTTAATTGTCATTCCCAAATTGCTTGTAGTGCGTGGATGTGACTGTGTGTGTATGTGTGATGTGCTCTGCAATGGAATGGCACCCCGTCCAGAGTGTACCCCATCTCGTCCACTAAGTTTCCTGGGATAGGCTCCAGGCCCCCACGACCCTGTTGTATATAGTAGATGATAAGTGAGTGAGTCAGTTGCTGAATACTTATAATTATTTCTAATGTAATTTTTAAAATAAAATTAGAATTATAACTATCTCCCCACTGTAGAAAGACAGACAGATATGAGGTTAAATTAACAACAGCACATGAGTAAGATATGTTACAGTAGGTTAAACATTACCTCTAATGACAGACCTCATGTTTTTACACAGTAACAGTGTCAACTTTATGCTTTACTCTGATAGAAATAGTGACAACAGGACATAGTGTAAGTTAATTATTAACTATGTAGGTGACCTATGAATGGGGCAGGGCTCTCAGAGTGTGAGGGAAGAAAAGTTCCCTGAGTGACTATAATGATAGTGAAAGTTCATGACTCTGACCAACAGAGGTAATGGAGCCATTAGACTGGATGTAAAAGTTTTAAAGAGTCTGTGAATGTTGGGAGGTAATGAGGTAAATAGTGAACATGAGTTGCTGTGAAATGAGAACAGACTTCAGCTAAAGCAGCAGATATGTTTGTATGAGGAACAGAAAAGGTAAGAGGAGTTAGCATCATGCTAAAGTACATGTTAGTCACCAACGACTCAATAACCTGTTAAACTAATCCTCCAAATACACCGTGGAATTGTGCTTTCTAACTGTGTTTGTGTGAGTTAAGTTGTTTAAAAGGATGACTCTCTCGTTCTGTGTGTGTTTAGGATTTTATTAGTTTAAATCTACAAAAAGAGATAAAGATGGCGACTGCAAGCAGTAAGTTAAATTTACATTACATTATCTGTATTATTTATTGAATATTAAACTAACTGTGTGTGTGTGTGTGTGTGTGTGTGTGTGTGTGTGTTTTCCAACACAGATGGGTTTAAACTCATTGGTCCCAGTGGTAAACAGCAGTATAATCGCTCTGCTGTGACTCTCTCGTGTCGTCTGTCTCCTGAAATCAGTGCTGTTACCATGGAGATCCGGTGGTTTAAGGAGACAGACTGTGTTTATGTATATAAAAACAGACAGGTGACAGAGGGGAAAGGTTACGAGGGCAGAGTGAGTCTGTTCACTCAGGAGCTGGAGAGAGGAAACGTCTCCTTACAGCTGAGAGACTGTACGCTATCAGATGGAGGACATTACCTGTGTCAGGTCACTGATGGAGACAGAACAGAGGAGATTACAGTAGAGATGAGTAAGTGTCCCTGAACTCCACACTGTATAAACTCAACATCATCATCTGTGCTTCTCATCTCAGTACATAAAACACACACTCAGTATTCAGTATGAGGTTCAGTATACAGGGTGTTAATGTGGACTGGAGTTTATTTATTTTTATTTATTTTCACAAACCCAAATGCTGTCGTTGTGAGACGCGATGGTAAACCATTATTCCGGTTGGGTACCATCTGTAATTGTCAGATGCACTCTCAGACGTAACAGTGTCTAATGAGTCAAAAGTTTTGTGAATTCACCTTGTTTTGTTAGACTGTGCAGCTGCCCCTCAGCCCACTGTCACACATTATACATAAAGAGCATGAAACAAGTGCCCAAAAAACTCATCTGCTCCTTAAGAAAATGTCAAATGTCAGGTTAAACACTTTAAACATTGTGTTAAGGATGAAGATGATTTGATGATGATTAATTATGCTATTTAGTTTAAAAATTATTCTCCTGTTCAACACTGACAAGTGTCACAAGTGAAAATGCTTTTAACACACAACTGAAGCTTTTTACAGTCCAGTACTAAAGCTATGTCCTGTTCCCTTTCAAAAGCTACACTCGATGCTGCGTGAAAACGCTGTGGGAACATCTCTTTGTTGCCCGGTTGTGAAGCCTGTGCATGTCAAAACCGCCGAATACCTTTGGCTTATAACCTGTGCCAGGCATGACGTCACCAAATAAGGTGCACCTGCAGGTTATAAATAGGACTGAACCGGAAACATCCTCATCCTTTGTCTTCAGGACTGCTTTGTGTTTGCGTGTGCAAGCCGTAACGAAAGCAAAAATAAAATAACAGCATTAACTTACTGATATGGCGGGGTTGCCGAAGAGATACGTGCCTCTGTGCGATCTCTTTCGGAGGGCGATCTTCACGAGTTTTGTCTCGAGTGCTTGGGGGAAGAACACGCTCGCCTCGGGCTTCAGAGAGAATGTGAGTACTGTGATCTTCTCCCTATTAAGGTGCTTCGCGCGCGGCTCGCTTTCTTTAAAGAGAAACCGCGAGCCGCGGCGCATTCCTGGAGCTCGCGTGCTGATCTGGCAGACGCGCACGAGATGGAATGTCCGATTTCTCTCTTGCTCTCTCTGGATCAGGAAGTTTTAGCTTCCGCTTCGCAAGCGCGCTCTGGCGCTTCTTGCCAAGGAGCGGAAGAATCCTCCTCTATCGCATCCATGGAAGTAGCCTCCTCAAAATGCTCCTTCAGTGCTGACAGAGCTTATGAGGAATTATTAGAGGTTATAACGTGTGTGGTCGAGTGATTGCATATCAACTGGCCGCAGAAGCGAGATTCCCCCAAGCGTTCGAGATTGGACGACAGGTTTCTGTCGGGTGGCCGGGGGGAGGAGCCTCAACGTCTCTCTCTCCCCTTCTTTGGTGACCTCCATGATGAATTAACTCTTTCATGGAGCAGGCCATATTCATTCCGTGTTTAAGACTTCGACTTATTCGAATATCATTGATGCGAAAGCACGCGGTTATACGTTGATGCCCCAGATAGAAAAGACGCTTGCGGGCTATCTCTCTCCTGGGACATCATCTTCCCTGAAAAAGCCTACCCTTCCCTCCAAACCGTGTAGATTGACATCTGCTTTGGTGGGGAAGGCTTTTCAGGCAGCAGGTCAGGCTGGCGTTTCACTGCACACCATTGCGGTTTTGCAGGCTTACCAGGCTGACCTACTGAAGGACCTGAGCACCGGCGGGGTTATTGATGACAAGGCATTTGCAGAGCTGCGCCGAGCCACAGACCTGTCTCTCTGTGCAACTAAGCAGACGGCCCGCGCTGTGGGCCGTTCTATGGCTGCCATGGTATCCACGGAGAGGCATCTGTGGCTGAACCTCACGGGCATCAAGGATAAGGATCGTGCTGTCCTCCTTGATGCCCCCGTCTTGCCTTCCGGCCTCTTTGGCAACGCTGTTAATTCTGTTGCCACTAGGTTTCGGGAGGCGAAGCTATATGAACAGGCCTTTGGGAGGTTCCTTCCCCATCGTGCTCAAGAACCGGGACTGTCGGCCACCCGGCCCCGGCCAGGTCTGGCCCCTATCAGGCGTGGGGTGTAGAAGGAGAGCGCTCAGGAAATCCAGATACAAAATGTTGACTGTCAAAATGATTGTTTCTCAAATTCAACGAGAGGATTGGTTTGTGACAATCGATCTCAAGGACGCATATTTACATATAGAATTATTGCCACAGTACAGGAAGTTCCTGAGGTTCGCTTTTGGGGGCGAAGCTTACCAGTATCGGGTCCTTCCATTTGGCCTAGCTCTGTCACCCCGCACATATACAAAATGCATGGATGCAGCTCTGGCTCCTTTACGACTCCAGGGCATCCGTATTTTGAATTACATAGACGACTGGCTGATTCTGGCCCAGTCTCAGGAGCTAGCGCTTCAACATCGGGATGTCGTCCTAGTCCATCTTCATTCTTTAGGATTGAGACTCAACGCCACAAAAAGCGTTCTCCTTCCTGTTCAGAGGACAACATATTTGGGTGTCACATGGGATTCGGTCACAATGCGGGCACAGTTGTCTCCTGCTCGTGTCGAATCCATTCTCAACACCCTGAAGGAAATCAAGCTAGGCCAGAAGGTCACTGTTCATCATTTTCAGAAATCTTTAGGCCTCATGGCGGCTGCGTCCACGGTGATACCTTTGGGCCTTCTGCACATGAGAGCGTTTCAGCTGTGGCTAAGAGCCAGGGGGTTTCATTCAAGGGCCAACCCCCAGAGGCTAATAAGGGTTACGCGCCGGGGGCTTCGTAACCTTTCTATGTGGTTCAGACCCCGGTTTCTGACTTTGGGTCCCACTCTAGGTCCGTCTTGTCGTCGCAAGATGCTAACGACAGACGCTTCCCTCACGGGCTGGGGTGCAGTCTTGGATGGCCGTCCAGCACAAGGGAGCTGGAGAGGTCATCTTCTCGTGTGGCACATCAATTGCCTCGAAATGATGGCTCTGTTTCTGGCCCTGAAACACTTCCTCCAGCAGTTGAGAGGCTACCATGTCCTAGTGCGGGTGGACAGCACTGCGGTAGTCTCGTACATAAATCGCCAGGGTGGACTGCGCTCGCGCCGCTTGAACAAGCTCGCGCACCAGGTTCTGCTTTGGGCACAGGACAAGTTCCTGTCCCTCAGGGCGATTCACATTCCAGGGCATATGAATGTACGAGCAGACTTGCTATCCAGACAAGCTGTTGCACATGGGGAATGGAAGCTCCACCCCGAAGTAGTCAGTGAATAGTAGTAGTCTGGGAAAGATTTTACATAGCAGAGGTGGACCTCTTTGCCTCACAAGAGGCAGCACAATGCCCCCTTTACTACTCTCTGACTCCTCCAGCTCCCCTGGGTCTGGACGCAATGCCCCACACGTGGATTATGCCTTTATGCATTTCCACCTATAGTTCTGCTCCCAGGAGTCCTGGCGAGGGTCCGTCAACAGGGTTTGCCCCTCTTATTGATAGCGCCCCATTGGTCGACCAGTGTGTGGTTCTCGGATCTAATATCTCTCCTCGACGGCTCACCCTGGGTGATTCCAGTGAGAAGGGATCTTCTGTCTCATGCGCAGGGGACAATACTTCATCCCCGGCCCGAGCTCTGGAACCTTCATGTTTGGCCCCTAAATGGGACCAACTAAGACATGCTGGGCTTTCAGCCAGCGTAATTGAAGCTATTTTAAGTGCCAGAGCTCCCTCCACTAGAATAACTTATGTCCTCAAATGGAGTGTATTTGAAAATTGGTGCATGGCAAGACATATAGACCCAGTTCACTGCCAGATTGTTTCAGTGCTGGAGTTTCTGCAAGAAAAGTTGTCCTCGGGCTTATGCCCTAGTACGTCCAGAACATACGTAGCCGCTATTTCAGCTTGGCACGCTCTGAATGATGGGGTTTCTGTGGGCAAGCACCATTTGGTTGCCCGTTTTATTCGTGGAGCTAAACAGTTGAAGTCGCCCACTAGAGCGACGGTCCCTTCATGGGACTTAACTATCATACTCGAAGGCCTGGCCGACACCCCTTTCGAACCACTACAGTCAGCGCCTGTCAGGCTTCTGTCTCTTAAGATGGTTTTTCTTATGGCTATTACTTCTTTGAAGAGGATTGGGGATCTGCAGGCTCTGTCAGTCTTCCCATCCTGCCTAGACTTTGCCCCTGGGCTAGTCAAAGCTATTCTGCATCCTCACCCGAACTATCTTCCCAAGGTTCCATTCTCGACCATGCACCCAGTGGTTCTCGAAGCCTTCTGTACTCCGCCTTTCATAGCTCCGGAGCAGGAAAGACTTCACTTACTGTGTCCAGTACGCGCTCTTAGGATCTACGTCCACCACACTAGCCAGTGGCGTAAGTCAGAGCAGCTCTTTATTTGCCATGGGGGTCGCAACGGGGGGGCGGCTGCCACTAGACAGACTCTGTCACACTGGGTGAGAGATGCCATTGCCCTAGCCGTGGTTACACTTCGCCTCTGGGAATCAGGGCTCACTCAACCAGGGGGATTGCCTCATCGATTGCCTTGGCAAGAGGGGTCCCCCTGCAGCAGGTGTGTGATGTGGCGGGCTGGTCCTCTCCACACACGTTTGTTAGATTTTATAGTCTGGATGTCAATGCTACTCCGGGTTCGCGGATCCTTGAGTCAGCATCCCAGAGCTAGGTCTGAGACCTCCTCGGCTATTCTCGTTCCCATAGCATTTTCACGCAGCATTGAGTGTAGCTTTTGAAAGGGAACATCTCGGTTACTTGGCTGTAACCCTGTTCCCTGATAAAGCGGGAACGAGATGCTGCGTTCTGATGCCGCACTGCTGGCGTGCCTGGACATCCTTCAGACAAAATTGACCTGAGGATGTTTCCGGTTCACTCCTATTTATAACCTGCAGGTGCACCTTATTCGGTGATGTCATGCCTGGCACTGTCATGGCCCGACTTCGGCATTCCTGCCAGACTCACGCTGCACACGGAGCTCTCGCGCCGACTTCCGCATTCCAGTGCAACTCTCTGCCTCTCTGCACACACAGCTTCACTACACAGTGCAACAAGCACTCCAGCACCAAGCACATTAAGGTTCCTGTATCAACTTCCCAGCTTGTTTCAAGTTCCCCTAACTAGTAACTGTCATAATAAAATCCCAGGTCCGCCTTCTCTGAACTTGGATCCTGCACAACCGGCGATTCCTTGACAGTATAATCTGCCTCTGATCCAGCAGAGGCAGCTCACCTGAGGGGGGCACTAGAGAGGCAGGGAGCCCTCCTAGGCAGTCACCAGCAAGAGATTAGACAGATTACCTCCACGCTCCAAACCATCACAGAAACCCTAACATCACTTACCACTCAGCTACAGCAGACTCAACCACCGCCAACACCTACTCCACAGCCCCCTCCTCCAGTACATGCCATAGGTCATGAACCTCACCTACCCGCCCCTCCCACCTATGCTGGAGATCCGTCTACCTGTCGCTCCTTTTTGTCCCAATGTTCTCTCGTCCTCGAACTGCAGGCGGCATCTTTCCCCACTGAACGATCCAAGGTTGCATACATCATCACACTCCTCTCAGGAAAAGCAAGAGTGGGGAACAGCATTATGGGATGCCCAAGTACCTTGCTGTTTTGCATACAAAGCATTCACTGATGAGATGAGAAGGACATTCGTTCGTTCATATTCGTTCATAGGACATCAGGCGGCAGGACAAATACTTCAGCTACGTCAAGGATCTCAATCTGTTTCCGATTATGCCATAGATTTTCGGACACTGGCGTCCTCCTGTGACTGGGACGAAAGGGCACTTTTTGATTGCTTCTTTAATGGACTCTCGGACTCAATCAAAGATAAGCTTGCGGCCCGGGAGCTTCCATCAGATCTGCAAGGCCTTATTGACTTAGCTACTCGTATCGATGCCCGTAAACAATCCCGACAGGAGATGTACAGGCCCCTTAGCAAATTTCACACCCCAGCTCCCACGTCCACCACTCCCGAGTCATTTCCTGAACCGATGCAGATAGGTCACGCACATATTTCACCAAGGGAGCGCCAATGCCGGAGGGATGATGTTTTTTCTGCGACCAGGTGGGTCATGTTGTGCGCTCCTGCCCACTAAAAGGCCGGGCCTCCCAGTAGTTCTGGGGGTACAGGGAGGCCCCACTTCTACTCTTTCCCCGGACCAGCGCTCATGTTTTCCTGTTACCCTGAACCTGGACAATCGTTCCTACATAACTCACGCCTTAGTAGATTCCAGGGCCGAACAAAACCTGATCTGAACTATCTCTGCCTCTAAATTTAAAATCCCATTCACTCTCTTGCCTCAACCACTCATAGTTCATGCTCTTGATGGCAGTAAACTTGCACCTATTACACACTGCACCTCCCCCGTCACCTTACAGTTCTCAGGAAATCATATTGAGACCATCACTTTTTTCGCTGTCCAGAACGCCCATGCGCCCATTGTCTTGGGCCTCCCATGGTTAAAGTTGCATAACCCCTCATAGATTGGCGGAATCAAAGCATCCTGGATTGGAGCCCCTCCTGCCTCTCGTCATGCCTACGCTCTGCCACCACAGGGTGAACTTTTCCCTCCTTCCAAGAGGAGATCCCCAACCTGACTAAGGTCCCCACCGAATACCACGATCTTCGACAGGTCTTTAGCAAATCACGGGCAGTCTCTTTACCACCTCACCGCCCCTATGATTGTGCTATCGACCTTCTCCCTGGCACCTCCCCTCCCAAGCGTCGACTATATTCTCTCTCTCGCCCTGAGAGAGAAGCTATGGAGCAATATATCAATGAGTCACTTGCAGCTGGGATAATCCGCCCATCCTCCTCACCTGCAGGGGCAGGATTCTTTTTTGTGGAGAAGAAAGACAAGTCCCTCAGACCCTGCATTGACTACAGGGGGCTAAACGAGGTCACAGTCAAGAATCGCTACCCACTTCCACCAATGTTATCGGCCTTTGAAATACTCCAAGATGCCTGTATATTCACCAAGCTTGACCTAAGAAATGCCTACCATCTCGTCAGAATAAGGGAGGGTGATGAGTGGAAGACCGCGTTCAATACCCCCACTGGCCATTATGAGTACTTGGTTGTCCCGTTCGGCCTAACCAATGCGCCAGCAGTCTTCCAGGCGCTCATCAATGATGTCCTCAGAGATTTTCTCAACATCTTCTTGTTTGTATACCTGGATGACATCTTAATCTTCTCACGATCTGAAAAAGAACATAAGCTCCACGTCCGTCAGGTCCTGCAACGTCTCCTGGAGAATAGGTTGTATGTCAAGGCAGAAAAATGCGAATTTCACTGCACATCCACCTCATTTCTAGGCTACTTTATTTCTACGACAGGTATTCAAATGGACCCCACCAAGGTGAAGCGGTCACTGATTGGCCACTACCATCATCCAGGCGCGAACTCCAACGCTTCCTGGGATTTGTCAATTTTTATCAACGCTTCATCAAGAATTACAGCATGTTGGCCACCCCACTCACTGCACTCACATCGACCAAGATCCCGTTTCGTTGGAATCCCCTGGCAAACAATGCCTTCGAGGAGCTCAAGCGTCGGTTTACCACGGCACCCATCCTTACCTTCCCAGACCCCTCCCTCCAGTTTGTCGTGGAGGTAGATGCTTCTGAAACTGGTGTAGGGGCTGTCCTTTCACAAAGATCACCTAAGGACAACAAACTTCACCCTTGCTCCTTCTTTTCCCGCCAACTCACACCCCCTGAACGAAACTATGACATTGGGGACCGGGAACTCTTGGCAGTCAAGCTGGCCCTTGAGGAATGGAGACACTGGCTGGAGGGAGCAGTACACCCTTTTCTTGTATGGACGGAAGAATCACAAGAATCTTGAATATTTAAAGACAGCCAAAAGGCTTAATTCTTGTCAGGCACGGTGGTCCCTTTTTTTCTCCCGCTTTCTCTTCACATTATCATACCGGCCAGGTTCAAAGAATGTCAAACGCGACGCCCTCTCCAGGCAATTCTCCACATCCCAACACACACCCACGGTACAAACCATTCTTCCCCCTCCATGCCTTGTGGCTACTACGCGGCTGGATGTGGAAAACCTGGTCCAGCAGTCCCTTGAACAGGAACCAGGCAAGTAATGTTCCTCCTAGGATGCTCTTTGTCCCTGCGTCAGTGAGATCCCATGTACTCGACTGGGCTCACAGTTCTAGATTGTCTTGTCACCCTGGGGTGACACGCACACTTTCAATTCAATTCAATTCAATTTTATTTATATAGCGCTTTTAACAATTGACATTGTCGCAAAGCAGCTTTACACAATAAAAAGAAGTAAGTTTTTATGCAATGTGTATGAATCAAAATGATAAGATTGTCCCTGATGAGCAAGCCGAGGGCGACGGTGGCAAGGAAAAACTCCCTGAGATGGTAATAGGAAGAAACCTTGAGAGGAACCAGACTCAACAGGGAACCCATCCTCATCTGGGTGATAACGGATAGCAGAGAATGATCAGCATAATAATGTGTACTGGACGTTCAGTGTAACAGGAGATGTGTTAAAATTAAAAGGAGTCCAGTTTGTTCCCGGAGGCTCAGGTAGACTGTAGGAGATTCCAGTCCTGAGCTATCGAACAACTGAAGTCACAGGTCCCCAGAGCATCAATCGATGATAGGACAGTCTTCATGGAAACCATCCCCAGCCACCAAGCGCATCCAGGCAGACCACACGGGGCATCCATGTGACGGGATCTCCAACCAGAAGCAGGACTCCAGGACGGGTTAGACGGCTCAGAGGGCAGAGGGGTCTGGATCACTGGCAACTCAGGAGCGAACATGTATAGCTCGACAGAGAGACAGAGAGAGGGAAAGGAGAGAGGGAGAGAGAGAGAGAGCAGAAAAGGAGAGAACAGAAAATAAGGAGAGATGGCAGTTAGGTATGGTCACAGTCAACATGTATAAGGTGAATGTATATTAGTGCAAAGTGCAAGCAGGGACTCCGGCAGGACTAACTATAACAGCATAACTAAAAGGGAGAGCCAGAAGGAAACACAAACATGAGGGCTCCCTGAGATGTAAAGCAACCAATCACCTCACCGTCAACAAACCTGAGTGAACAATGAGAGTGGGGAGGACAGCATCTAAACATACCAGTTCACCAGAATACTCTACGTCCATGAGTCCCCCAGATCTGCTCCTTTACCTAAGGTTAATCTATTTACAAAAATGCTTGGCTAAATAAATAAGTTTTTAGCCTAGACTTAAACACTGAGACTGTGTCTGAGTCCCGAACATTAACAGGAAGATATTCCATAACTTTGGGGCTTTGTAAGAAAAAGCTCTGCCCCCTGCTGTAGTTTTAAGAATACGTGGTACTGACAGGCAGCCTGCATCCTTTGATCGAAGTAGGCGTGGCGGATCATAAGACACTAACAGTTCACTCAAATACTGTGGCGCGAGACCATTTAGTGCTTTAAATGTCAAAAGTACTATCTTGAAATCGATGCGAAATTTCACAGGGAGCCAATGCAGTGTAGATAAGATAGGGGTGATGTGCTCGTATCTTCTGGTTCTAGTGAGGACTCTCGCTGCTGCATTCTGTACTAACTGAAGCTTGTTTATACACCTAGTTGAACAACCAGACAGTAAGGCGTTACAATAGTCCAACCTAGAGGTGATAAAAGCATGAACTAGTTTTTCTGCATCATTTAGTGACAGTATGTTTCTTATCTTGGCAATATTTCTAAGGTGAAAGAAAGCTATCCTGGTGATATTATCTACATGAGCTTCAAACGAAAGGCTGGAATCTATAATCACACCGAGGTCTTTAACTGTTGCACTTGATGGAACAGAAAGGCCATCTAAAGTTACAGTCTGATCAGAAAGCTTACTTCTAGCTACTTGTGGTCCTATGACTAGAACTTCTGTCTTATCAGGATTAAGCAGAAGAAAATTAATTAACATCCAATCTCGTATGTCCTGCACACACTGCTCAATTTTAGCAAACTGGTTTTTCTCATCTGGTTTTGCTGAGACATATAATTGTGTGTCATCAGCATAACAATGAAAACTAATACCATGTTTACGAATTATGTTGCCCAGAGGAAGCATGTAAAGGGAAAAAAGCAGTGGGCCTAAAACTGAGCCCTGTGGAACACCAAACTCCACTTGAGAACATGAGGAATGGTCACCATCTAAATCTACAAACTGATAACGATCAGTCAAGTAGGATCTGAGCCACAAGAGGGCAGTTCCCTTAATTCCAACTACCTTTTCTAATCTGTGAAGGAGAATACTATGATCAATGGTGTCAAAAGCTGCACTGAGGTCCAGTAACACAAGTATAGTGACGCAACCCTGATCAGAGGCCCATAGGAGGTCGTTTACTACTTTAACAAGTGCTGTCTCTGTGCTGTGATGAGGCCTAAATCCTGACTGATACAGTTCATTTATGCTATTTCTGTGTAGATGTGAACATAGCTGCTGTGATACTACCTTTTCCAAAATCTTGGAGATAAACGGAAGGTTTGATATCGGCCTGTAATTAGAAAGCAGACAGGGGTCAAGGTCAGGTTTCTTGATTAGCGGTTTAATAACGGCTAATTTAAAGGATTTGGGGACATACCCACTACTGAGTGAACAGTTAATTACTTTCAACAGGGGTTCTATTATTGCTGGTACTATCTGCTTGAGAAAATGTGTCGGTATAGGATCTAATATACAGGTTGACGATTTTGAAGAAGAGATGAGTGAAATTAGTTCCCTCGCTTCAAGGGGAGTAAAGTGTTCTAAGTTCTGATGTGATGTGGTTAGATCATCTGAATTATTTAAATTGTCTGGTTTCAAAGCCTGAATTTTTTGCCTAATATTTATGATTTTATTATTGAAAAAGTTCATGAAATCCTCACTACTGCATGATGATGTTGTGGAGATTTCTGCAGTGGTCTTGTTTTTAGTTAATTTAGCTACGGTATTAAATAAAAATCTCTGGTTGTTTTTGTTATTTTCTATTAGAGTGGAGAGATACGTTGATCTAGCATCACTGAGAGCTTTTTTATAGTTCAGGATGCTCTCCTTCCAAGCTATTTTGAATACTATCAATTTAGTTTGGCGCCATTTACGTTCAAATTTGCGAGCGGTTTGTTTTAAAGCACGTGTGTGGTCATTATACCAAGGAGCGAGTTTCTTATCTCTAATCATTTTCCTTTTAACTGGAGCGACATTATCTAAGCTATAACGAAGTGCTGACTCTAGATATTCATTCGCCTGTTCGAGTTCTGTGAAGTCAGATGGCGATCCAATCAAAGTAGATAATTCTGGAAGATTATTGATAAAGCTCTGTGCGGTATTTGATGTAAATGTACGTTTAAGGTGGAAGCGCGGTGCTGTGCGTACATTATTACTATAACACGCTTTAATCGAGACAAGATAGTGATCTGAGATAACTTCAGACTGTGGAATTGTGGTTATATTTCCTATACTTAATCCGAAGGATAATATTAAATCCAAAGTGTGACCTGCTTTATGAGTGGGTCCTACTATACACTGATTTACTCCTACTGAGTCCAGTATGGACAAGAATGCTGTTCTCAGAGGGTCTTCTGGATTCTCAAAATGAATATTAAAGTCTCCAGCAATTAACGCTTTATCTACAGAAACAACAAGGTTTGAAAGGAAATCTGCAAATTCGCAGAGAAACTCCGAGTACGGCCCAGGGGGTCTGTAAATGATGATTAGCGGGATTGACTGAGCTGACTTTATGTTACTATAGAGAACTTCAAATGCATTAGATTTAAAACTGTGTTTTTGTACGAGAGACAGATTATCGTTATAAATAACTGCGACTCCTCCTCCTCTACCAGTTAGCCGAGGCTGGTGTATGTAGCTGTATCCAGGAGGACTAGCTTCATTTAGAGCCACATACTCGTCCTGTTTAATCCAGGTTTCTGTTAAACATAATATATCAAGCTCCTGATCTGTGATAGTTTCATTAACAATAACTGCTTTAGATGCGAGAGATCTAATATTTAACAGTCCTAGCTTCAGATCAGAGGTGCTGGCTGCGCATTCAGTGTGATCTGAGTTTGTGGTGTCTATGTTAATTAAATTACTAAAACAGACTTTCTGAGTCTTTCTAAATGTATGTTTATGTTTATCTCGGGGAACAGACACAGTCTCAATCTGATGAACCCTGAGTGACGACTCTATGCAGCTAGCAGACGGTTGGTTTAGCCTGTCTGTCTGCTCCCTGGCCTTGGCTCTGGATTGTCACCGATTAACTAGGCCTCTTCTGAGACTATGTGCTATACTACAAGAAATGAGAGCAGCACCTTCCCGAGTGGGATGGACACCGTCCCGCCCTAACAGGCCAGTTTTGCCCTCAAAAGTCTTCCAATTGTCAATGAAGCCCACGTTGTTTTCGGAGCACCACCTGGACATCCAGCGGTTCAGCGACCATAACCTGCTGTAAGCTATGTCGCCACGTCTCATTGGGATGGGACCAGAGCAAACTACTTCTTCGGACATCGCCTTCGCTATTTTAAACACCTCTGTAAAGTTACTCTTACTAACCTCTGACTGACAAAGGCGTATATCGTTAGCTCCAGCATGTACCACTATCTTAGAGAACCTATGCTGACCTAGAGCCCTAAGATTACCTGCTATGTCCGGTGCTCTGGCTCCCGGGATACACCTGACCACTGCCGCTGGCGCCCCTAAAGGCCTAGCTAATTTCACATGTCTCAGTATAGAGTCTCCTATAACCAGAGCTCTTTCAGGTTTCTCAGCGGGTGCATCACTGAGGAGAGCAACCTGTTGGACACGTGAAGCGCAAAAGAGGTGTGCTCTGGTGGGCTAGCCTTAGCGTTAGCTTTGGCTGAACGAGTATGCCGCCGAGTCGTCACCCACTCGCCCCGCTGTGAGGGCTCTACTGCCGGAGTCGGGGGATGATTATCTCCACCTGTGGCACCCAGACTTTCCACTACAGGATTAACGCTGCTCTCGCGCTCTCTAACCCTCTCTAAAGTCTGGATGCGCTCCTCTAATGCTACTATCTTCTCCGTCAGGGTGCTAACTAACACACACTTATCACAAATAAAATTATCACTAATGACGGAGGAAGAATGTCTAAACATCCTGCACTCCACACACTGAGCGAGCTGAATGGTAGACATGATAACGTACCTTTGTGTCGGAGTTGTGATTATTTGGTGATGGATTCGCTTGTTGTTGGTCAGATGATAAGCGCGTTCTCCCAAAAAGTGCAAAAAATCGGATAAAGTCCAATAGTATTAAAGCGTAAAAACGGGAAAAAATATATAATTATAAAAAACTAAACAAAATATAATATAAAATGCTGTTTCAAACAGACGAGGAACTTTCGCGGGAACAATATGAAAAACAGGAAGCTACGTCGAACAGGAAGCTACGTCTACTTTCACTCCTGCAGCAACAGTTCTGGTGGCCTACCATGAAGGAAGATGTTAAGCAGTTTGTCACTGCTTGTGACGTCTGTTCAAGGAACAGAATGACTAACCGCCCCCCCCGAGGGCCTCCTAAGACCCCTCCCCATTCCACATCGTCCCTGGTCTCACATTTCTATTGATTTTGTCACTGGACTTCCACCATCTGACAATAACACTTGCATCTTAACAGTTGTAGACCGGTTCTCCAAATCAGCTCACTTTATTCCACTACCCAAACTTCCGTCCGCCAAAGAAACTGCCGAGCTTCTCATCAACCATGTTTTTCGGCTCCATGGACTTCCACTAGACATTGTTTTGGACAGAGGACCTCAGTTCTCAGCTCAGTTCTGGAAGGCCTTTTGTGGTCTCATTGGCGCCAACCCCAGTCTCTCATCTGGTTTTCACCCACAGACCAATGGACAAATGGAGCGCATGAACCAGGAACTGGAGAAAACATTAAGATGCATGGCCTCTCGGGATGCAACCTCCTGGAGTCACTTCCTACCCTGGGTAGAATACGCCCACAATTCGCTCCCCACCTCCTCCACGGGGATGTCCCCGTTCCACTGCTGCCTTGGGTACCAGCCACCGTTGTCCCCCCCCCCCCAGGAAGAGCAAGCTTCAGTTCCATCTGCCCAAGCGTTCGTCCGCCGCTGCAGAAGAACCTGGCAGCGGGCTCGTATCCAATTACAACGCACTGTCAGTTCTTTCCAGCGTCAAGCCAACTGCCACCGTTTACCAGCCCCCAGATATCATGTCGGCCAAAGGGTCATGTTAGCAACTCGCGACCTCCCTCTCAAGACTACCTCTAGGAAACTTTCGCCAAGGTTCATCGGCCCGTTTACAATCACTCGGGTCATCAACCCATGCTCTGTCCGGTTGGCGTTGCCTCTATCTCATCCCACATTTCATGTGTCACAGATTTGCAGACTAGTCTCCTGTCCACTATCTCCACCCGCCCAACCCCCCCCTCCTCCTCGACTTATAGACGGTGGTGAAGCCTTCACAGTTCATAGACTCCTTAAATCTCGCCGCCGCGGACGTGGTCTCCAGTACCTGGTGGATTGGGCCCTGAGGAGAGAAGTTGGGTACCAGCCAGGTTCATCTTGGACCGTTCCCTAATCACTGACTTTCACAGACTCCACCCTGAGGCACCTGCCAGAACGCCAGGTGGCATTCATAGGCGGGGGGGTACTGTCATGACCCACCAAGCCACAGCTCTGCCATGAATACATGAGCATTCCGTTCCACATTCCCAACCGTCCCTTATATCCCACCGCCTCCACACACCTGTGAGTCATCATTAATCATCTCCATTCCTTATTTAAACCACACACTGACACCACCACATTGCCAGATTATTGAGTGCCTTCCATAGCCCAATATTCCAGCGTTTTTTCATGCCTAGCTTTCACGTTACCGACCTCGCTTTGTTTTCTCGATCTTGCTCTTGCTTCACGTTTTTGGACTTCCACGCTCACGGACTTTTGCATTACCGACCTCTGGATTTATTTGTCGACTACGAACTTGGATCACGGACTCTTTCTAGCATCTCTCTGGTTCTGAAACCTGCTCCCCCCGACCACTGATAAGCAGCGCAAAACCAGCCAACCTGCAACCTGCCGATTTCACCTCACACCTGCCGGCTGTCAGCGCAGAATTCTCTCTCCCATCGGCTCTGGGCGCTTCTGCGTTCCTGCGCAGATCGCGCCGCTCACAAGACTCCCTCGTCGGCTCATTACACCAGCCGCGCTAAACTCAAACTGCACACGGAGCTCTCGCGCCGACTTCCGCATTCCTGCCAGACTCACGCTGCACACGGAGCTCTCATGCCGACTTCCGCATTCCAGTGCAACTCTCTCCCTCTCTGCACACACAGCTTCACTACACAGTGCAACAAGCACTCCAGCACCAAGCACATTAAGGTTCCTGCATCAACTTCCCAGCCTGTTTCAAGTTCCCCTAACGAGTAACTGTCATAATAAAATCCCAGGACCGCCTTCCCTGCACTTGGATCCTTCACAACCGGCGATACCTTGACAGGCACGGGTTATAAGCCGAAGGTATTCGGCAGTTTTGACATGCACAGGCTTCACAACCGGGCAACAAAGAGATGTTCCATTTTCACGCAGCATCTCGTTCCCGCTTTATCAGGGAACAGGGTTACAGCCAAGTAACCCGAGACGTTTTTTCTATAAGATGCTGTAACTGACCCTCAGCACAGAGGCTTTAGAATGTAGCATTTTGGTATGATTATGATGTCTACACTAGCTCACTGTTCTGATATTAAAACCAACATAACTGAACAAATTATGTCATAAACCAGGGCATCTAAAATCATTATAACTTTAATTGTTAATGCTGTAGCATCCCTACATTTTCCCCTGATACAGATAGAGGTGTGACAAAAATATGGTTATGTTCAGCATTTTCAGTTTATATGGAGTGTTTTATTATTTTTGATCACAGATGTGTGATGAACACTCCCTGTGTTTAATTGTTTAAATATAAATAATTTATCATGCACTATTCGTTCATGTATTTTAATGAAAATGTAAAAATTGTAACTGAACATATTTGTTCTGAAAGCACAGAGTAAATGTTCTTTTGCAGCTATTCTGACTGTCAATCAAATGTTTCTCTCATTATATTTTATCTAACATTACATTTCTATCTGTTTCACACAGGACCTTCAGCACGGGTAAGTAAATAACTCAACTTCACACTAATGATAAAACTGATATTTTATAAATTAATCACACATACAGGGGTTGGACAATAAAACTGAAACACTGGCCAATTTTGTGTTGGAGGATTCATGGCTAAATTTCACCAATCTTCATTGATTGCACATTCCACCAGTATGTGAAGTGTGAAAGTGTAATTAGCAAAGTAATAGCTCAGTTTTCCTTAAAATATTGCAATGCACACAACATTATGGGTGACGTATCAGAGTTCAAAAGAGGACAAATTGTTGATGCATGTCTTCCTGGCGCATCTGTGACTAAGACAGCAAGTCTTTTTTGATGCATCAAGAGCCGCGGTGTCCAGTGTAATGTCAGCACACCACCAAGAAAGATGAAACACATCCAACAGGAGTAACCGTGGAAGCAAGAGGAAGCTGTCTGAAAGGGATGCTAACCAGGATTGTGTCCAAACATCATAAAAACACAGCTGCCCAACTCACTGCCAAATTAAATGTGCACCTCAACTGTCCTGTTTCCACCAAAACTGTTCATTGGGAGCTCCACAGGGTCAAGGGTGTGCTATAGCCAAACATTTGGTCTCTCGTGCCAAATCCAAGTGTCGGTTTCAATGGTGCCAGCAGCATAAATTGTGGGCTGTGAACAATTTTGAAACATGTATTGTTCTCTAATGAGTCCACCTTCACTGTCTTTTCCACATCTGGGAGAGTTACAGTGTGGAGAAGCCCCAAAGAAGCGAACCACCCAGACTGTTGCATGCCCAGAGTGAAGCATGGTGGATCAGTGATGGTTTGGGCTGCAATATCATGGCCTTCTCTAGGCACAATATTTCACTGCCAAGGACTATTGAACCATTCCGGAATGAGAGAGTCAGGAAACTTTTCCTCCACCAGAAGTTTTCCTCCACTAGCATAATGTAGTGACCTGGACACTATTCTGAAAAGAAGAATAGCTCAAAATCCCTCAAATTGATTGACGAATTGATGTTGTATTGGCCGCAAATGAGACCCTACACCATACTAATGAATTATTGTGGTCTAAACCCAGGCATTTCAATTTCATTGTCTAACCCCTGTATATTAGATCTTATTAAGAAATCAAATAGAAACATATGTGAGATTTCACTTCCATCAGTCAGCTTCCTTCCCACAATGGACCTGTGTGTAACCCCAATGCAATGCAATAATGTAGACATTTACCATGTCCATTAAAAGACAAAAAAAAAAAAACATTTAACACTACTGCCAGAATCACTGTACTGATATTCAGTACTGTACTCCTCTTATAACATTTCACAGGATTCGTCTGGATAAAACAGTTGTTTATATTGTAAGTGTCCAAGTAACATATCAGCTTTTTGCATCAATTCTATAAGGAGTCAATCATACTTGTGTTCTTACTGAAACACACAGTGACATTTCCTGACACTTCACAATAAACATAAATCAGAGCTTTAACAGAAAAAAAACAATTATTTGACTGGGCTGGCCCACATTGAACAGCGGCCCTCTGGGAAAACTCCTGGTGCATCAGATGGCCAGTCCGTCACTGCCCAAGACTTTCATGAACTCAGTTCTGTGTTCAAAACAATCTGCCAGGTTTGTTTATTCTCCAGAGAAAGCATAATACAACTGTTCATGAAAATTTATTTCATCTATTTTATATTTTGATAGAGAAATACATTTAAGGCAGAGATGTCTGTTCTTTGTTCATTATTAAATTACCTAAAAACTTCATATTTGCCACCAGCGAAACCGGTTTTATAACGTCACATCTATCGTAAATGAAAGCCGAGAAGAGATTCCCGCAGAATCCCCTGACATGAATCCCGTTGAGATAGGGTGGCATGCTCTGAAGGACTAAATCCGACAAGAATATAGAGAATTAGAATTTTAAGAATAAGAATCTTTCCCTGAGAAAATGACTTGTGAATCCACACAAAGCGTTTTTCCACAACAGTAATAATCATGCTTCTTTGCTGTTTGTGTCCAGCAGTAAATAATTATTTATGATCCCCCAGAAATTCAACAAAACAGAAACATATACTTGCATGTAAACATATAATCATATACTTACATATACATATATACATACATATACCTTAAAGTGGAAGTGACTGCTATTTGAGCAGCTTTATTTCACTCGTTAAATACTCAAATCACAAAAAAAAAAAAAAAACATAGCACAATGCACATTATCTATGAATGGCTGAAATGTGGTTGTGAATATGCCTTTTAGCGAATGTAAAATGTCCACATGAACCCTCAGCGCTTTACTTTACAAAAGGCAAAGTTTTTTTTTTTTTTTTTTTTTGAAGAATCAGAGTGTATCGGTGTGAACAGCTAAGACATAAATTGACAGAGATTTCCCTTATCATAACATGCATTGTATTGTTTTTTTAATCACTCTAAACGCAACCAATTTTTTTGCCATTAAAATAAATAAATAAATAAATAAATAAATAAATAAAACTAGTTATTGCATTATGTTTAAATTAAATGCTTAATCTACCTTAGTTACCTTAGTTTACAGGGGTATAATGATAATTTATGTTAATATTTCACGGTGTTAAAGTTATTAGGATTTAGGATTGAAAGAGAGGGAAAAAAAACAGAACGAGATCACACATCTCCCCAAGTTTACTGTGACATACTATATGCTGTCGTAACCAATATATAGACGAGGCAGTAGCAAAGCACATCATTCTGTTATCTGTCCAGTTTTTTTTGCCTGTGTTTATAATTAAAGGAAGTGGGAATCTGATATTCTGTATATTCCTTTATGTACTACAATAGCACACAGATATATTACAGAATATTTAACTATAGATGTAAAACACACAGGGGGAAATGCACATATACTGACATACTGTATATTGGTAAATACATGCAGATATCAGAAAATAGCATTTTCCAATAAATCACAAGATATTTCTGTTCCTTAAGGGTAACTAGCGGTATATTAGCACAATGCTACATTATACAGATTTACTGTGTGTGATGACTGATTGTTGTCTAGTTTTCCTCTTTTTTATTAAGACACACATCAGCTGTGTTTTAACCAGCGTAACAGTTACTTTCACATTTTCACATGGAACAATTCACATTTGTAATCATGCATTAAATCTTCACTCTCTATTATTTACTTTCACAGGCATTTTATTCAGGTGAGTATAAATGCTTTTCTCTGATAGTGATGTGTTGATGCTGCATGAATAATATATTTCTTGTGCAGATGAAATAGATTGGACTGTGCTGTGTGTTCAGAGTGCAATAGCACATAGATATATGAGCATCATGAGCATAGTGTAGTGAACACAACAGACTGTGATCGCTGGCAGAACATTCATCATGCTGGTGTCTAGTTTGTCATTAGTGTTCTACACACACACACAAATCTGACCTACACACTGATACTGAGAGATAAAAAGCTGAAGGTGTGTTTACAAATGACACACACTCATTAGTGAACAATCTGATCTAATGGAGCTAATAATCAGAGACTGGCTCAATATCAGTTTAAACTGAAACAATCAGACATTTTTACATCAGAGAGGAAATTAAATTACACACTAAATGTGGCCTTTAGATTGTTACAGTTACTCGATATCCAGTAGAACAGACTAGATCACTGCCAAATATAGCACTGAGAAGCACAACAACACACACAGGTAGCTAATATTGGGCAGCTAGTTTGTTCTGTAGACTGTGTGCTGTGTTTGAATGAGCGCAGTCAGAATGAGCACAGATACACTGCGACATCGGAGATCAGACTGCTGCAGAATCAGACAGAGACACAGTGTGAGCTAAGCGGCTGATGCAGAACAAAACTCCAGCAGCATGAGCTCAGAGGCTTCATCCAATAGAGAGATAAACACACAGATAAGCTTCAAGAGCAAAGGAGCAGATTACAATTTGCTAAAAAGTAGATGATGGACAGATGAGACAAAGACTAAGCTGGAGCAGAGTGATGAAAAGAGGAAAGAGTGAAGTTACAATAAAACTCATCATGATTTACATTAAACCAGCACTTCTGTGGAACATGGAGACATGGACATTCATTTAAGACAAGTTTAAATTGATTAGCTATAAGCTAATTATAATATAACTTTATTGAAGTACTTTACTGTATTTTATTGAAAATTTAAAAAGACTAACACCTAGGCGCTCCAAACGTAGAGTAAGAATCGTTTAGCAGCTATTCTGGCTGTAAATAATGAGTTTTTCTCATTATATTTAATTTAACATTTCTCTCTGTTGTTTTACACAGCACCCTCGGTTGTGGTAAGTAAATACCTCAATTTAACACTAATGATAGAAATTGATTGTACAAATGTATCACATCTGTTATCACATCAGCAATCAAAAAAAAAAAAAAACACACATTTTTAGATCATGTTTATATGAACGATCAGTAAGTGAGCTTACACTTCCATCAGTCAGCTTCCTACCCTCAATGCACCTGTGTGTGACCCCACTGCACTGCAACAATGTAGACAGAGACGTTTACCATGTCGAGTAAAAGACACAACAAACATGTAACATATAACACACACCACTGCCAGACTCCATCAGAATCTTATACAGAATCATATAAGAATTAAAATATAACATTTCCTGTTCTTACTGAAACACATAATGGCCTCACATTTCTTGACCCATACTGTAAATCTGAGCTTTATCAGTGTTCATTGCTTGTAGACAGAATAATTGGCATCAATCGCTCTGCATAACAATCACACCATATTGTGAAAAAGCATTGAAGAGTTGACTCGGCCGAGGGTTTAGTCTCTTTAAGCTAACAGTAGTAAGCCATGTTAATGCACACAGCATAAAGACAACCTGACTGAACTGCGAACAGAAGTCCTTCACTTCCTTTATAAAACTTCTATACCGGTTAATCCTGTATTCAGGGTCACGGGGAGCCTGGAGCCTATTCCAGGAGACTTCGGGCACATGGCAGGGTACACCCTGGAGAGGATGCCAATCCATCGCAGGGCACAGACACACACAAACACACACTCACTCATTCACACCCTACGGGCAATTTGGGAACGCCAATTAGCCTAATCTACATGTCTTTGGACTGTGGGAGGAAACCGGAGTACCCGGAGGAAACCCACCAAGCACAGGGAGAACATGCAACCTCCATGCACACAGAGACGGGAATCGAGCCTGGCCGGTGATCGAACCCGGACCCTGGCGGTGCAAGGCAACAGTGCTAACCAATATATACTGATTGATGTCTTCTATTCCTCATTTTTATTAAGACACACATTAGCTGTGTTTTAACCGTAGTAACAGTTACTATTTTCACATGAAACAATTTACATTTGTAATCATTCTTTAAGTCTTCACATTTTATTATTTACTTTCATAGGGGGCAGCAGTGGGTGAGTATGAAGCCTTTTCTCTTTTCTCTTACTATCTGATTTCATATTTTATAAAACAATAGTAAAAAATATATATATATGATTATGTTTGTATTGAAAGGACAAAATGAAGATTGTTTACCAAATATTCTGCATATAAATCATGTTTTTGTCATTAGATTTGATCTAACATCACATTTTTCTCTGTTGTTTTGCATATGATCTTCATTTCTAGTAAGTAAATAACTCACCTTCACACTAATGATAATGCTTTTTTTTTTTTTTTTTTAACTTACCACATATGTTAGATTTGATTTCAGGCTTCAATTAAAAACCATAAAAAAACATTTTCAGTAAAATACTCTTATCAATAGATGAGATTGCACTTCCATCAGTTTCTTTCCCTCAATGCATCCCTGCATAAGGCCACTGTACTGCAATAATTTAGGCAGAGTTGAGACACAACGGAAAAGTAACATATAACACACACCACTGCCAGACCCCATTAGAATCTTATACATAATCTTAAAAGAATACAAACATTTTTCAAGGATTCTTCTACATTAAATACTATGTAGTTTTTGAGCAGGTATCCAAACGCCATATCATCTTTTTTATATTATTGTGTGGCCTGTCTGATAGGCATCGGGATGGGGATCAGACTCTCACCTGTCTGATGGCAAAGTCATGTCTTTGTCACATTTTTTCACTAGCTGCAATTCCTCCTAAACCTTTCATCAAAAGTTACTCATGCCTTATCCCTTTGAGCTACTACTGCCCCTGAGTTTGACCTAGCCATCACAGGACCTTTAATAGGAAGCACAGATGTGCACTAGCCATTTTATTTTCTAATAACACCACTCTGTCCTTGCACAGCATTGAAAAATGTGGCACATTTAGCTGGCAGTGAACACATGGCTTCCTTGCCAGACTCACATCTATCAAGTCTACTGCGACATATCATATGCTGTCGTAACCAATATATAGACGATGCAGTAGCAAAGCACATCATTCTGTTATCTGTTCAGTTTTTTACATTGATAAATGTCAGTGTTTTTAATTAAATGCAGTGGGAATCTGATATTCTGTATATTCCTTTATGTACTACAATAGCACACAGATATATTACAGAATATTGAACTATAGATGTAAAACACACAGGGGGAAATGCACATATACTGACATACTGTATATTGGTAAATACATGCAGATATCAGAAAATAGTATTTTCCAATAAATCACAAGATATTTCTGTTCCTTAAGGGTAACTAGCGGTATATTAGCACAATGCTACATTATACAGATTTACTGTGTGTGATGACTGATTGTTGTCTAGTTTTCCTCTTTTTTATTAAGACACACATCAGCTGTGTTTTAACCAGAGTAACAGTTACTTTCACATTTTCACATGGAACAATTCACATTTGTAATCATCATGCATTAAATCTTCACTCTCTATTATTTACTTTCACAGGGGGCAGTATTGGGTGAGTACAAAACCTTTTAGTTCTGATAGGGATGTGTTGAAGCTGCATGAATAATGTATTTCTTGTGCAGATGAAATAGATTGGACTGTGCTGTGTGTTCAGAGTGCAATAGCACATAGGTATATGAGCATCATGAGCATAGTGTAGTGAACACAACAGACTGTGATCGCTGGCAGAACATTCATCATGGTGCTGTTTAGTTTGTCATTAGTGTTCTGTTCATATAGAAATCTGGGCCCATATTCACAAAGCTTGCTAGAATTCTATCAAAAAGCTCCTATCTTAGCTTAAAAAGTCCTTAGCTTTGGGTCCTAGATCAAAAGTGATTTTCTCAGAGCAACTCTAAGTAGGAAAAGTACAACAACCTTTATCTTAGTGAGGAGGTGTGGTTTACCATGTTTCTAGAAATGACACAGCAATTCAAGGACTGTGATTGGTTGATAAAAAAAAAAATCTGTAAAGGTCTTAAAAAGCTTCACAATGAGCTTTGTGAAAATAGAATATATGCTAATAGAATAGACAGTGAAATCATACTGTTTGTACAGTATATAAATAAATTATATAATTATGAATGCAGGCTACTTTATGCAAAGTTTCTGGTTTAGGCTAAATATCTTAAAAGTTAATTTAAATGCCAAATGTTGAAAATGTGTCTACTTTTGAAGCAACCAATTTCCACACAGTTGTTACTATATTTAAGTTCTTACATTTTTTCAATATACTGATTTTATTACTTGTAATCTACTTTAGAGTGATGGGAGCAAAATGGCTCAGCTTTTAGCAATTTACATGATTGCAGGACAGTCTGTTTAATTTGCACTTTTGGATGGTATGTAGCCAACAATCCAAGAGAGATGGAAGGTAGTAAAATAACAAGGAAACCAAATTGAACAGAAGAGCAGTGTTTACTTTAAGTTCAGTGTTTGGAGACGATTTCTTCTTTCCTCCATTTTGGCCTCTATTATAGAAACTCTTAAGCCTCTTAAAGGTCCCCCTATCTACTCTTAACAATTTTTACCTTAGGAGCTGTTTTAGGTCTAAGATGTTTTGTGAATCATTTTTTATCTTTACTAAGATTTAGCCCTAAATTTAAGGGGAAATTCTAAGAAAATGTCATAATTCTAAGAATTTTCTTAGATTTTCATCACTAGGAGCAAGTTTTAGTCTTAAGAAGCTTTGTGAATACACATCTTCAGCGAAAAAGCTAAAGGCGTGTTTACAAATGACACACACTCATTAGTGAACAATCGGCTCTAATAGGGCTAATAATCAGACACTTTCTCAATATATGTTTAAACTGAAACAATCAGAGAGATTTTTACATCAGAGAGAAGTGCAGGATTGAAAATGATTAGTCCTGCAGTAAAAAGAACCAGTGGGTGATGTGAGGTTTAGTGTTTTTGGTCTTCACCAACCACCGTAGAGGAGTGTAGTCTGTTATCAGAGTGATGTGCTGACCTGCCAGGTGATATTTCAGCTCCTCTATGGCCTAATTAATGGCCAGGGCCTCTCACTTGATGGTGTCAAACTTTTGTCTGGCAGGTGTGAGCTTTCTGCTTACATACAGGGCCGAGTGTTATTTTCTATTGATTTGCTGGGATAGGACTGTGCAGAGCTCGGTATCCCAGGAGTTAGTGTAGATTAGGAAGGGATGGTTGAAGTTGGGGTTATGGAGGATAGAGAAATTGGTGAGGAGGGGTTTTTGGCTGGTGGAAATCTTCTTTTGTCTGCGTGGTCCACACAAAATTCTCTGATTGTCGTCTCCTGAGGAGATCTGACATGGGTACTGAGGAAAATTGAGACATAAATCTCCTGTAATAACTAGATAGGGGAGGACCCTTTATTGCCCAGGGCCTCTTTCACCTTGACTGTGAGCTTTGCTTTCCAGTAGCCTTTTGTTAAGTCTGGACGTCTTTCAGAAGTTTTCCACTTCAATCAATCAGTTTTCTTAGGTCTTTGTAAGCCATTGTCTTTGAGTAACAAGTATCTGGAACTCTGTTTTTTTTTTTCCATTAATATCGCTTTGTAAGTTTTTGATTTCTGTCATCAAGTCTTATTAGGTCTACTTGTTGTCAAGCAACAGGTTTTTGTAAGTGTTCAAAATTCTTAAATCAGCCTTCTGTGTAGCATGGAGACAGAATGGATGAGAAGTCTCCATATACCTAGTTGTTTAAAAAGAAAAACTTACTGTATGAAGACATAAGATTTATTGAAAACAAAGGATGTCTGAATTTGTTTCAAGGCCAGATCAACACATTGGACATCAGGCTTTGGCACAACAACAATGGTGCTGGACCTGGGGCTAGTAGGTTCTTCTATGAAGCCATTGCGAAGCATTTTAGTCACTTCGGTCTGAATGGCATGATGACAGACCTTTGGCCCTCTGTAGGGTTGTTGACGGATGAACATATCTAACTTTGTTTTGATGTCATGTTGTAGAAGATGAATAAACCCAGGTCTGTGGAGAACACATCTGGGAAATGATCCATGAGCTCACTTAGCTCCTGGTGTTGAGATGGCGAAGATCGTCTCCTTGTTAGACTAGTTCTCATCCCTGTGGCTCAGAAAACAATGGCAAAGGCTGAAACATGCAGCTTAGCACATTTTCTATTACCTGGCTGTTGCATCTTATAGTTTATGGGTCCCATTTATTCAGTAATGGTATATAGGCCCTTCAACCAGGCCAAAAAATGCTGTTAGTGATGGGTATAAGAAGAAACATTTAGTCTCTGGGTCAGAATTCTCATGACCGTGTTGATTGGTTGTATGCTAGATGCTATTTGGCCTGGGCCTTTTCAACATGCTCTTGCATTATATGGAGGATATGACTGATTTTAGATTGCATTTACTCCTCTATAGAACAATTCAAGGAAGACAGTTCTTCTCAGTTCTCTTTAGTCATGTCACGGAGACCCAGGGTCTTCTCTTAAACAGAAGCTCAAAGGACATACAGCCAGTGGAGGCTTGGGGTGTCTAATGGCAAAGGACACATATGGTAGAAGTTGGTCTCAGTCCCTGAAGTTAGGGGATCCTGCCTACTATTTAAAAATAATAAATAAATAAATAAATAAATAAATAAATAAAAACAATTAAACATGTTGGCACAGAAGCACAAAAACTGAATATGGATTCACAGAAATTCTGACTATAAATCTTTATTTTATCTAACATCACATTTCTCTCTATTGTTTCACATGGCACTTTCAGGATTGGTAAGTAAACATCTCAACTACACTAATGATAAAGACTAATATTTTATTAATTCATTATATATATATATCTGTGTTCTTAATTAAAGGAAGTGGGAATCTGATATTCTGATATGTTTTGTTTATTTCAATATCATACACAGAGTATTTAACTATTGTACTAGATGTAAAATACACAGGGAGAATGCACATATGCTGACATACTGTATATTAGTAAATACACACAGATATCAGTAAATATTAGATATACCTATTCCTTAAGGGTTACTAGCAGTATATTAGCACAATGCTACATTATACAGATTTACGGCGTGATGACTGATTGTTGTCTTTTTTACCTCGTCCTAAGACACATGTGGTTTAAGCTGAGTAACAGTTACTTTTACATTTGCACATGCAAAAATTCACATTTGTGTAATCATGCATTGATCCTTCACACTTTACTATTTAATTTCCCAGGGGTCTCCAGTGGGTGAGTATGAACCCTTTTCTCTGATAGTAATGTGTTGATCTAATTATTGCAGAGATGAAAAAGCGCCAACTATTCATGTAGATTTATGAGCATCATGAACATAGTGTAGTATAGAATGCGTATTGTACAGTGATATACCATCACACCAAAATATATATTTTTTAAACTATATTGCATTGGCTGTAACCAACATTGAGCTCAGGGCATTAGGTGAGTGACAGACTGGATGGGGTGCATCGTATGGCACAGACACTACAAACTTGATCGATCTTGCCATTGTCTCTATGCAAATTGTTATAAAACACTTCAGTCTGTATACTCATAAATATTGTGAATTGTTGTCTGTTCATTCTGTTATTTATGTAAGATTTTATTTTACGGAAGCTCGTTTTCCACGTTCAGTGCTGTTAAAAATAAATGTCTAATAGTCCTGCTGATTAATACTGGTTCATAATACGGTAAGATGTTTGACTTCCTTTTAGCATTCATGCTTTCAGGGAAAATTAAATAATATAAAAAAGTGTATGTATTCATCTAAAGACCTCCGGGTCACACCACTTGTGAAAGAGGTGTCTGATGAAAAAAAGAAAATGTAGTGCTCCTTTCACGTTTTCTTCCATACTTGATTTGGGCTCAATATCTGAAATCGAAAAAAATGCTGTACTAAAAGCATAAAATAAAGATGATTTAGCATTATTTTTCAGAATATAAATCATATTTTTGTCATTATATTTTTTCTAACATTACATTTCTCTCTGTTGTTTTGCACATGACCTTCATTACTAGTAAGTAAAGAGTTCAACATCACACGAATAATATTTTATAAACATAAGATTTTAATTCAGGGATTACTTAAAAACCATGCTTAGGTAAAGGATTCTACTGTAGTTAGTAATTAAGATTCCACTTCCATCAGTCAACTCTTCCCCATACTGCATTTGTACATAAACCCACTTCACTGCAATAATGTAAGCAGAGACATTTGCCTTGTTACCTCTTTTAGAACCTTATACAGAATCTTAAAGAAATACAAATACTTTTGCAAGATTCTTCGGAAAACCTGCCTGTGAAGCATCAGAATAGGGATCACTATCCGTTGTCAGATATCAGAGTTGTCTTCACACTTTTCCTGTATGTCACGACTCCTGCTCCTTCACATTCCTGTTCACACACTGTCATGCTCCTTTTCCCCACACCTTCCAGATAGCCTCCTCTGCACAACTGAGACTAATGGCTGATTTCTTACGGAATTTAAGGAAGTTCAGCATGCATCCCGGATTATTGCATGCTCTTTTGTCCAATTTTCTTGCATTTACACCGGATTGTCAGTTTTTCTTCTGTCCCATGTTTCCCCTTTTGGTCTCATTTGTTGCTGATTTATCTGCTATCACGGAATTGACCTCTCACTATTGTTTTCTCGATCTTGACTCACAATATCAGCTCACAACGCAGATTTGTTACCATGAGCTCCTGATTCCACCATCTTGACCTTGATTCACCTGCACTTTGTCCATAAATCTCGAGTCACTGGAACGTCTTGTCCACGACACACCGAACGTCCTCACAAAATAATCCATCCTAACATGATTCAGTGTTTGATCAGGAGAGATAGCTAAGAGATCACAGTGATGTAATGGAAGCTATGACTCTCCGCTCTGTATACCTACAATGGAGTACCAGGCACATGCCATCAATTTTTCTCCCAGTGCTCTCTAATCTTCAAGCTCCTGGCTTCCACCTTTTTCTCAAAACGAACTAAGGTGGCATATTTTATGACACTCCTTACATGGAGAGATCAAGTTGTTAAAACTGCATCAAGGATCCCATTGGGCATATGGTTATGCCATAGAATGCGTACGATTATGTTATAGAATTCCAGACACTAGCCATTTCAAGTGTATGAAATGACTGAGTATTGTCTGATGGTTTCCTAGAAGAACTGTCAAAGACAATCAAAGATGAACTGATCCTCCTGAAAACTGCCCACTTTACTTCATGACTTCATGGACTTGAAGCATCAGGTGAGCTCTTGCATTCACCTCAGAAGGCCTACACAGAAGTTGAATTCAGACAGGGCACATCAGTCTTCCTACCTGTGACAAGATGACCAGGAGGAGCCCATGGAGCGGGATACAACCAGCATTTCCCTGGAGGAGCAGCTAGGCTGTAGGCTAGAACAAGATTGTTTCTATCATAAAACATTTCTGGCTCCTTTTACTGTCAAATAAAACGAGGTGCTTTCTAGTATGGGTTGGAGCACTATAGGCCAAGACCCCAAACGGGCTCCTGGACCAATATCCCCTATTTCCTGTAATCCTCTTCAATGAACATCAGACTCACCCAGTTCAGACACTAATTGACTCTTGTGAAGACCGGTTTCAACTTTGTTACTGCTAAAGCCTTTGGAATCCGCTTCCCACTCTTAGAATCTTCAGTGAAGGTTCAAGTCCTTGACAGGAGCCCTCTACCATCAGAACTCCTTCACTATGACTAAGGGTGATAGATAATCACTAGGAAGTGCGACAGCTGGCTGATAGAAAATGCCTTTTACTACTGGACATCTCAGTGAAAACTCAACACCAAGGACAGCACCACTGTATATGGGCCACAGAAAAATCCTTAGTCTTGAATGAACACCCAGTGTGTTGATTTGACACTTTCAGAGTACATTCGTGACCATTTGGGCATATATAAACACTTGGGGTGTTAAATCAACCCTGGAAATTTTGCAGTGGGGAAGGGGTGGCGCACCCCAACCTAGCCGTATGCAGATTAATGTCTATTGTCTCACTGCATATAAAAGGGCCATGGAGGCCCAGTCCAGTGAGGGGTTCTTTTTGCTCAAATCTCTGAGAACTCCCGGGAAGCTTTACCAAGAGGAAAGCATCCAGACAAGAGCTAGCTTCATCACCCCACTGCCTCCTCAGCTCAGCAGCCTCAGCAGTTCTGCAGCCTCAGAAGCCTCATCTCAGCCCACCAGCACACCTTACCTGAACGCGGCCACTGGAGGTTGCTTCCAGATTGACTTTACCCTCTGGACACCTCTGTCTGCTCAGAGCAGCCCTGAAGGACTGACAGTGCACCTGCGTGTGTGTATTTGTGTGTGTGTGTGTGTTAAAGTTAGATTGAATTATAGTTATAGTGAGAATATAGCCTGTTTCAGCACTCTGCAAGTAAAAAAGCACTTTTTCCTTGAAACTTGGTTTATGGTCAAATCCGATATAGGTATTCTTCTTTTGATGGGACCCACAATGGGATCCTCTTCAGTCTCCCTTGGCTATACCTCCACAATCCACAAATTGACTGGACCAGGGGCATGATTATGGGGTGGGACCCCACATGCGTCACATCTTGCTTGCTCTTTGCTGTTCCCCATGTCTCACTCCCATCATCACAAGCAAATTGTCCAATCTCCCTAGCATTTCTGCTGAATATTACAACATCAGACAAGTCTTTGGCAAGACTTATGCCATTTCTCTCCTCCCCCTGTCAACGGCCATACAATTGCACAATGGATCTGCTCCTTGATATCACCCCGCCAACTGGCTCTTCAAGAAAGAGAAGACACAAATAAGACAAATGAATCCCTTGCAGCTGGGATTATTCAGCTCTAGTCATCCCCACAGGGGAAGGATTCTTTTTCATAAAGAAAAAAGATTTCTCATTACCCTTGCATTGATTACTGAAGCCTCAACAAAATAACTGTCAAGAATCGATACCCTCTTCCTCCCATGACCATAGCATGAGCTACTCCAGGATGACAATATTTTCATGAAACTACACCTCCATAATGTCTATCACCTTGTTTGAACCCGAGAAGGAAAAGAATAGAAAACCACCTTAAACTCTCCAACTGGACATGGTGACCAATGCACAGCCATCTTTTAGGCTCTCATAAATGATGTCTTGAGCGACTTCCTTGCTGAGGTTGGAGTCATTCTCTCTCAGAGGTCATTACAGGATAACAAGTGCTACAAAATTCCTCCCACATTGCTTAAGCCCATCAGAAAAAGAAAAAAAAAACTACTGGAGGGGGCTGAGGTCCCATTCCTTGTATGGACGGACCACGTATTTACAGATGGCTAAGGGACCCACATTGCATGGAAACACCTGTATCACATTTCATCCTGCTCCATAAGCTTCCTATGGCCGAAGTGTCTGAAGAGCTGACGATCATCCATGTTAACTGCTTCTGTTTACCTTCCAATTGTGGGAGGCTCATTAAAGCAAATTACAGTTTGTTATTAAGGTTTGTGCCAATTCAGTGGCCAGACTGAGAAGAAGAATCAAGCATATGAGGTCACCGAGAGATGCATGGCCTCTCAGGACTTTACTTCTTGGAGCAAGTTCCTGGTCTGGGTTGTGCACGCTCATAATGCTCTATCATTATTGTCTCTGATTCTAAAATTAAGAATCTTACAAGGAGCAGCTTTCATCAGTCATGTTGTGACAGTCACTGTTGTCAATGATGCAAGTGCTCAGCTCTGGCAGACTCACCTTGTCCCCCAAGCCCCAGCTACTGGAAACTATTGCCCACAACATGCCACATGTCCTGACACTTTATCTACAATTTTTTCTTACTCTTTCAGGGGAATTTGACCAAGCCATCACAGGACATGTATTAGGAAGCAGAGATCTGCATTAAATATTTTATTTTCTAATTACATCACTTTGTCTATGCACAGCATTAAAAATGTGAGATGTTCAGCTGGCAGGTTACATTTATCTTCCTTGGCTGACTCACAGAGAAAAAGAAAGAAAAAAAAAACATAATATCCTCCATCATCCCAAGTCTACAGTCTATATATGATGTCGTATCCAATATATAAATAAGGCAGTAGCAAATTATGCACATCATTCAATTATCTGATTAGTTTTTTTTTTTTACATTGTTAAAGGTTTGTTTTTAATTAAAGCAAATGAGAATCGGATATTCTGTATATTCTTTTACGTAATACAATGGCACATACTGTATTTAACTATAGATACAAGTGGAAATGCACATATACTGACAAACTGTATATGTGTAAATACATGCAGATATCAGAAAATAGTATTTTGCAATAAAACACATTATACAGGGTGGGCCATTTATATGGATACACCTTAAGAAAAGGTCCTGTTTATGGCACATTAGTATATGTGAAGGGGCAAACTTTTTCAAGATGGTTGGTGACCATGGTGGCCACTTGGAAGTCGGCCATCTTGGATCCAACTTTTGTTTTTTCAATAGGAAGAGGGTCATGTGACACATCAAACTTATTGGGAATTTCACAAGAAAAACAATGGTGTTCCCATTGTTATTAAGGTGTATCCATATAAATGGCCCACCCTAGTTCTGTTTCTTATGGATAACTAGCAGTATTTTACCACAATGCAACATTATACAGATTTACTGTGTGTGATGACTGATTGCTGTTTAGGTTTCCTCTTTTTTATTAAGACACACATCAGCTGTGTTTTAACCAGAGTAACAGTTACTTTCACATTTTCACATGGAACAATTCACATTTGTGATCATGCATTAAATCTTCTCACTATTTACTTCCACAGGGCGCGACAGTAGGTGAGTATAAAACATTGCCTCTGATAATGCTGTCTTGAATGAGGAATAAATGTTACAATTTATTGTGCAGATGAAATAGAGTCACCAGTTCTGTGTGTTCAGAGTGCAATTCCACATAGATATAGGAGCATCATGAGCATAGTTAAGTGAGCACAACAAACTGGGATCGCTGACAGAACATTCATCTTGCTGTTGTCTAGTTTATCATAAGTGTTCTACACACACACACACACACACACACAGAAATCTGATGCTAAAGGTTTGTTGACAAATGACACACACTCATTACTGAACAATCTGATCTAATGGATCTAAAAATCAGAGACTGGCTCAATATCACTTTAAACTGAAAACAATCAGAGAGATCTTTACATCAGAGAGAATATTAATTTACACAAAATAAATTAAGAACATGAATTAACTAACTAACTAAAAAAACTACTTAGCTGACCAGCTGAGACAAGATGGATTGACATTTTTAAATTAACAGAAAACTATCTATGTTCTAAACAAAAGGAGACGACAAAAAGTGCACGTGCCAATGTGCAAACAAGAGTTACAAAGTGAGAACACGACAGCATGACACATTTCAATACTTCTTGGTGAATGAGGCAATGAGTCGAGGTAGTGGGAGGAGAAACAGTAAACATTCCTCGTAAGTAGCAGCAAAAATAAAAGAGTTTTGTGCAAATAACAAGTAATACATATTGTGCAAAAGAGCAATTACAGGTTGGTATGAACAATTGTTAGATCAGTATGTTTATGTGTGTGTTTATCAGTTCAGTCCCAGTGTTTTGAGGTAGTTGAGTTTATCTAAGTGATTGTGTGTGTGTGTCTGTTTATCAGTCCAGTTCCTTTTAGTTGAGTAGACGGATGACTTTGGCTGTTGCAAAGTCTGTATGTGAGGGCCCAAATGCATCTGTACCTTTTTCCAGATGGTAGTAGAGAGAAAAGTGAGTGAGCGAGGTGTGTCTGATCGTAGTGGATGTGAGAGAAGTGAGGGCAGGGGTAGCTCAGTGGTTAAGGCATTGGACTACGGTTCAGAAGATCCCAGGTTCAAACCTCACAACCACCAAGTTGCCACTGTTGGGCCCTTGAGTTTTGAGGCCCCAACAATTGCTCAGATGTAATGAGATAAAAATGTAAGTCGCTCTGGATAAGGGCGTCTCCTAGATGTATATGTAGATGTAGAAGTGAGTGGGGCCGCCACTGTACTGTAATCATGGATGGGTAGAAATTGACGAAGCCCAAAAAAGCGTTGAATCTCCAGCCTTAACAATAGTGTTGGCCAATCTGTGACAGCCTATACCTTGACTGGGTCCATCTGAATGTCTGATGGTGAGATGACATACCTCAAAAGAGAGATGGACTCAGGGTGAAACCCATGTTTCTCAGCCTTGAAATAGAGTTTATTTTCCAGGAGACATTGTAGGACCTGACGCACATGGAGCTTATGGTCCTCTCAAGAGCAGGAGAAGATTAGAATGATGTTGAGGTAAGCAAACATGAAGAATTTGAGAAAATCTCTGAGAACATCGATAATGAGTGCCTGCAAGACAGTCGCACGTTGGTTAACTCGAACAGAACCACCAGGTACACTTAATGGCCAGTAGGAGTGTTGAAAGCGGTTTTCCACTCATCACCGTTCCTTATCCTGACCAGATGGTAGGCATTCTAAGGTCTAGCTTGGTGAAAAGACTGGCATCCTGGAGTAATTCAAAAGCAGCAGAAATGAGGAGAAGCGGGTAGCAGTTCTTGACTGTGATTTCATTCAGCCCTTTGTAGTCGATGCATGGTCTGAGGGACTTGTCCTTTTTCTCCACAAAGAAGAAGCCCGTCCCTGCAGGGGAGGAGGAAGCGTGGATGATTCCAGTTGAAAGTGACTCAGAGATGTAGTTGTACAGACTCTCCAAGAATGTTCAGTTTATACTGTCAAGGTGTGACCTGGGGGTGGAGGATCCAAGGCAGGAATGCGGAAATGTTGAGCTGGCGTGTGTAGAAAGCGCGTGCAGTGTTTCCATATCTAGCAGGCACGGTGTCTACAGTCAATGAGCTTTGCGGCGAAAATGCAGAATTGTCAAGCTGGCGTGTGGAGAGCGAGCATGGTGTTTGCAGACAGTAAATCTCTGTGAACATTTCTGTGAAATGAAGCAGAAGAATTGGGCAGGGTGTTTGATTCAAGGAGATTGCTCATGGCTCTGGAAAGGCGAGCGTCAAAACCAGAGAATCTAGAACGTCCGTGATAAAAGCTTGTGGTCAAAATCCGATTCCAAAATGTCAGCAACAGTAAATCTGTGAAGGAAGCAAATCTGTGACATGAGACAAAGACAAGGTCGGTAAAACAGAGCATGGTCGAGATCCGGAAGGTCAAAACAGAAAAGAACGTTGGAAAACTGGGCATGGATAGCACACAGTAATCTGGGGGAGATTGGATGTCAGAGTGCACATTCAATGCAAATAGTAGGAAAATAGGATGAAATAGGAAATAACACGAGGAATTGGTAACAGATTATGCAGCAAGGTGAGGTGGTTGAAAGCATGAAGCGGAGTGGTCACGGAATGTGAATGCACAGATGATCATGGCCTTGAGATGTGGGTGTGATCTGATTTTTCTTATATAATGAAAAATGAATGATCAAAAGATACAGGGATTATGATTTACTATCTGTTTTAATATTTTATTTAAAAGAAATAGTTTAAATTTTAGCTGAGCAGGTTTATATTGAAAGCACAAAATAAAGATTGTTTAGCAGCTATTCTAAATATAAAAAATGTTTGTCATTATATTTTTTTTCTAACATTACATTTTTTCCCTTTTGTTTTGCATATGGCCTTCATTACTAGTAAGTAACTAACTGCACTTCACACAAATAACAAAGACCGATATTTTATGAACTTATCACAAATATCACAAATCATGTTTATGTGAAGGACTCTGGTCATCAAATGAGATTCCACTTCCATCAGTCAGCATCTTTCCCACAATGCACTTGTGTAAACCCATTGCAGTGCAATAATATAGGACGTGGGTCGGCTGCATTTCATTCCGAAGTGTACTTCACAGGGTGTTCTCTACTCCATGCTCCGTTTGCAGTTAATGGCGGTGAAGGGAACTTTCCTGCACAAAACTTCACTAAAACTTAAACTGTATAACATTTCTTAATTTAATGAAATTTGAATTTATTCTGTCATATTAATATAATGTGGTTGTCAATAACAATAATAATAATAAATATATGAAGCTTTTTTCGAGTTTTTTTTTTTTTTGTTGTTGTTGACCGCTGACTTGGTTGACTTGGAGTACATGCGATATAAGGATGACGGCACAGAGAAGCAGACAGCATTGTTGGTTTGCTGCAGGTGGATAATTTAACGTCGCCTTTTTATTTAAAAAATATGTCAAAGACTCAAATAGACATTGAGACTTTTATTTAAAAGTAGTCATCAACCCAGCATCTTTTTTTTTTCAGAGTTCAAAATGTTTTTGTTGCAATCAGAAATAAGATTTTGTTTCCTCTTTAGCAGTTCACTGATTTCATGAATGCAACACAATATGTTTTCTTTTTATACATGGCATAAAACTAAAAAAACAATATATCCAGTGTTATCTTCATTTTAGATGTGAAAAGGGTTTTGTTGCTCGCGTTTTTTTTTGTGTGGGAAACGCGTCCAAAATGCTCTTCGAGTATTTATGGTTGCCGATGTCAAGTAAAAGACACAACTAACATGTACCATATAATGCACACCACTCCATCATAATCTTATACAGAATGAAATAAAAAATAAATATAACATTTCCTTGGGTTCCTCTAGATGAAACAATTGTCTAATTTGCTTAGAGTGCAAGTACCATATTATGAATAATTTTTTAATTAAATGCAGTGGGAATCTGATATTCTGTATATTCCTTTATGTACTACAATAGCACACAGATATATTACAGAATATTGAACTATAGATGTAAAATACACAGGGGGAAATGCACATATACTGACATACTGTATATTGGTAAATACATGCAGATATCAGAAAATAGTATTTTCCAATAAATCACAAGATATTTCTGTTCCATAAGGGTAACTAGCGGTATATTAGCACAATGCTACATTATACAGATTTACTGTGTGTGATGACTGATTGTTGTCTAGTTTTCCTCTTTTTTAATAAGACACACATCAGCTGTGTTTTAACCAGAGTAACAGTTACTTTCACATTTTCACATGGAACAATTCACATTTGTAATCATGTATTAAATCTTCACTCTCTATTATTTACTTTCACAGGGGGCAGAATTAGGTGAGTATAAATCCTTTTCTCTGATAGTGATGTGTTGATGCTGCATGAATAATATATTTCTTGTGCAGATGAAATAGATTGGACTGTGCTGTGTGTTCAGAGTGCAATAGCACATAGATATATGAGCATCATGAGCATAGTGTAGTGAACACAACAGACTGTGATCGCTGGCAGAACATTCATCATGCTGTTGTCTAGTTTGTCATTAGTGTTCTACACACACACACACACACACACAAATCTGACCTACACACTGATACTGAGGGATAAAAAGCTGAAGGTGTGTTTACAAATGACACACACTCATTAGTGAACAATCTGATCTAATGGAGCTAATAATCAGAGACTGGCTCAATATCAGTTTAAACTGAAACAATCAGAGATTTTTACATCAGAGAGGAAATTAAATTACACACTAAATGTGTCCTTTATATTGTTACAGTTACTCGATATCCAGTAGAACAGACTAGATCACTGCCAAATATAGCACTGAGAAGCACAACAACACACACAGCTAGCTAATATTGGGCAGCTAGTTTGTTCTGTAGACTGTGTGCTGTGTTTGAATGAGCGCAGTCAGAATGAGCACAGATACACTGCGACATCGGAGATCAGACTGCTGCAGAATCAGACAGAGACACAGTGTGAGCTAAGCGGCTAACGCTAGGTAAAAGACAAGCCCTTGTTAAAGTGAGAGGTTTTGACCTTTGACCTTGTGCTCAGTAACTGTCACAGTCACATTGATGAGCAAATCAACTCTGATATTTTAAACCCAATGAAAATACACCATGTAGAAGAATTGAACATAAACATTAGTGACAGACTGTAGAGTTCTGAGACAAAGAACAAAACTCCAGCAGCATGAGCTCAGAGGCTTCATCCAATAGAGAGATAAACACACAGATAAGCTTCAAGAGCAAAGGAGCAGATTACAGTTTGCTAAAAAGTAGATGATGGACAGATGAGACAAAGACTAAGCTGGAGCAGAGTGATGAAAAGAGGAAAGAGTGAAGTTACAATAAAACTCATCATGATTTACATTAAACCAGCACTTCTGTGGAACATGGAGACATGGACATTTGTGGAGGACAGCTTCAAGTCAAGTCAAGTCAAGTAGGCTTTTATTGTCATTCCAACCATATACAGTTAGTACACAGTGAAACGAAACAACGATCCCCCAGGACCAGGGTGCTACATACATGTAACAACATAAATGTACAACATAAATTTTACATTTTTAAGTTACTCTAAAACAAGAACTATCAATATCTATACAAAAATACAAAAATAGACAAAAGTGCACGTGCAAATGTGCAAACAAAGTGGTACATGACAGACACAATGTAAGACATAACAGTACTTTTTGATGAAGGATGAATTGAGGTAGTGGGAAGAGCAGCAGTAAACAGTTTACAATTTTGACAGAAGTATTGTGTGCAAATAGCAATAAATAGCAATTTAAATATTGTGCAAAAAATTGCAAGGAGCAGCACAGGTATGTTGGTATGAGCAGATTGGGATGGGTGTGCATCAGTGTGATTGTGCATGTGTGTTTATCAGTTCAGTCCAGATGTTCCAGATTTAGTTCGTCTGAGTGATTTGTGTGTGTGTATGTGT
Source organism: Clarias magur (assembly GCA_013621035.1). Classification (NCBI taxonomy): domain Eukaryota; kingdom Metazoa; phylum Chordata; class Actinopteri; order Siluriformes; family Clariidae; genus Clarias; species Clarias magur. The sequence goes on along the minus strand of QNUK01000125.1, from coordinate 256,163 downwards.
GTGTGTGTGTATGTGTGTGTGTGTGTGTGTGTCAGGTATCAGCTTGTTTTCATTATTCCTGATACATATAGGAATGTGGATAAATTGGGTGATGCTCAGCATGTTTTATTCACTAGTTATATATAACTATACATATAACATTACATTTCTCTCTGTTGTTTTACATGACACTTTCAGCACGGGTAAGTACAGTAAATAACTTCACATGAATGATAAAGAATGATATGTCATAAACTTATCTTTTTTTTTTTTCTTTTTTTTTTTACTCCGGAAGCAATAATGAATAGAAAAACCCTTTCAGACCATGTTTACATTCATTAGCATGTGTAATTATAGAACAATACATAATATCTATAATTATTTTGGAATATACTATAAAATGTCAAATATATGATTATTTGTATTATTATATAAAACTCTCCAGTTATATACAGTAACTCTCTCATGTCCTGGGTAACAATAACAGGCTTTGATCAGTAAATGAGGTTGCAGTTCCATCAGTCAATTTCTTTCCCACAATGCACCTGTGTGTAACATTGCAATAATGTAGGCAGAGACATTTAGCATGTCGAGTAAAAGACACAACAAACACGTAACATATAACACACACCACCGCCAGACTCCATCGGAATCAGAATCTCTCTCTGTAGAGTATATTATAAAGGCTTTTCTATTGATTAGAAAGAAGGGTATGGATAATTTTGGACATGCCGCTTTTTGTTCAAATGTAAATAAATAATGTGTAATTTTTTTTTCTTCTTGTATATCGTCTTATCATCTTCTGGGAGATGCCTGTGTCATTTCTAATTAAGAAAAAAACTTGCTGGCTGAAAAAAAAAAAGTAACTTTAAGTCTGAATTTGCCTGGCGTATGAATAATTTCAGGTTTAACTGTATATAGCTCTATCATTACACATGCTAATAGAAGAACACTTTTATATTTGTATGGACGTGATGGAATAAAGACACAAGCTGATGATTCATTTCTTTTCCGCTGCGTCACTTTTCCCTCCACAGTTATGTTTCTGTAGCTGATAAATTCTTCCAATGTGAGCAGATGATTATCAGCACAGAGTAACAGAATGTTCTGTAGATTTCCTTTGTGTGATGGATAATTGTCAATCCTTAACTAGCTTTCCATTGTCTTTGAAGAGAACATTTATTTCCTTTATTTAATAATTTACCATTAAACTTTGGCATCATGCACAAAATATTTACACTTTATTATCCGCAGCAATTATTAACAGGGGATTCACAGAGGAGAGAGGAGCGAGGTAAGAAGTGCAATAAAATAAAACGCATTTTATGTCAAACTCATATTTTATTTTCTTATTAATTTTTTGTTACTTGTTCACGGTAAAGTACCAGGGAGCATCATAAGCATAGTGTAGTGAACACAACAGACTGTGATCGACAGCAGAACATTCATCATGCTGTTGTCTAGTTTGTCATTAGTGTTCTACACACCCACACACAAATCTGACCTACTGTCATGGAGGTAAGGGTGAGGCATAAACGCAAAACAAGCAAGTGACTTTATGTAAACCAAACCAAAACACGAAGCATCACAAGGAAACACTAACTAAACCGGACCACATTTACTAGGTTTAAATTAACAGATGCAAGACAAACGTAAGGAAACTAAAACCAGCTATTTATAATAAAACTAATGACCAACTCGGTTCAAGTGAGCGCCCACGTCACCTGACCGAGATGTAAACTGGGAAATGAAGTCAAACTGAAAAGAACTACAAACTCAAAGTCTCAGGGTGCATGGCGCCCTCTAGGGGTTATCCCTGACACCTACACACTGATACTGAGAGATAAAAAAGAGATTTTGTTTGATTCTAACTTAATAGCAATAAATCTTTCTTAAAGTTACTGAGACTGACTAATATTACTGTAATGTACACTGCCCGGCTGCCCAAAAAGTCACACACACTAATAATTTATTTGACCACAAGCCCAACATATGCCCATGTCGACTGAAAAGATTGTTGGGATAACCTGGTCATTCAGTATATTCAGTTAGATTATTTTTTTCTGATTAGCCTCATTAACAAGTGCTTTTTCTAATAGTCACGCAGCTGTTTAGTTCCAATTCTGTGAGGTCTGTGATTACTGCTGTCATTTTTGTGTCGCAACTTCTACAAGTGTATGATATGAGATCACGGTTAGTCATGATTTTCAGATCACATTTCTAGTTGACGGTTCAACTCTGTCCTTCCAGGACTTTATGATGTGTTATACAGTGCTTAACTTAATTCCAGCAAATTTAATGTTTTCTGTATTTTAGTAAGGCAATAATTTCACTTCACATTTTTTTTATTTTCCTTTTTTGACCAGGTAGTATACGGCATATAAGTTTAAAGAAAGAAATGAGTTAGAGAGTTCACACTAGATAATAGCACATGAAAGAGATGATGACAAAATGTAATTAGGTGATATGGTAGATTTTTTTCATATAAAGTTAATAGAAAAGAGCCAAGCTGATCGAAGAAAATGGTGAGAAACAAGCCAAAACAGGACAAAAAACATATTTATTGAGAGCAGCTTCAGAATGCTTATGTCTATTGCATATAATACAGAGAAATAATATATATTTGAAAAAAAAAAAATCCAAAGCATGTCTCAACCTCAGCAAGGTTTCTTTGCATTTCTGCCAGATAAAAAAAAAAAAGACATCTTCGTCGATCAGGTGAGTGAACTTTTCTAACATATTAAAGTTCTTAAATGTGTATACTAATTGTTCTGTTAATTGTTATATTACCAAGTGATGGGTTACCATGGTTACATCTCACAGTGATGGTATAAAAATATGTTATACAACTGACATATTTACTACAGAAATGGACATTGAGCTTGTTTTTTTTCAATGTCATGTGAGTTGAGGCAGGATGCGAGCACAGATTTTTTTTTTTTTTAGTATAGTAAAATTTTACCGATTTTTTTAAAGATTCATGTAAAATCCGAAACACAAAACACATGTGAACTATGGCTGTTGATCAGCTTTAAACTAAAGGCTAATTGCTAATGATCTGGCTAATGCTAAAGCAAATGCAAACAAAAGAATATACATTAGGATGCCAAACAGAGCAAACATTGTAGACACCAGCAATGATAACAACAGACACAAGACAATGATACAATAAGGTGTATAAACACCATACATGTGTCCATAGGTGCAAAAATGTTCAGGTTGAAGGGAACTGCAAATGGTGTAGGGAACAACTGAATAACAGGTCTTCACTTCACCGGAAAAGGGAACAAAAAATTTATCATTGTGTCTCGCTGGAGCGTGAAAAAAATGGGGCTTGAAAAAAGATTTATATATTTATCATCATTATTATCAATGATGATATCATATCAATAAGACAGAATAATTTAAATTTTAATTTACTCAATAAAATCATTAGTATCATATAGGCTAGTAATATGTAAAAAAATAAACACATCTCCGTATTCATTAATTATATAATAAATTAATATAATAATAATAATAATAATTATTATTATTATTATTATTATTATTATTATATTATATATAATATAATATATTATATATAAAAAATATTATTATTATTATTATTATTATTATTATTATTATTATTATTATTAACTAACAACGAATAATTCATTACCAAGTTATAGACATTTCAATAGCATATGTTTTTGGTTCAATAGAAATGTATTGTCCATAGTGTGAAATACGCGTCAGCAGTGACATGTATCTGACAGGCATTATGATACCATGGTAACACACAGAGAATGTGATGTCAGAGCTGGTGACTTCGCAGGGTGTTCCGAATGGTTCCATTCACCGACTTTCACTTCAAATGGAGCTGGGATTAGGGAGCATCCTATGAAGTACTGTACACTCCGGAATGGAATGCAGCTACAGACTTTAAATAGACAAACTAATTAAACTAAGCAAGGTGCAGCTGATCCCAATGGACGTCCTGTGACTGACATGTGAGGAGCAAATACTGAAAACTGAAGTCTGGAACATGCATGAACATGAAAGGCCTACAGAACACACACCTGTGTGTTCACACATGGAAAACATGACAGTTAGCAATTTTCTGTGATTACTTGTGTGATAATTATGGCTATTATTATTACTATGATTATAAACCCTTTGGTTAAATATAAACAAAATAAATCATGAAGCAAAAATCTAAAATGAAAATTTAATGATAAACTTGACCCATATTGAAATCCATCTGCAACTTTTGTCATAATTTCCATTTAAAGAGGGATAAAAAAGGTTTTATATATATTTCATGTAATACCAGGAACAGCATTTCTGCTGTTTTATTAAAATTTGAAGGGCAAATTTAAGCTCACTTTATTTATATTGTCTGGGAATTATGTTATGCGTTTTTCACCATAGCTGATCAATGGTCATGAACATATAAATGTCAGCTAATAAACATTAAAAATAACAGTTACATATTTTAAAAAAAATTAACTATTTGGAAAGAATATGCAGCACTACATCTAGGCAAAAAAGAGCATGCACTTTATCATGAAGACATCATCCCAACCATAAGGTATAGTGGACGAAACTTCACTACATGATTTGGACCTGATTTGCTGCATCAATGCCAGTCAATTGCAGTCAATTCTTCAGGATAATGTGAGAATGTCTGTACTTCAGCTAAAACTCTGTAGAAGTTGAGAGAACCAACAGGACAATGCCCCAAAACACTGGAGCAAGTCCACAACAGAATGGCTTGAGAAAAAAAAAAAAATCCACCTTTTGGAGGAGACACGTCAGAGCCCAGACCTCAATGGAGATGCTGTGGAATGACTTGAAGAGACCCATACACATTCAAAGAATATGACAGAGATAAAGCAGTTCTGCCAGAAACAATGGGCTAAATTTCCTCAGAGCATCTAAAATCTCTCCTAACTGGCCAAAAATTCTCAGAATGAATTTAGAAAGAACTCTTATTTTTAGGTGTAGGAATAAGAGCTATTTATCCAAATTCTTAAAATAGAACTCCCATCTCCATCAAAATGTAGGAGATCGCTGGAGATGTCTTAATTGCTTAGGAGTAGTGCGAAAATGGCATTCAGACAGAGACACAACAAAGAAGAGATGTTTTAGTAAAAGACACGTTTGGACAAAAATGGTCTGATGCGTCTGATGCATTATTTAACATGCCATTTGCTGTCTCTGCAGGACACTGATACTGTACATGTTTTTAGTAACAGGGAAGATGTAACTTAGAAACAGTGACGCGACAGACGTCGGAAATGGAACTCTGCTCTTACAGCACTGCAGATCATTCGCAGATTCATACATTTCCCAAGACAAGTGAAAACAGGCTGTATTCATGAAGCCATGGGCATCATCCATGGCACCACACACATTGATGTTAATGGACAAATTATTACAAATTATTTTAATGGACACAACTGTTTATTTTAGATTCTTCATCAATACAGTAACACACCTATCCTGGTGTTTCACACTCCTTGGGGGTACAATATGTGCAGCAAACTGACAGGTGGCACTGATGCATTCACAAATTGCCTCCATTCAGTTTTTAGCTTTAGAAGTAAGAGTAGGGCAGAGTTTTTTTTTATTATTTTTTTTTTTATAATTTCTTTACATTTTACTCCCTCCTTCACAAACAAAACATCCTCATCTACAGGCTCATCCTATCTACAGGATTACTTTCTTTTCAAAGTCATTTTGATCAGATTATAACAGTCCTACACAGCTCTATTACAGGGGCTTTAAGCAGTTATTATTGGAGCAGTCTGATTAGGATAATTTCAGTCGAGTCATGCATTTATAAGTTTTGTCTGTGTGGGAAAAGCTTTAATACAACTGCCATGAATCACCATTTTGCTTTTCCACCATTCAAAATTACAAAAACATGTAAAAAAGTACAACATTCACTATAAAGTGTAGCCTACTTTACAGCTCTCAGTATCGTAACAAGCGATGTCACACACTTTCCTTGGTGCAATCCTACTCCTTGCTAAAAGTAAGAATAGGAGACTTTATAAATAATTTTTATGCCTTACTCTGAGCTAGGAATATTTCTTAGTTTAAAATGATTTTGAGCCCAATTCCTACGAGTGATTACAGGAAGCGTCTGGTTGAGGTTATTGCTGCCAAGGGGGTCAGGATCATTTCCGGTTCAGGTTTTTCCACTACCAATTTGGATGTTCAATGAGTGTGTTCAATAAAGACGTAAAAAAAAAATCAGAATTAAGTTTGTATTATTATTTTAAATACAACATATTTATAAATGTTAAGCACACTATATTTGTCAATACAGAAAACCATGAAATTCCAAAAGGTTGACTTTTTACTTTTTCTTGCAACTGAATAGTATGGAGTCAGGTATAAAACATGCACAATGTTGTATTCTCTTCCACAGAGTGACAGAGAATGGACAGACGATGAGAGAATGAAAATGAAGAACTCTGCTGTACAGACTGGTGAGTGTGGCAGGAGCTACAAAAGTAAACACACCCGTTCACGTGTTGCATAGTGAAGTATTCAATAGCGAGATCTCCAGTAAGCATCTGAAACTCACAACTTGTCACATTCTCTATTATGAACATTATTTAAATATTAGAGAGAAATCACACAGAACATGTTTATGGTGGAGTAAAAAGTTAGTGCCCGATGTGCACAATGTTAGTGTCACTATACACACTTACCTGGGAATACAGCACACAGTTTAGATCATGAATTTACATAGTGTTTATTTTTTTATATCTGTAGCTATAAATTAGTCTAAGTCACACGTGTTAAACTCGAGTAGCTGGGTCTTAACAACACCGCTGGCTCGTCTGTGTGCACTTCAGTGGGATTCAGTGATTGATGCCAAATCTTGACAGAGCCATAAATACAGTCTGCTGAGGGGGAAAAGGATGACAGAGAGTTTTCAATTTTTACAGCGGATTTTGGAATAAAGACTTTATCCCCCAGAAATGAAGCATGTGGTAATTCTTTAAAGAAACACCTAATAAAATGGTGCTCTTATGTCAATATGAAATGTCTCACCTCAGCACATCCACCCACACTTATTTTTTCATGTGGGAAAATATTTATTTGCAAAATAAATATTTTTATTTTGAGAACATGCTAGTATAAAAGGTTAAAAGTGTAACGACGAGGGTCGCGCGAGGGCCAGAACCGCGCATAAACTGGTCAGAACGGGCAGATCCGCAGGCTGCTACCACGCGGACTTCTGAACAGGCAAAGGCGCGGCCATTTATACACACGGTTGCCAGGCAACGATGCCGTAAAGCAGTTAGCCTGAACGAGAAGCACCTGGCGGCATGTTTATTTAAGGGTCCTGATACCTCGGCACTTTGTGCGATCATTTAGGTAGCACCGGTAAGGTATCAGGGCCAAAGACAAATAAAAGACAAACGCACAGGAAGTTGAGAGACAGAGGCAAAGTCCCAGCTTCTGCCTCCCTAAGACACCGGCGAAAGAGAGAGAGAGAGAGAGAGAGAGCGGCGCGCTGTCCTTTAAGCGTGCTCTCTCAGGTTAAGTATAAAAGTACAAAAAACACAAACTATATCTATAAATCCTCGGTAAGGGCAAAGGCCCCGAGAGGATATAGTTTTTGTTTTATTTTAACCAAGCCCTGTCCGCTCTCGCGTAGACGGCGGTGCTCTGTTTATTTTTGTCTTTCCAGTTTTTAAGTTCCCTAATTAATTATCCCATGCTATCTCCAAACGGGAAGGTCTTCCTGTTCCTTGGGAAATGGGAATGGGAAGCACTCTCACCACCTCCTATTTAACTGACCCGCTCTAAAATCCCTGTGTTAGGGCTGTTATAATATTACAACCGGATCCGATTCCAATCCGCACCACGTAACACAAAGGATGAACATAAAATTTGTTTTTTTTTCTATAAAGATAATAAATTTAGAAATAACCAGATCAATCATCCAACCAGAAAACTATCACCAGTGAAAATGATCAGTGAAAAATAATTGTTAGACTAATTGACTAATCAGGAAAAAAAAATATTTTCAAAAATGTTAACACCTGAATAGTTACATTTTGCTTTTCCTTTATTAAGACTCAATGTTTAGAATTATTACTGTTAATTAAACATTAATATACTGTATTTAAAAATAAATAGTCTTATTTCACAGGCTGTCAAATAATGCTCATGTGACCTGGATGGCATTTGAGTTTGACATTCTGCTCAAACACATATTTTATCCAGAAGAGAGAGAGAGAGAGAGAAAAAAAAAACTTTAAAGGTGATTAAAATCCAAGGAAAAGAGTAATTTATTTATTGTCATGTATTTTAAATACTTATCCAGTTTATAGTTGACTGAACTACATTTCCATTACTAGTTTTATTTTAAAAATAGATATTCTCATTATTATAAAAATGTTCCTCAATATTAATTGCATTGCTCACTAGTTAGTTTATATTTTTAATGTTAAATAATGATCAATTGCAAATTTGGCTTTAATTATAACAAGCTGCACTTCTGTAACTGATCACTGGTTATGATCATATTAATCATTTTGTTCACTCTCCTGCGTAATATTTTAAAGAACTGGACCAAGCATCACTGCAGCATAAAGACCAACAGCTGGAGGATTATAAAAGGCAAATAGTGAATAAAGATACAGAACTGGGAAACAGAGAGAAAATCATGGAGGAGAAAGACGCACAACTCAAAGATAGAAATACAACACTAGAGAAGACGAGTAAAGAGCTAGAGGAGAGAGACAGAGCTCTACATGAGAGAGATCAACAACTGAAACTGAAAGACACACAGATACAGGAGACACAAATACAAGTGGAGGAAAAGGAGAACAGACTTGTGGAGAAGGAGAAAGAATTAAATGAGAAAAATGAAGAGCTCAAGATTCTAAAAGAACGTTTAGAGACTAATGAGAAGACACTTTCTGAGAGAGACGCAGTGTTAATGGAGACAAATAATAAACTTCAACATGCTACTGAACAAGTTAAAGAGAAAATCTCACAACTGGAGAATATGAAAAAACTGCTGAGTGAGAAAGAAACACAGCTGAAGAACACAGATAAAGAGCTGGAAACCAGTAACAATAAACTGGAGACACTGGGACAGGAGCTGCAGGACAAGAAGAGACAACTACAGGAGATGATGATCGTACTGGAGCAACAGAAAACTGAGTTAGCAGAAAAAAACCAACAGCTTGAAGAGAAAGAGAGACGTCTAACTGAGAGAGAGACACAGCTAATGGAGAGAGACAAACAGCTTCAGGAACATACAGATCCAGACTCATCAGCCCCCATCAGAAGAAGAAACAGCAAGGAATGTGAATCTCCAAATAGTGAGTAATTTGTAACATTAAGCACTTAATCCTTGGGTAGTGTTCATATTTTTATTATTCAGCTAGGACAGCACAGTGGTGTAGTGGTCCGGGTTTGATTCCCGTCTCTGTGTGCATGGAGTTTGCATGTTCTCTCTGTGCTTGGTTTGTTTCCTCTGAGTACTATGGTTTCCTCCCGGAGTCCAAAGTCCACATCTAGATTAGGCTAATTGATGTTCCCAAATTGCCCGTAGTGTGTGAATGTATGTGTGTGCCGTCTGATGGATTGGCACCCTGTCCAGGTTGTACCCTGCCTTGTGCCCTAATTCTCCTGGGATAGGCTCCAAGTTCCCGCGACCCTGAATACAGGATAAAGCAGTATAGATGATGAATGAGAGTGAGTGAGTGATCTAGAGTTGGACCTGCTGCATTTGGGGTTTTAAATTCAACACAATCATTTTATGTTAAAATACTCATCAGATATTTACTTCATCCTGATTACAAAGAATATAAACAGGATATGTGGTTAATATTTGCCCTTTAGATCACATTTATGGATTAAAGTGTTACTCAATTTTAGTTTGACCACACATCAGCCCTACTAAGCACATTGGCTTTTCATGCCAGGCATACATAAGGGGCAGAGTTTTGGCATCAGCTGTTTATCAATGCTGACATTATACCCAGAGTTGTAAAATAGGTGGTGCACCCACTTGTCCCAAACTGCCGCAGCTAGCTTGTCTCTCTGCTTCGAGATGGTCTGTTGTCTCAGTTATCAAAGTGGATAATCCTGGTTTTCCAGAGACATTGTTGCACAACATAGGCATGGAAATGGGTTTGGTCCATCTCCTACCACCTCGTTCCAAAAACACACCTTCCTTCTAAATTTGTGCAATCCAGAATAATTTTCACGAGTGGAATCTGATATGAAAAGCTCAAAAGAAGACTTGATATTCTGCACATGAGTAACTGCTTGCCATGTTGGCCCTTGTTGCATCCTTATCACATTGGCAGCCATGCAGGGTGGCTCAATTCTTGGGCAAGAAGACCATTCAATTTCATCATTTTTGGACATCCATATTTCTTAACTTGCTAGCTGCTGAGGGACTTGTTCTGGTCTTGGAGCTGCCTTCTGATGGGCTGGTCCTGGGGCTCATCTTTGCTTGGGAACTAGCTGATGCTCAGTTTCATCCTCTTCTTCTAACTCACTGTCAGGCAATGCCCTCTGAGCAGAGAATATTTTGGACTTCTTGCTCAGTTTTAAAAAGGAACCACACTGGCAAAGCTATAATTATTGTAGTTGGGCCCCAATTCGCAGCTGGGATAGTGTATTAGCAAATAAAGGTTCCCACAGGATAGAAGGTAACATGTGCGGGAATATGAGAGCAGACAATGTTGTAACCTTCTGTAGAACGACAGGGCCAAAACTCACACACACACACACACACACACACACACACACACACACACACACACACACACACACACACACACACACACACACACACACACACGCACGCATACATATTAACAGCAGGAGAAGAACAGAGTGAAGGTATGCAGGACCTATACTTTTCACATGTTTATTAGCATCTTGTATGTAATATAAATGTGTAGGGGGGTGTACAGGGTGTGGTCAATGGAAATGTGTTCTGATATATGCGCTTCACAGAAAATGAGCCAAGGCCAGTGAGTGAGTTTGAAAGTGGTGAATTATAGTGTATAAAACATTATTTTAATTATATCCTCTGTCTAACCTTCTGAAAAATGTCTCTCTCATTCTGATTGGTTCTGATGTTTCCTAGTGAGTGGAGAGACTCAGGACTCAGCAGCACCAATCAGGACAAGTACGGATAGAATTGGATAAAGATTGTCGTACATGTTAATATTACTTGTTTAGTGTTAACGCTAGTTAAGACGTAAAAAAGGCGACTAATAAAGAGACACAAACGGCAGTTTTAGACACTTACATTTATAATGAGATTAATCAATTTGTAAAGCTGGCAAAAAAATAAAAACTAACAAATAATGAAAAAATAAATTAAGCACATGCTAGCCTTTACCTGCCATGATTGGTAGCGGTGATAGGAAATAGATAGACACAAGACAATTGCTTCATTACTAGCTCAACACAGATATTACTGTTAAACGCAACTCCTTAGGTGTCCTGGAATTTAAATATGAGTCAGTTAAAAAATTAAGGCTTTCCAGATTTCATCATTAATGTCCTATGAGTCCACCACCGTACTCCAGAGAGCTACATAATCACCACAATGCAGTAAGTGATTCTGTATTACATTATTTATTCTTGTTCATTTTCAGTGGGTGGAGAATCGTCTAGTCCACATTCTCCAGTCCCAGTTCCTGTAGCAGAACTGAGGCTGGTGCTGCTGGGGAGGACGGGGTCTGGGAAGAGTGCAGCTGGAAACACCATCCTGAGCAGAGAGGAGAGGAACCAGACTGCTACATCTACAGCAACATCTACATCCACCCAGCAGAGTGAGAGCACACAGGGGGAGGTGGCTGGGAGGAAGGTGACTGTGGTGGACACTCCTGACTTGTTCTCTCCTGGACTCTCTCTGGAGAAGCTGAGACAGGATGTAGGACTCTGTGTCCATCTGTCTGCTCCAGGACCCCACGCCTTCCTCCTGGTCATACCTGTAAAGCAGCCTACAGGAGAGGAGAGAGGGATGCTGGAGAAAATGGAGGAGATTTTTGGAGAGAGATGTTGGAGAAACACCATGATCATATTCAGTGTTACTGATGAACTTCAGGAAAAAAATATTAAAAACTGGATTCAATCAGGAGACAAGGAAATCCAGAGACTATTGCAGAAATGTGCAAACAGATTTCACTGTATCAACATAAAGGAGAGTGCAGATGGTTCTCAGGTCTCAGAGCTGCTGGTGAAGATAGAAAAAATGGTGGAAGTAAGCAGCGAGAAATTCTACAGCAGTGAGATCTACCTGGAAACGGAATCTCAGATTAGAGCGATAGAGACTAAGATCCTAAAGGCAAGAGAAGATAAAAAGATGAGAGAGGAGATGGAAGTGAAGGAGAAAATAGATAAGGAGGTGCAGGACTCTCTGAGGAAGATAGAGGGAGTGATCCAGGAGCATGAAGGAGACATCAGACAACTGAATGACCGAACAACTAAACTGAAGAGAAAGATGAAAGAAGAGAGAGATGAAGAGAAAAAGAGAGAACTTGAGAGGGAGCTGAAACAAGAGGTAGAGCGAAGAACGGCAATGGAAGAAAAGGTAAAGAAACTAAAAGAAATGAGAGAGAGGGAGAGGAGAGAGATGGAGGAGAGGCACCAACAGGAGATGGAGGAGATCAGGGAGGTGTATGAAGGAGAGGTCAGGATGGAGACAGAAAGAAACCTCATGAAGATCATCCTGCCTGAACTCCAGAAAGACATTTTGGCCTCCAAAACAAAGATGCAGGAAGAGTTCAGCAGACAGATGGAGGAGAGGAACAGAGAGCTGGAGACTCTTAATCAGAAATTGTCAGAGATCACAGAGATTCTCAGGCTGAGGGAAGAAGTTTACAGATCAATGGTGATGGATTTAACAGACCAAAACCAGCAGCCAGTTTAAGTTGAATTATGCCTGCATGAATGACTCAGAGTCGATTCTGCTTTTGCAAACACAGTTAATGTGACTTGAGATCAGCCGTGTTATATTTCATGACAGTGACAGTCGATGATAAAGTTCTGGTATTGTGAGAAATTTACTATTGAAATTTCAGAATGTGAGTGCTGCTAGGATGTTCGCTTAGAACTCAAAAGCAGAAGGACGGTACAGGATTCTAGCAAACCCACAGAACAGTTACAGATGCAGTTGCAGCAGTGGCGAAAAACTGTGATAAGAACATAACATTTTAAAATACAAACCTGACAGCACAACAAATCTGCTGTTAGGGCATAAATATCTATAGCCTTTTTTTTTTAAGACACCATTATTTTACTAATGACCTTGAATACAATTAAAAAACATTTGCCTTCAAGGTAAAGATGTTCCCGTTTCCATTTCAATTTACAGTGCATAAGTGCATATACATAAGTTTAGGCACCTTGATAAATAACAGATTTTGGTGATTTTTTAATTGAAAAGATGTTAACAGTCTCTCTTGTAAATGGAAAGAATGTACAATATTTTAGCAAACATTGTTGCATAGTCACTTTGTATGCCATGAATTGAAAAAAAAAAAAAAAAAAAACATTATTATGGCACTGTGTAAAAGTCTGGGCACCCTAAGAGTTCCAGAGTCTCAGATTCTTTTTACAAGGTTTCAGACCTTAATCAGCTTGTTAGATCTGATGCATGGCAACAGCTGTCATTTGTCAATACCAATTTCAAAGCTTTACAAATACTTTGACTCTTCAAACCTTGTGCACACACTTGCGGACACTCAGCAACCATGGGTTCCTCTAAGCAGCTGTGTAAGACTCTGAAAATGAAAGTTATTAATGCCCAATGCTGGAGAATGCTAAAAGAACATAGCAAAGTGTTGTCAGCTTGCAGTTTCCACAGTGAGAAATGTAATTAACCGATGGCAGTTCAGGGGAACATCATCCTCATCTGGTCAAGATGAGATCTGGAAGACCAAGAGAACTCTCGGAGAGAACTGCTCGTAAGCATGGTCGGAAAGACAAATCAAAACCTCTATTTGACTGCAAAAAACCTGCAGGAAGATTAAGCAGACTCAGGAGAACGGAGAACAGAAGTTCCCCAATTGCAGTATAACATACACATCAGAGGGTAAAATTAGAGCCTTTGCTAGTTGTTACATTTTATAATAACAGACTAATTTTCATGACATGCAACATATATTAGTTATACTGACGGTTTTTACACACATTGAAAGCAAAAGTATAAACTGTTTTCTGAATACACACATGTCCTGTTAAAAAGCACTGCCACCCCAGCAGGAACATGGGAGCCATTGCTTTAAAAAAAGCTTCCCTTCCCACCACATGGTCCATTTAGTCTCATTAACGTGTGTCTCCTGTAAGAGTATTACAGATTATATATATTAGATCTCTCACTTTTGATTTTTTTTTTTTTTTTTGTCTCTGCCACCACTGATGTTTAGAGACCATATTCTTAAATTCTCCATCAGAAAAAAAAGGAGAAAAAAGAACAGGTAGGAAACAAAGCGCAGAAAGAGGAAAACATCCGGTTTGATATGTTTTTTTTTTTTTTTTTTTTTTCATAAGACACCCACAATTTTGTTACATTAAAAAAACAAATCCATCTCTTTCTCTTGCTCAGGTTATAACCTGTGGTTTATTATTGTTTTGCTACTGATGCTATAAATTTCTTAGCATCTCTAAAATAGCCTTTAACATTCAACTGTCTTTCTAATCGTTTTGTCCAAAAAATCATTTATGTCATGCAGTGTATAGAGCTGCTGATCTCCCGCAAATTGTGACACACTGAAATCTGATCTGGCATCTCTTCATCCTGCTCATAATGTAAACTTACTGATTCTCCCACACTACCTGCTCCACCCATGCTGTCTAATCCCCCCACAGTATCTGAACCCCCATTGTACAGTGTGTGTGATCTCCCCTCATGTGTTCCTCTGAATGAGATGTCTAGAGTGGAGTCTCTCAGAAACACGAGCACTGTACACCTAAAGGAGACGACACGCTTCAGCGCGGGGTTTTTACACTCTACAGACACCATTCTCACACTGATCACTATTTTACCGGATAGAGGCAATTCCCGCTCGATGTCTTCATCACGACACACAACAGCGAATAACCTGATTAAAACCTGAGTAATAGTTTCTTCATCTGTATAGATTCACACTCCATGAGAATCTGTACAGAATCATATTAAAATCAAAATATAACATTTCCCAAGATTCCTCTGCATGGAACAGTTGTCTATTTTGCAAGTTTCCAAGTGCCATATCAGCTTTTTTACTATTTTCATAATGTGTGACTCATAATTGTGTTCTTACTGAAACACACAGTGACACGACATTTCCTGACACTTCACAATAAACATAAATCAGAGCTTTAACAGTGTTCAGTGCTTGTAGACAGAATAATTGGCATCACTCGCTCTGCATAACAATCACACCATATTGTGAAAAAGCATTGAAGAGTTGACTCGGCCGAGCGTTTAGTCTCTTTAAGCTAACAGTAGTAAGCCATGTTAATGCACACAGCATAAAGACAACCTGACTGAACTGAGAACAGAAGTCCTTCACTTCATTTATAAAACTTCTATAATAGGAGAGAGGGATTTAGGAGTGAAAGAGAGAAAAACAGAACGAGATCACACATCTTCCCAAGTCTACTGCGACATATCATATGCTGTCGTAACCAATATATAGACGAGGCAGTAGCAAAGCACATCATTCTGTTATCTGTTCAGTTTTTACATTGATAAATGTCTGTGTTTATAATTAAAGCAAGTGGGAATCTGATATTCTGTATATTCCTTTATGTACTACAATAGCACACAGATATATTACAGAATATTTAACTATAGATGTAAAACACACAGGGGGAAATGCACATATACTGACATACTGTATATTGGTAAATACATGCAGATATCAGAAAATAGTATTTTCCAATAAATCACAAGATATTTCTGTTCCTTAAGGGTAACTAGCGGTATATTAGCACAATGCTACATTATACAGATTTACTGTGTGTGATGACTGATTGTTGTCTAGTTTTCCTCTTTTTTATTAAGACACACATCAGCTGTGTTTTAACCAGAGTAACAGTTACTTTCACATTTTCACATGGAACAATTCACATTTGTAATCATCATGCATTAAATCTTCACTCTCTATTATTTACTTTCACAGCCGTCTCGTCGACGTGAGTATAAATGCTTTTCTCTGATAGTGATGTGTTGATGCTGCATGAATAATATATTTCTTGTGCAGATGAAATAGATTGGACTGTGCTGTGTGTTCAGAGTGCAATAGCACATAGATATATGAGCATCATGAGCATAGTGTAGTGAACACAACAGACTGTGATCGCTGGCAGAACATTCATCATGCTGGTGTCTAGTTTGTCATTACTGTTCTACACACACACACACATTTGAGTTACACACTGATACTGAGAGATAAAAAGCTGAAGGTTTTTGTTTGCTTTAATTGCACAGCAAGAACTCCTTAAAATTACTGAGACTCACTAATATTCTTGTATTATACATCGCCTGGCCTCCCAAAAAGACATGTACACTAATATTTAATTTATTGATTATTATTATTTAATGTTTCATTCCCATTCACATGGTCCAACATATGCCCCTGCCATCTGGGAAGAAAAAAAAATGCACTGATGGGATAAATTTATTCATTTATTTTTCTGATAAATCTCATTAGCAAGTAGTTTTCTGATAGTCACACAGCTGTTTATTTCCAATCCTGTGAGGATCTGAGATTTTTGTGAGTCTTTTTTTACTGATGCAGTATCTGATCAGTCATTCATAAGTTTTTTTTCAGACCGCATTTCTCCCATAAAATTGACGGGTCCACACTATTGTTAGGAACTTCCACTAGAGGTCACTGTTCATGTCTGTCTGTCTGTGTGTAGTTCCTGGTGGTTGACTCAGTTTCCCAGAAGGCACCTCAGTCAGGTGATGAGGCTCACCTGAACTGAGGTGGCTCATTAAAACCTTCTATAAATAGCAGTTTGTTCTGGGAAACTGGGTCGAGCATTGTTTGTGTTTGTGAATGTCTGATGGTGATTGTTTGTTTGGATTATCATCATGTGGGCATTCCTTTTTGTTACTTTGAGTTTATATTTGGTTTATGTTTTGTAACCTTAGTTTTCAGAGGGCTCTAGTTTTGTTTTCTTGATGTTCCTTGTGTCTGTGGATTCATGGAGCTGCTTTGTTCACTGTGTAGTTAGGCTGTGTCTCCTCCTGTGTCCTGTGTAAGTACTGTTTTGCCTTCTGGTCTTTTTCCCTTGTATGTGTAGCCACATGAGTGCTTAGCCATTAGCAGGGTTAGCCGCTAGTAGGCCTTGATGGCTAGTAGGGTTAGCCCCTAGTAGGGTTAGCCTCCAGTAGGCTAATCTCTAGTGGGAGTGACTGCTAGTGGTTCTGGTCACTAGTAGGTTAGCCGCTAGTTTGGTATAGCCTCATGTGTGCCCTGCCTTTTGTCTTCCGGTCCCCTAGATCAGTACTAACACCATTAGCCACTAACCCGGTTAGGTCAGCCTCCAGTGTCCCCAGTACAACATGTAGCGTACTAACCTCACTAACCCAGTCCTGTCTCTCCAGTCCTGTCTCTCCAGTCCTGTCTCCTGTCTAGCCCTGTCTCCTGTCTTTAGTTCCCCTCTGTGTCTTAGTTAGCTCCGGCTCCATGTTTCCTCATCCCTGGTCCCCTGTGTCAGCTCCTGGTCCCCTGTGTCAGCTCCTGGTCTCCTGTGTTCAGTTCCCTTCCTGTTCCTGTGTTTTTCCTGAGCCCTAGTCTTAGTTTGAGTTTGTTGTTTTAGTTTCTTTGTTCATTTGTCTGTTTTTGAGTTTTGTTTGTTTAAATAAAAGACTCTTTCTGTTACACTCCTCTGCCTTCATGCCTACCTTCATGCCCACGGCAACACCATCAGCCGGTCTAGCAACTACAACCAGCTAGACCCGTGACAACTATCCTTCCAGGATTTTAATAATGCATTTGCACATTATTTACATTAATTCCAACAAATTAAATAGAAAAATAATTTTCTTTGCTTTAACAAGGCAATTTGCTTACTGAAATTGTGCATACGTTTTGTCCAGGTACAGTAGTGTACTGTACAACTTTATAACTTTAGAGAAAGAAGTGAGTTAGAGAGTCCGTCCACACTAGATAATAGTGCATCATGGAGATTATAACAGAATGTAGTTGACCAATCCAGTAAATTGGTTTCTGACAGAGATATTACGAAATTAGCAAATGGAAAAACACAAGCCAGTACAAAACATATTTATTGATAACATCTACAGATTGTTTATGATTAATACTTTTCCATATAATACAGAGAAATTTACAAAAATAGCTAAGCGTTTTTAGGAATCTCAGCAAGATTTCTTTGTATTTTTGTCAGATGATCAAATAAAAGTCATTTGCATTTGTCAGGTGAGTAAACTTTCCTAAGCTATCAAAGTTTATACTGATGCTCGCAGCATAAAACTAAATCCCTAAATTGTTATAAAGTTTATTACCCAGTGATGGGTTACCATGGTTACAGCTCCCAGGAAAAGCTAATGTATTAAACAACTGACACATTTGATAGAAACATGGACACTGAGCTGTTTGTTAATGTCATAAATGGAGTTGAGGCAGGATACAAGTGAAGACTTTCATTTTATATAGTTTTTCCATTATAAATACTCACGTGAAGTCCAACAAACTCGTATGAACTATGACTGTGGCTCAGCTAAACTAAAGACTAATGCTAATGATTTTTATTATGATCAAGCAAATACAAGCAAACAAAACAAACAGCAAAATACATTAGGATTCTTAACAGAACAAATATTGACACCAGCAGTGATAACAGAAACAAGACAAAGACTGAAACACAGATTTTTAAATAAGCAAACTAATTAAACTAAACAAGGTGCAGGTGATCACAATTAACATGTGACCGACATGTGAGGTGCAATAAATCCTGCAAACTGAAGTCTGGAATGAACATGAACATAAAAGACCGACAGAACACACAGGGAAAACATGACAATGTTCTGTGATAACTGGTGTCATAATTATTAATATGATTGTAAAGGCTTTGTTTAAATATAAACAAAATCATGAAAAAACAATTATCTTCACCCATATTGAAGCCATTCTGCAAACTTTGTCTTAAATTCCATTTTAAGAGGCATAAAAGGGTTTTAATACATATTTAATTTAACCTGTGGGTCTGCAACACCCTCATTATCATTTTATTAAAATCTGTAGGGCACATTTAATGTCCCTTTAGAAAAGGAATCCATGACATACACTCTGTCTGGGAATTTGGGTTGTGTTTTGTGATCATGGCTGGCCGATAGTCATAAAAACATTAAACACAATCAGTGTCTTTATAAAAGATTTAAAATCCTGCGACAGTTGATTTTGATTCATAAGTATATTAATATTTTGCATTATTCTGTGTGATGCCTTCACAGCCATAAAAAAAAAAACTAAAAAAAGAACATTTAAACACTTGATTGAGGGGGGGATGTTTATCTCTCCTGTAATGATCAGTTTAGTGTTGTTACGATAGTAATAGAGGCAGATCAGCATTTTATTTAATAGCAAGAAAAGCTGAATCGAAGTCACAAATATACAAGGGTCGGGCGAGGCGCAATCAGAATGTCAAGGGAAAAATAAGTCACAAACAAGCCAAGACAAAATCGAAATGCCACAGGTGAACAACGGCTTGGTAATGTCAGACTAGAGCTGAAATACTTTGCACTGAACAGTGACTCAGAGTCCCTGTGTTTAGTCAGCTGTCTGTGATAACACAATATCACTTTAAATTAGTCTTAATCAGCTCAGTGTGTAGTGTTAATAATATCATCTCTCAGTGACACACACACACACACACGCGTTAGTGTTATATTCATACCACAATCCTGAGAGCATAGTTTTAACATTTTTGAGAGCAGACAAAGCACTCTATGTGCGTGCCATATCTCACTTCATGTGTAATAAACACTTTACGTATTTACATACAGTGTGGAGCCAGTTATCAAACCTTCACTGTTTTATTCTGTTCCACAGAGTGACAGAGAATGGACAAAAGATGAGAGAATGAAAATGGAGGTATCTGGTTTATGTCTTGGTAAGTATGGAAGGAGCTACAAAAGTAAAAACACTTGTGATCATGTGTACAGCCTGAAGTTGATTAATGAACTCTCCACTAAACATGCAGGCTGAAAATCACAACATAAATCACAAGGTCTTATTTACACCATGTGTTAAAAGTTTAGGACTTGAATGCAAAGGGAGAATGACTGTGAGCGCTACTGGAAGAAAATACATCAGGCATGTAACATACATACAGCCCTATAGATACTTAAGGGAATACACTCTCACTCACTCATCTTCTATACGGCTTAATCCTGTACTGAAGCGAATACAATTCTAGTATTGTTTTTTTTTTTTATAAATAGTATAAATTTTTATCAAGTTTTTGTTTTAATTTTTATGATTAATAGTTACAATATCATCAAATATGAAAATCGGACTACAGTAAATATCACACTCTTCCCAACTTGGTTTGCCTGATGACATTTAGTAACCTACAGTCATAACCCAGTGTAAGTCGCTCTGGATAAATCATTAGACTTTTTTAAGTATTATATCGACTTTTATATTGAAAACTGCATTCATTTCTTTACACATTATCCCCATTATCCCACTTTTTCAGAATATAACATATTTTTTATTGAATATAAAAAGAAGATGAGAAAACTGGAAGAAATTGAAACTGAAGTAAAACACACTAAGCTGGAACTGGACAACACGTCTAAATCACTGCAGCATAAAGACCAACAGCTGGAGGATTATAAAAGACAAATAGAGAATAAAGATACAGAACTGAGAAACAGAGAGAAAATCATGGAGGAGAAAGACGCACAACTCAAAGATAGAAATACAACACTAGAGAAGACGAGTAAAGAGCTAGAGGAGAGAGACAGAGCTCTACATGAGAGAGATCAACAACTGAAACTGAAAGACACACAGATACAGGAGACACAAATACAAGTGGAGGAAAAGGAGAACAGACTTGTGGAGAAGGAGAAAGAATGAAATGAGAAAAATGAAGAGCTGAAGATTCTAAAAGGACGTTTTTAGACGCAGTCTTAATGGAAACAAATAATAAACTTCAACATGCTACTGAACAAGTTAAAGAGAAAATCTCACAACTGGAGAATATGAACAAACTGCTGAGTGAGAAAGAAACACAGCTGAAGAACACAGATAAAGAGCTGGAAACCAGTAACAATAAACTGGAGACACTGGGACAGGAGCTGCAGGACAAGAAGAGACAACTACAGGAGATGATGATCGTACTGGAGCAACAGAAAACTGAGTTAGCAGAAAAAAAACAGCTTGAAGAGAAAGAGAGACGTCTAACTGAGAGAGAGACACAGCTAATGGAGAGAGACAAACAGCTTCAGGAGACAGACAAACTTCTAGAGGACAAAACAAAGCAGCTGCAGGCAGTTACAGAAACATCAAACCCCATCAGGAGGAGAAACAGCAAGGACCAGTGTCCTCCAACAAGTAAGACCTTTGTTACATTAATGTAAAGGTTTTTGGACGAACGTTTTGAGAATGACATAAAGATTAATTTTCACAAAGTCTGCTGCTTCAATGTTCTTCGATATTTGTGTCAGATGTTACTATGGTATACTAAGGTATAACTATCAATATTTGCAGTGTTGAACCTTATTATTTCAGACCTCATGCTGGCATGCTGGCAATCAACTTCTGGGCCACATTCTGACTGCTTGCAGCACATTTTGCATATTTTTGCAGTATTTATGCTGATTATTTATTATATTTTTCATGTTATACATATAATATAGAAAATCTGTGTGCCAAAGAAGTTGTACTTCTGAAGTTGATGCGATATGGAAGTAACCAATCTTGCTTCTGTAAAAAAAATTGAGAGAGATTGGGTTTTGGACAGATTATTTTATAAATGGCCAACAATAATGTTTTAAAATGCAAATTATTCATATTTCTATTTTTAGTATTGAAACTAAAATTGGTTTCTAGAAGCATATGACTTTTTTGTAAAAACTGTCGCTTAAATCGTTTTTTGGTACAAGCTCAAAAAGCCAAAAGTCTGTACTGTCTGTAACCATGACATCATGTTGCAATATTTTAACAATTTAGAATTTTAGAATAATACATTTGTTCAGGTTGATGTCTTTTCATGTGGAATTTAAATTGGTCAAGTTTCATGTGAATGACGATTAAGATCATTGAAAGATTTGAATTCAAAAAAGTTACCGAACTACATGCATACAATGGCCTGAAATTGTGTTTAGCACATGTACACACGTGGACAAAATTGTTGGTACCCTTCAGTCAATGAAAGAAAAACTCACAATGGTCACATAAATAACTTTAATCTGACAAAAGTAATAATTAAAAATTCTATGAATGTTAAACAATGAAAGTCAGACATTGCTTTTCAACCATGCTTCAACAGAATTATTTAAAAACATAAACTCATGGAACAGGCCTGGACAAAAATGATGGTACACCTAGAAAATACTGAAAATAATGTGACCAAAGGGACATGTTATTTCAAGGTGTGTCCACTAATTAGCATCACAGGTGTCTAAAATCTTGTAATCAGTCAGTAGGCCTATATATAGGGCTCCAGGTAGTCACTGTGTTGTTTGGTGACATGGTATGTACCACACTCAACATGGACCAGAGGAAGCGAAGGAAAGAGTTGTCTCAGGAGATTCGAAAGAACATTATAGACAAGCATGTTAAAGGTAAAGGCTATAAGACCATTTCCAAGCAGCTAGATGTTCCTGTGACTACAGTTGCACATATTATTCAGAAATTTAAGATCCATGAGACTGTAGCCAACCTCCCTGGACGTGGCCGCACGAGCAAAATTGATGACAAATCAAAGAGACGGATAATCCGAATGGTAACAAAAGAGCCCAGAAAGACTTCTAAAGAGATCCAAGGTGAACTTCATGCTCAAGGAACATCAGTGTCAGATCGCACCATCCATCGTTGTTTGAGCCAAAGTGGACTACATGGGAGACGACCAAGGAGGACACCATTGTTAAAACAAATCATAAAAAAGCCAGACTGGAATATGCCAAACTACATGTTGACAAGCCACAAAGCTTCTGGGAGAATGTCCTATGGACAGATGAGACAAAAATGGAACTTTTGGCCAAGGCACATCAGCTCTATGTTCACAGATGGAAAAATGAAGCATATGAAGAAAAGAACACTGTCCCTACTGTGAAACATGGAGGAGGCTCTGTTATGTTCTGGGGCTGCTTTGCTGCATCTGGCACAGGGTGTCTTGAATCTGTGCAGGGTACAATGAAATCTCAAGACTATCAAGAGATTCTAGAGAGAAATGTGCTGGCAAGTGTCAGAAAGCTGGGTCTCAGTCGCAGGTCATGGGTCTTGCAACAGGACAATGACCCAAAACACACAGCTAAAAACACCCAAGAATGGCTAAGAGGAAAACATTGGACTATTCTAAAGTGGCCTTCTATGAGCCCTGACCTCAATCCTATTGAGCATCTTTGGAAGGAGCTGAAACATGCTGTCTGGAAAAGGCACCCTTCAAACCGGAAACAACTGGAGCAGCTTGCTCATGAGGAGTGGGCCAAAATACCTGCAGAGAGGTGCAGAAGTCTCATTGACAGTTACAGGAATCGTTTGATTGCAGTGATTGCCTCAAAAGGTTGTGCAACAAACTATTAAGTTAGGGGTACCATCATTTTTGTCCAGGCCTGTTCCATGAGTTCATTTTTTTTTATAATTCCATTGAAGCATGGTTGAAAAGCAATGTCTGACTTTCATTGGTTAACATTCATAGAATTCTTATTTATTATTACTTTTGTCAGATTAAAGTTTTTTCTGTGACCATTGTGAGTTTTTCTTTCATTGACTGAAGGGTACCAACAATTTTGTCCACGTGTGTATTTCTTTTCATGTGATAAAAATATAAATGTGTATGCTGGTAAATTTTTCCCAAGAACACAGCCATGAATGACGACTGGTACAAAAGCATGTATCCAAGAACAGTTTGGTGATAAACAATGCTTTTTCCAATATTATGGAGCACCTCGCCGTGAAGCAAAGTGATAACTAAGCGGCACAGGGAACAAAACAAGTTTTGGGTCCATTGCCAGGAAACTCCCCAGACCTTAATCCCATTGAGAACTCCTCAGGACGCAGGTAGACAAACAAAACTCCACAAATTTTGTCAAACTCCAAGCATTGTTTATGTTATACTGGGACATCAGTCAGGATGAGGCACAGAAGTTGATTGATGGCATGCAAGGGTGAATTGCAAAGCTCTTGAAAAGGAAGGGTCAACACTGCAAATACTATATTGTCTCTTTGCATAAACTTAATGTAATTGTCAATAAAAGCCTTTAACATTTATAAAATGTGTGTAATTATACTTTAGTACACCATAGTAGCATCTGACAGATAGATCTAAAATCACTGCTGCAGTAGACTTTGTGCAAATTAATATTTGTGTCATTCTGAAACTTTTGGCCACTGCTTTAGTAAATCTGCACATAATGAATTATGTAAGAACATGAAATATACTGCAATGATACTTAATGATGCAACTCTAAGGAAGTGTAATTTAAACAGTCAATGTGATTAGCTATAGTGTATAAAACATAATTTTACTTTGAGATCTTCTGTCTAACTCTACCTTCTGAGGAATGTCTCTCATTCTGACTGGTTCTGATGTTTCCTAGTGAGTGGAGAGACTCATGTCTCAGCAACACAGATGAAGAGAAGAAACAGTATGGATCGAAAACGTCCGTCATGTAAGTAAATAATCTCTGTTTTCTGTTTCTGCTTTGAGACAATGACCATTGTTAAAAGCGCGATAAAATTAAATTTTTAATCAAATTTAATTTAATAAAATTTAATTGAATTCAATTCAATTGGGCTGGCACGGTGGTGTAGTGGTTAGCACTGTCACCTTGCACCTCCAGGGTCCGGGTTCGAATCCTGGCCAGGCTCGATTCCCGTCTCTGTGTGCATGGAGTTTGCATGTTCTCCTCGTGCTTGGTGGGTTTCCTCCCACAGTCCAAAGACATGCAAATTAGGTTAATTGGCATTCCCAAATTGCCCATAGTATGTGAATGAGTGTGTAAGTGAGTATATGTATATGTGCCCTGCGATGGATTGGCACCCTGTCCAGGGTGTACCCTGCCTCGTGTCCTAAGCCTCCAGACCCCCAGTGACCGTGAATACAGGATGAAGCCGTATAGAAGATGAGTGAGCAAGTGAATTCAATTGAATTGAATATGTTGTTCAATGTGTACTTTAACACTAGTTTAAGGGTAAAAGAGATGACGATAAAGAGACACAGAAGGCCTATTTAGACTCTTACATTTATAATTCGATTACAGTAAAAATATGAGTATTCTGAACCTGGCACCTAGCACATTCTTGACTTCACCTGACAAGATTGGTACCTGTCATGTGGTAGCGATCACTAGTACGTGGGGTTTACAATGACTTTATTTCCAGCTCAACACATATTACTATTAAAAGCAACACTTTATATGTTCTTGAATTTAAATTTGATTCAGCTAAAGGATGTAGGCTTTCCAGATTTCATCATAAATGGCCCATCAGTCCACCACTGTGCAGTAAGTAATTCTGTATTTAATTATTTATTCTCTTTCATTTTCAGTGAGTGGAGAATCGTCTAGTCCACATTCTCCAATGTCGGTTCCTGTAGCAGAACTGAGGCTGGTGCTGCTGGGGAGGACGGGGTCTGGGAAGAGTGCAGCAGGAAACACCATCCTGAGCAGAGAGGAGAGGAACCACGCTGCTACATCTACAGCTACATCTACATCCACCCAGCAGAGTGAGATCACACAGGGGGAGGTGGCTGGGAGGAAGGTGACTGTGGTGGACACTCCTGACTGGTTCTCTCCTGGACTCTCTCTGGAGAAGCTGAGACAGGATGTAGGACAGGATGTGTCCATCAGTCTGCTCCAGGACCCCATGCCTTCCTCCTGGTCATACCTGTAAAGCAGCCTACAGGAGAGGAGAGAGGGATGCTGGAGAAAATGGAGGAGATTTTTGGAGAGAGATGTTGGAAAAACACCATGATCATATTCAGTGTTAATGATGAACTTGAGAAGAAGAACATTAAGGAGGTTATCCAATCAGGAGACCAGGAGGTCCAGAGACTTGTAGAGAAATGTGTGAACAGGTTTCACTGTCTCAACATTAAGGAGAGTGGAGATGGTTCTCAGGTCTTAGAGCTGCTGGAGAAGATAGAGAAGATGGTGGAAGGAAGTAGAGAGAAATTCTACAGCAGTCAGATCTACCTGGAGACAGAATCTCAGATTAGAGTGATGGAGACTAAGATCCTAAAGGAAAGAGAAGAGATGAGGATAAGAGAGGAGATAGAAGTGAAGGAAAAACTAGATAAGAAGGTGCAGCACTCTCTGAGAAAGATAGAGGGAGTGATCCAGGAGCATGAAGGAGACATCAGACAACTGAATGACCGAACAACTGAACTGGAGAGAAAGATGAAAAAAGAGAGAGACGAAGATAAAAAGAGAGAACTTGAGAGGGAGCTGAAACGAGAGGTAGAGCAAAGAACAGCAATGGAAGAAAAGGTAAAGAAACTAAAAGAAAAGAGAGAGAGGGAGAGGAGAGAGATGGAGGAGAGGCACCAACAGGAGATGGAGCAGATCAGGGAGGTGTATGAAGGAGAGGTCAGGATGGAGACAGAGAGAAACCTCATGAAGATCATCCTGCCTGAACTCCAGAGAAACATTTTGTCCTCAAAAGCAAAGATGCAGGAAGAGTTCAGCAGACAGATGGAGGAGAAGAACAGAGAGCTGGAGACTCTTAAAGAGAAACTTTTCAAGGTCACAGAATCTCACAGTCTGCTGAGTGAAGCATACCGTATAACTGTGTTGAGTTTAACAGAAATAACAGAGTGACTGTAGTGAATATGAGGCAGAGAAAATTAGACTTTCTATCAGACTGGTGTACAAGCATTTTTGCCTGTCCCGGGGAAGAAAGATGTATTCGATTCATTCAACATGGACCCCAGCCACAGAGGTGCACAGTACAGTGTACTTTCAGTTTTTAGAAACTGAAGAAATCTTATTATGCTTCAATGTGTTTGATGTGTTTTTTAACAATAGCATTTTAACAAGAAAATAATATTTGAATATAGAAGCACATTTCACTGCATTTCATCTCTTTATATCTACAGTACAGATCATTTTGTGGTACATCCTCATAACACTAGTTGCTGCTATAATTGTGCTTCTAGCGGTTATAATACAAATCACCTAACTTGAACAAAGAAAAAAAGTGTCAGAAAACCTACTGAATTTTTATTGTAAGTGCGGGTTGATAGTGTTACAGATTTTTTCTGTCCATTTTTTTATTTGTTTGGTTTCCCTGTTTTATGTTTTACATGCTATGATCTGAATAAAATGATATATTTTGTTTATATTTTGTATAATTTCTTCATGAAATCATCCTTCATTTTTACATGACTTTTTTTTTTTTCCAAACAGCTTTCTATCTCTTATAATTAAGTATGGTGCCTTTACTGTCCAATTTTACCTTCTGTTTATTTAACATTTTTAATTAATGTCACAAATTAGTTTTAGCTATCATGATAGAAAATTGAGGAAGGTTAAATATATAAATTTGAAATAATCTGTTAAAGTAAAAATGGAGAGAGAAATTGAGCACTGAGTACTACATTACACCAGGGCCGGGTTTGGAAATTTTGTGTCCCGAGGCTATTAGATTTTTTACACCAAGTAAAAAAACAACAATAAGCCAAATGGAGCTATGATGCTATTTCTTAAGAACACAACACACAAGTATTGAGTCTTTATCTCTGTAGTAATATGAGGTTGGATGCTGAAAATGATCAGCAATAAAAAAACTGCCTTTCCTCAACATGCACACTAGCAATAGTGTTACATCCAGGTACAGATGGATCATGTACTGTAACAATCAAGCACAATAATGTATCTGATAAGCAAACTCGCATGCTACATGTACAAAAGACACATTACACACAGTGCTGGGTTATTGATGGTTTCGGAAAGAGAGAGGGAAAAAAAAACTTAGCCTACTTGATATAACTTTTTTTATATAAATTTTTTTTTAAGAGATTTATCTGTATAATCACATGATTAGACAAATAAAGGCATATGAAAACTTTATTTTATTTAAAAATAAAAAGCAAAATTATACATCCATATGGCTCCCTGACGCCCCCTGTAGCCCTACAGTGTCCTACCTATACAGTACATCCTATGCATCTAAGACAGCCCTGCGTTACACCCCATCCATGTAGAATATAAAATGTTTTAATATGCAATATACTATGTAATATAATCACATATATGTAATATACTTTTTTTAAAATAAAACAAAGTTTAAATGTTCTCTAATGAGCTTCTCTGCAATTTGTTACCTGATTTAGTGATTACTGATACATTTTAATCACGTGTGATCATGTCCTCGTCCATCCATCTATCCATCATGTGGTTTAATTGATTATAACTTTATTAAAATTCACCTCATCAATTGCTGAAATCAGTTGCTGAAATGATCATTAATACAGAATGCTCAAGTTAATGTTAGTTTTAAACTGTTTAAATCTTAAAATTAGTTTTATAGGTGTAAAAATCAAAACAAATCTGTAATTCAATTCATAAATTTATAAATATATTTATTTAGGAAATATATGAGATGCATGTATATCTTTCTGCAGATGTAACGTTTGAAGAAAAATCAGTTGCACCACATGATAATGTTTAAGACCAGGCTGAAATGGTTGGACAGCTGCCAAATATCTAGTTTGCCATAGTGGTGGAACCCTTTGTTGTTTGAAACCCTTTAAAAACATATCAGTTGTCTGAGTTAGTTTATCAGGGTCCTTGAAGAACATTTTTCCCATCCTGGTCTGAAACCATTTCCCTAGCATCTATGGTTCCTCAAGGAACCCATTATTGCTACTGATACAACAACAACAACTACTACTACTACACAAGAGCAAATATAATTCTGGGATAATTTATTCCAGTGAAAACCGGTGAACTGGTGAAAGTGTCATGAACGACCAAGGATCATTGATGCTGAAGGCTGGATAGTGTATTCTGATCCAATGGAAGAGCTACTGTAGCTCAAATTACTGAAAAGTAAACAAACAAACAAACAAATAAATAAACAAATAAAAAAGAAAGAAAGTCATTTTTACATATTGAATGATTGATGGACTGTTTTTTTTTTTTTTTTTTTGGATTTTTCCCCATTTCTCCCTAATTTAGTCGTGTCCAATTCCTCCCCGTCACTAGGGGGCTCCCACATTAAGGCTACTACTACCACTCAGCCGGGACAAGACTATCCCGTGTTTCCTCCGAACCACGTGACGCCAGCGCATCTTTTCGAACTGCTCGCTCGCGCACCATTGGGACGGCGTAACACACTCGGAGGACAGCTATCCGCTCCCTCCGCTGCGCGAGCTCACAGACGCCCCTGACTGGCTGTAGAGCCGTGATTAATGTCGGAGCACTATGTACCTCTCATCCCTCCCCTCTGAGAGAGCTCGGCCAATCAGCTCTCTCTAGACCTCCGGCTGCGAGAGGTTACAGCACCACCCGGGATTCGAACTAGCGATCTCCGGATGATAGGGCGAGCGCTTTACCCACTGCGCCACTCGGAGGCCCTGATTGATGGACTGTTTAAGATTTTGCACTGTTGATTTTGTCAAGACTTGAGGTATTGCCCATTTTAGACAAACCCCAGCTTAAATTTAAGAATGGCAAGAGCACCAGTGAAAATGGAAGACATGTAATATTTGGGGCATTTAACAGGAAGATGACATCAGCTACAGTAGGCAGAAAATAAATATGAGTGTAAAACAACCATGAGTGCTGTTTGTTAAATTTGGTGCCACCCATCCAGAGAAATTAATGAGGATGTATCGCTCTCATTATTGATAAATCATTAAGCACCATCTGAAGGCAATCAGGTAACCATGGTAACATTCTCCATGTTTAGGAATGAGGCAAAGTTTCTCCCATGAAGCAGATTCCTTTGAATGTCTGCTGTGAGGGGCAAAACACACTACGATTGATGGATGATGTCAAATTAAAGGCGTAATGTTACTTAATTCAATAAACAAAATGAAACATTTATTATTTTGTCTCATAACAGTTAATGTTAGCTATCATTAACTGAAATACACTGTTTTAGTCCTTTAGAATTAGTTACATTTTAGAGCTATTAACCTTCTTCTAGGGTACAGCTGAAAACTTTTCTACTCTAGCATCGCCTGTACACGACTGTAAACACGGTTTGCAATAGATTCATGTACCTCTGTTTAGTTGGTTGTCACGTCAAGCGTCAAGGGAGTACATGTACTGGAGAGCACAAATGTTAGCCTTCTCACTAGTTCCTGACTGATGGTGAGCTAGGATTCTTTTTTTTCAAATCGCATTCAACCACATATGTGTGTGTATGTATATTTTAATAATAATTTACACTAATGAATTCAATTACATTATATACTTATGAATAAATAAAAAGTTTGTCCATCATGTATGTTGTACAATTGTTCTGCCAGTGGGAGAAATATATATATATAAAAATCCCTCAAGCTCAATATTATCATGACATTCATATTCATGATGTCTGTATGTAAATGTCTGACCATAACTGTATTGCATATCTGGGACACATATTTAATAATTCTAGCAGAAGAGTGACTGTGATCGGCCTCCTGTCCAGGGTGTACCCCGCCTTGTGCCCTAAGTTTCCCCGCCGTGACTCTGAATATAGGAATAAGTGGTAAAGAGTGAGTGAGTAACTGTATGCTTGAGGACATTAAGTACTAGAATAAATCCCCGGATTTTTATAGCACATGTGTGATTTCATTTTGCTTTTTTGCCGGGTTCTTGGAAGAGTTAGAACTGACACTGAAGCAACTGTGCAGAATAATATGATTTCATGTATTTGATAAACCTTTCAGAACAATGTGTTGTATAAACTGTATAATGTGTCCTACATAATGAGTAAATGCCTCCTATAGACAAGTTTTCTATAGACACTAAACTTGTCATTCTTTGTACTGCCCTCAACAAAGCTTTGGTATTCATATTGACAGTCAGATAAACTCTTGCTCACACAAAACTGAAGGCAAGGCGTTTGATTGTCCACAGATTTAATGGTATTGGGTATGAAGTGAAACTACAAATAAATAAATGAATACATTAAATAGTGTCCAGAAACGAACAAAATTACAGTCACAGCATTCTGTGATACTTGGAAACAAACATCCTTTCTATATGCAAATACTGTATACAGCACAGCTATATGTTGCCAACACACAATGTGGCCAATATTAAAGCTTAAGGAGAATTGCCAATACATTAACTTCAACCCCAACAGTTCACATTTATACACAAGTATAATGAACATTATTGTAAATTAAGAAATACTTAAAAGCGATGCTGTTGCAATGTTAAATATTACAGAGATGCCTGGAGATTAAGACACCCATAGTTATTGCTACCGGCATGAAGCACTTTCTATTTTTTCTGAATCATGTGAACACCTGTAATTGCAGTTTAAAGGAACGCTAAACTTGCCACTAGATGGGGCTGCAAGTCAATAGGAAAATTACTGCCGTTAATAAATTGTACTTAATAAACAATTAAAACTCTTAGCAAATTAAACACTAAACATGAAATCTGTTCAAATTAAACTTGTTCCATCAAAGAAACATGCGACTATCCACAGGTAATTTGAACTGACATTGTCTTAGTGATACACACGTAGACAAAATTGTTGGTACCCTTCGGTCAATGAAAGAAAAACTCATAATGGTCACATAAATAACTTTAATCTGACAAAAGTAATAATTTACAAAAATTCTATGAATGTTAACCAATGAAAGAAAGACATTGCTTTTCAACCATGCTTCAAAAGAATTATTTAAAAAAATAAACTCATGGAACAGGCCTGGACAAAAATGATGGTACCCCTAGAAAATACTGAAAAATAATGTGACCAAAGGGACATGTTATTTCAAGGTGTCTCCACTAATTAGCATCACAGGTGTCTACAATCTTGTAATCAGTCAGTGGGCCTATATATAGGGCTCCAGGTCGTCACTGTGTTGTTTGGTGACATGGTATGTACCACACTCAACATGGACCAGAGGAAGCGAAGGAAAGAGTTGTCTCAGGAGATTCAAAAGAAAATTATAGACAAGCATGTTAAAGGTAAAGACTATAAGACCATTTCCAAGCAGCTAGATGTTCCTGTGACTACAGTTGCACATATTATTCAGAAATTTAAGATCCATGGGACTGTAGCCAACCTCCCTGGATGTGGCCGCACGAGGAAAATTCATGACAAATCAAAGAGACGGATAATCCCAATGGTAACAAAAGAGCCCAGAAAGACTTATAAAGAGATCCAAGGTGAACTTCATGCTCAAGGAACATCAGTGTCAGATCGCACCATCCATCGTTATTTCAGCCAAAGTGGACTACATGGGAGAGGACCAAGGAGGACACCATTGTTGAAAACAAATCAGAGAAAAGCCAGACTGGAATATGCCAAAATACATGTTGACAAGCCACAAAGCTTCTGGGAGAATGTCCTATGTGTCACAACGCGCCGGATTTTGCCCACAACATAGCGTCTATGAAAATAATCAAGATCACTCCGGTTCTAGCGCCGCGCCGCCTCTTGGTTTTTGCCGCCTCAGTCACGGCGCGAGCTCACCTGTTACCGATTTGGAGTGATCAGATCGGCTTATTTAAGACGCCGCTAGACACCCACCCGTTGCCAGATTATTGTGCCGTATTGCCAATTAAGGAATCGGAGACCGTGAGCTGTTAGCCGTAAAGCTAGCACTGGAGGAGTGGAGACACTGGCTGGAGGGCGCTGAACACCCTTTTCTAGTCTGGACAGACCATCGAAACTTGGAATATTTAAGGTCAGCCAAGAGACTTAATTCTCGTCAGGCTCGTTGGTCCTTGTACTTTTCCAGGTTCAATTTTACCTTGTCCTATCGCCCGGGTTCTAAGAATACTAAACCTGATGCCCTCTCTAGACAGTTCTCCCTCCCTATGGATTCCCCCACCCAAGAAACCATTCTCCCTCCACACTGCCTGATGGCTGACACTCGTTTGGACATAGAGAACCAGGTACTGTGCGCGCTGGAACATGAACCAGGTCCAAGCAACGTCCCCCCGAACCGACTCTTCGTCCCAAGTCTTCTCCGTCCTGATGTATTAAACTGGGCCCACAGCTCCAAGTTGGCATGCCATCCGGGCGTTGCCCGCACTCTATTTCTCACTAAACAACGTTTCTGGTGGTCAACTATCAAGGAGGATGTTCAGGGCTTTGTAGCATCATGTGATACTTGTTCCAGGAATAAGGCCACTAATCGCCCCCCGGAGGGCCTTCTCAGACCACTCCCTATCCCTCATCGCCCATGGTCTCACATCTCCCTCGATTTTGTTACAGGATTACCACCCTCAGACAATAATACCTGCATCATGACAGTTGTGGACCGATTCTCCAAATCCGCTCACTTCATCTCGCTCCCCAAACTCCCTTCAGCTAAAGAAACAGCCGAACTCCTGGTGTCCCATGTTTTTCGACTCCACGGTCTTCCCTCAGACATCGTCTCTGACAGGGGCCCACAGTTTTCCTCACAATTCTGGAAAGCCTTCTGCAAGCTTATTGGTGCCACGCCCAGCCTATCCTCTGGATTCCACCCCCAGAGCAATGGACAGACTGAAAGGATCAACCAGGAACTAGAGAAGTCTCTTAGATGTATGGCGTCACGGGACACGGCCTCATGGAATAGAGCTCTCCCGTGGATAGAATACGCCCACAACTCGCTCCCCACGTCCTCCACCGGAATGTCACCTTTTCAGTGCTGTCTGGGATACCAACCGCCTCTGTTCCCTGCTCAAGAGGAGGAAGTCGCAGTGCCTTCTGCCCAAGCGTTCGTCCGGCGCTGTAAAAGGACATGGCAGCAGGCCCGCTCCCAATTGCGGCGATCAGTAAACATTTTTCGATGTAAAGCCAACCGCCACCGCTCTGCAGCCCCCCGATATCGCATTGGCCAAAGAGTAATGTTATCCACCCGTGACTTACCCTTGAAGACCACATCAAAGAAACTGTCTCCCAGATATATTGGGCCCTTCTCCATCTCCCGGGTGATCAACCCCTGCTCTGTTAAGCTCGCCTTGCCATTATCCATGCGCCGGATCAACCCCACCTTCCATGTGTCTCAGATCCGACGACTGGTCTCCTGTCCATTATCCTCACCACCTCCCCCACCCCCTCCCCCCGTCTCATCGAGGGGGGGGAAGTATTCACAGTCCGTAAGCTCCTTAAAGCCCGCCGCCAGGGACGCGGACTACAATACCTAGTGGATTGGGAGGGATACGGACCCGAAGAGAGAAGCTGGATACCGGCCAGGTTTATCCTCGACAAATCCCTCATAACTGAGTTCCATAGCATGAACCCAGAGGCCCCGTCTAGAACGCCCAGTGGCGTCCGTAGGGGGGAGGGTACTGTCACAACGCGCCGGATTTCGCCCACAACATAGCGTCTATGAAAATAATCAAGATCACTCCGGTTCTAGCGCCGCGCCGCCTCTTGGTTTTTGCCGCCTCAGTCACGGCGCGAGCTCACCTGTTACCGGTTTGGAGTGATCAGATCGGCTTATTTAAGACGCCGCTAGACACCCACCCGTTGCCAGATTATTGTGCCGTATTGCCTTTATTCTCGCGTTTTGTTTATGTCTCTGTTTCTCCGGTTACGACCCCGCTTTGCTTCCCGTTTTCGGCTCCGTCTTCGCGCTCTGGATTTGATGTTTTTTTGGAATACCGGCTTTGACCTACGCTTGCTCTCGACCACGTATCTGTCTGCTCTCGGATTTAACGCTATTGGATTTACCGGTTCTCGACCTATGCTCACGTCTGACTACGAGATTGTCTGCCCTGGATGTATGTGTGCTGTCAACTCTGATCACTGCTCGCATCTAACTGCATGCTTCAGGATCACTTCTCACAAGGAAGTTATAGACTTTTGTGGATTGTGTATCAGCTTCCTCATTGACTCCGGGAGTTTATTTGAATTACGCGACAAGGTTTCTCCGACGTGGATTTTGGCACCGCCTCCCCGCGCCGGAACGCCCTCTGCTGGCCGTAAGTCTCCTTCCTGATCTCTTTCTCTCGTTCATTCTCTGCTATTGGATCTGCGTGTTTCCCTCGTAGTGGAGAGCGTGACACTATGGACAGATGAGACAAAAATGGAACTTTTTGCCAAGGCACATCAGCTCTATGTTCACAGAAAAATGAAAAATGAAGCATATGAAGAAAAGAACACTGTCCCTACTGTGAAACATGGAGGAGGCTCTGTTATGTTCTGGGGCTGCTTTGCTGCATCTGGCACAGGGTGTCTTGAATCTGTGCAGGGTACAATGAAATCTCAAGACTAGAATGACTAAGAGGAAAACCAAGAATGGCTAAGAGGAAAACATTGGACTATTCTAAAGTGGCCTTCTATGAGCCCTGACCTCAATCCTATTGAGCATCTTTGGAAGGAGCTGAAACATGCAGTCTGGAAAAGGCACCCTTCAAACCGGAAACAACTGGAGCAGCTTGCTCATGAGGAGTGGGCCAAAATACCTGCAGAGAGGTGCAGAAGTCTCATTGACCGTTACAGGAATCGTTTGATTGCAGTGATTGCCTCAAAAGGTTGTGCAACAAACTATTAAGTTAGGGGTACCATCATTTTTGTCCAGGCCTGTTCCATGAGTTCATTTTTTTTTATAATTCCGTTGAAGCATGATTGAAAAGCAATGTCTGACTTTCATTGGTTAACATTCATAGAATTCTTATTTATTATTACTTTTGTCAGATTAAAGTTATTTCTGTGACCATTGTGAGTTTTTCTTTCATTGACCGAAGGGTACCAACAATTTTGTCCACGTGTGCAGGCCATATGAAAAACACAGTCCCTGGGCTGAAAACATCTAGTCCTACATTTGTAAATGGAGGCTTAGTGGATACACGATTAGCTGAAAGATCAGATCAGCCACTTTTTAAATGTTCTTCTGAGTTTTCTGAGTCTTCTGAGTTTCTGGCATGTAACACACCAAAGAAAGACACTGCAAACTCGCCTCTTGCCACCCACTATCCAATGCCAGCAGCACGCACAGCACCCTCTGTGTAATGTCTTCCCTGGTGTTGCACTTTCATATGGTGATGTTTAACTAAAAGCATCGCAATGTGAAGTTTACCAGGGATTATAAGGGGCTTTCGCATGTCAAACTCAATCGGTGCTTCTGTTAATCGTCCTCCTACGAAGTTTTCATTTTCTTCTCTCCTTCAATGATGATTTTTCTTTGACTGTGCTTTCCCCATTCAGTATTATTATTATTATTATTATTATTAGTAGTAGTAGTAGTAGTAGTGCTGTGAAGTTATTATTATTATTATTATTATTATTGTAATGTACGTGTGTGCAAAAAGACTAAGCACATCAAAGAATACAAAAGTGTATGCTAAGTTAGCCTAAAACAATATTGTTTTATTGTGTATATGCTCTTTAAATATACAGTACACTAAACAATAAACACTGCCGTTTGCAGGTTGAAAGTGCGTTGCGAGTGCACATTTTTTAAAATCAAAAATGATAAATGCGTGCGCAGATATGAGCAGAAGTATCTGTAAAACTGCAGGCATAGTCCCAAACAAGCAAATATATAGTCTACTCGCTGAATGCAACTCGACCGCAAGTTGAGGTGAACAACCGCAAAAAGCCCCAGTTACCGTAATCCCTTTTCTCACTTTTCATTCATGATAGGTGTGAAGTGGTTCCCTGTGGTTTGGAATCACACTTAACATGGCTGAACACCCTGTGAAGTATACTGTGCATGGTACTTCAGGCCGATCAGAATGCACCTTGAGTATCATGAACTGTCTGTGTGTCAATTTTTCCAGCTGTGGTCAAATAATGGATGAAATAATTATTCAATGCTGGAAACAAACAGCAAAAAGCATGATGATTATTAATATAACAAGCCAGAAGCACTTTGTGTGCATATAAGAAAATTTACTTTAAAAATATAGATTTTTTTTTTCATTCATGTCTTCTGATGGTGCTCAATGGCACCACATTTTTTTACGTTTTAACAAAGATATGTTGACATATTCACGAATCAGGACATTTGTATAGTGAACACTATCAGCCTTTAAGCAAATTAAATTTGTTTTAAGTCCATTTAAACCAAGGCATAGTCATGTCTTTCATTATTTTGTCCCTGTTAAGACATTACAAAAACTATATAACAAACTTTTTATTATGAAGCACGATTTAGGGCATCTCATTTCATTATTATGAACATAATATGAAGCACATATCCACACCTTTATAATGAAAGATCTATTGTAAAACAAAATAAAATTCACGTTTTCTTCAGCATTGGAAACAATATTGTTTTAGGATAACTAATTATACACAATTCTTCATTGTACTTGGTCTGGCTTTTAGATAAAGTCCTTCCATGCGCCATCTGGCAGATATTCAGTGAAGCACAGCGCATTTATTTAAATTCTTAAAAGGTGCTTGTGGGTTTCCGCGGAACTGCGCGAGATGAATTGCGGCCTTTCGCCGGAAAAAAGATACAGAGTAGAGAGTTCTTAGAATCTGTAATTAAGTCCTATAATGTGAAAAAGTGAAATTGAAAGAAATTTGTGGCCCACAGACAGAACAACAGGTTAAACGGCTTTGTAAAACTTCTGGGAGTAACGAACTAAATCTGGAAAGACGTCTATAGATGCGTGAAACATTTTAACTCTGTATTAAACACTGTATTGAGCTAAAGAGTGGACCTAGAGTAGTGAAGCAGCAGACACAGTATGTTTGTATGAAGAACAGAAAAGGTAAGAGGAATTACAGCCGTGCATGTTAGTTACCAACGACTCAATAGCCTGTTAAACTAATCCTCCAAATACACTGTGGAATTGCATGAATTTGTGTGAGTTGTCTTGTTTACTTTGTTGACTCACTCTTTATGTATGTGTTTAGGTTTTTGTTGATAATTTTGAACCTACAGAAAGAGATTAAGATGGCAACTGCACGCAGTAAGATAGAATTTCTTGCAATATACTTATCTGTATTATTTGTTAGAAAGTTAACTAATCGTTAACTAATGTGGTGTGTCTGTGTGTGTGTGTGTGTGTGTGTGTGTGTGTGTGTGTGTGTGTGTGTGTGTGTGTGTGTGTGTGTGTGTTTCCTGCACAGATGCGTTTAAACTCATTGGTCCCAGTGGTACAGAGGAGTATAATCAGTCTGCTGTGACTCTCTCGTGTCGTCTGTCTCCTGAATTCAGTGCTGTTAACATGGAAATCCGGTGGTTTAAACAGACAGCCTGTGTCTGTGTCTATACGAACAGACAGGTGACAGAGGGGAGACGTTACAAGGGCAGAGTGAGTCTGTTCACTCAGGACCTGGTGAGAGGAAACGTCTCCTTACAGATGAGAGACTGTTCACTGTCAGACAGTGGACATTTCCTGTGTCAGGTCACTGATGGAGACAGAACAGAGGAGATTACAGTAGAGATGGGTAAGTGTTTCTGAACTCCACACTGTACAAACTCAACACCATCATCTGTTATTCTCACCTCAGTACGTGAAACAGTACGTGAACGCATCACTCAGTATTCAGTATGAGGTTCAGTATACAGGGTGCTAATGTGGAGTGGAGTTTATTTTAGTCGACTAAATAGTGAGTGTGTTTTTTCACACTAACACACAGATACTAATTAAATAGTGAATAATTTTATGTTACTACTCTACCAATCAGAGATGGGCTCAAAATTACTTTAATAAGCCTAATAAACTAATTGGTCTTCCCAAATTGCCCATAGTGTGTGAATGAGCATGTGTTTACCCTGCAATGGAATTGCACCCTGCCTAAGTCTTCTAGGATAGGTTTTAGGGTGCCTGCAACCCTGTATACACATTTTCACTTACATTATTTAGCAGGTGTCCTTATGCAAATTACATTCATTTTTATTTCATTTACGTTTGAGCAGTTGAGGGTTAAGGGCCTTGCTCAAGGTTCGGACAGTGGCAACTTGGTGGTGATGGATTTTGAGCCTGAGCAGGTTACAGATAAAAATCTAAAAATAGATAATAGACAAAGACACAGGTGGAGAAAAGTGATGGAATGGTGTAAAAAGTAAATAAACCAGCACTTCTGTGTAACATGGGGACATGGGCATTTATGGAAGACAGAAGAACTTGTTTTTTTTTTTGTTTTTTTTTCTGTTACAGGTAAAAATGTGATTAAAATATAATGATGCTCAGCATTTTAATTTCACATGGAGAGTTTTATTCATCAATTTAATAGAAATGTTTAACTTGACTAAGAAACACTGCATAAAGTAGTGGATAGAGTCCAGAAAAACCATTTACAGTGATTTATCTGTTGTTATGTTTGTGTTATATCAGGAATGTTGTAAGTATAGTTAAGTAAAGATTGTTTAGCAGGTATTCTGACTGTAAACGACAAGTTGTTGTCTTTGAAGAGTATTTAATATTACAATTATCTCTGTTGTATTTTCAGTACCCTTCCGACAGGTAAGTAAATGACTTTACTCCACACACATGGTGAAGACTGGTAATTGTGGACAAATCTTTTCATAAAATTTTCCAAAACTTACACAACAATCACATCGAACATATTTAATAATAATAAATAAACAAAATTAAATAGATATAAACAACAACAGCAACCGCAAATTAAACATTACTAGCACATGAAAAAATGCAGGGGGGGGGCGTGATGGGTGGGAGGAGGGGGGGGTCTAAAGAGGGACCTGGTCTTTGGAATTCTTTAAAATGTTTAAAATATGAAAGGAAAGGTCTCCAGAGTTAAAAAATAAATAAATAAATAAATATGTTAAGGGAGGCTTGTGTGAAATATTTGAGTTTCTCTAATTTTAAGTAGGTCATGAAACTTTCTTCCCACTTGATATGTGTTGGTGGTTTGTTTGACTTCCATTGTAGAAGTATAAGCCATTGAGCCAACAATAAAGAGAAAGCCAATGCATCCGATTGTCCTTGTGGTAATGAGAGGTTTTTCAGATGCCACACCAAGTATTGTCATTATTGGATTCGGTTGTATCTCTTTTCACAGATACAGTTAAACCTTGGATTGTGAGCATTATTCATTCCAGAAACATGCTTGTACAGTATATCAAATCATTTATATATCAAAGCAACTTTCCCCATAAGTAAATAATCTCACAAAAATATTCATATAAAAATAATTCGTGCAAAATATAAAGTAAAAGTAAAACAAATTAAC
This sequence comes from Clarias magur, assembly GCA_013621035.1. Lineage (NCBI taxonomy): Eukaryota > Metazoa > Chordata > Actinopteri > Siluriformes > Clariidae > Clarias > Clarias magur. The sequence goes on along the minus strand of QNUK01000125.1, from coordinate 215,745 downwards.
CTGCACTTTACCTTTAAAAACTCATGGAAACGTGACATTGCATTGACGTTAAACAGATTCACCTCCCTGTTTAACCTTTTTCTTCATGGGGGCCATTGTTGCAGCGCAGTTACTAAAGAACGTTCACTACACTCACTTGGGCACATAATTAAATTTTAAAAAGCTTTACGCGGGCGCACACATACGTGGGCTCAATGCTATAGTAAACTGTACATGCACACATGGATGTTGACTATACGAGTGACATGTGTACTGAGACCAAGCGTGAGAGACAATTACCCACCATTGGCTCAGTTGTGATCACGTGAGGTGAACAAAGCACATGCATACTACAGTACGCGTATATAAAGCCCTCACTTATTTATCAAGTTAAAATTTATTAAGAATATTTTCTCTTCCTGCAAAACAGTCACAGACCAAGTTACTCACAATCCAACGATCCAGTGTATTTGAAAATGTACTAAGAGCTCGACATGTCTAAAACATATGACCCAGATCGGATGACATCTAGAACATGGTAGCTCTATCTCTCGAAATATTCTTGCCAGTTTACTTTCAGAAAGGTGTAGCCTATGGATTATCTTAAATTGCAGTAGTCCATGTCTGACACAGATCGATGATGACTTAATTGCTGACTGCCAGACTGTCTCTGGGACTACACTTCCAAAATCTCTTTCCTACTGTTTTTGCTTAAAGAGTCTAAAGATGTAGAGGAAACCTGGCTGAAATAAGGACAAAAGTCTTACTTCATTTATAAAATGTTTATAATAGGAGAGAAGGAGTGCAGCACTTCCAGAGTCTAGGTTTGATTCCTGGCCAGATTTGATTCCGGTCTCAATGTGCATTGAGTGCACAATATCTGTTATCTGTTCAGTTTTTTACATTGATAAATGTCTGTGTTTTTAATTAAAGGAAGTGGGAATCTGATATTCTGTATATTCCTTTATGTACTACAATAGCACACAGATATATTACAGAATATTTAACTATAGATGTAAAACACACAGGGGGAAATGCACATATACTGACATACTGTATATTGGTAAATACATGCAGATATCAGAAAATAGTATTTTCCAATAAATCACAAGATATTTCTGTTCCTTAAGGGTAACTAGCGGTATATTAGCACAATGCTACATTATACAGATTTACTGTGTGTGATGACTGTTGTCTAGTTTTCCTCTTTTTATTAAGACACAAAAGATGGAAACTAGACAACAATCAGTCCTCAGTAAATCTGCTAATGTGTTTGCAGCTGTGTTTTAACCAGAGTAACAGTTACTTTCACTTTTTCACATGGCACAATTCACATTTTTAATCATGCATTAAATCTTCACTCTATATTATTTACTTTTACAGAGGTCACAAGCAGGTGAGTATAAGGGTTCTTCTCTGATTATGATGTGTTGATGCTGCATGAATAATATATTTATTGTGCAGATGAAATAGTTTGGACTTTATAGTGTAGTGAACACAACAGACTGTGATCGCTGGTCATCATGCTGTTGTCTAGTTTGTCATTAGTGTTCTACACACACACACACAAATCTGAGCTACACATTGATACTGAGAGATAAAAAGCTGAAGGTGTGTTTACAAATGACACACACACTCATTAGTGAACAATCTGATCTAATGGAGCTAATAATCAGAGACTGGCTCAATATCAGTTTAAACTGAAACAATCGGAGATTTTTACATCAGAGAGGAAATTAAATTACACACTAAATGTGTCCTTTAGATTGTTACAGTTACTCGATATCCAGTAGAACAGACTAGATCACTGCCAAATATAGCACTGAGAAGCACAACAACACACACAGCTAGCTAATATTGGGCAGCTAGTTTGTTCTGTAGACTGTGTGCTGTGTTTGAATGAGCGCAGTCAGAATGAGCACAGATACACTGCGACATCGGAGATCAGACTGCTGCAGAATCAGACAGAGACACAGTGTGAGCTAAGCGGCTAACGCTAGGTAAAAGACAAGCTCTTGTTAAAGTGGGAGGTTTTGACCTTTGACCTTGTGCTCAGTAACTGTGACAGTCACATTGATGAGCAAATCAACTCTGATATTTTAAACCCAATGAAAATACACCATGTAGAAGAATTGAACATAAACATTAGTGACAGACTGTAGAGTTCTGAGACAAAGAACAAAACTGCAGCAGCATGAGCTCAGAGGCTTCATCCAATAGAGAGATAAACACACAGATAAGCTTCAAGAGCAAAGGAGCGGATTACAGTTTAATAAAAAAGTAGATGATGTACAGATTAAAGACTAAGCTGGAGCAGAGTGATGAAAAGAGGAAAGAGTGAAGTTAAAATAAAAATGATCATGATTTACATTAAACCAGCACTTCTGTGGAACATGGAGACATGGACATTTATTAAAGACAAAAGTCTTCAATTACTTAAATATAGAATACTTATAGTGATTCATTACATTAATATTTCTCTCTGTTATTTTACATGGCACCTTCAACAGGGGTAAGTAAATAACTTGAATTCATACTAATAAAAATCATTGATATTTTATGAACTTATCTCATGTATTACATTTTAATTCTGGGATCAAAATAAAACATTAAAGCCTTTTTTTTAAATTATCTTTATGTGAAGGACTCTGATCAGTAATTAAGATTCCACTTCCATCAGTCAGCTTCTTTCCCACAATGCACCTATATTTAACCCCACTGTACTTCAGTAATGTTGCGAGAGACTTTTACTATGTTGAGCAAAAGCTACATGTAACAAACACCACTGCCAGACTCCATCAGAATCTTATATAGTACATAATTATAAAAGAATAGTACAGTTAATAGTACAAAACATAATACAAGTAGTTTTTGTTTGTTTGTTTCTGCAGATATTCAAATAACATATCCTGTTTTTGCATTATTGTCGTAAGCTGTGACTCATAATTGCCATTACTGAAACACACAGTGACATGACATTTCCTGACACTTCACAATAAACATAAATCAGAGCTTTAACAGTGTTCAGTGCTTGTAGACAGAATAATTGGCATCAATCGCTCTGCATAACAATCACACCATATTGTGAAAAAGCATTGAAGAGTTGACTCGGCCGAGCGTTTAGTCTCTTTAAGCTAACAGTAGTAAGGCATGTTAATGCACACAGCATAAAGACAACCTGACTGAACTGAGAACAGAAGTCCTTCACTTCATTTATAAAACTTCTATAATAGGAGAGAGGGATTTAGGAGTGAAAGAGAGAAAAACAGAACGAGATCACACATCTTCCCAAGTCTACTGCGACATATCATATGCTGTCATAACCGATATATAGACGAGGCAGTAGCAAAGCACATCATTCTGTTATCTGTTCAGTTTTTTACATTGATAAATGCCTGTGTTTTTAAGGAAGTGGGAATCTGATATTCTGTATATTCCTTTATGTACTACAATAGCACACAGATATATTACAGAATATTTAACTATAGATGTAAAACACACAGGGGGAAATGCACATATACTGACATACTGTATATTGGTAAATACATGCAGATATCAGAAAATAGTATTTTCCAATAAATCCCAAGATATTTCTGTTCCTTAAGGGTAACTAGCGGTATATTAGCACAATGCTACATTATACAGATTTACTGTGTGTGATGACTGATTGTTGTCTAGTATTTTTTTTTATAAAGACACAAATGATCTGTGTTTTAACCAGAGTAACAGTTACTTTCACATTTTCACATGAAACAATTCACATTTGTAATCAAGCATTAAATCTTCACTCTATATTATTTATTTTCACAGGTAGTGCCAAGTGAGTATAAATCCTTTTCTCTAATAGTGATGTGTTGATGCTGCATGAATAATATATTTCTTGTGCAGATGAAATAGATTGGACTGTGCTGTGTGTTCAGAGTGCAATAGCACATAGATATATGAGCATCATGAGCATAGTGTAGTGAACACAACAGACTGTGATCGCTGGCAGAACATTCATCATGCTGTTGTCTAGTTTGTCATTAGTGTTCTACACACACACACAAATCTGACCTGTAGGATATTATTATTATTATTATTATTATTATTATTATTATGTGTAAATCAAGAGAAAGTGAAGCAGAAAAATATCAGTACAGGATAAAAACAAACTTCTTTAAGAACAGTTACAGAATGTTTATAGTATTAATATTATTAATAGATATAGACTAAAACAAGGTCATTTCATCTCAATCTTACTCATTTTTCCTGCTCTATAAAGGCTTCAGTGTTTGTCAGGTGAGTAACGTATTATTAAATATTATAAGTTCATGAATCTGTTTCTGATTATAGCACCATTATATATAATAACATCAATAACTTAAACTCCATTTGAAATGACAGAAAATGTTTAACTCATATTCAGGTTAACTCAGGGATATAGGCAGACACCGTACAACAGGAACAAAATTAGTTGACATATGTAAATTGACAATTTTACTTTTTTTCATATAAATGATATAAATCTCGCAATTTATATGACAAAAGTAATGGCAAATTTAACCAACATTAGGAAAAAGTATACGACAGTATACGTGAGCGGAGACAAGTCAGCAAATGAGGGGCAGATCTGCGCATAAACTGTTCAGAACGAGCAGATTTGCAGCCTGCTGCCACGCGGCGTTCTGAACAGGCAAAGGCGTGGCCATTTATACACGCGGTTGCCAGGCAACGCTGACATCAGGCAATCAGCCCGAATGAGCCGCACCTGGCGGCGTGTTTATATAAAATGTCCTGATACCTTGGCACTTCGTGTGATTATTAGGTAGCACCAGTAAAGGTATCAGGGCCAAAGACCAAAGAAAAGACAGACAGATAATTCGCTGTTTAGAGACAGAGGCAATGCCCCAGCCACTGCCTGTCTAAGACACCAGCAAGAGAGAGAAAGAGAGAGCAACACACATCAGTTTAGCGTGCACACTATGTTCACAGTGCAAAGCACACATAAACTCTCTAAGGTTAGGGTTAGGGTTAGGGTTACCCTAAGCCTAACCCTAACCCTATAAATTCTCTATAAGGGCATAAGCCCCAAGAGGATCATACGTTCTATTTTCAGTTTCCAGATCCACGTTCGTTCTCCATAGACAGAGCTTGTGTTTTCAGTTTCCTTTTGTTTCCTTTAAGTTTCTTAATTAATAATCCCATGCCATCTCCAAATGGGAAGGTCTTCCCGTGCATATCATAAGCACTCTCACAAACTCCTATTTTGTTCACCCCCTCTAAAGCCCTGCATAAGGGCTCTTATCATTAAAAAATGACTCTCCATACCGCAGCTATACAATACAACAATACAGCTCACCATCCAAATAACACTATTCCTACATTAATACAAGGAGATGGTTATATGCTGTTATGGGGTGTTTTCTTTCTGCAGCATTGCAGACTGGAGCACTTGTCAGGATAGAAAGAAAAATAAACAGGGCGAAATACTGTCAAATTCTTGACAGTCTGCTGTCCTCTACCAGAAAAGTGTCTATAGAAAAAAAGTTCAACATGACAATGATCAAAAGCACACAGCAAAACTGGCCACAGTGGTTAACGGGGAAAAAATTAAATATCTTGACATATCCTAGTGAGAGCCCATACTTAAACCCCATCGAAAATCTTTGCAGTTTGTGAATACTGCAATCCACAAAGGGTCACCATCAAATTTAACTCAGCTTGAGCAGTTCTGCAAAGTGGAGGGGGCAAATATTGGAAAGTCAAGAGGTGCAAAGTTAGTAAAGACATATCCCAACAAACAAAAGCAAAAGGTGGTTCCCTTTCAAAAGCTACATTTGATGTTGTGTGAAAACGCTATGGGAACATCTCTTTGTTCAACCGGTTGTGAAGCATGTGTGTATCAAACATGCCAAAATTTGGCTTATATAACCTCAGTCAGTTGACGTCATCTGCGGGTAATAAACAGCATTGAACATCCTCAGGTCTTTTTGTCTTTAAGGACCGCATTGTGTTTGTGTGTGTGCAAAACAGATATATGAAAAAGAAAGAAAGTGGTAGATTACTTATAAAAAAAAAGAAGGAAAAAAAACCCCAAGCACTCAAAGTTAGACGACAGGTTTATGGTTGGGTGGCCGGGGGAAGGGCCTCAAATATGGTCCCTTCAGTCTTTGGCAACCGCTCTCCCTGAAATAGCCCACACTCCCCACCAAGCTGTGCAGACTAAGATCTTCGTTGGTGGGGAAAGCTTTTCAGGCAGCGGTTCAGGCTGGTGCTGCCCTGCACACCATGGCGGTTTTACAGGCATACCAGGCTGACCTGCTGAGAGATCTGAGCACTGGCGGGTCTATTAATGACATGGCATTTGCACCGAGCCACAGATTTATTTTGCCATGCCACCAAGCAGAAGGCCATTCTATGGCTGCTATGGTCGCCAAGGAGAGACATCTATGGCTTAACATCATGGGCATCAAGGACAGGGATCACATTTTCTTCCTTGATGCCCCCATCTCACCTTCTGGCCTCTTTGGCGACGCCGTAATCACCACAGCCACTAGGTTTTGGGAGGCAAAGCTCTATGAGCAGGCCTTGTGAGGTTTCTCCCCTGCCGTGCTCAGGAGTTGGGACCGTCGGCCACCCAGTCCCGACAAGGTCTGGTCCCCACAAGGCGTGCGTTGCAGAAAGAGAGTGTGGCGAGCCGGGTACACCCTCATAGAGACTGGGGAGGGACTCGCCACTCCACGCCACACTTCTCAATCCGCCTCCATCTCCGCCACCACTGGTGTTTCGGGGAGCAGCAGTCTCCAGTGAAACGTTAGGTGCTCGGTTCCTTCCAGCAATGTTTCAGGATGACAGCCCCCCATCTGGCCTCAGTGTCAAAACTTGTGCCCCTTTCAGAGAGTCTGGCAGCGGGGAACTTACTGCCAGGTATGTCTCCGTAATTACAAAGCACTTCAGAGAGAGGCTACAGGATTCATTTTTCTACATCGTCTTGTGCGTTTCAATGGCGTGGTCTCCACTTCCATTAAACCAGAACGAGCACATCTGCTGACTCGGCAATTACAGACTTTGCTGGAAAAAGGTGCCATAGTACATGTTCCCCTGCCAGACAGAGACACAGGCTACTAAAGTCAGTATTTCATGGTTTCCAAGAGAGATGGGGTGTTGCGTCCAATTTTACATCTTCATGGGCAGAACATCAAAATGTTGACAGTCAAAATGATTGTTTCTCAAATCCAACCAGAGGATTGGTTTGTGACAATAGACCTGAAGGACGCATATTTTTATATAGAAATATTGCCACAACACAGGAAAATCCTGAAGTTTACTTTCAGGGGTAAAGCTTCCTCCCATTTGGCCTAGCACTGTCACCCCACACATACATAAAATGCATGGATGCAGCTCTGGCTCTATGATTCCAAGGCATCCGTATTCTGAATTATATAGACAACTGGCTGTTCCTGGCTCAGTCTTACCAGCTAGCATTTTGACATTGAGATGTTGTTCAAGCTCACCTCCATTCTTTAGGATTGAGACTCAAAACCGGGAGAGGTGTTTTCTTCCTTGCTCAGAGGACAACGTATTTGGGTGTCATATGGAATTCGATTGCGTGGACCTCTTTGCCTCGCAAGAAACAGCACAATGTCCCCTTTGCTACTCTTTGACTTTTCCAGCTCTCCTGGGTCTGGATGCAATGGCCCATACATGGCACAGATTACGCCCTTATGAATTTCCTCCTATAGCTCTGCTCCCGGGAGTCCTGACGAGGGTTCCTCAACAGGGTTTGCGACTCTTATTGATAGTGCCCCGTTGGCCAACCAGAGTGTGGTTCTGGGATCTAATATCTCTCCTTGGCGGCTCACCGTGGGTGATTCCAGTGTGGAGGGATCTTCTCAGGCGCAGGGGACATTTCATTCCCAGCATGAGCTCTGGAACCTTCACATCTGGCCCCTGAGGGGGGCCAACTAAGACATGCTGGTCTTCCAGCCAGCGTAATTGAAACTATTCTAAGTGCTAGGGCTCCATCCACTAGAAGAACTTATGCCCTCAAATGGAGTATATTTGAATGTTGGTGCATGGCAAAACATGTAGACCCAGTCCACTACCGATTGATTCAGTCCTGGAGTTTCTGCAAGAAAAGTTGTCCTTGGGCTTATGACCTAGTACTCTCAGAACATACATAGTTGCTATTTCGGCTTGTCATGTTCTTACCGATGGTGTTTCTGTGGGAAAGCACCCTTTAGTTGCCTGTTTTATTCCTGGAGCTAAACGGTTAAGGCTGCGCACTAGAGCCACAGTCCCTTCAGGGAACTTAGCTATTGTTCTCGAAGGTCTGATTGACACCCTTTTCGAACCACTAGAGTCAGGCTTCTGACTCTTAAGATGGTTTTTCTTATGGCTATTACTTCTTTGAAGAAATTGGAGATCTGCAGGCTTTGTCAGTCTCCCCATCCTGCCTAGACTTTACCCTTGGGCTAGTCAAAGCTATTCTGCATCCTCACCCGAACTATCTTCCAAAGTTCCTTTCTTGACCATGCACCCAGTTGTTCTCGAAGCCTTCTGTCCTCCGCCTTTTGCTTTTCGGATTTACGTCCACCGCACTAGTCAGTGGCATAAGTCAGAGCAGCTTTTCATTTGCTATGGGGGCTACAACTGGTAGGTGGCCGCCACTAGACAAACGCTGTCACATTGTGTGAGAGATGCTATTGCCCTAGCCTACGGGCACGTGGTCACACTTCGCCTCTAGTAATCAGGGCTCATTTGATCAGGGGGATTGCCTCATCAATTGCTCTGGCAAGAGGTGTCCCCTTGCAGCAATTGTGTGGTGCGGCAGGTTGGTCCTCTCCGCACACATGTGTCAGATTTTATCATTTGGATGTCCAAGTGGAAACGAGATGCTCCGCTCCAATGCTGCACTGCTGGCATGGCTGGACGTCCTTCAGACAAAAAATTGACCTGAGGATGTTTCCGGTTTACTCCTACTTATAACCTGCAGATGCACCTCATCAGATGACGTCACCTGACTGGGGTTATATGAGCCAAAATTTGGCTATGTGTATTATATACACACACACACACACAGTGATGTGAAAAAGAAAATCCTTCTGGTCATTTAATTATTTACATACGGAATGGAGACAAGTATAAAATGTGTCTTATTTTCCACAGACAAACAAAGAATGGACAGAAGATGATAGAATGAAAATGAGGAACTCTGCTCTACAGACTGGTGAGTATGGAAGGAGCTACAGATACACACACATATATATATATATATATATATATATATATATATATATATATATAAAACATTAAGATAAATAGTTTAGGAGACCATGGAAAGAATATTTGCATATTTGTCATACTTATATGATAGCAATAACTGCAATCAAGCATTTGCTATAACAGGTAATCTTTCACATCACTGTGGAGGAATTGTGGCCAGCTCTTCTTTGCAAAATTGTTTTAATTCAACCACATTGGTTTTCAAACATCTCAATCGGATTTATGTTAGGACTTTAACTAGGCCACTCCAAAACCTTAATTTATTTTGCTTTTTTGAGCCATTCAAAGGCAGACTTGCTGGTGTGTTTCAAATCATTGTCAAGCTGCATAACCCAAGTGCATATGAGCTTGAGGTCACAAATGGATAGACAGATATTGGATTTGCCTTCAAGATTTTCTGGTAGGGTGCAGAATTCATGGTTCCATCAATTACGGCAGGTCGCCCAGGTCGTGAAGCTGCAAAGCAGCCCCAGGCCATCAAACTACCACCACCACACAGTGAAACACTGTGTTAGTTTTACGCCAGACGTAATGGGACGTTCCAAAAATTAAACTTTTGTCTCACCAGTCAACAGAATATTTTCCCCAAAAGTCTTGGGGATAATCAAGATGTTCTTTTAGCAAATGTGAGATGAGCCTGTGTGTTCTTTTTTGTCAGCAGTGGCTTTCACCTTCAAACTCTCCCATGGATGATATTTTGGCCCAGTCTCTTTCTTATTATTGAACCAATATCATTGACCTTGAGGAAAGTGAAGCAATTTAGGTCATTTTGGTAGTCCTGGGAATGTTCATCACTGTTCCAAGTTTTTTTCATGGTTCGCTGGAGTCACAAAGCCTTAGAAATGAGTTGGTAATGTTTTCGAGACTGATACGTGTCAATTACTTTGTTTCGCATCTGTTCTTGAATTTCTTTAGATCATGTTGCATTTTTGATCTCTAGATCTTTTAGCATGCTTCATTTTATCAGATTTTGTTTTATCAGATCAGGTTTTATTTAAGTTATTTATTGATTCAACAGGTCTGGCAGTAATAGGCCTGGGTGTGGCAAGTGAAATATAACATAGCTTTTCAAAAATCACAGTTCATTCATGATTTAGGAAGGAGGCAATTACTTTTTCACATAGAGCTAGGTAGATTGAGAGAGCTTTTTTTGCTAAAAGCCATTATTTAAAAATAGCATTTTGTATTTACTCAGGTTATCTTTGTATAATATTATATTTTATATTTCATTTACTCATTTAAGGGTGACAAATATGAAAAACGAATGCATTTCACGGCACTATATATCAGTCACTTCTTCTGTTTGTTACTGATATTATTTAATAAAAAATAATATCGAATCAGATTTTTTTATATTCTGCAAAAACTAGATAAAGAAAATGAAACTGAGCCCAAAATTCACTACAGCACATCTGAATCACTGGCACATTTATTGGTCAACATTACTATAGTGTACAGGAGTATAGCTACAGAGAGAGATCTTTTTGTATTTTATTTTGGATAAAAGGGGAGGGGCTAACAGGCTAATACCAAATAAAATAAACTCCTTCACAACAGACACAGAAGATTTATACCTAAAGTAAACTATAAAAAATAGTAAATAAAGCAGACAATAACAATGCAACAAAGTAGACAAATATTGTGTGAGAAAAAAAAAGCTTACTTTGCATTCTCTGTATTATCTATGCAAAGGGTCCTGTGTTTCTCAGGTGAGTAAACATTTCTATTTATCTGCTACATAGCAAGAACATTTTCATAAAGAATGTTCTCATTCTAGGAATGTGACAAATAATTATATAAAAGTAATATTACAAGCAACTTTTTCAATTTAATTTTCCATTCAATGAATCTGATGAAGGTGACATGATGTGTTAGTGGTTAGGACTCTCTCCTCACAGTGCTAATGCTGCCCTTTTGGCCACTACTGTATATGGAATAAGGTTAATGTTTACCTTTTCTTGTACTCAGTGTGTGAAGATGTGAAGCATATATTTGTTCAAGTTTACTTACCAGTACACACACACACACACACACACACACACACACACACACAGCCTGACGACAAAAGTCACACACTCTTCTGTTCAGCTAACTTTAACTTTGATTATGGTGTGTAATGTGGTGGCTCATGCATGAAAAATCATTGTGTATGTTTTATTTGCCTCTCACTTCTGTATCACTTGCACAGAATTTGCTGCATTTGGGAACCATGACATATGACAAGGTAATATTTTCAAGAAAAAACTAAGCGATAGAGATAATGTTTCAACCCTCAGGAAATGCACAAGCGCTTTGTGTAGATGAGATTTTAGATGGACACGGTGTCAGACAGCAAAAGCATAAAATTGAATGGCATGAATGGGAACAATCCCTATTAAGAGAGATTGTTTAAAACTTCAGTTTACAATGTCGCATCAGCTTCCACTGTTAGATTCACTTCAGTAGTTGACAGTAGTGCTTTATTCTAGTTCAGTTTTGTGATGTATAATGTCCAATGTGGTCCTATAGGCTTATATTCTAGTTTAAAACTCCCATCGCAAAACACGATGGCATGAATCTAACAGTAGTAGTGTAAGAGGCTGATGATGCTGAAGATTTAAACTGAAGATTTAAACAATCTTTGTAAATATGGATAAAAAAAAAAAACATTATTTTCCAGTTTGCTCTAATTTTCTGTCAGTGACTCAATACAAAAACACAACAACAGCATGACTTTGTAATGTTATAAGAAAACTCAACCAACACTTGTATTGATATTAAAATGCACTCCTACATGATCACAAACACAACAGCTGGTTGATCTATCTGGTGACAAAAACGTGTGTTAGTTATACCAAAAAAAAAGTTTAAAAAAAAAATCATACACAATTCAAACTCAGTGTATCAAACCAAATTACCTTTGAGATAATGTGTGCTTTTTATCATTTTTGTGACTCAAAAAAGATGGCTATTTGTTTAGTTTGCAATACGTTTTGCTCAAGCACTGAAACTTTCTGTCTCCTAATTTTGTTTAACAGCCCTCATCAGAAGAGGAAGAATTTGTTCCAGAATTGGTTGAAAAAAGTGCTGAGGATGAGACCAAAGATGAATATAGGTAATCTGCCTGATTTATTTTACATTGCATGGATGGAATAATGAGTGCCAGGCAACCAGGAGAAGCAGATATGATGTCTAGGCATTTAGGTTTTTTTTTTATTCACAGTGCTCAGCAGGCAAGTAGATTTAATGTAGAATAGATGATTTGTGCACTTTGACATACAAACTTTTGATTACTGGAGATATTGTAGCAGGACATGATATTTTTCTACTATCTTCATATTATGTACAGGTTTATGTGTCCTCACGCTGGTCAGTATATGTGCAAATTGACCAACCTTAAGTTTGAGATGGAAGGGGAAGTTCTGTACAGCACAGAGTCTTGGGACAGCTGTCCGTTGGATGGATTAGGCCAAACGGAGCCTGCAGGACCTCTGTACAATATCGACTGCCATGAGGGTTCAATCCAGTCTCTGCATATTCCACACTGTGAGACCCGTAAGTTGATTTTGGTTAAAAATGATATACATAATTATAAGCAGCTTAAGTGAGACCTTACATTGATTAATACTTTGTGCCAGTTTTAATCCTGTATGTGCAATTTTAAAGTTAATTAATTGATTAATTTCTGTAGTTGCGGAGACCAATTTGCTCACACGTATAACTTAATTATACCAAAGTGCAACAATAAATCTGCTGAAGCCTCCATTCTAAAATGCTGAGGGAAAATATCAAGTTTATGTTTATTGTTATTATCTTAAATACTGGTTATTTATATGTTTCAGGTACAGATGAGGTGAAACTGACTGTAGCACATGTGAGTGGTGGGAATGTGGAGATTGTTCAGCCACAAAAAGTAACAGACACACATGTCATCATAAACATTCAAGGTCTCTCCAGCTTCGGTCTCTTAAAGGCATGGCTATTCAAAGCTCATCCTATTGAAGCCCAGGTTCTACTGTTCTATACAAAACAGATTGGAGAGCACAGGATGAGTAAACTGCACATGCACCTACTGCCAGGGAATGTACAACATGAAGAGGTAATGTTCTTTAATTAATATATTTATAATTATCTGTAGGCCTTAATTATTGTCAGAGAATTTTAGCCATTATTTGATTTTCCTGTTTTTTTTTTAATAAACATACACACGTAGACAAAATTGTTGGTACCCTTCGGTCAATGAAAGAAAAACTCACAATGGTCATAGAAATAACTTTAATCTGACAAAAGTAATAATAAGAATTCCATGAATGTTAACTTATGAAAGTCAGACATTGCTTTTCAACCATGCTTCAACCTAATTATTTTAAAAAATGAACTCATGGAACAGGCCTGGACAAAAATGATGGTACCCCTAACTTAATAGTTTGTTGCACAACCTTTTGAGGCAATCACTGCAATCAAACGATTCCTGTAACTGTCAATGAGACTTCTGCACCTCTCTGCAGGTATTTCGGCCCACTCCTCATGAGCAAGCTGCTCCAGTTGTTTCCGGTTTGAAGGGGGCCTTTTCCAGACAGCATGTTTCAGCTCCTTCCAAAGATGCTCAATAGGATTGAGGTCAGGGCTCATAGAAGGCCACTTTAGAATAGTCCAATTTTTTCCTCTTAGCCATTCTTGGGTGTTTTTAGCTCTGTGTTTTGGGTCATTGTCCTGTTGCAAGACCCATGACCTGCGACTGAGATCCAGCTTTCTGACACTGGCCAGCACATTTCTCTCTAGAATCCCTTGATAGTCTTGAGATTTCATTGTACCCTGCACAGATTCAAGACACCCTGTGCCAGATGCAGCAAAGCAGCCCCAGAACATAACAGAGCCTCCTCCATGTTTCACAGTAGGGTCAGTGTTCTTTTCTTCATATGCTTCATTTTTCCATCTGTGAACATAGAGCTGATGTGCCTTGGCCAAAAGTTCCATTTTTGTCTCATCTGTCCATAGGACATTCTCCCAGAAGCTTTGTGGCTTGTCAACATGTAGTTTGGCATATTCCAGTCTGGCTTTTTTCTGATTTGTTTTCAACAATGCTGTCCTCCTTGGTCGTCTCCCATGTAGTCCACTTTGGCTCAAACAACGACGGATGGTGCGATCTGACACTGACGTTCCTTGAGCATGAAGTTCACCTTGGATCTCTTTAGAAGTCTTTCTGGGCTCTTTTGTTACCATTGGGATTATCCGTCTCTTTGATTTGTCATGAATTTTCCTCGTGCGGCCGCGTCCAGGGAGGTTGGCTACAGTCCCATGGATCTTAAATTTCTGAATAATATGTACAACTGTAGTCACAGGAACATCTAGCTGCTTGGAAATGGTCTTATAGCCTTTACCTTTAACATGCTTGTCTATAATTTTCTTTCGAATCTCCTGAGACAACTCTTTCCTTCGCTTCCTCTGGTCCATGTTGAGTGTGGTATATACCATGTCACCAAACAACACAGTGACGACCTGGAGCCCTATATATAGGCCCACTGACTGATTACAAGATTGTAGACACCTGTGATGCTAATTAGTGGACACACCTTGAATTAACATGTCCCTTTGGTCACATTATTTTCAGTATTTTCTAGGGGTACCATCATTTTTGTCCAGGCCTGTTCCATGAGTTTATTTTTTTTAAATAATTCCATTGAAGCATGGTTGAAAAGCAATGTCTGACTTTCATTGGTTAACATTCATAGAATTTTTTTTAATTATTACTTTTGTCAGATTAAAGTTATTTATGTGACCATTGCGAGTTTTTCTTTCATTGACAATTTTGTCCACGTGTGTATATAAGGCTTAGCACTGTGCAGTATATATATATATATATATCATTTTAAAGGTTTCATTTGCATTATTTACCAAAGTGTTTATTTGACATTTATTTGTTTTTAATTTGACATTTAAATTCAATATCATTTCATTTTGTTTTCCCTGAAGGTGCAGAAACGTGATGAAACCAAAACGTACATTGAGATAAGTGCCACATGTGAACTGACCCCTGGTAAAAAATACTCACCATTTTATAAAAACACTGACCATGAGATTCAAATTCAACCAGAGGTAAAGGACACATCATACCTTCATACAAAAATTTCATCATCACTTTGGTCCAAACATGGTTGACTTTAGATGTTCATTCTAAAACTATTGTTCATTACTTGTTTCCTTAGTGTGAGAAGTTTTATTCTAACTATGGCCCCAACTATCACCCTACATTTGAGGTATTCTTTGATCCTGATGTTGACAAACTCACTTTAGGTCTTTGGGATGAAAATAAGGAAGTGGTTTGGTCTCGCCTGGTGTTCCTTAAAAGTAAGCAAATAATCTATCTATCTATCTATCTATCTATCTATCTATCTATCTATCTATCTATCTATAATTTTTTTTGCATATATATATATATATATATATATATATATATATATATATATGCAGCATATATATATGCAGCATATATATATGCAGCATATCCACCATGTTTAGTAAGGTGTCCCACCCTGTCCCACCTTACTAAACATTGTGGATACACCTTAATAAAATGGGAATGGTTGGTGATATTAACGTCCTGTTTGTGGCACATTAGTATATGTGAGGGGGCAAATTTTTCAAGATGGGTGGTGACCATGGTGGCCATTTTGAAGTCGGCCATCTTAGATCCAACTTTTGTTTTTTCTTTATTCTTTCATGAATTATTCACAAGTTTCTGACCACTTATAAAATCTGTTCAATGTGCTGCCCATTGTGCCCACTCTTCACACACTGATAGCAACATCGCAGGAGAAATGCCAGCAGAGGCTTCCAGTATCCGTAGTTTCAGGTGCTGCACATCTCGTATCTTCACACCATAGACAATTGTCTTCAAATGACCCCAAAGATAAAAGTCTAAGGGGGTCAGATCAGGAGACCTTGGGGGCCATTCAACTGGCCCACGACGACCAATCCACTTTTCAGGAAACTGGTCATCTAGGAATGCTCGGACATGACACCCATAATGTGGTGGTGCTCCACCTTGCTGGAAAAACTCAGGGAACGTGCCAGCTTCAGTGCATAAAGAGGGAAACACATCATCATGTAGCAATTTCAAATATCCAGTGGCCTTGAGGTTTCCATTGATGAAGAATGGCCCCACTATCTTTGTACCCCATATACCACACTATACCATCACTTTTTTTGTTCCATCAGTCTTGGAGGGATCTATCCAATGTGGGTTAGTGTCAGACCAATAGCGGTGGTTTTGTTAACTTCACCATTCACATAAAAGTTTGCCTCATCACTGAACAAAATCTTCTGCGTGAACTGAATTTCAATTTTTGTTTTGCCCATTCTGCAAATTGTGTGCGCCGATCTGGGTCATCCTCGTTGAGATGCTGCAGTAGCTGGAGTTTGTAAGGGTGCCATTTGTGAGTAGCTAATATCCGCCGAAGGGATGTTCGACTAATGCCACTCTCCAGTGACATGCGGCGAGTGCTACGCTGTGGGTTCTTGCTGAATGAAGCTAGGACAGCCACTGATGTTTTCATGCGTCCACATTTTGGCAAATCCAACACTGAACCAGTTTCACGAAACTTAGCATGCAGTTTGCTAACCGTAGCATGGGAGATGGGTGGTCTCGTAGGGTGTCTTGCATTGAAATCTGCTGCAATGACCCGGTTACTGCGTTGACCAGATATCAACACAATTTTGATCCGCTCATTACGTGTTAACCTCTTCGACATGTCAATGGCTGTGAACAAAGAGAAACTTGTAAGTAACACATGAAAGAATAACGTTACGTTAAAACCAAGCACACCATTGTTTTTCTTGTGAAATTCCCAATAAGTTTGATGTGTCACATGACCCTCTTCCTATTGAAAAAACAAAAGTTGGATCCAAGATGGCCGACTTCCAAATGGCCACCATGGTCACCACTCATCTTGAAAAGTTTTCATATACTAATGTGCCACAAACAGGATGTTAATATCACCAACCATTCCCATTTTATTAAGGTGTATCCATATAAATTGCCCACCCTGTATATATATATATATATATATATATATATATATATATATATATATGTGTGTGTGTGTGTGTGTGTGTGTGTGTTAGTCAGAATTTGGACACATGTTCTAATTCCATGGTCTACACTTGTGCAGGAGTGCATGGATACATTAAAGCATTTAATATAAAGACACACAGACACACAGTGTATAGCTTATAATTCATAGCAGCCAGCACTAAATGGCAGACTGTAGTTTGGAGTAACAGTTCTATCCGGACCCTGATGCATTTCCGATAAACTGAGAACCCGGTATGACAGGGCAACCAGAGTCTTTTCACATTAATTTACAACCCAGCAGTGTGCAAATGAAGATTGTTTATATTCCATTAAAATACAAGAAAATATACAAAGCCATCAAAGTTCAAATTGCCACATGTTTAACATAGTTACAGAAAATAGACAATATATATTTTTGAAATGCTATGGAAATTTGAAACTGCTTAATTTTAATAGACTTACAGTGACTACCTATGTAGAGACCTGGATCCTTCAAATTCATTTAAAATTTTAAAAAGATTGTTTAAATTTTAATTCACTACCCCTGGTTTATAGGCTCAACGTGTGACAAGATTGTATTATCAACCAAGTATGTTGTGTCTGGTGAATGCTTGTGGCATAAC
The DNA here is from genome assembly GCA_013621035.1 of Clarias magur. Lineage (NCBI taxonomy): Eukaryota > Metazoa > Chordata > Actinopteri > Siluriformes > Clariidae > Clarias > Clarias magur. The sequence goes on along the minus strand of QNUK01000125.1, from coordinate 197,823 downwards.
TGAATGCATGATTGGGCAGGACGAAAGATCTCCCCCTTATTTGGTGAAAAAAAGCTGAAATGCTCCCAACTCAACATTGTCTTCAATTAGTGAAGTTATATAGAGGATTTTTCCATTAAAACATTCAACATTAATGTAATATAGTCAATAGTAATGTAATGTAGTGAGAGTGCACTAACATATAAGATAGCATCACATGTGAGACGTCAAAGGCAATTTTAGTAAAGAAGTCTGTCAGTTTCGCTCCCTGATTAAAACGTGCTGGCCTAAATAGGCTTATATTACAAAAAGTAGTGTTAAATGCAGTACTTAAATGTACAGTACACATAACCTTAATAACAACAGGCCTACTTGATCTGAAGATGTTAAGTTTTCTTATGAGGTAGACTGCTCATGTATGCAGAAATTAATGCATATTGACATTGCATGTGGAACGTTCTTTATTTTGGGGAGAAGACTTGTTGGGCTATGAAGACTTTGCAGCACAAAGCACAAGACACTCTTTGTACAGTTATCTACGGTGCTCATAATGCTGTGCTGAATATTATTTGACACATCTTGACTTCTTAAACATAAACGTACACTGTCCACTAAACACATGGCACAGCTTCATATATGAAATGGGTCATGTAATGCAAGATCAAAATATCCATATGAACAGTATTGTCTCATGATATATTTCAAGATGCTGTATACATTGTATAAGTTGAAATACCCACAGCCCTACTGTTGATTACTGAATGAATCATTTATTTTGTCTTGTCACATCAGATACAAAGGCAGCATTACCCAAACTAAGTACATCAGGTAAGGCTGTTAAACAGTTTACTTTCATGGTAACCACTGGGGAAAAAATATATGCAAAAGTATAAGACTTTATCATAACATGGTAACCAAACTAGTACAAAAATAATAAAATATAATACAATAAAATAAAATAAGGGAACACTTAATCATCATGGTTTAATACCAATTTTAGTGGATCAGTTTCACATGCTTTGGTCCAAATAAAAGAAACAACTCATGCAACCCCCCAAAACATGTTTCTACATATAGTGGACACAGACCCCACATATCCCTTTTATTCTTCTAAGCTTGGGTTTTGCTATAGTAGCCCTTGTCACTACTCGTGGCATGCAGCCGAATGAGTTTCCACAGGTAATGTAGTTACTCCAAAATGGCAGGAAGGTGTTTCCACGAGAAGCTCAATTGGCATTCACCAGACACCACTAGAATTGGCCGGTCCACTGGTCTTCTCAGAGTAGGGCAGTTTGACGATGAGCATGCGATAGGTGTGAAAAAAGTCTAAAAACACCATGATTACTGTTGTGACTGGTTAGAGCATGACTGGTTACGTGGTAGGTCAGGATTGGTCTGGGGAGGCAAAATGTTGGAGGGGGCACAGACCTCCATGCCATAGCCAAAGGTACCCTGACTGCTGTGAGGTACCGGGATTAAATCCTCAGAGTGCTTAAGCTGGTGCTTTGGGTTACTCCTGGTGCCGGACAATGCCTGAAATCATGTGTCCAGAGTGTGTTGCCAGTTCCTGACAGAAAAGGCAGTGATGTTTGAACTCACCCTCATGTTCACCTGACCTAAATCCAATTGAGCACCTATAAAACATGATGTATTGTGTATCTGATGCCACCACCGACTGTTCAAGAGCTCACCAAACTCACCAACCCTGGAGACACCATTCATCGACTCATCAGGAGCATGCCCATTGTTACATCTGAACAAATTATACAATATATAATACATTAGTAAATATATTATTAAATAATTCTTGAATCCGATATCATATGTGATTCAAGTGTTCCCTTATTTTTTTTTTAAACAGTTTCTAATTCATTACAATGTTTTCGTCTACTGACCTTTTTTTTGTGAAACTATTTATATAGACACCTAAATTTCTTTTAAAAATCTTCTATAAAACATGACTTCAACTCAAATCTGCAATGGAAATATCTTACAGTGTACATTGTTAAAAAACTGCAACGCTTACATTTTTATTCAGGTGCTGACTTTATGGATAAACACAGAAGAACGCTGATTCAAAAAGTTTCATCAGTAATGGAGATAGCTGACCGTCTCAAAAGCAAAAACATGATTACTGAAGAAATGTACAATGGATTAAATTTACCATCATTAACATCCCAAGGCCAAATGAGATATTTGTATAGAATTCTCGAATCAGGAGGAAGAGCGGTAAAAGAAGAAGTCTACAAAACCATTAGAAAGAGAATGCCAGGCCTAGTGGATGATTTGGATCCTAGTTGGCTGCGTACTATAAAAAGAAATAGGATGTCTCGACGAATAAAACAATTCGCACCAAGTTTTTCCTGTTTTAAGGTTGCTTAACTTTTGAAGAAATTGCTTCTAATACAATATTTTGGTCAGCTCAAGTAGTATTGGTTGTGGGCTCAATTATATTTCTCTAGGGTCAACATAACCCAACTTTCTGATTATTGAGTTGTCTCCCATTGCAGACCATTGATGTAGTTGGTTCAAGTGATTTTTCATAAAAACAAATTGGTCTAAAATTAAAATTGACAATTGATTAGAAGCAGTTTTTATTTTTGTAAATAAAAGTCTTTTCGATCTTGCTTTTAAAAGTTGGTATAATGGCAATAATTTGTATTTAGAACAGAGTAACACATGCATATATTCTATTATTTTTCTCTTTAGCAGTTTGATGTCATGCAGGTGCCTCATATGGACATTTAGATGGACAATGAATGCAGTTTTAATAGCATTATCTGAACTACAATTTTTATAAATATATATTGTTTTTTTAATAACTTGATTGAATTTATTGATTGAAACGTGTATAAGCAAAGCAAAACAATGTTTATCAACATGCTAAATGAATCTATCCCATGTTAATTACCTTTTGCTCCACATAAAACCTTTAATTACCTTTTGCTCCACAGTTTTAACTGAAGTTTGCTTTATTTGTTTGTGAACATTTAGCTTTTTGTTTATTTGTTTATTTATACTTTTTTAAAACAAAAATATCTTCTTTTTTTTTTTTTACTTTAATTGTATAGGTTGTTGTAGCATTAAAATGTAGCACATTAAAGGTGGGGAAAAAAACATAATTTCTCTTTGATTGGTTATTTACATCAAAACAAATCTGCAGTTTTAACAGGGTCATGTACTAGAATTATATCCACTGTAATTTATTAGATCAACTGTAAATTCTATTTCATAAAATATTCACAACATATACATCTTGATGTTGAGTCATGAGCTTCATGTTCAACTCGGGCATTGTCTAGCAACAACAATGGATGTAAAGGAACAAAAAAAATAAGCTTTTTTCTTAACAGAATGATGTGACCTGTAAAGAGACTGTAGTGAATGTCAGGCCATGTTTGATTGCTGACTGAAAAAAGACATACTACTTTTTTCTCCCATGAAGCAAAGTTAAGTTTTGTTCTTGCTGCTTTTGGTTCACATAAGCATCCTCATTGGTGCTCAGGATGATTATTTTATGTGTGTGTCATGGATAATACCAACAGCTCAAGGAAGACCAGCAATGCGAATATACCCAGCTTGTTTTTCATTGATATTATGCTGAGTGGTGAAGAAATGTTTGAATCTCCCCATGATCTGTAGGGCTGACAAACCCAAAACCCATTATTGTTGCAAAGCTACATTTTCATTTTTACTAAAGACAAAGTACTTGCTTCCATGTTAGCTATATATGAACCAAACCCGGCACATGGACATAGACATGCCAGCAATCACAGAAATTGTAAAGAGAGAAGCTATTTCTCACCCATCGCCCCCATCCAAAAGGAAATAAATATATATGCGATTAGGGTAAAATGTGTGTGTGTGTGTTTGCATGCAAGTTTTGACAACCAATCACTGTATTCAGAGGAATGAGATATACCAAGCGATGGAATACCTGGCTCCTCACTGAGAAGAGTGTTTGTCTTTTCCATGCTCAGACCTGATCTGAGTTTGGTCCTAAAACACTCTCAAGCTAAGATGCCTGACTAAAAGTTTTTTTGTTTGTTTCTTTGTTTTTTTTTTAGCTAAGTTAGGGGTATGAGAGAATTCTTAAAAGGTTTCTGTACGCAGCCCCAGGAGTCTGAAGTCACAGGTGTGCAAACCGCAGGCAAAACAAAGGGAACTGAACCAGAAAAAGGGGACCAGCAAGGGATGTGTTAATAAGAAGTCAGTGATCACTCACCCACTCATCTTCTATACCACTTTATCCTGTATTCCACGGCACAGGGAGCCTGGAGTCTATCCCAGGAGGCTTATGGCACAAGACAGGGTACACCCTGGACAGGGTGCCAATCCATCGCACAGACACACACACTTACACTTATTCTCACACTATGGGCAATTTAGGATCTCCAATTAGCCTAATCTGCATGTCTTTGGATTGTGGGAAGAAACCGGAGTACCCAGAGGAAACCCACCAAGCACCAAACATGCATACTCCATGCACACTGAGACGGGAATCGAGCCTGGCCAAGAATCGAACCTGGCTACTGGAGGTGCAAGGTGACAGTGCTAACCACTACACCACCGTGCCAACTTTAAGCATTTAAAGAAACACTCGTAGAAAAAATGCGTTATGAGTAGACAAATGAGGAGGTTTCGGGTGGACCGCTTAGGACAAAGCTTTCTCCTTGGCTCTCCCTTGTGCCAGTGCAAAGTGTTACAGGCTACTGTAAAGAGAAAAAAAGCATTGGGTCTGATCAAATGTGTTGGTATAGGATCTAATACACAGGTTGATGATTTTGCAGAAGAGATGAGTGAAAGTTCATCCTCTTCAAGGGGAGTAAACTATTCTCGGTTTTATTATCTGCATCAATTAAATTGTCTGGTTTCAAAGCCTGAATTTTTTGCCTAACGTTTACGATTTTGTTATTGAAAAAATTCATAAAGTCCTTACTACTGAGTGTAGCTGTTGTCGAGATTACTGCAGTATTCTTATTTCTAGTTAATTTTGCTAGTTTCTATAAGAGTAGAGAAATACATCAATCTAGCAGCACGAATAGCTTTTTTTTTTATAGTTCAGGATGCTCTCCTTCTATTATATTTAATTAGGAGCCGGCGGGTCCAAGTGCATTTTTTTTTTCTGGTAACCATAAAAAGGACTTAAAATGCTCCGTCATTTTTGATCATATATATATAAGTGTAGTACATTATTTGAATCTGCAAAGGGTCTACTAAAATACTAATAATTTAGTTTGACGTAATTTACGTTCTAATTTTCCAACGGTCTGTTTTAGTGTGTGTGAGTGTGTGTTCATTATACCATGGAGCAAGTTTCTTATCTCTAATCATTTTCCTTTTAACAAGAGCTACATTATCTAAGATATGACAGAACGTTGATATTCTGTCACCTGATCGAGTTCTATAGGGTCAGATGGCTATCGAATCAAAGTCGATAACTCTGGGAGATTACTGATTAAGCTCTGCATGGTAGTTGATGTGATTGTATGGTTAATGCAGTAGCGTGGTCCTGTGCATTACATTATTACTACAACACACTTTAATTGAGACAAGATAATGATCTGAGATATATATGATCTCATATCATATATAATTATATGAGAATGATCCGGAAGCTGGGTGGCAGAATAGCCAATATATTTTCCTAACCAAAATAATTCCTTTCGGCTGGAGATTGGCCACGGGAGTAGAATGACAAGGGTGCAGCCTATTGGCCGATGTGCATTTTTGGGAGAGGATTTCCAGCAGAACTGCATCATAGAGAAAGTCAGGGAGGTCAGGGAGGCAGCGATGGAACTGTACACCCGAATGAAGCAGCGATAGAAGTTTGCGAACCATCTCTAGTCTGGAAGGGCAAATAAAGAAATATAGGAACATGGTGGAAGTAGTGTGGAACTCTCACTTCTCAGCTTTGACAAAGATTGTTCTCTAAGAGCCTTTGCAAAACTTGGCAAACGTGGTGGTGGTGCTCCTCCAGATATTGAGAAAAAAGTTTAATATTGGCGTTTCCGAATGGGACCACCAAATACTCATAGTGCCTAGTAGGGGTGTTGAAGGCCATTTTCTACTCATCGCCCTCCCAAATGCAGACAAGATGATAAGCATTTATAGGTCAAGTTTGGTAAAAATGTGGGCTCCTTGGAGTATGGCCATGAGTGGTAACAGATAGCGATTGCTATTGGTGATCTTGTTGAGGCCCCGATAATCAATACAGGGACGTAAGGTCCCATCTTTTTTTTTTGACGAAGAAGAACCCCGCCCCAGCAGGAGACAAGGATGGACAGATAATTCTGAGGTTAGGGACTGGAGGTGATGTACTTATTCATTGCTGGCAGGCGTGGCTCTCAGGGGGGTCTAGAGTTTGTGATCTGAGCTGTTTGTGCCTGAAGGCATTGCATTTGGGTGGTGACGTCAACAAGTGTCTTGTGGCGATGAGTTTCTCCTGGTGCTTACAGACGCCTTGACTCTCCAGTGCCTGTCTCATCCTATTGAAACCTTCTGGGTCCACAACGATGGCCAGATTATTCTGTCAGATGGCGGGGCTCATTGACTGTGGTGATGGATCCAGGTGCAGGTGCAGGCCGTGAGCTCTTCAGATCTCCTGTAGAATGAAAAGCCCTCAGGCAGAGTCGTAGTGGTAAAACCAGAGGTGCTGGAGCAGAGCCGTGAGATTCGTAGTGTTGTAACAGCGCCAAGACGTGAGACTGAGCAGCAAGCAAAAGTGTTAGGTCAGGGCCATGAAATCCGTCCGCAAGGTAGTTGAGCCAAAATGTGAAACAGAGCTGTAGTTAAGAAAGTGAAATTGAGAGTTCAAAGCCGTTAAACCAGCCTTGCACCTCCAGGGATGAGGGTTAAATTCCTGTCTTGGGTTTGTGTGAGTTCATGTTCATCCCATATTTGGTGGGTTTCCTCCCACAGTCAAAAGACATGCGGATTAGATTAATTCCCAATTTTCCTGTAGTGTGTGTGTGTGTGTGTGTGTGTGTGTGTGTGTGTCCTGCAATGAATTGGCACTCTATCCTCATGCCCTGGGATAGACCCCTGGAATAGACTCCAGGCCCCAGAGACAATGTATACATGATAAGCAGTATACATATACTGTAAGATGCTGATGAAGGTGAATTTAAACTCTCATATATTCTACATTCCATACATGTAAAATGAAATATTTCATTTTTGTTTTGTTTTAATTTTGAATATAACTTACAGCCCAAGGAAATAAAAAAGCAGTACCTCAGAATATTAGATATTAGACTGAGATCAATCAAATCATCAGCAACTATGGAAACTTCACTCTAAACTTTAAGCACCTTAAGATTGTCAAGCCTCAGATTTGTCTTTGCTTGACAATCTTAAGGCTGGTGTCATCCCTGTTGCTTGTGCACCTTTCCCTACCACACTTTTTCTTTCCAGTCAGCTTTCCTGAATATACTTCAATGCAACACTTTTTGTGGGTTGCCCTTTCTTTAAATTATGTCAATAATGGATAGACAGCTGTGAAAATCTTTCCGCACCAGAGAGTAAATTAAGTTACACACTAAATGTGGCCTTCAAATTGTTACGGTTACTCGGTATCCAGTAGAACAGACTAGATGACTGCCAAATATAGCACTGAGAAGCACAACAACACACACAGCTAGCTAATATTGGGCAGCTAGTTTGTTCTGTAGACTGTGTGCTGTGTTTGAATGAGCGCAGTCAGAATGAGCACAGATACACTGCGACATCGGAGATCAGACTGCTGCAGAATCAGCCAGAGACACAGTGTGAGCTAAGCGGCTAACGCTAGGTAAAAGACAAGCTCTTGTTAAAGTGAGAGGTTTGACCTTTGACCTTGTGCTCAGTTAACTGTGACAGTCCCATTGATGAGCAAATCAACTCTGATATTTTAAACCCAATGAAAATACACCATGTAGAAGAATTGAACATAAACATTAGTGACAGACTGTAGAGTTCTGAGACAAAGAACAAAACTCCAGCAGCTTTATCCAGTAGAGTAGGGGTGTCAAACTTGTTACATAATGGGCTGGTGTGGGTGCAGGCTTTCTTTCCAAAGAAGCAGAACACATCTAAGAGTCTATTAAAAGCCAAGAACAAATTAAACAGGTGGAATCAGGTGTGGCTTCTGCTTAGTTGGAAGGAAAACCTTCACCCATACTGGCCCTTTCTGAAACCAGTTTGACAACCCTGCAGATACGAGATAAAGACACCTAAGTTTCAAGACCAAAGTAGCACATTACAGTATGGCAAAAAGTCACGATGAGTGACAGGAATGACAAACACTAAGCTGTAGCAGAGTGATAAAAAGAGAAAAAAAAAAAACTGTTCATGACCTAATTCAAATCAGCAATTCTGTGTAACATGCAAACATGACATTTATGGAAAAGAGATACCTTTAAGTTTTTAAATAGAAGCTGTTTATAATTGTCACGGAGTTGCGCAACATTTGCAGAAAATCACCTTTATTCCAAAGTTGAACATAATATTAAGAAGAGAGATATTCCAGGATATTCCTTTTTAATATCTAAAAACTGGTCAATCATATTATTTACTTCTATTACAAATATTCTTCTGTAACTTTTAATGTTGTTGGGGAATACTGATGTTTGAAATGTTGTAATCAATTAATTGAAAAATGTCCTACAAACCCATGATGCCTCAGACTTTTGCACTGTATTGTATTACAGAATAAGTAAGTATAGATTGAAAATACACAGGGGGTCATGCACATATACTGACATACTGTATATTGGTAAATACACTGCAATGTCACAATAAGAAAAAAAAAAATGTTACCTTAATAACATCTCTGAAAATCATGTACATGATTGTTTGATTTGAACATATCAAAATAAATGCCTAAAGAAACAACTATTAATTGTCTTAAATATACACTATTATTTAGGTTTTTGTTCGCAAATAGAAATGAGTATACACTTAATATTTTTTATATACTTCAATCAAAATATTTGGGAATGGAGTAGTTATTGCTATTAGTTTAACACCGTGCAGCATGTTTGTGAAAATCAAGCTATCCATCTGATATCTCGGAGCAGGCTCAGTGGTTGTGCCTCAGTATTAGAATTTTTCACCCACCAAATGCAGTGATTTTAATAAACTTATGTGCCACTATACGAACTAGCATATTTAAATAATTAATGTATTTGTAACGTTCCACCTCATACACTGAACCACTGCGAGTCTGCTTGCTTCACTAAGACACTTTAAAGAGGAAACGCAGACCAAATCAATTTTGAACAGCAGAAAGTGAGGTACAGTCTATAGGCTCTGGCACTGTTTAGGCACAACTAATGCTAATGTGATTAGGGAGCCAAGTACTGTAGGTGGGTACATCATCAGGAAAGTGGAAAGTGGGCGAGGAGATTTGGTGGTGGAACAAGGAAATACAGGAGTTAGTCGGACACTGAGAGGACTGAAGAGAGTAGACAGGCTTAACGATGTGGGTCTTGCAAGGGCCAAAACTGAGCAAGAATACTCTGCGCTGTTCAGAACAAGCAGTTTCACAGGCTGCTATCCCGTGGCATTCTGAAGAGGCAGAGGAGCAGCTATATAGAGGTGGAGTTGTTAGATGTGGCAAATCAAACAGCCTGGCAATTAGCCTGGACACCCCACACTTGGCGGCATGTCTACTTAAGGGTACTGATACCTCTACAGTTTTTGAGATCATTTAGGTAGCACCGGTAGGTATCAAGGCCAAAAAACAAAGACACATGTGCTCAAGAGAAAGTGGTATGAAAGGTAAAAGTTTTCAGTTTTCTTTTGTTTTTAAATTAATAATTCCATGCTGTAAAGGCCAATGCTCCTATGTAGCACAGTAAGGAGGGAGAGGTGAATTTGCACAGAGGCAGAGCAGAGATTTGGCAAGGCAGAGATATAGAAATGGGAAGGATGTGCAGCAGGCACGAGTGATTAAAGATAAGGATCAAAATTTACTGAAAGGTGCCAGGAGGTTGATGGAAAGATGGAAGGAGTACTTTGAAGAGTTGATGAGCAGGAAGTAGCAAGAATTAGTACGCATGATGTGAGGAGGGCGTTGAAGAGGATGAAGAGTGGAAAGGCAGTTGGTCCTGATAACATACCTGTGGAGGTATGGAAGTGCTTAGGAGAAGTGGCAGTAGAGTTTCTGGCTAATATGTTTAACAAGATCTTATCTGGGAGTGAGAGGATTCCAGAAGAATGGAAAGGTATTTTGGTGCCGATTTTTAAGAGCAAGAGAGATGTGCAAATCTGTGGGAATTACAGAGGAATAAAGCTGCTGAGCCATACAATGAAGCTGTGGGAAAGTGGAAGCTAGTTTAAGGGCAGAGGTGAGCATTTGTGAGCAGGAACGGTTTCATGCCCAGAAAAAGTACAACACATGCAATATTTGCTTTGAGGATTCTGGGGAAGTACAGAGAAGGTAATAGGGAGTTGCGTTGTGTCATTGTATATTTTTAGAGAAAGCATAAGCCGAGAGAGAAGCTGTGGTATGAGGAAGTCTGAAGTGGCAGAGAAGTATCTTAGACTGATGCAGGACATATATGAGAGCTATACGACAGTGGTGAAATGTGCTGTTGGTGTTACAGAAGAGTTCATGGTTGAGGTGGGTCTGCATCAAGGATCAGCTCTGAGCCCCTTCTTGTTTTCTCTGGTGATGGACAGGATGACAGTTGAGTTTAGACAAAAGTCTCCACAGACCATGATATTTGCAGATTACATTGTGCTTTGGAGGAAAATCTAGAGAGGTGGAGGTATGCTCCGAAAAGCAAAGGAATGAAAGTTAGATGCAGGTGTGTTGTGTGATAAGAGTATCAGCAAGAATGAAAGCAAAGGTGTTCAAGACGGTTGTGAGTTCAGTGACGGTCTATGGCTTAAAGACATTGCCACTGAAGAAAATAAAGGAGGCAGAGCTACAGGTAGCAGATCTGAAAAAGCTGAGCTTCTTTTTGGGACTGACAAGCATGGATAGGATCAAAAATGAGTTGCTCAGTGAGACAACCAATGTTAGATGTTTTGGAGATAAAGTCAGAAAGGCCAGATTGGGCCAGTTTGGACATGCTCACATGAGAGATTACGTATATTTTAGTAGAAGGATGCTGAGGTTGGACCTGCCAGGCAGGAGGTCTAGAGGAAGACCAAAGAGAAGATTTACGGATGTATTGAGGGAGGACCAGCAATGCTTTATGCAGAGAAGAGGATGCAGAGAATAGGATTAGATAGATGCAGACCCCATAAAGTCAACAGTCGAAAGACAAAGAAATATATAAAGTGTATCTCAAAGATTTTTAATATAGTGGAACTTATTTTGAAAAGTAAAGCTCTTATATAATTTATAGATTTATTAGATGTAAAGAAACATTTATCACGCCTTTTGCTTTTTTGTTTCAATGTTGATGATTTAACTTACAGCTCATGAAAAAAAAAAATCAATAAAAATCTGGTATCTCAAAATATTAAAATATTTTCTAAGATCAATCCAAGAATGATCTACAAAGCAATTCTGAATCTCATCTTCCTCTTGCCAATATCCCATAGATTCTCTATAGGGGTCAGACCAACTAAGATCAACTAAACCCTGCTTGTTTAGTTACTTCTGTTTATAATTACTTTTGATTGCCAGTGGTTTCTTTTAAGTAAGTAAACCACTTCACTCACCTGCAATTGTGTCCACTGTCCTACTCCTAACATTATTAGGCAACTAGTTTGTTCTCTAGACTCTGTTTTGAGTTTGGGGTGATACAAACCTTTCTTTCTTCTTTCGTTATGGGAAACATACTGTCACAAACAAATTGGATGAACTTTGTGCACAGATCAACACATGGTTGCGTGAGTATCACAGTGTGTGTCTGTGATGGGTTAGGTTTTAACCCTAACCCTAGCCTATGAGGCGCATGATCACACTTTGCCTCTGGGAATCAGGGCTCATTCGACCAGTGGGATTGCCTCAACAATTGCTCTGGCAAGAGGCTTCCCCTTGCAGCAGGTGTGTGATGCGGCAGGCTGGTCCTTTCCACACACGTTTGTTAGATTTTAGTTTTAGTCTGGATGTCAATGCTACTCCGGGCTTGTGGATCCTCGAGTCAGCATCCCAGAGCTAGGTCTAAAACCTGCTCGGCTATTGTGCGCACACGCTACACAACCTGGGGGTCCAGATACTTGCAGTGCGGTGGCGTTGTCATTCTCATTTCCATAGCGTTTTCACGCAGCATCGAGTGTAGCTTTTGAAAGGAAACGTCTCGGGTTACTTGGCTGTAACCCTGTTCCCTGATAAAGCAGGAACGAGATGCTGCGCTTCAATGCCGCACTGCTGTCCTGCAGGCAAATTTGACCGGAGGATGTTTTCGGTTCACTCCTATTTATAACCTGCAGGTGCACCTTATCGGATGACGTCACCTGACTGAGGTTATAAGCCAAAGTATTCAGCGTTTTTGATACACACAGGCTTCTGAAACACAGCTTTTGAAAGGGAATAGACTAGATCACTGCCAAATATTGGGCAGCTAGTTTGTTCTGTAGACTGTGTGCTGTGTTTAAATGTGTTTCAGAATGAGCACAGATACAGTACACTGCATCATGGGAGATCAGACTGCTGCAGAATCAGACAAAGCTACAGTGTGAGCTAAGCAGCTAATGCTAGGTAAAAGACAAGCTTTTTTTTTTAAAGTGAGCGGTTTAGCTCTTTCTCCTTGTGCTCAGTAACTGTGACAGTCACACTGATGAGCAAATCAACTGATATTTTAAACCAATGAAAATACCATGTAGAAGAATTGAACAAACATCAATGACGGGCAGTAGAGTTGTGAGACAAAGGGGTGTCAAACTGGTTGAATAATGGGTCGGTGTGGGTGCAGACTTTCCTTCCAAAGAAGCAGGAAACACACCCGATAGTCTATTAAAAGCCAAGAACAACAAATTAAACAGGTGAAATCAGGTTTGGCCTTTGCTTACTTGGAAGACACACCTTCACCCCCACTGGCCCTTTCTGGATCCAGTTTGACAGCCCTGTTTCAAGACCATAGGAGCACATTACACATACAGTATGACAAAAGGTCGATGAGTGACAGCCATGACAAATACTAAGCTGTAGCAAAGTGATGAATATAGGAGAAAAAGAAATTCATGACCTAATAGAAACCAGCAATTTTGAGTAACATTGCCATTTATAGAAGAGCGATGCCTTTAAGTGTTTAAATATAAACTGTTTATGTAGTCACAAAATTGCACAAAATTTGCAGATGGTTGAATATTAAAATTATGAAGATAGGAAAACATAAGATCACACATCTTCACAAGTCTACTGTGACATATCATATGCTGGTATAACCAATATATGGAAAAGGCAGTAGAAAAGCACACCATTTTGTTATCTATTCAGTTAAAACATTTAAAATGTTTATAAGTCATACATGCACATCAACGTTGAAAAGCAAGGATGCCTTCCAAAAAAAATTAATAAGCCCAGTAAACAGTAATTAATTTAACAAAGTCATTATTTATCATGACAGCACTTAGAGGACTCTTTAATGTCAAATACAATTTGTGCAGACGATATAATGCTATCAAGTTTTACTGAGCATCCTGCAGATCCACCCACAGTTCTTCTCGGGAATTTAACAGTTACACCTGCTACTTTTGTACATGCAATACCTAGGAGATTCCAATTTTCTTTTTTCTTTTTTTCTTTTTTTAAGCGGCTTATATATGCTTCTTTCTTTTCTGGCATACAAATACTTTTCTGTAACTTTAAATGTTTTGGTGGAAAACTGTTTGAAAATCAGAAGATTTGTAGCGACTATGATAATAAAATAATTAATTAATTAAAAAATCTATAACAAAGGTTGTACTAAAAACACAGGATGATTCAGACTTTTGCACTGTACAGAATAATAATAATAATAATAATAATAATAATAATAATACAAGACGAAATGCACATATACTGACATACAGTATCGTCAACCTGTATATTAGATCCTATACCGACACATTTTCTCAAACAGATAGTACCAGCAATAACAGAACCCTTGTTGAAAGTAATTAACTGTTCACTCAGTAGTGGGTATGTCCCCAAATCCTTTAAATTAGCCGTTATTAAACCGCTAATCAAGAAACCTGACCATGACCCCTGTCTGCTTTCTAATTACAGGCCGATATCAAACCTTCCGTTTATCTCCAAGATTTTGGAAAAGGTAGTATCACAGCAGCTATGTTCACATCTACACAGAAATAGCATAAATGAACCGTCAGTCAGGATTTAGGCCTCATCACAGCACAGAGACAGCACTTGTTAAAGAAGTAAACGACCTCCTATGGGCCTCTGATCAGGGTTGCGTCACTATACTTGTGTTACTGGACCTCAGTGCAGCTTTTGACACCATTGATCATAGTATTCTCCTTCACAGATTAGAAAAGGTAGTAGGAATTAAGGGAACTGCCCTCTTGTGGATCAGATCCTACTTGACTGATCGTTATCAGTTTGTAGATTTAGATGGTGACCATTCCTCATGTTCTCAAGTGGAGTTTGGTGTTCCACAGGGCTCAGTTTTAGGCCCACTGCTTTTTTTCCCTTTACATGCTTCCTCTGGGCGACATAATTCATAAACATGGTATTAGTTTTCATTGTTATGCTGATGACACACAATTATATGTCTCAGCAAAACCAGATGAGAAAAACCAGTTTGCTAAAATTGAGCAGTGTGTGCAGGACATACGAGATTGGATGTTAATTAATTTTCTTCTGCTTAATCCTGATAAGACAGAAGTTCTAGTCATAGGACCACAAGTAGCTAGAAGTAAGCTTTCTGATCATACTGTAACTTTAGATGGCCTTTCTGTTCCATCAAGTGCAACAGTTAAAGACCTCAGTGTGATTATAGATTCCAGCCTTTCGTTTGAAGCTCATGTAGATAATATCACCAGGATAGCTTTCTTTCACCTTAGAAATATTGCCAAGATAAGAAACATATTGTCACTAAATGATGCAGAAAAACTAGTTCATGCTTTTATCACCACTAGGTTGGACTATTGTAACGCCTTACTGTCTGGTTGTTCAACTAGGTGTATAAACAAGTTTCAGTTAGTACAGAATGCAGCAGCGAGAGTCCTCACTAAGACCAGAAGATACGAGCACATCACCCCTATCTTATCTACACTGCACTGGCTCCCTGTGAAATTTCGCATCGATTTCAAGATACTACTTTTGACATTTAAAGCACTAAATGGTCTCGCGCTACAGTATTTGAGTGAACTGTTAGTGTCTTACGATCCGCCACGCCCACTTCGATCAAAGGATGCAGGCTGCCTGTCAGTACCACGTATTATTAAAACTACAGCAGGGGGCAGAGCTTTTTCTTACAAAGCCCCAAAGTTATGGAATAGTCTTCCTGTTAATGTTCGGGACTCAGACACAGTCTCAGTGTTTAAGTCTAGGCTAAAAACCTATTTATTTAGCCAAGCATTCATGTAAATAGATTAACCTTAGGTAAAGGAGCAGATCTGGGGGACTCATGGACGTAGAGTATTCTGGTGAACTGGTATGTTTAGATGCTGTCCTCCCCACTCTCATTGTTCACTCAGGTTTGTTGACGGTGAGGTGATTGGTTGCTTTACATCTCAGGGAGCCCTCATGTTTGTGTTTCCTTCTGGCTCTCCCTTTTAGTTATGCTGCTATAGTTAGTCCTGCCGGAGTCCCTGCTTGCACTTTGCACTAATATACATTCACCTTATACATGTTGACTGTGACCATACCTAACTGCCATCTCTCCTTATTTTCTGTTCTCTCCTTTTCTGCTCTCTCTCTCTCTCCCTCTCTCCTTTCCCTCTCCCTGTCTCTCTGTCGAGCTATACATGTTCGCTCCTGAGTTGCCAGTGATCCAGACCCCTCTGCCCTCTGGAGCCGTTTAAACCGTCCTGGAGTCCTGCTTCTGGTTGGAGATCTCGTCACATGGATGCCCCGTGTGGTCTGCCTGGATTCGTATGGTGGCTGGGGATGGTTTCCATTAAGACTGTCCTATCATCGATTGATGCTCTGGGGACCTGCGACTTCAGTTGTTCGATAGCTCAGGACTGGAATCTCCTACAGTCTACCTGAGCCTCCGGGAACAAACTGGACTCCTTTTAATTTTAATTTTAACACATCTCCTGTTACACTGAACTTCCAGTACACATTATTATGCTGATCAATCCCTGCTATCCGTTATCACCCAGATGAGGATGGGTTCCCTGTTGAGTCTGGTTCCTCTCAAGGTTTCTTCCTATTACCATCTCAGGGAGTTTTTCTTTGCCACCGTCGCCCTCGACTTGCTCATCAGGGACAATCTTATCATTTTGATTCATACACATTGCATACAAACTTACTTCTTTTTATTGTGTAAAGCTGCTTTGCGACAATGTCAATTGTTAAAAGCGCTATATAAATCAAATTTAATTGAATTGAATTGAATACTGTATATTGGTAAATGCAATGCATGTGTAGCTCCAAACCAAAGATCAAACCAAGATCCCACTAGTAGCAGCATGGATTTATGGGTATTCCGTAAAATTAGAGAAAGATCTGTAAACTTTTGTGTGCACATGCGCAGTACAATACGTGTATGTAGAACGGTTTCACAAGTAGAATGAATTTATAGAACACCTGCTGAATACCTGATTGGTCAAATGGAGTCATGTGATTATTCTTGTCCCATCTGATTGGTGAAACAGTCAGGCGATAGATCTGAAGTAATGAGTCATGCCTCCGAGTGGCGCAGTGGTTAAAGCGCTCGCCCTATCATCCGGAGATCGCTAGTTCGAATCCCGGGTGGTGCTGTAACCTCTCGCAGCCGGAGCTCTAGAGAGAGCTGATTGGCCGATGAGATGTGGATGAGAGGTACATAGTGCTCCGACATTAATCACGGCTCTACAGCCAGTCTGTGAGCTCGCGCAGCGGAGGGAGCGGATAGCGCTGTCCTCCGAGTGTGTTACGCCGCCCCCAATGAGTGAGCAGTTCGAAAAGATGCGGTCGGCTGGCGTCACGTGGTTCGGAGGAAACACGTGATAGTCTTCGGCCCTCCCGGCTGAGTGGTAGTAGTAGCCTTAATGTGGGAGCCCCCTAGTGACGACTAAATTAGGAAAATCGGAGAAAAAAAAAAAAAAGTAATGAGTCAAGTGTAGACAAATGTAGCGGAGTAAGAGTAGCGTTCTTCTTCACAAATCTACTCAAGTAAAAGTAAAAAGTATGGTGCAGTAAAACTACTTATAGGTATACTTTTTTTTTTTAAGTTATTCAAGTAAATGCAACGGAGTAAATATAAGTTGTTACTACCCACCTCTAGTATTTACTGAATAATAATCAGTAGCAGCAGCTGTGATGTATGGACGTGATTTGTCTATCACTGTAGCATTTACTAAACTTACAGCTAAAGTGCAGATCATCCATTCATAAACATATAACAGGGGCAATAGATCACAACAGTGAAATATTCTGCAGAATTATCCACATTTGCTAAACCATTTCTCAAATTCTTCTGCAAAATTATCCAGTTGTGTACACAATCCTATACTGACATATGTTTTCAAACAAATAGTAACAGCAACAACTGGACCCCTTTTAAAATTAGTTAACGCTTCAATCAGCAGTGTGTATGTTTATTTTTTTTAAACCACTCATTAACAATACATGACTTTAGTGCAGATTTTGACACCTTTGATCATAGTATTCACTTCCATATATTATAACGTGTAGGAATTGAGGGAACAGCTCTCTCCTGGCTCAGGTCCTATTTGACTGATCGTTATCAGTTTGTACATTTAAATGGTAACTATTCTGCATGTTTTCAAGTGAAATTTGGTGTGCCACAGTGTTCAGCTTTAGGTCCACTACTATTTTCTTTTTACAAGAAAAACCTACAGATCTGGCCATTAAGAATGAATGCACGCTATTTCTCGCGAAATACCGCAGTTCGGCACGCGTCATGCCGCGAGATCCCTCAAGCAACATTTGGGAATTTAAATAAATGTGTTGTTGTTCACTGAATATCCACCAGATGGCGCATGGAAGGACTTTATCTAAAAGCCTAAAAGCCTGTTGGTTAGCCTAAAGCAATATTGTTTCCTATGCTGAAGCAAACATGAATTTTATTTTGTTTTACAATAGAGCTTTCATGAAGAATGTGTCTATGTGCCTGATATTATTTTAATAATGATGAAATGAGATGCCCAAAATCGTTCTTTAAAATTCATAATAAAAAGTTTCTTATATAGTTTTTGTAATGTCTTTATAGGGACAAAACAATGAAAGACATGGCAATGCCTCATGGCAAAGGTTTTAAATGGTCTTAAAATGGATTTAATTTTCTGATCGTAGGCTATCTGATAGTGTTAACTATGCAAATGTCCTGATTCGTGAACATGCCAACATATCTTTGGTAAAACATAAAAATGTGTGGACATTGAGCACCATCAGAAGACATGAATGAACACACACACATATACTGTATATAAGTAAGTATTCTTATATGAACACGAAGTGCTTCGGGCTTTTTATAATAACCATGTTGTCATGTAATCATGTTTTTTGTTGTTTGTGTCCAGCATTGAATAATTCTTTCATCTATTATTTGACCACGGCTGGAAATAATAGCTGAAATGTGATTGTGAATGTATGACTGAATTATATGTGGAAACCCGCGGCTCGTACTTTCACTTTACAAAAGGCAGCGTTTTGATCAAAAGGCTGATAAATGCGTGCAATTTGGAGTTGATACTGTTACGTGGCACGGTATGGAGAGCTGCACCACGAGATGTTTTTAATGATAAAAGCAGGGCTTTAGGGGGTCAACGAAATAGGAGTATGTGAGAGTGCTTGTGATACGCACAGGAAGATATTTCCGTTCGGAGATGGCGTGGGATTATTAATTTAGAAACTTAAACGGAAACGAAAGGAATCTGAAAACAGAAAATAAACAGACCTCAGCCGTCTACGTGAGAACGGCGACCATTACAGAGGATTTATTTGAGAGAGAGAGAGGGTTGCGTTTTTGCACTAGTAAACTGAGCGCGCACACTGAACAGTGCCTCTCTTTCTCTCTCTCTCTCTCTCTCTCTCTCGCCGGCGTTTTAGACAGAAAGAGGCTTTAGAAAAACCTAAAATTTGACATTATATTTAAGTTTAGTTTTTACCTTGAAAGAAACAAATTACATTCATGTAGTATAAAGTAATAGGAGTAAATTAGAGTAGTAATCTTTTTCATTTTTCTCAAGTCAACAGTATGATTATGTAAAACTTTATTTTATAAATTATATGTAAAATGGAATATATAGTCTTTCTAAAATAAAAAAAAAAATGAACCAAGCCAAAAAAGTTAATTTATGTAGATTGTAATCCAGTTCTCCATTTTCTGACAACTTAAATCATAATATTAATGCAACCAAAAACGTATAATGAATTTATAGTGAATAGTGAATTTTTGGTTACACTTATTAAAATTGTTTTGCTTTAAATGAAACAAATAAGTTACATTTATAAATACATATATACAGTGACCAAACAAGTGTCACATCTGTGCCACCTCAGCCCTGGGGAATAAGATCTGGTTCGCCGGCGCTTTGTCTCCCCCTAGTGTCTCTACATGTGTACTTGATTTCACTTTTTGCACCAAATTTAGTTAATCTGTGTCTCCCTACGTGTGTCTCCCTATTTATTCCGGCCGAACCCGTAGCTCTTTGTCTGTTCACTGTTGTGCACCTTTATGTCAATGTTACTCTGCATCAAACATGTCTGTTTCGTCTCTCCCCCCCAGGACTGAACAGGGCCGGGCTACGTTCGTTTGGAAAGACCAGCATTGAGGTCAAGGTCAAGGCTGAGAGATTCTCTACCTTCCTTTGTTCCTTTTGATTTTCGTTGATTTTCTTTGTGTTTTTCTTTCTGATAGCCCGCCTGCAGAGTCAGCCTGGGGAGTCATGTTTTGGTTTGTTGTTTTGGCCATTTGTGGACACTTGTTGCTCGAGAATATACTGTTTGTCTAAGTTCACCCTGCATCCTCCTATTTGTCTAGCGACATGACAACAAGTTCTCCTCCAAAAACATTTATTCCCATCCTTGAAACCATACATTACCTTTTCTTTTTGTTGTACTATTAAATCATTTCTCCAATTAAAAGACAGAGAACAAAAATGAAATAAATAAAACACAATGCATTTTTAATAACTTAAGCTTAAGAACTGTATAAACCTATTTGCTACCATGTCAAACCCTGACAGTTGTTTGACAAATAAAGTGACCAGAATACGTTCCCGAAATATTTTCTGCAGGGCAACAAAAGTGTGTTTGAGCTCACCAGGATGGCTCAAGTTTAGCGCATAGATGAGGCCAAACAACATGGAACATTCATGTGCGACTGATGGAAACTCAATAAGTCACAATCCTGATTTCCTGTGGTGGCTGAAGATAGTCGTCTTCCTCCCTGAGGACAAACAGGGCCATCGCGCACCTCTCAAGTTCTGCCTGAGCTTCATCTTTCTGATGAAGGAAATGTGTTAGACAAGTTGCTCTATTTGGCAAAACAGTGTCGGATGTTCTGTATGCATCTAAAAATCACTTAATGCTCCCTATGAGTGCAAAAGAAACTCCTAGGATTATGGTGCATCAGGTTAAATGTAATTATGTCAATGAATAGGCCAAAACAACTGACAGACATATACACACACATTATATATTACATTTTATTGCCAAAAGTAGTCGCTCGCCTGCCTTCACATGCATATGGACCTGAGTAACATCCACTTCTTAATCCATGGGGTTTAATATGATGTTGGCCGTTTGCAACTATAACAGCGTCAACACTCCTGTGAAGGCTTTCCACAAGGTTTAGGAGCATGTATGTAACTAATATTAATACATTCTATGATTTAAAAAAAAAATAAAAAATAGCCCGATGTAAAGGTTGTGCTGCAGCTGATAATGCCACTGACCTCGTATTTGTCAATATGAAGGGGCAGAGGTAGCTGTGTGGTTTTTGGATGTTGGTGTACTGATTGGAAGATCACAGGTTCAAACCCCAGCACCACCAAGCTGCCACTGTTGGACCTTTGAGCAAAGATAGTTGATCAATTCAGTAACATTTTTCAGTCCTAAGGTTGAAATTCTTCATGAACAAATGCTTACCAGTGTTTAATCAGTTGGTCCACATCTTCCACTAAATACACCATAAGACATTTCAGGAGATACTCTCTTCATACATTCACCTCCAGGCTCTAGGCATGTACAGTATATACAAACATAGTACTGTTGATTATGTTAGGCTTGTGAAGCGTGATGAAATGAATATGGCAGAAATTGAAACCTGTATTTCTCAGACAGCATACACTAACCTGTGAACAAGTTAAACTAAATGTTTTATTCTGCTAATTATGTTTTAATTTAGTGCGTCACAGCCAACTTGATTTGGATGCCTTGCTCAGCTCCTGTGGTTCCCATTCACAATATTACATTTGACACTAAGCTAATTTCTGCTTTTTTGAGCAAGTACATACCAGATCTCTTTCCTTCCTTGTTTCTGATTGTCTCAATTAGTTTGTAGTTTTGCTTCTCCAAGGAAACCAGGAATCTTGATGAAGCGGAGCAGGTGTAATTGTCAGAAAAGCATTACTGATCTTAAAAAAAATTAAAAAAAAAAGTAAAACAAAAATTGGACTGGCTCAAGTTCTTAGCAAATCTTAATTACAGTATGTACAGTATAGAAAGCATCAACCCCCCCCCCCCCACACACACCTTTAAAATAACTGCATTTTGTTCTCACTACTGATAATACAATAAGCCCATGAACTTAATTCAACTTAATGCTTATTGTATGTAATTCAGGATAATTGCAATTACTCTCTGATATTATCAGATAATTCAACTACTAATTTTCAGTGCTCCGTCATTTTGAGAGAGTTTATTTTAGGATATTTAGATTACACTGACATTTACTTAAATTCACGGCAATTCTATTGTACCATTTCCATTTCAAAATGTATCCACATCATGTTTTTTATTTGCGGCATTCTGAGACTTCGTAATTTCTGCAGTATGGGTAAAATAATGCCCTTTCAGAAAAGCTAACAGACCTGTAAACACAAAAGTGAATAGTGATTTCATGTTTACTTTTAAACTTCATTCATGCCATAGTAATGGCTAACCTCAGCTTGTTGGTCTGTGTAAACACTAGCTGAAAGTGAGACAGTGCTCTGCCCATTAATCCATCATGCTACTACTACCAAGCAAATTGGAAGTTTGTTTAATCATTTTTTATAATATATATATATATATATATATATATATATATATATATATATATATTCTCCGCTGAGCATCAATGGCTTCTCGGTGGAGATCGTCAAAAGCTCCAATTTCCTGGGTGTCCACCTGGAGAATGACCTCACCTGGTCCCTCAACACCAGCTCTCTGCACAGGAAAGCCCAACAGCGTCTCTTCTTCCTGAGAAGGCTGAGGAAGGCCCAGCTTCCACCACCGATCCTCACCACCTTCTATAGAGGGACTATCGAGAGCATCCTGAGCAGCTGCATCACTGTTTGGTTTGGGAACTGCGCCACATCGGACCGCAAGACCCAACAGCGGATAGTGAGGACAGCAGAGAAGATCATCGGGGTCTCTCTTCCCTCTATCGAGGACATCTACACCACACGCTGCATCCGCAAAGCCACTAGCATTGTGGCTGACCGGACACACCCCTCACACTCACTCTTCACTCTTCTTGCCATCTGGAAAAAGGTACCGAAGCATTCGGGCATCACATCCAGACTGTGCAACAGCTTTTTTCCACAAGCCATGCGTCTCCTCAACAATAAGGGACTAGACTGATAAATACACACACACACACACACACACAAACACACAATCACTCAGCTTAAACTCAACTACCTCAGAACATTGAGACTGGACTGATTAATCAACACAAGCGCAAACACACTGATCTACACTACCAGACTATCGTACACACCAACCTGTAAATGCTCTTTTTGCACAATATTCATGACTGGATTACATTTTGCAATAACTTTTTTAATTCTTGCTTCTAAGTTAAGGAACGTTTCCTGTTCTCCACCACCTCAAGACCACAGAGTATTACGTTATGTTATGTTGTGTTTGTCGCACTGTCACTATGATGCTCTTGTTTACAATTGCACGTGCACTTTATGTTGTCTGTTGTCAGTATATATATATATATATATATATATATATATATATATATATATATATATATTTTTTTTTTTTTTTATTATATAAAATTTTTTTTAAACCCGTAGATAGTCTCCTCTCTGAGTCGGCTAGATAATTTTTGTTAATTTATGTTGTAAATCTATGTTGTCTCTTAGTTAGCTAGTTTAGTCTGTGAAATCTGTGTTGTAAATTTATGTTGCATGTAGCACCTTGGTCCTGGAGGAACGTTGTTTCGTTTCACTTTGTACTAACTGTATATGGTTGAAGTGACAAAGCCTACTTGAACTTGAACTTAATTTAACAGTCAACTTGGGGACTGTTGTACTTGTCATAACAAGTGTTACCAGTATGTCAGGAAAATATGCTAATGCCCCGTTTCATACGGTTTTAGCGATATGCTAAAGCATAACTATAAGCACACTACAAACAGCACTCACTCCAAATTTGGCTTTTTCTATATTTAAGTCACTTTCTTATTAATTTTTTACATCGTTAACCAACGGTACTTAAATATAGTTAATTTCATGTTATTCGGCTCAGCAGTCTTAGTGTACACACTCGAGTTAGCTAACGCTCGGTAATATACTGTAGGTGTTTTTAGCTAGCAAACACGGACACAAAGATCAATAGGTAGCTAGCAAACAGTTACGCAAAACTCAATCTACAAAGTAGTTATTCCTGACATAAATCACAAATTTGCTCATGGAAGAGATACATTTAACAGAGAAATTACATGAGTTTGCTTTCTTACCTGGTTTAAAGAGGTTTCTTTGAAAAACATGATTCAGTCCGTGATAATGCAACGTCATGAGGTCATGTGACACGACAAACCTTTGATTTGAAGTAGAAATGTCCTTTGAGTGAACGGATTACATTTAAGTTTAACCAGGGGCTGCGCTGTTTGCTTTTAAGCAAAAATAACAGTTTCATAAAGGAAATAAATTCCATCAGATCAAGGAAGAAACATACTTTGTATCAATGACACAGCAGTTTCACTTATTTCAGTGTTTACCACAGGACGTTCACAAGATCTTTAGTTTTGCTGTTATCCATGATTATTACTTGTTGATGTGTGTGTGTGTGTGCTGCTCTCACAGTGAACTCAATCTCCTTGACTTTTACTCTTTTTTTACCCTTGAGAATTTCTCTTACACCAAGCGTGCCCATTGCAGGGCCAGGTTTTCATGAACTAGCAAAACCAGACCAGGTGTCACGGGTCTAGCTGGTGGTATGATGGTAGTAGACCGGCTGATGGTGTTGCCGTGGGCATGAAGGTAGGCATGTACGCAGAGGGGTGTAACAGAAAGAGTCTTTTATTAAACAAACACAACTCAAAAACAGACAAGTGAACAAAGAAACTAAAACAACAAACTCAAACTAAAACTAGGGCTCAGGGAAAACACAGGAACAGGAAGGGATCTGAACTCAGGGGACCAAGAGCTGAGACAGGGAACCAGGAGCTGACATGAGAACCAGGAGCTGAGACAGGGAACCAGGAGCTGACATGAGAACCAGGAGCTGAGACAGGGAACCAGGAGCTGAGACAGGGAACCAGGAGCTGAGACAGGGAACCAGGAGCTGACATGAGAACCAGGAGCTGAGACAGGGAACCAGGAGCTGACATGAGAACCAGGAGCTGAGACAGGGAACCAGGAGCTGACATGAGAACCAGGAGCTGACATGAGAACCAGGAGCTGAGACAGGGAACCAGGAGCTGACATGAGAACCAGGAGCTGACATGAGAACCAGGAGCTGACATGAGAACCAGGAGCTGAGACAGGGAACCAGGAGCTGAGACAGGGAACCAGGAGCTGAGACAGGGAACCAGGAGCTGACATGAGAACCAGGAGCTGACATGAGAACCAGGAGCTGAGACAGGGAACCAGGAGCTGACATGAGAACCAGGAGCTGAGACAGGGACTAGGGATGAGGAAACATGGAGCTGGAGCTAACTAAGACACAGAGGGGAACTAAAGACAGGGACTGGAGACTGGAGAGACAGGACTGGAGGCACAGAGACTGGAGAGGAGACAGGGCTAGACAGGAGACAGGGCTAGACAGGAGACAGGGCTAGACAGGAGACAGGGCTAGACAGGAGACAGGGCTAGACAGGAGACAGGGCTAGACAGGAGACAGGGCTAGACAGGAGACAGGGCTAGACAGGCGACAGGGCTAGACAGGAGACAGGGCTAGACAGGAGACAGGGCTAGACAGGAGACAGGGCTAGACAGGAGACAGGGCTAGACAGGAGACAGGGCTAGACAGGAGACAGGGCTAGACAGGAGACAGGGCTAGACAGGAGACAGGGCTAGACAGGAGACAGAGCTAGACAGGAGACAGGGCTAGACAGGAGACAGGGCTAGACAGGAGACAGGGCTAGGGGCACAGAGACTGACAGGAACTAGACTAGCTGGGTTAGTGAGGTTAGTAGCTACATGTTGTACTGGGGACACTGGAGGCTGACCTAACCAGGTTAGTGGCTAATAGTGTTAGTACTGACCTAGGGGACCGGAAGACAAAAGGCAGGGCACACATGAGGCTATACCAAACTAGCGGCCAACCTACTAGTGACCAGAACCACTAGCAGTCACTCCCACTAGAGATTAGCCTACTAGAGGCTAACCCTACTAGGGGCTAACCCTACTAGCCGTCAAGGCCTACTAGCGGCTAACCCTGCTAATGGCTAAACACTCATGTGGCTACACATACAAGGGAAAAGACCAGAAGGCAAAACAGTAATTACACAGGACACAGGAGGAGACACAGCCTAACTACACAGTGAACAAAGCAGCTCCATGAATCCACAGACACAAGGAACATCAAGGAAACAAAACTAGAGCACTCTGAAAACAAAAGGTTACAAAACAAAAACCAAATATAAACTTAAAGTAACAAATGAATGCCCACATGATGGTAATCCAAACAGACACCAACAGACAATCAGACAATCAGACAATCACAAACAATCAGACACAAACACAAACAATCAGACACAAACAATGCTCGACCCAGTTTCCCAGAACAAACTGCTATTTATAGAAGGTTTTAATGAGCCACCTCAGTTCAGGTGAGCCTCATCACCTGACTGAGGTGCCTTCTGGGAAACTGAGTCAACCAACAGGAACTACACAAAGACAGACAGACATGAACAGTGACCTCTAGTGGAGGTTCCTAACACCAGGACCTATTCTCTTCTGTGCACCTTGTACTTTTTGGGTACTTCATGGATTTCTTACCTGTGTGTTAGACCTAAGACTGAATCTGTCTCAGTTACTGTGTGAATGTGCACTTCTTACATCAATTATTGGCCTGTACTTCTTAAAAAAATTTAATTATCTTATCAATTATCTTTATTTTAGTTCTTTTAATGGGTTGTGGTGTTGAGGAGACATAGCGAATCCCTGGTGCTCTCAAGCTCGATTGCTATTTGTTCAAGATAAAGTGAAGGACCAGTCCCATACAGCAAAGTGTTGCAACATGGAGAAAGGTGATTTTTAGCATGTTTTTATGTCATACACAAACATACTAATATGACCTATGCCCCATGCATGATGTTCCCATATACAAGGAGCTAATTTTCTTTAACTGATCCAGAACACGTGTCTTCACCTAACCATTGTAGTCACCAGTGGTTGAGTGCAGGTCAGGAAGCTTGGTGCGGATGATGCGCTCAGCTGATTGCAGAATTGGAGAAGAAGTGGTAGTTATTGAATTGTTCAGGGAAAGGACTATGTAAAAATAAAACTGTGTGCTGAATAGAAAAGTGAAAAGACAACAGAAATAAAAGAGAAAACCACAAAGGGTATAACCCTGTTTCGAGAAGACGAGGGGGTTTTGTGTTTCGTTAAGGTTGCAAAGGTAATCCCATCTCGGGGAGACAGGGGATCTCTATGCTGTGGTGTGTCTTTTGTGTTTGTTGTCTGTTTTTGTGTTAAATCAATAATCTCACTCTTTTAAAAATGGGAAAGGCTATCCCATAAGGCGCACACAATCACTCCAGCAGCTCACATTAAACTGCCCCCATCCAAAGCCCAGTACAAGGGCTCTTACTGTACATAATAACATCACACAGCATGATTATTGCTGATTATGTGGTGCAAATCTCATGTAGTAATAGTAATTGTGGTCATAATTAAATATGTTTAAACATTTATTTTAAATAAAATAATATTTATAATGAAATAATTAACATTAATAGCAAGATATTAATTGTCATAGTGTTATAGTCTAAAGATCTGATCCTAGAATATCCCTTACTTTTTGTTGTCTGTTTTCTCCTAAAGTTGTGTTTAATATGGTGTAGTTCTGTATTGTTTTATTCAGCACCATGGTCCTGAATGACCACTGTTTCATTCCCTTGTTTACTGCACTACTTGCATATGGTTAGAATGGCCATAAAGTTTATATTATTATTATTATTATTATTATTATTAGCACATGTCCATATACTGTATAATCATGTACTAATAATGCTGAGAATGTTTAACAATTGTCATTATCGCAAAGCAGCTTTACACAATCAAAAGAATTATGGAAGTATAAATGATTAGGAGAGGGGTTAGGAGAGGTGAAGAGGCGGGGCTTTCTCTCAGTTCTC
Source organism: Clarias magur (assembly GCA_013621035.1). NCBI lineage: Eukaryota > Metazoa > Chordata > Actinopteri > Siluriformes > Clariidae > Clarias > Clarias magur. The sequence continues at coordinate 170,044 of QNUK01000125.1, read as the reverse complement.
TGTAATGAAAACAAAAAAGGAAGTAATAGTGGACTTGGAAACAGAGCAACTGCATAATGGTTTAAAGCAGGAGGATGGACTGTGTATGTGTGTGTGTGTGTGTACAGGAAAAAATGTAAACATGCTTTTTAAACACTGTAATGAGGTAAATAATGAACAAGAGGTGCAGTGAAATGTGGACAGACTTCGGCTAAACCAGCAGATCTGTTTATATGAGGAACAGAAAAGGTAAGAGGAGTTAGCATCATGCTAAAGTACATGTTAGTCACCAACGACTCAGTAACCTGTTAAACTAATCCTCCAAATACACCATGGAATTGTGCTTTCTAACCGTGTGTGTGTGTGAGTTAAGTTGTTTAAAAGGATGACTCTCTCTTTCTGTGTGTGTTTAGGATTTTATTAGTTTGAACCTACAGAAAGAGATAAAGATGGCGAAAGCAAGCAGTAAGTTACATTACCTGCCACACATGTATCTGTATTATTTTTGTCAGATTAAACTAACTGTTTCTGTGTGTGGTGTGTGTGTTTCCTACACAGATGATTTTAAACTTAATGTTTTCAGTGGTAAAGAGCGATACAACCCCTCTGCTGTGACTCTCTCGTGTCGTCTGTCTCCTGAAATCAGTGCTGTTGCCATGGAGATCCGGTGGTTTAAGGAGACAGACTGTGTTTGTGTCTATAAGAACAGACAGGTGACAGAGGGGAGACGTTACGAGGGCAGAGTGAGTCTGTTCACTCAGGAGCTGGAGAGGGGAAACGTCTCCTTACAGCTGAGACACTGTACACTGTCAGATACAGGACATTATGTGTGTGAGGTCACTGACGGAGACAGAACAGAGGAGATTACAGTAGAGATGAGAGGTAAGTGTTCCTGAACTCCACACTGTATAAACTCAACGTCATCTGTGCTTACATTTACATTTACATTTACGCATCTGGCAGACGCCGTTATCCGGAATGACTTACATTTTTTTCTCAACTTATGCTTTTCATCTCAGTACGTAAAACACCCACTCAGTATTGAGTATGAGGTTCAGTATGTTCTAATGGTGCTAATTTGGAGTGGAGTTTATTTAAGTCGAATAAACTGTGTGCAACAGTGTCCCATCTTGTAAGGGGCTGATCTGCGCAGGTTAGGGTTAGATCAGACCAAGTTAAATCAAGTCAACATATGAACATGGTGTGAAACGAAGAGAGAGCAGCATGCAATGTGGTAAAACTGCGTGAGAAAATGATGTGGTAAATCAACATGAGAAAACTGAAAAGAAAAGGAACAAAACAATTGATATAAAGTAAAAAGTCACACATTATGACAATGTTTATTTCAGTTCCCAAAATCCCATCCTGTCTCGACGGGATGAGGAAGCTTGGTGCGTATTTTTTTTATTTTTTTCACTTCTCTTTAATTCCCTTTTAAATTTCTGCATAAAGAACCCAGGTTATCCATGAATGCAAAGGCTTTCCCAAATGTGCAAATAAGCACTCTCACACACGTCCATTTTGCTGTCCCCCTCTGAAGCCCTTAGCTGAGGGAATATACACTGCTATCACAACAATCCATATTCAAGATCAGCAGACAGTGAGAAGAAATAGTGACTGAGACATTGGACCAAATTTTGTTTACTTAAATGCAGACTCCTTTTTTTTCTAGCAGCCCAGGAAAAGGTGCACCCCTCGAGCTCCAGCATGTTGTTTAGGATGCCACAGTTAAGCTCAGTTTTTAAAGCATAATATTGTAGTCCATAATCAGATCCTGATTAACAGCCTCTCTGAGGTTTCCTCATCTCTGTTTACGTGCTCTGTGCCAGGCCATTCTATTCTGGTCGGGATAGAGGGATAAAGGGTACTGTAAATCTACTGTATGGTGGTAACTGTCAAAATTTTAAAGGTAGTCTGAAACAGAGGATGTGCAGGTTTTGTTTAAACATTACTCTCCTGTTTAACACAAAGCACAAATACAGCTGAAAATGAGAATATTTATTTAAAATAAAGGTTATAAATCCTATGATTTGTTATGAGTTTTATAATGTTTAATAAACCGTAGTGCAAAATCACTTAAAAATCCATAATCAAACTACGTTTTAATAATTTCCACAGTTCCGCAGCACACAAATGGTAATATTACATTTCCACTCTCCTTAAACTGGAAATGCAAATTGGTAATTTACATGTCTTTCTTTGCCTAGTGTTCCTGAATAATTAAATAATTTATCACCACATTTGACAATAAAACTCACAATCTGGGAATATTCAATATCGCACAAACCTACTAAAAAAACAAAACATGATTCAAACTTACATGCACAAAGCACACAAGCTGATTACAATAAAGGATGTAATCACGCTAATGGCTCTAAATGGTAAACGTCATACAAGAGGTTTAACATGAAGCCAAATGTCTCTGATGCTCTCTAGAGGCTTTTCTGTAGTAACCCTATTTTAGAAGAGATGATGGATGGATGGATGTGTCACGGTACACCATGTCACATCCACACCTCAAGCCAAGTGATCACCTGTGACTCCGCTCCACACTCCAGTCCGCTGCTTTCATTTTGCCGCCTCATTCACCGGCTCAGCACACCTGTTCTTCATTTCATTCATTACTCCGCTCTATAAAACTCTTTCACAAACCACCACCTCTTGCCAGATTATTGTGTGCCCTCATGCCCAATTTTCCAGCGTTTTTCACTGCCTTGACTTTTGGATGTCGACCCACGCTCTGTTTCACGGACCTTGCTCTCGTTTCACGTTTTGGATTACTGCTTTTTTGGATTTCTGGATATCGACCATCGCTCACGTTTCATGACCACGAATCAGGATTACGGACTGTATTGGATTTCATGACCTCGAAGCAAGCACGTTCACAACCACGATTATTCCCCGCGGACCTGAGTTGCGTTCAGCGCGCACCGGCTCTTCACTTTCACATTCTCTACGCGAGGCTCGCGCCGTGCCGCCGCATCTCCGCACAGCGGGAGCTTTCATTCACAAAACAAACAGCGCGTTCATCACAGGATAATCGGCGCTATATTCCACACGCGCTCTGCGCTTGGATCCACTACGCCTGTTCGGATCGTGACAGTATAATCTGGCCAATTATGGATCTAGCAGATATCGCGCAGCTGGAGGCGGCGCTACAGAACCAAGGTGCGCTTTTAGGCTCTCATCAGCAGGATATTCAACACATCATGACTACACTTAGCACTGTCACGCAAACGCTGACATCTCTCGCTGATCAGATTAAACGGCTGCACTGTATTTCATCTCCTGCTCCTCAGGCACCACCAACACCCACCACACGCCATGAGCCACGGCTCCCTGCACCGCCCACATATGATGGCGATCCACTTACCTGCCGTTCCTTTCTGTCTCAATGCTCTCTTGTACTGGAGTTACAAGCGTCGTCCTTCCCCACGGAACGGCAAGCGTACATTATAACCCTCCTTACTGGAAAAGCAAGAGAGTGGGGAACATCATTATGGGATGCCCAGGTCCCCTGCTGTGCCACCTATGGGACATTCACCTCCGAAATGAGGAGGGTATTTGACCGCTCATTTTCAGGTCGCCAGGCAGCAGGCCAATTACTCAAGCTAAGCCAAGGAACCTGTTCTGTACATGATTACACCATTGACTTCAGAACCCTAGCCCCCTCTTGTGGCTGGGATGATCAAGCGCTCTTCGACGCTTTCCTCCATGGACTTTCTGATCCGATTAAGGATGAACTAGCAGCTCGAGAGCTTCCCTCCACGATCCAAGAGCTCATGGACCTTGCAACACGTATCGACGTTCGCAAGCGTGTCCACTATCAGATGGACCATCAGTGGTCCAGAACCCCAGCTCTTATTCAACCACCAGTCTCAACCATCACCATGCCTACCCTCAAAACCTCACATGAGTGCATGCACATTGGTCGTACTCATATCTCGTTAAAGGAACGTCAGCGACGCCGCAACAAGGGCTCCTGCTTCTACTGTGGTCAAGCGGGTCACCTAGTACGAACCTGTCCTTTAAAAGCCCTGGGCCCCCGGTAATTCTGGGAGTACAGGGGGCCCCCACACTCAGCTCATTCCCAGATCCACGACCAGTGTTTTCTATAACCCTGACCTACGATAATAAGTCCCACGTCCTGAACGCCCTCGTAGACTCCGGGGCAGATCAAAACCTGATAGCTGTCTCCACGATCACCAAGCTCAAGATTCCTTCTGTTCCACTTAGTCGACCCTTCCATGTCCAGGCACTAGATGGCAGCAGACTCCCTCCGATTACACACTGCTCAGTCCCTCTCACACTTCAATTCTCAGGTAACCATGCCGAAAGTATCTCTCTACTAATTATCAAGAGCCCCCATGCACCAGTCGTCCTTGGCCTCCCATGGTTAAAGCAACATAACCCCCACATTGACTGAACAAGGAGAAATGTCCTTGAATGGAGCCCTGCCTGCTTGTCTTCCTGTCTTCGTTCTGCTTCTCCCAAAAATGAATTAATCACGTCTCAAGAAGAAATCCCCAGCTTGTTCAAAGTTCCTGCTGAATATCATGATCTGAAACAGGTCTTTAGTAAATCACGCGCCGTCTCGCTCCCTCCCCACCGCCCCTACGATTGCGCCATTGACCTCTTCCCTGGTACCTCGCCCCCAAAGGGACGCCTCTATGCCCTATCGCGCCCCGAAAGAGAGGCAATGGAACTCTACATCTCTGAATCCCTAGCCGCAGGCATCATTCGCCCCTCCTCTTCCCCGGCCGGCGCTGGATTCTTTTTCGTAGAGAAAAAAGACAAGTCCCTTCGTCCCTGCATAGATTACAGAGGACTCAATGAAATCACAGTTAAGAATCGATATCCGCTCCCCTTGATGTCTACAGCCTTCGAGCTACTGCAAGATGCCTGCCTCTTCACTAAACTGGACCTGAGGAACGCTTACCATTTAGTCCGGATCAGGGAAGGTGACGAATGGAAGACAGCCTTCAACACCCCCACTGGCCATTACGAGTATCTGGTAGTTCCTTTTGGCCTAACCAATGCCCCAGCAGTTTTTCAAAATCTGATCAACGATGTCCTTCGAGACTTTTTAAACATCTTTGTTTTCGCATACCTTGACGACATCCTGATTTTCTCCCGTTCACTAAAGGAACACAGAACACACGTACGTCAAGTCCTGCAACGCCTGATGGAGAACAAACTATACGTCAAAGCCGAAAAATGTGAATTTCACCAAGAATCCACGTCATTTTTAGGGTACCTCATCTCTCCATCAGGCATTCAGATGGATCCAACTAAAGTAAACGCGGTCACTGACTGGCCGCCACCATCATCTAGAAGAGAGCTCCAACGCTTTCTGGGCTTCGCTAACTTCTACAGGCGATTTATTAGAAGTTATAGCATGGTGGCAACTCCTCTCAAACCACTCCCATCCACAAAGACCCCCTTCCGGTGGAGCACTGAAGCTGAGCAGGCATTCAACGATCTCAAGCATCGTTTCACCACGGCACCCATTCTTGTCTTTCCAGACTCCTCTCTTCAATTCATTGTGGAGGTAGACGCTTCCGAAACAGGAGTCGGAGCTGTTCTCTCTCAGCGGTCCCTCAAAGATAATAAGCTTCACCCATGTGCATTCTTTTCCCGTCGACTCTCATCCCCTGAGCGCAACTACGACATCGGGGACCGTGAACTTCTTGCAGTCAAACTCGCCCTCGAGGAATGGAGACACTGGCTGGAGGGAGCTGACCTCCCATTCCTCGTATGGACAGACCACAGAAACCTAGAGTATCTCAAGTCAGCCAAGAGGCTCAATTCACGCCAGGCACGCTGGTCCCTATTCTTCTCTAGATTCAACTTCACATTGTCCTATCGCCCAGGTTCCAAGAACGCTAAACCCGACGCCCTCTCTCGACAGTTCTCCACCACTCGGGACACACCAATCCTGGACACCATCCTACCACCACAATGTCTCGTGGCCATGACACGTCTGGAAGTGGAGAACCAGGTCTTGCAGTCCCTCGAACAGGAGCCAGGCCCTAGTAATGTTCCTTCAGGACGACTCTTTGTCCCAGCTGCCGTCCGACCCCAAGTACTGGACTGGGGCCACAGCTCAAGATTAGCCTGCCACCCAGGAGCAACCCGCACCCTATCCCTACTACAGCAACGTTTCTGGTGGCCATCCATCATGGAAGATGTCAGGAAGTTCGTGGCCTCATGCGACACATGTACCAGAAACAAGACTCTCAACCGTCCTCCTGAGGGTTTCCTAAAACCCCTCCCCATCCCCCACCGCCCCTGGTCTCACATTGCTCTCGATTTCGTCACTGGATTACCCCCCTCAAACAATAACACCTGCATACTCACTGTGGTCGACCGCTTCTCTAAATCAGCTCACTTCATTCCCTTACCCAAACTCCCATCGGCTAAAGAAACAGCTGAACTCATTATTGACCACGTGTTTCGGCTCCATGGATTGCCCGTAGACATAGTTTCAGACAGGGGACCCCAATTCTCAGCGCAATTCTGGAAGGCCTTTTGCTGCCTCATCGGTGCCACGCCCAGCCTCTCTTCAGGTTTCCACCCCCAGAGTAACGGTCAGACAGAACGCATCAACCAAGAGCTTGAGAAATCCTTGAGATGCATGGCCTCACGTGATGCAGCCTCATGGAGCTGTTATCTTCCTTGGGTGGAATATGCCCATAATACACTCCTCACTTCCTCCACCGGAATGTCCCCTTTCCAATGCTGCCTTGGTTACCAACCACCACTGTTCCCCACCCAGGAGGAGGAAACTGCTGTCCCGTCAGCCCAAGCCTTCGTCCGCCGCTGTAAGAGAACATGGCGACGGGCTCGTGCTCAGCTGAAACGCACAGTGAGTACATTCCAGCGTAAGGCTAACCGCCATCGTTCTGCGGCCCCCAAGTACCGGATTGGCCAAAGGGTCATGCTGTCCACACGTGATCTGCCTCTCAAGACAACGTCCAGAAAACTCTCGCCAAGGTTCGTTGGCCCTTTCACCATCTCACGCATTATCAACCCGTGTTCTGTCAGACTGGCCCTTCCTTTGTCCATGCGTCGAGTTAACCCCACTTTCCATGTATCCCAGATCCGCAGATTGGCACCTTGCCCTCTGGCACCTTCCCCCCGTCCTCCCCCACCACCTCGGCTCATTGATGGTGGCGAAGCCTTTACTGTCCGAAGACTTCTTAAGTCTCGCCGTAGAGGCCGCGGCCTTCAGTACCTCGTGGATTGGGAAGGCTACGGCCCTGAGGAGAGAAGTTGGGTTCCTGCCAGATTCATCTTGGACCATTCCCTCATCACAGATTTCCATAAACTTCACCCGGAGGCACCTTCTAGAACGCCAGGTGGCGTCCGTAGGGGGAGGGGTACTGTCACGGTACACCATGTCACATCCACACCTCAAGCCAAGTGATCACCTGTGACTCCTCTCCACACTCCAGTCCGCTGCTTTCATTTTGCCGCCTCATTCACCGGCTCAGCACACCTGTTCTTCATTTCATTCATTACTCCGCTCTATAAAACTCTTTCACAAACCACCACCTCTTGCCAGATTATTGTGTGCCCTCATGCCCAATTTTCCAGCGTTTTTCACTGCCTTGACTTTTGGATGTCGACCCACGCTCTGTTTCACAGACCTTGCTCTCGTTTCACGTTTTGGATTACTGCTTTTTTGGATTTCTGGATATCGACCATCGCTCACGTTTCATGACCACGAATCAGGATTACGGACTGTATTGGATTTCATGACCTCGAAGCAAGCACGTTCACAACCACGATTATTCCCCGCGGACCTGAGTTGCGTTCAGCGCGCACCGGCTCTTCACTTTCACATTCTCTACGCGAGGCTCGCGCCGTGCCGCCGCATCTCCGCACAGCGGGAGCTTTCATTCACAAAACAAACAGCGCGTTCATCACAGGATAATCGGCGCTATATTCCACACGCGCTCTGCGCTTGGATCCACTACGCCTGTTCGGATCGTGACTGGATGGATGGATGGATGGATGGATAGATAGATGGATAGATAGATGGATAGATGGATAGATAGATGGATAGATAGATAGATAGATAGATAGATAGATAGATAGATAGATAGATGGTAAATTACAGGGCATGATTGATAAGATGATTGACTGTTTTAGATAATTAGATTAGATTTAGATTCAATTTCAACGGACAGTTGATTCAGAATCCAAACTTTCCACACTTTCCAACCCAAAGCTGAAGTTCTTTACAGCTCAGTAATGAAGCCTGTTATGCTGTGAACTGCTGAAACAGACCATCAGCAGAGAGTCTTTGCATTTTACTCTTGATGAAAAAAATGGTAAGCTAGCTCACTGTTCTGATATTGTGACTAACAAACCTACATGATCGAAATGATGACATTTACCAGGGCAGCTAACCCTAGATAAATTTCACAATAAAATAAATAATAACAAAGAACAAGACCAACACCAAGACAAAGACCACGTCAAATCAAGTCAACGATCGACATCAATATACTTGTATAACTTTACTGTATATAATAGATTGCTTTCTGATGACTTGTGATTGTCATTACTCAATAGTTTAGGACTGATATTCCTACATACAGTATTGCACCTGAGACTATATTAACAAAAGTGGACTTCACATTAACTTATCAATAAAGCTGATCTGCAACAATGACTTTGGTGTAAGTGCTATATAAATAAAATTTCATAGATAACACTAGAAGTACCTTGGTAAGTTTAGCCAGTCACCATTTTTTTTTATGAATTGCACTGACACAATAAATGAGTAACCCAACTCTCAAATCCTCATTCAAAATCTGTCTTATTCGCTTATATAGGGAAAGACTTAATCTACCAACATGTGCAATTTAAATAACCTGTCAATTAGAAAAGGTCCTTCCTACTTTACGATTACTTTTGATACAGTCTTATTTGATCTAACATTGCATTTCTCTTTGTTGTTTTACACAGGACCCTCAACATTGGTAAGTAAATAACTCAACTTTTCACTAATGATAAATGGCTGAAATTCTGTTGTTTAGCCCTCACCACAGTTGGTGTATCAATTTATTAAATTGCCTGGAGCACTTTAAACTAAAGTTTGATCAATACCAATAATCAAGAGTTATAATCAAACATCAAATGATTATTTAAAAATTACTTGGTATCCCCTAATCTGTCATTTTATACACATCTTAACAAATAAATAAATATTACACAAGTGGTTACTTTCAACCAATGGGATATCTCCGACGAGGAACTAACCTGCTCTCTCACTTCTCCTGTACCTGAGAAGTAAAGATTGAGCATTAGATTGGCATCTTCTTCACAATAATTATCATTTCTGGAATTCAGAGAACCCTGCCCACATCACCACAACATCACCAAGCATTTCCCATCTATCTCAGAGCTTCCACTACACACTTATTCTATCAGCTATTCACTGCTGTGCTCCTGTCTGCTTTTAAATACCTAATTTTCCTCTATTTTAACCTCAGATTAATGCTGCCTGTCACATCGCTCTACATAACAAATCACACCATATTGTGGAAAAGCATTGAAGAGTTGACTCTGCCGAGCGTTTAGTCTCTTTAAGCTAACAGTAGTAAGCCATGTTAATGCACACAGCATAAAGACAACCTGACTGAACTGAGAACAGAAGTCCTTCACTTCTTTATATTTCTTTATGTACTACAATAGCACATAGATATATGACAGAATATTTAACTATAGATTTAAAATACAAAGGGGGAATTGCACATATACTGACGTACTATATATTGATAAAAACATGCCAATTTCCAATAAATCACAAGATATTTCTGGTCCATGAGGGTAATTAGTGGTATATTAGCACAATGCTACATTATACAGATTTACTGTGTGTGATGACTGATTGTTGTCTAGTTTTCCTCTTTTCTATTAAGACACACATCAGCTGTGTTTTAACCAGCGTAACAGTTACTTTCACATTTAAACATGGAACAATTCACATTTGTAATCATGCATTAAATCTTCAATTTCACAGAAGCTATTTGGTGAGTACAATGCCTTTTCTCTGATAGTGAGATATATATACAGTTGAACCTTGGATTACGAGTATAATTCGTTCTGGATGTGGGCTCGTATTCCAAAACACTTATTACTCCAAATCATCATTTCCCATAAGAAATAATGAAAACTCAAATTATTCGTTCCACAGCCCCAAAAAATAAATACATAAAAATAATTAATATAATCTATAAAATGAAAATAAAACAAATTAATCAGCACTTTACCTTAAAAAAAAGTACAAATAAATCCCAGATAAGTGTTTCCGTTGGTGCGCGAAGGCACCGTGTGTGTGTGTGTGGAATTAGCCCCTTCCCTCGCCTCGTTTTACACAGTAACACTCCTCCTCCCTCTCCCCACCTCGCTTTTTTTTTTTTTTAAGCTTCACAACAAACACACACACAACGGAAACACCGTTTTAACAGGGAAAAAGAAATCTCTCTGACCTGGCGTGAGCGCATACTAAGGGAATCACTGCTGTAAAGTAAAAAAAAATAAAAAAAATAAAAATTACCTTTGAAAAGAATCGCAACAGAGCAGAGTTTCTGTGTGTTTGTGAAGCCGGGAAGGAGGTGAAAAGGCGAGAGAGCGTCTGTGCGTGTGTGTGTGTGTGTTTGTGAGACGAGCAGAGTTTCTGTGTGTTTGTGAGGCCCCCGGGGGTCAAAATAAGAGTCGCATGCGTGATACATGATACTCGTCGCTCGTAACTAATACTTGCTTGGTTTCCGATTAAAAATTTATTCAAAATCTTTGCTCGGTTTCCGGAACACTCGTAAACCACGTTACTCGCAATCCGAGGTTCCACTGTGTGTGTGTGTGTGTGTGTGTGTGTGTGTGTGTGTGTGTATATATATATATATATATATATATATATATATATATATATATATATATATATATATATATATAATGTGTGTGTGTGTGTGTGTAATATCTTTTTTTACATAATCTCCTTGATTTTCAATACCCTTTGTCCATCTGTCTACAAGGTTTTGTGTTTCCTCATGAAAAAATGTTTTCGTCCTGCATTTAATCTGCATTTTAGGCTTAGGGTTAGGCAAGTATCTCACTGTAATGAACACTGTTGATTGTTGAATCTTTTTCCTGTTTATACTGGACTTTAAGAAAAAAAATTCCAGCTGATGGCTGACTTTTGAATTTTGATCAGCAATTGTTCTGTGGTGCAGTATGGAGAGCCACACTATGAGACGCTTTTAATGATAAGAGCCCTGATGGAGGGCTTTAGAAGGGGTCAACAAAATAGGAGTATGTGAGAGTGCTTATGGTACGCCCAGGAAGACCTTTGCGTTTGGAGATAACCGCCCAGGAAGACATTTGTGTTTGGAGATAGCATGGGATTAATAATTAGGAATTTGAAAGGAAACCAAAGAAAACTACAAAAAACAACAAATTAATGGAGCTCTGCCATCTACGTGACGAGAACGGACAGGGCTCTAAAAAAAAAAAAAAAAAACTTTTATCCTCTTATTGCCCTAACCGAAGATTTATTGAGAGAGGGAGAGTTTGTGCTTTGTGCACTAATAAACTTAAACTGAGCGCGCACACTGAACTGCTGCATGCCAATCTCTCTCTTGCTCTCTATCACGCTTTCGCAAGCGTCTTAGGGAGGCAGGGGCTGTGGCTTTGCCTCTGTTTCTTTACTTTCTGCAGGCTTGTCTTTGTCTTGGCCCTGATACCTTACCAATGCTACCTACAATAAATGATCACACGAAGTGCAGAGGTATCAGGACCCTAATATAGGCACGCTTTCAGGTGCAGCTCGTTCAGGATGATTGCCTGATGGCTGTGTTGCCGGGCAACCGCATGTATAAATGGCTGCGCCTATGCATGTTCAGAACTCCACGTGATAGCAGCCTGTGGATCTGTCCATTCTGAGCAGTTTATGCGCAGCTCTGCCCCTCGCGTGACGTGCATCATTACAGCATCGTTGTTTGATTTCATGGCAATAATATCTGAGAAAAATATCTTCGGAATTATTTAGTGTAAATGTTGTAGAGAACACACTGACAAGATCCTTCACTGTCTTTACATGTTTAAAAACATATAGCTTGAAATCAGAAATCAGAATGTGTATAGCTACTAGTATAGGATTCAAATCAGGACAGACTATGTTTTTTTTTTTAATAATCTTAGTCTTACTTTGCTTTTTTTCCCTTTTGAAGGTGTCATGGTTTATCAGGTGAGTAAATAATTATACCATATAAATTCATAAATCTTTTACTAATGATAGCAGCATTTAAATTATATTTAGCTATTAAATTATATTAAATTATGTTATAATTAGGCCACTGCCCACTAAGCAGAAACAGTGTCCAGTATATTTATTTTAAAATATACATTTGATTGTTTAAGAATCACAGCTGCTTAACTGTTTGTTAGTAATTTGTTATTATTACTGGTGTTGTTATGATAGTTATTATTACTGATGCATGTGTAAAAACAATATGGAAATGATCAATAAAAGATCAAGCAAATAAATATAAAATAATTACCTTTACCAACATTAAACTTCACCAACAAACTTTGTCTTAAATTCCATTTAACATGGTATAAAAAAAAATAATAATAATCTGTGCAGACAGCCTACCATTGTTTTAAAAGTTGGGGGGCAAAACTCATGGCAAATTTAAGCGAAATAAAATGTGAAGCATTTGGAAAAAAATCCTGATTTGCTCTCAGTGTCTGGAAAGTAAGCTGTTCTCTTTGACCAAGACTAAGCAGTTGGAGACAAGTCAGCTGATGAACATTTAAAAATAGCAATCAGCACAATCAGTGGCAAACAGACAAACAAACAAGCAAACAAACAAACAAGCAAATAAATAAGCAGAAACCAAAACTGAAACAGTTGATTTTGTTTAAAAAAGTGTATATATAATTTTTTTTATTTATTTTTTTTTACACTTTGATACAGATTAACAGAAAATGGACAGAAGATGAGAGAATGAAAATGCAGAACTCTGCTCTCCAAACTGGTGAGTATGGATGGTTACAAAAGTAAACATATCTGTTCATGTATTGCTATGAAAGTATAATAGTGCCAAGTTTAATTACATGAACTAAACAAAAACTTGTTTCACGCATTTATAATGTGTGACATTTTCAGCACTGCAAATTATTGTGGTTGTGTAATTGAAAAAAAAATAAAAAATCAAGCACTTGAAAAAGTTAAACCTCATTGTTTTTCAACCTGCCAAAATTCAGATCGACAGAATTCTGGTAGAAAAAATTCTGGTTTTTATATACAGGATATGACAGGAAGAGCAATGGATTGCTGATTTTGATGTCCGTTCTGCAGTATACTTTAAAGTGTGCACTTCAGGCTCCCTGTGCAGTCTACTTCTCAGGGAACTACTTGTCAATCGGAATGCAGCACTAATAACTGTATTCAAAGCAAAGCCAGTGCGCTCTTTCATTCAAATGTTGGTTTTCCTTTCCCCTATGCTCTATAAAGCAAATACTGTCTCAGTATATCTTACTCTCTTGCGTTCGACCAGAAGATGGGTATCATTTGCTCAACTTCTGAGACAAATTTCTTTATATTATCTTAACATAGCAATGGATTTAGCAAGTGACACTGCAGACTTTTTTTTAATCCGTGCCTAGCCGCATTAGGACAAAGAGTAAATGCCTTCAGGCTAAATAGTAAAATAAAACTAAAATGTTGTAGAGCAATTGCATTGCATAAAATAACAAATTATTTTTAGTATCCTATAATTTTACTTAGAAAAACAACTAAACATCATTAAAACATTGTACTATACATACTTTTACATTCTACTTTTACAATGCTGGGTTGTTTCTGTAAACACATTGTTGGGTTGTTCATGCTGGGTCCAAATTCTGGGTTATTTCGGGGACTTTAGTGGGTCATTTACAAATGAACACCTGGTTGAGTAATTTTGACCCAACAACTGGTTTATTCTTTATTTCTCCAAACGGCAGCCTGCAAAATGTTATTGTGTGACAAAGTGTAGTTTTGAGAGTTGTAATTGATGTTAAGAAGTGTCTTCTCATCTGGGAGTTTCTCCAGCATACTGTAGATCAGATTGATGGACACGAGTACTCATCTCGTGTCATTAAATTTTTGAGGACAACAGTTTTTTCAGCCAACATTTAATCAATAATATTTAAAAACGTTTTATCATTTTTGTTTTTAATGTCATTTTTGAAGGAAATTAAATAGTAATAGTTAAATAACAGATAGTTAAAATATTAAGATGGGAAATATTTGTCATGTGGGCATTATAAGATTTGTATTGAAAACTTCTATATAAAACGTTTTTAAACATTGTATTAAATGCAAAAAATGCAATTCAAATCAGACTTACAGTGGTCTCTTGTTTTTGTTTGACAGAGTGTTTTATGTTACAGTACATTTATTTTATATTTAACAAACGGTCACCTTAAGATTATATGGTTTTGTCTGACATTTTGGTAAAAATCTTATGTTTTTATTCACATTTTCTTATTCTGTGACAATCTATTTACATAATGTGAAGCTGTGTACATTTTGTGTCTTTTTTGAAAATAAAAAAAAATCAAATGGAATGTGTCAACCTAGCAAGAGTGTTAATTTTACCCACTGGTGGGGTGAAATAAAATAACCCAGCATTATACCAATTTAACCCACCTGTTGGGTCAGAAAAATAAAACAACACTTTAACATTTAACCCAGCAAGAGTGTCAATTTAACCCACTGGTTGGGTCAGATGAACAACCCAGAAATCTGGGTTAAATGGTACAACCCAGCACTTGGGTCAAAACAACCCAGAGCGCGTTCTTTATTTGTAAGCAATATGAAAAAAAAAAAAAAAAAAAATTCAACACCTGGCTCGGAATGTGTCGGAATCGGAATGTGGCGTGCAAACATTATACTCCTATTCTAATCAGCAGAATTTGCTATCAAATCTACATCAAATTTGTTGTGACTTCAGCTAGAGAGCTTGGTAGGGGTCAGTAATGGCTCCTTACAGCCTCTTTCAGTCTTGGTGTAAATTCTATCACGTTCATTTGTGCCTTTAGTGTAGTGACAAAAATTGGAGCATGGTGGTAAGATGGAAGTAATGACAAAAGTAATATTTTAAGAAAAAGTAGTGATTAAATACCATTTAAGTATATATTAGATGTTAAAGTTTGATGCACAATAGATTTTTTAATCTAAAATGTCTGTGGTTTGATTATTTCTGTTAATTTCATAATAATGTCTGATGACAAATTTACCATATAAATTTTTATACTAAAATAAAATGCGGCTGTAAGATTCAGAAAATAAGGTAATTGGTTTTGCATACAGTATATATGCACACAATGCCCCTATCATGCATGCCAATCACACCTTATCGATGTTCGATAAGCTCAGGACTGGAATCTCCTACAGTCTACCTGAGCCTCCAGGAACAAACTGGACTACTTTTAATTTTAACACATCTCCTGTTACACTGAACTTCCAGTACACATTATTATGCTGATCATTCTCTGCTATCCGTTATCACCCAGATGAGGATGGGTTCCCTGTTGAGTCTGGTTCCTCTCAAGGTTTCTTCCTATTACCATCTCAGGGAGTTTTTCCTTGCCACCGTCGCCCTCGGCTTGCTCATCAGGGACAATCTTATCATTTTGATTCATACACATTGCATAAAAACTTACTTCTTTTTATTGTGTAAAGCTGCTTTGCGACAATGTCAATTGATAAAAGCGCTATATAAATAAAATTGAATTGAATTGAATTGAACCTTATCCTGCATGGCTCAGATTCTGTACACACTATAGGAGGACAGAGACAACTACAATATCTGCATTAATTTTAATTATACACAAAACAGTACATTACTATTTTATATTACTTTTATACTATTTTACTACTTTTGCTTGTGATTGATGCCTTCACACAGCTGTAAAGCTGTGTTAATTTCAACAAAATTACACAAATATTATTTCTCTTTACTTGGAGAGTGATATATGCCGGAGCCTTGTGGGGGTGGCTATGCTTTAAAATTAACCAAAATAGTACTGACCGCAATGACTTTGGAGACAATTTTAACAAAATCAAAAGGAAAAAGAAAAGAAAAAAAAAAAAAAAACACAAAAGATAAGACAATCTTATCATTTTGATTCATACACATTCACATTTCATACAAACTTCCAGAATTATTTGTGTAAAGCTGCTTTGCGACAATGACAATTGTTAAAAGTGCTATATGAATAAAATTTAATTTAATCTAATTGAATTACTGTATGTTTGTTTATCGTTGTGTTTATTAAATAAACCCACATTATCTCCAAATGGTAATGGCTTTTCCGTAAGTGTACACAATCCGTCCTGCAAGACTCACACCCCATTTTCTGAGTTCCTGCAAAGGGGCTCTTATGGTATGACTATTAAGCCTGCCCTGTATAACATAATAAAGATGATATTGTCAACACTTGAAAATATATTTGAACAGCAATATACAGTAGTAAGGTCAATATTTTTACATAGACTTTCTAAATACATGAATTATACTTTCATGTGAAATATACAACCACAATAATTTTAAATGCTGCATGGATTTTTTTCAGTTCTGATCAAATTGCAATAAAGAAAATTTCAAACATCTTGTTGCAACATAATTGCATAATTTAAAGTGCTATTTTGCTTTGACGAATTTTGCCAATATTACACTTCCATGTTGCACAGTAAATTTTAAAGAGCAAGATCTTGAGTAAACATCTGAAACACATAACTTGACTAAGACTACATCTCTAGCAGGAATCACTTAATATTTTTGATGTTTGCAAAATGTTTGGAAGAGAAACGTTGATTCATTCATATTTTATTAAGACTTTACCCTACTTACAAAGCATAGTGTTATAGGTGTTAATTAACAGAGAAATATAAATGTACTGTCATAGTCATATGACAATAGTCATATTTCATAGGCCATCAAATAATGGCTATATAATCTGGGTGGAATTTTAGTTTGATATCCTGAAGCATATTCAGCAGTAAATTTTATGCAGCTATGAAAATATAATAATAATAATAATAATAAAAGTAGTAAAGTAGTCAAAATATATTGAATTATAATGTATAATTATAAAGTTTAATTATTATTATTATTATTATTGTTGTTGTTGTTGTTGTTGTTGTTGTTGTTATTGTTGTTATGTAAATTTAGCTTTAGATATAAGCTGTATTTCTGTAACGGATTGGTGTGGTAATTATCACATTACCAGTGAACAGAGATAAAGAGGTGGAAAGCGATAAAGAGGTCAAAACCTGTAAAAACAAACTGGGGACAGTGGGACAGGAGTTACAGGACATGAAGAGACAACTAGAGGAGATGACGATTGTACTGAAGGAACAGAAAACTGAGTTAGCAAAAAAAGACAAACAGCTTGAAGAGAAAGAGAGACTTCTAACTGAGAAACAGACACAGCTAATGGAGAGAGACAAACTACTAGAGGACAAAAAAAAGCACCATGAACAAGCAGATCCAGAATCAACAGACCACATCAGGAGAAGAAACTGCAAGGAAGGGTTGACTCGCGAAAGTGAGTTATTTGTTAGATTTAACAATTAAAAGCTTAATATATAATTTATATGTAAGAAGATGAAATATACTGTAATGATACTTGATGAAAATGTTCAGATATTGCGAAAAAAGTATATTACAGTAAATAATTTAAACAGTGAAATATTCTGTTTTAAATTATTAATGCTTCTTAATTTTCAGTGTGTAGACAATTGTCTGGACCACATTCTCTTGTTTCAGTTCCAGCAGCAGAACTGAGGCTGGTTCTGATGGGGAGGACGGGGTCTGGGAAGAGTGCAGCAGGAAACACCATCCTGAGCAGAGAGGAGAGGAACCAGGCTGCTACATCTACATCCACATCCACCCAGCAGAGCGAGAGCACACAGGGGGAGGTGGCTGGGAGGAAGGTGACTGTGGTGGACACTCCTGACTGGTTCTCTCCTGGACTCTCTCTGGAGAAGCTGAGACAGGATGTGAGACTCTGTGTCCATCTGTCTGCTCCAGGACCCCACGCCTTCCTCCTGGTCATACCTGTAACACAGCCTACAGGAGAGGAGAGAGGGATGCTGGAGAAAATGGAGGAGATTTTTTGGGAGAGATGTTGGAGAAACACCATGATCATATTCAGTGTTACTGATGAACTTCAGAAGAAGAACATCGAGGAGTTTATCCAATCAGGAGACCAGGAGCTCCAGAGACTTGTAGAGAAATGTGGGAACAGGTTTCACTGTCTCAACATTAAGGAGAGTGGAGATGGTTCTCAGGTCATAGGGCTGCTGGAGAAGATAGAGAAGATGGTGGAAGGAAACAGAGATACTTTCTACAACCATGAGATATATCTTGAGACAGAATCTCAGATTAGAAATATGCAGGAAGAGTTCAGCAGACGGATGGAGGAGAAGGACAGAGAGCTGGAGACTTTTCAAGAGAAACTTTTCTGGATCACAGAAATTTACAGTCTGCAGAAAGAAGCTTATCAGATAACTGTGTTGAGCTTTACAGAACCAAAAGCAGAGTAACTACAGTATGAATGTGGGGAAGAGAAAATTGAGTATTTCTAAGTAGGACAGAGTCACTTTACTAAATGAAAGCTAAAAGGACTTTTTAACATTCTATATTGTCATAATACATTTTGTAAATTGTTTAAAGAGAAAACCATTAAGCCACAATATTTCTATGTTATATTATTTACGCCAATTATGAGAGTATTGCATTACCAAAAGAAAGATGTAACTGTAAGAATTTACTTTTTTAGTAACTAGTAATACAATGCATTACTTTTTCAATATAGTAACTAATAAATCACTGTTTTGGTGCATCGGGTAGCAAATATGTTACTTTTACATTTACAATTTGCTGTCCTTTATTTGATAACATGCACTGTGTCCTTGATGTTTGATGTTCAAATTTGTAGCTGATGAAACTCTGTTTCATGAGTGATCCACATAGTCACCATAACACAGCAGTCTATCTGAAGGTAGAGGAATAGTTTTGGCATGTGACATATTCAAATGCAAGTGAAAAAAAATCTAAATGGTGGTGACATTTCCACACTCTGTTTTCTACTCGTCATTGCACATTAAAGTTTTTGTGTCACTGTTGTTGGTGCCCTAATTCTAGTTTGTGAGGCAGGCTACTGCCTGAGAAAGTCTCTCACAGTGAACAAGATGGAGATGGGTGGACATTAAGATGGGGATGTGTGGTGAGGTGGACATTACCTCAGGTCTCACCACTGGATACCTGAGTGCAGGCGAGAGGAAGAAGAAGCAAATCATGGCCAATGGCAATATCTTGTCCTCCCCTTTCCGTCTACACGACACCCCAGCTACATTCCAGTGGCTAATGGACATTGTGCTAAAGTGCCATCGCCCTTATGCCTTATTTCCTCAATTGTATTACTCACTCCCAGATGTCCTCTGAGGGGAGTCCAGTGTGTTAGGTGCACTATGATGTCCACTTTGGCCTGTGGCACCACCAGCAGGTCGCACTGCTCACCTCTTCTCAAACACTTCAGAGGTGGAGAATAAGAGTGGCTGCTCACCTGGTAATAGCTCTGCTTTGATCATGGGCATGATCGTAGAAAAGGTTGAGCTCGAAAAGAAGTGACCCAGAACTGTTTGGAGATGCCTCCCACCTGGTGATAACCCTCAGTGATAACCTGAATCCCTTGCCACATGTGTCAGGCATCAGGAGAGTTTAAGTGCTCCTCAATTCGCTGTTTGTATCCATGTTTGGCTTTGCAGATTAACCTACTTACAGTAGATTGTCTGTGACAACACTATAGGCCCAACCTCCAATCTCCAAACCTGAAGGCTGTGTTGCATGCTTTGAGCAGAAATGCCAGATCATCCAGGGTTTCTGATGTTTCTTTTTATGGTCACCTTAAAATGATCTAGAACAGTTAGTTATGAAGGTTAGTGTCAGAGCATAGCTCGTTGCCTGTGGAAATGGATCCAGGTACTGGTGTAGGTGCAAGCCGTGAGCTCCTTAGATTCCTGTAAAGTAGGAAGCGCTCAGACAGAGCCGTAGTAGTGAAAGCGGGGGCGTAGGATCAGAGCTGTGAGATCTATCAGCATTGTAACTGTGACGAAACGTGTAGCTTGTCGTGGTTGTAAAAGCATGAGCGTTGGATCAGAGTAAAGTCCGTCAGCAAGGCAACAAATCCGAGCCTTGAGGCAAAAAGAGTAGAGAAGAGAAATTAGACAAACTTGCCAATGTGAAATCAAAGTAAACGTGAAAGAATTAAACGTGAGTACAGTAAATGATAAACTAGCGAAAAGCCAGCATGCTGCGCTTCCTTATAAGCAAAGAGAAATCAGCAGTGAATGAGAAGCCAGTGTTCAGGTGGGGCAGTCTCGGGGGGCATGCAAAGAAACATAACAGCCTGGGAAAAAAGGTGACCACCTGGTAAGAAGCATAACAGAATTGGAAATAAAATTATGTCAGATGATAAAAGCGGTCTTTGAGCAGTGTTTGCGGACTGACAGCATGAAAGTTAGTGACCTAGTCAGTGGTGGCCTGAGCAGTAAATTCACTGCAGTCTGCATGAAAGAACTGTTACTTAGGAGCATCATCAGCACCATCCAGTAACTTCAAATGTCCTGATTGTTGATTTCACATGTTTGATGACTGTAGAGTACTTGGGCAGGAGAAACAATTAAATATGGCCAGATCGTCACAGATGAGGGGGAGGAATGTGACTCTGTAATTTGGAATTTAAATTTCAGGGATTCAAATCCATAGTGATAATAAAGGTTGCATTAAGATAAACTGTCTGTAGATTAGTAATAGCAGCAATGAGCTCTTGCATAGCTGTGCTAGTCTTAGTATACTGTTTACTATCACAACAACGGATTTAGAGCTCATGTGGTAAGTAAGATGGCCTACACTTACAGGTAATAATCAGGTATGCAAGATCAGCAGAGCAGTGAGAAGAAACTTCTTCTAGAGCTCCAGCATAGGTCAGGGAGGAGGCAGCCAAGCTGAGACAAAATCTCCTCCCAGTTGCTAGCTCCAAAAAAAAATAAAATTATAAGTCAGGTGGGTCATCATAATCCAATGCCATGGCCTCTGGAGCAGAAAAAAAGCAGTAGCCTGACTCATGGCTTGTTTGTATTGGCCAGGTATTTAAGGGCCAGTATGTCAGTGGTGTACACCTGTCCCAAGTGTCAGGATAGGTATGCACTATGCACAATAACCCACTGTTTTTGGTTATGCAAAGATGAACATTCTATATATATATATATATATATATATATATATATATATGAAATGCATATACAAGTGTATGGATTCTCATTTTGCTTGTTGTTGTTGTTGTTAGTTGTTTGGCCAGTTGTAACTCAGCATTAAAGGGCTGAGTCTTATTGACATGTGAGTCCAGTAGGTGGCAGTATTCCATTTTTGTGTACAAGTGTACATTTTGAGCTGTTTTGTGTACATTTGTACAGGTTTTAAACAATTTAAATGTGTGTCTGGCAACACTGAAAAATGTATTATGTTATTAATTGTTAATGTATTTCAAATAAGTTATCTTTGAATAATTAAAAAAGAGAAATATTTTCTTAAATGAAAAGAAGTTCTGCTAATTAGTGTCACGGGATGTGGTGCGAGGCATAAATGCAGAGGTCCAGGTTTTAAAAAAAAAACTATGTTTTTTTATTTATAAAGAAAAACAGGGAAATTAATAAAACAAATATACTTTAAATGAAAATAAAACTAAAACACGTATAGAAGATGACGGGAAACACGAACTGAACATGCAGACATTTACGAGGTGAAAATCAACAGATGCAAGACCAGAACTTCAAAGAAACTTAACTATTTATAATGAAACTAATAACCAACTCGGCTCAGGTGAGCGTCCATGGTCACCTGATCGAGTTGCCACATGGGAAATGAAGTTTAAACGAAAGGAACCACAAACAAAAACACAGGGCGCTTTGGCGCCCTCTAGGGGTTATCCCTGACAAATTAGTTCCTTTCCACTTTTATGTTTTGGTAAAAAAAAAAAAAAATGCTCAATTGATTTAAAATTTCCTTTTCATTTGGTGCATTTATTTATAGTAATTTATGTAAGGATTTGCAGCATACATCGTGTTTAAGCTCCCCTTGGTGTAGTAGTACACAGATAATAATAAAAGTAATCAACTAAAATATTTATATTCCTTAAAGTGTTCTTAGGGACAGGGAGGTGTATTTTTGCAGTTAAACAATTTTGATGTGCATGTCTTTGGTTAATCCTCTCATATCCTTAGTAGTAGCAATAGTAGTACATTGGCTCTAGATGTGCAACAAAGACCCATGTTCCTAAGAGTCTTCTCAGAAACAAGGTAGGATGTATATGTTTCCAGATGCGTAGTTAATTCACAATATTTGAATGTGATAAATGTGTGAAACACATATCCTTGGTAAAAAAAAATGATTTAAGTACCGTTTGTTTTAGAGAGTGTTTCACTTCACTGTTTCAAATTAAGCATAAGCCTCAGCTTGGTTGCTCATGATAGAGTAACATATGCTCCTGACACAAATACTGACTGATTTCAACCAGTATTTAGTAACATATGGGGTTGGTCTCCCTTTTAGCAGCTTAAACTCTTTTTGAAAGGCTGTCAACAAGATGGAGTGATTCCATGGGAATATGTGCTCATTCATTCTGTGTATCATTTATAAGATCAGGCACTGATTTTGGACGGGAAGGCCTGGCTTGCAATTTTAAATCCGAGTTCATCCCGAAGGTGCCTGATGGGCACTGTGAAGTCAGGGCTCAGTGCGGGCTAGTCAAGTTCTTCCTCATCAAACCATGTGTTTATAGTCCTTGCTTTGTGCACTGGGGATTAAGATTACCCTTCACAGCGATAATGGATCTGATCGAAACACCTGAATTCAATAATTAACAGATTTATACTGTTTGCAGCCAAAATAGCAGGAGCAATATTTAATTTTAATTTTCCCAAAAGGAAAAGAAGCAGTGAAAGGAAGCAGGCCGCATGGCAAATGCTGAAAATGTGTGAAAAGATTTAAACTATTTTGTAGAAAATACAGAAATCCCATTACAGCAGCCAATGAATTACATTACTGGGTCTAAAGAAATGTTCTTTACTCCTAACCAAACAGTGACATGACAACAGCACTCCCTTGCATAATACAGCTTAAATAAGATTAATGGTAGCTACATTAAGAGACAAAATGACAGATTTGGATGTGAAGATGTGTTTTACCCTTGTACAACCTCGGATTGCGAGAACGCGCTTTTTAGGTGTTCCGCAAGACGAGCAAAGATATTTAATAAATTTTGCCTTGAAAAACGAGCAAGGTTTACAAATACAGAGTATCATGTATTACGCATGCGCTTCTTGTTTTGACATTGAGCATCACATGATCACAACTGAGCCAATGGTTTTCGCTCTCTTGCGATGCGGAATTGTGGGTGCTCATCTCTTACTGGTATAATCAACCTTTTGGGGCTGTGGAATGAATAATTTGAGTTTTCATTATTTCTTATGGGAAAATCCGATTTTGTTTACGAGTGTTGAAGAATACAAGCCCACTTCCTGAATGACTTATGCTCGTACTTTATTTTAATGCTTCATGCACAAGTTGTTGAGCTCCCATGTTTTGTTAAGTCAACATGGTTAATCAAGTGCTTCAACTTTTCTTAACCTTGATTTTATAGCCAGACAAAGAAACTGGTTGAGGTCTCCCACATGAATAGAAGAGGAATACAAAGTTACAAATATTTAACTTGGAGAGTTACTTTGTTTTTCCATCATGCAAAAAGATCACCACCTGACATCTGTGTTTAAATCTTTTAAAAGATATTTTAAAAACCTAAACTAGTTTAAGGATATGTAGTAGATTTCAGACATCATCACCATGTTACTGAGATGAAAATGCTGCTAATGATTTGTTTCTAAAGTAACTAAAAACATTTGTGAAAATATTATGAATATTATAATGTCATACTCTCTTTTTTCTCAGTTATCTAAAGGTGGAAGTCGAAGCAGTTTCAACAGAGAAGTAGGCAAACTGTGCAATTACACTTTCTTCTTTAACTGAAGAGAGGAGTTTGTAGTTGTGCAGTCAGGGCTATACACAAAGTGAAGACATACATTATGAACAGTCAGCGCAGTCAGAAATTAGGACTAACTTCCGCTAAAGCAGCAGAACCTGTTTGCACAGGGAACAGGAAAGGTAAAAAGAGTAATATTCATGTTAATATTTATGTTAATCAACTATTCAATAACTTGTGAATCCTCGAAAATACAATGTGTAATTTTGCTCACTTAAAATATTTCATTTCAATATTCACAATATTTTTGTGAGCTACATTGTATGGAAACAATTACTTTCTTTTTGTGTGTTTAGAATTATAATAACTTGATTCAACTGAACGAGAGACATGGGATGTGCTTGCAGCTGTAAGTACCTGGAGCTTTGTTGTTTACATTTGCCAGCCATTTGGCAATAAATTTATTTCTAAAATTTACACTTTTAGGAAGCATTACGAGTAAATACATACATTCCTGCTGGTGTAGATGTTTCACCACTGGAAAGGTCATGAATGTAGACATGTACATTAATTAATGATGTGTTTAAAATTATATAAAATTTATTATATTATAAGAGAAATACATTTGTCTGTATCTAAAAATGTAAACCTTGTACTGATAAAGGAAAAATAATAATTAATACATATATTTATATGGAATATTCGGTATATTTTTATACTTTCTTTTATTTTTACACTATCTTTATGTAACATGGGCTTGAGAAAATAGGTCTGGTGTAATGACCTCTATTTTTAACTAACACACCTTTTCCTGTTGACTTGCTTTGCATTACAGAGATGAAAAGGTTTTTCTGTTTAAAGAAATAGTTTATGTAAACTGTAAACATTTAAGTAGAGCAACATTGTAAAATTCTATAATATGTAATTTATCATCAAACATTGAAAATGTTTCATGTTTAGTTACACAGAAATTGAAGTTCTCTTTTTTGTGTTTGCTTCAAGATAATACTCAACTAGTTTATCAATTAGTGAAGTGCGGTTTGTCAATATACTCGCATGTTTACTGTGTAGTTAGTTTATATAATAATGCTGTTGTTGCAATGCTTTAAGTGTAAAAATGAAGGACACTTAAAGATGGTGACACAATAGAATACATCACACTAAAGGTACAGATAAGTAATTGTTCCTGATCTTCATGGTGCATAAAGTCATCATCATCATCATCATCATCATCATCATCATCATCATCATCGCACTCAGTATTTGGTATTAGCTACAGCATTGCATAGAGTGATAGAAAGATGAAAGTATATATATAAACAAAAGAACAATACAGTCCAAAGTAAAAACGTCCAAACTGTAGCATTCTCTTATTCAACAATTCACTCTTATTCCATAAATGTCATATAATGATTTTATTTAATTACCATTAAAGTATGATATAGTTGCTGAGTTCAGAACAGGTAAAGGTGAATAGACTTGCAGCTCTTAAGGAGAACCTCCTGGTTGGCATAGGAAGTTTCATCACAACAGCAGATGCTGGATGAGTACATGTCTTCTTTCTTCTGGAAAGCAAACACAAATGAAGATGGCACTGTGTGCCTCATGAACGACGTTGTCACTTCATTTGTGTCTTCATCAATTTCTTGAATACGTCCAACATAGCATATGACAGAGTTTTTCTCCAGAAAATGAAACTAGAATGTGGTCGTCAGATCCTAAATCTGTATTATCTGGTTCTGGTTCAGGATCAAGGAAAGTACCAGCTGCTTTCATACTGTATTTTTCTTTCCCTTTTTCCTTGTTCAATCCGTTATTTTACAGGTGTATTTATGAAAAATTCTTCCTTATTTTCTGGCGCAAATGAAATTAAAATTAAACTTTTAATACTCGCCTGTAAATAGCCATGATTAAGGTGATTAAGCATAACTACTACTAGTATAAAATAAAGGCATGACTCACATCACATCCAGTCAGCCAGCTCCCCTTGCCATAAGAAGTGCTGGAAAAAAACACATTGAGAATGGTCCAATCACATGAGCCCAAATATTTAAAAACAATATTGATTCGCTAAGAACAAAAGTGGGAGGGTTCGGGGCGCACAGTGCTGCAGCCCAGGATGATTTGAAAAGATCCAATTAGAGATCAGCCTCAAGTTACATGCTTTTTAAAAAAAAACACTGACATTTATATTCGACAAACACACCAATAGCATTAGCACTGCTACAAAGTTATCATTAGTGCATAAAACATTAACATCCGATTAATTTTATATATTAAACATTACCTGGTAAGTGTGTCCTGTTGCAAATTTAGTGACAATTATAAGGTTATCATGCTATAATTCATTGTATATTCCATCATGATAAGTCCTGGAACTGATATCCGGCACGGTTCCGTGTTGCGTTTTGACCTCAGTCCCATAGTCCTTAGCGCATTAGCTTTATGCTTGCAAAATACAGGAGAAAGGGAGTTCTCACACGGAAAAAGTAGTTGAGCTCAAATGGGAAAAATCTTACATTTTCAAAGGAAAAAGGGGGGTATGTGTATTGGGCACTATAAATGTGTTAAATGTTAATAATAATGATAATAATACTACTGGGCATGTCAATTAATCATGGAGTTCTACATTTGAGCTGAATACTTGATAATATGTCATGAAACTATTTCTATGATCTGGGCCAGCCTGCCTTTGGCTCATATTTTCCAAATACTGTATCAGTAAAGCACCATGTGCTTTCGCACATGGCACCGTTAACTCAATATATTTCCTTTTCCTGTGACATATAAATGAACCAGATGAGGCTGTACTGTAAATTGTAAGCACAAACCCTTTTTTCGTTGCTAAACAACTTTAGGGGTCTTGGAAAATCACTAATTTGGCCCATTGCAGTAGAAAGTATGCAGACATTCAAATTGGTTGCCCCCCGGGAATCAACAAGTCATGTGCATAAAAAGTAATGACATCACACACAACTCCTCCTTCCTATATTCTCACCACTAGAGGCCTGCCAACCTGCCCCCTTTTCCCTAATGCTAACCGTATTATTTCTCTAAGAAAATGAGTCAAAATGGATGATGGAATGGACAGTAGAATTAATTATTTTCGCTAACATTTTTACCCGGATCTTACACCACACAGGACGTGATAGCTGGTAGATTCATGCAAATTAATTTTAACTTTGAACTTTTAATGAGAAAGTGATATTAATCAATGCATATGCTCCTACTATACGAGCTAAAAGAATTGCATTTTTAAATTAATTCATTTAAAAGATTATTTGCTGTTAGGCGGAGACTTTCACTGCACTCAAAATTACACACAACCACACATAGTATCCAAACATGCATTAACATGCCTCATAAGAAGTCATGAACTAGTAGATATACAGTATCGAGGAGACAGCATGGATCTTGAGGACAATACACCTGGGTGTACTTTAGAGATATCTGCCTTGTATTATCCAGATTAGATAGATTTTTATAGTTTCAAACACAACTTTTCCATATTTAAACCAGCGAAATAACACCAGTGAGCTTCTCAGACCATTTAGTGAGATGAAAAATCTTCTTTGCAAATCTTAAATCCGTAAGTGCATATTGGCATTTTAACATTACTGAATGATGGTAATTTTGTGGAGGCCTTTAAATTTTTTCTGGACCACAAAATTGAGCTTTCCCCTCTTACAGGCAGTGGTAGAATTATGGAAATGGGTCATGGATATGGGTCATTAAGCGTGATGGAGTTAGCAATTGTGTAACTGCAGGCATTAACTGAATCCACAGCAAATCGAGAAAATTTTGAAAATTTAAAAACAAAAAAGACATTAATAGCATATCTATTGGGCACAAAGGCACAAGGTGCTCTTGTCAGATCACACCTTAAAGGAGCTAATGAATTTAATGCACCATCAAAGTTCTTCTTTGGAATGGAAAAGAAATGGACGGAACAGATTTATACATGCATTGCACTCTGAGAATGGGCAACATATAACAGTTACTGCAATAGTGAAATCAGACTGTATGCAACTGCAAAACTATACAAATGGGAATACAAAGACAATGAGGAACTGTTGAACAAGTTCTCTGAAGCACTTCCAAAAGTCTCTCATGAGGACAATACTGCACTTGAAGGACTGTTAGTTCTGAAAGAGCTACAGCCCATTTTGAAAACTTCAGGAGAAAAAGCACCTGGAATCGACCAGCACATCAGCAGAATTCTACAGGTTCTTCTGGCAGCAACATAGCTACCCAGAGATGCCTTTACTACTAAGTCAGAGAGCAGTGATTACATTTCTTTCAAAAATAGTAGCCTTAATGCTATGGTATCGCTTGGTCTGTCTAGAACCAAACGCTGGCCTTGTTGAAAAAATACAGACATTGTAAGTTAATTTTGTGTAGAACAAATTACACTAGGTTCCACAAACCATACGCTTTCTCCCTAAAGAAGAGGGAGGACAAGGCCCGGTATTCATCTTAGAGTCAACATACTAATATCAAAAAGTTATCCTGATGTACTAAATACATGCCTATTGTAATGAAACAAACTGTTTTCACTTTCATCTAAAATGCAAAAGGCTTACCCCTTTAATTAGTGAAAACTGGTCCTAGGTAAAGTCATTTTCCGAATGTGCTATGAAAAAGCAGATAAACAAAAATGGGAATTAATGCATTTTATTGCAAGAAATGCCAAAATGTATATTTATTTACTTTGGAAAAAGAAAAAAGAAAAGAAAAGGATAAACAGGATAATCTGTTTTTTTTTTTTTTAGCTTTAGTGAAAGCTTGAATATTTATTTATTTATTTATTTATTTATTTGTTTGTTTATTTTTCAATGTAATGAATGAATAATTTTTTTTTATGCTGAATTGGTGTCATGGAAATGTGATATGTTTTATCTGTGGGTGTGAATAGATATTATAGAACAGGCTTCTGTAATAATAAATCATATAATTGCTGTTTCTTAAAGGAATTTTATTCTAAATTAATTTAAAACTGCCCATTTATGTATGAACTAAAATAAAAATTCTCTGTCTGTCTCTCTTTCTCTCTCCTTCTTTCTTATACACAGCGCCTCCCACCTCTGTAAGTAAATAATCTCAAACTATTAGTAAAGCCTGATTCTTAATAGTCTTTGACTTCTCAATACTGCAGTGCAAATAGGTATGTTTTAAAGCTGTGTTAACACTTTCTTTAAACCTAACTGATCCAATGAACCACTTATTGTTCCTTAAACAATGATGTTGCAAAAGCCATGGTAAAGTTAATGGAACTGGTTTTAGAAAGGTCAACTTATTGATCAACCAAAGAAAACAACGGGATATTGCTCAAAGTTGGTGTAAGAATTGTTCAATGCATCACAGAAACTTGGAAACGCAGTGTTGAATTATTACTTTTATGATACATGTGAATGTAACATTTAAATTCAGTGATCTGATTGATCATACATTGAATCATCATACTGTATTTCTTTCACAGGAAAAAGAATTTGGTAAGTATGAACTACTTTTCTCCAATAGTGATGTGTTGATGCAGCATGAATAATATATTTCTTGTGCAGATGAAATAGATTGGACTTTCTTTGTGTTCAGAGTGCAAAATCACATAGATATACAGTATGAGCATCATGAGCATAGTGTAGTGAACACAACAGAATGTGATCGCTGGCAGAACATTCATCATGCTGTTGTCTAGTTTGGCATTAGTGTTCTACACACACACAAATCTGACCTACACACTGATACAGAGAGATAAAAAGCTGAAGGTTTGTTTACAAATGACACACACTCATTAGTGAACAATCTGATCTAATGGAAAAGCAGGTGTCCTGTGTACAGGTGTAGGTTTTCAGCTCTTTGTCAAAGATAAATCCGAATCCTTAAGCATTCGGGTTGATTCGATTAAACTGATTAAACTTTTTAGCATACACTTCATCATCTATCCATCCAGCATTTAGCATGATTTAGTGTACTGTATCTTACTAATTCTAAGTGGCTAATGATGATAATAGAAATTCTGCTATTTACCAATTATGAGCTAGGTAATGTACGATCAGGGCAAATGTTTTAATGAACAAGACAACAAGTTATTATGAAGAAACAATAATTTATTGAATTACTTTATGATACATGAAACTATGCTACTTAAACATATACACGTATACACACACAGACACACAAACAGTTCAGAGGGTGAAAGTTAATGGAGTTCTGCGGAAGTTTGCCTCCAGCAGAAGAGAACCACAATATTGCTGATTGGTTGGCGAACTGTTGTTGGGATGATGTCTTTTGGGAAGGTCCTTCCGTGACGGATTAGTTACTTACAGACAGTGGAACTCTCAAACTTCTTCTAAGAGTTCTCTGGTGCTCTGAGGGACTTCAGAGTTCTGGCACGAAGATTCTCAAAGATCTTGAAAAGCAGATGATTCGATTGCTTGACGGTACAGGTCAGAACACAAGGGCGAAAGAGCAATGGAAAAGCGAGTCAGTTGGTCTGTCCCACAAGTCCCACGCCCCACACGGTTCCTCTTTTGTGCATTCATTAGCCTAATGTTTGGTCTGTCATGTGGGGAACATCCTGCTGCTGTTTTAATTTAAAAAAAAAAACCTGTCCATGCTACTAACTTTTCAGACATACCAGTGTTTATCAAATAAAACAAAGAGAAACAAATTTTATATATATATATATATATATATATATATATATATATATATATATATATATATATATATATATATAATTTTGCCGTACTGGCCCACTTTGATTATCTTTAAAAGTGTCTATGCAGTATGTCTCTTTGTTCTTGAGCCAAAAAGGAAAAATGTGGGAAGATGTCTGTCTGGTGTTAACCCGGGTGCCACTGGGGTGATTTGGGGAGGCTGATTTACACAAATAATAGTATCATCCAGGACCAAAACCAATTCAGTTTTATTTTATTTTATTTGTATAGCACTTTTAACAGTGGTCATTGTCGCAAAGTAACTTTACAGAATCAAAAGAAATGTGTATAAAATGTGAAAAACCATGTATGAATCAGAATGATCAGGTTGTTCGTGAAGAGCAAGACAAGGGTGATGGTGGCAAGAAAAAACTCCCTGAAATGGCAGTAAGCAGAAACCTTTTGGGGAACCAGACTCAACAGGGACCCATCCTCATTTGGGTGATGATAGGGATTTTTGTCAATACTGTGTGTTAGGTGGCTGAAAGTTCAATATAACAGATGATGTCTTCATGTTAATAGGCTCAGGTAGAATGTGAATATTTGTTAAGTGCAGAGTGCAAGCAGGGACTCCAGCAGGTCTAACTTAGACAGCATAACAGAAGGGGAGAGCCAGAGGGAAACGTACAGTAGGTTGCCGGATGTAAAGCATCCAGTCACTGCACTGTCAACTAATCTGAGTGATTAATGAAAGTGGGGAAAACCCGCCCTCAACCCGTCCCTCACAATCTGCTCCTTCAACTAAGGCAAATGTATTCACATAAATGTTCAGCTAAATTCAGAGAATTTTAGCCTAGAGTTATACTTAGTCTTGAACATTACAGTAATTGGAAAGCTATTCTATAAAGTACAACCCCCTGCTGTAATTTTCATAATATGAAGTACTGACAAGTAGCCTGCATCCTTTGATCAAAGTAGGCAGCGTGGACCATAAGACACTAGAAGTTTATTAATGTATGGTGGCGTGAGACCATTTACTCATTTATAGGTCAAAAGTAGTATTTTCAAATAGATGTGAAATTCTACTGGGATAAGATAGGGATAGAATAGGGGTGATGTGCACATATCTTCTGGTTCTAGTTGAACTAACTGAAGATTGTTTATGCACCTAGTTGAACAACCAGACAGTTAGCCGTTACAATCGTCCAACCTAGACGTAATAAAAGGAGGAACAAATTTTTCCGCATAGTTTAGTGACAATAAATTTTTTATCTTGGCAATATTTCCGAGATAAATGCTATCCTGGTAATATTATCTAAATGATCGTCAAATGATAGATTGGAATCCAAAACCGCTTCAAAGTCTTTCACTGCTACACTTGGTGGTACAGAAAGGCCATCTACTGTTACAGTGTGATCAAAAAGCTTACTTCTAGCTGCATGTGGTTCTTTGTGTAGAACTTCTGTCTTGTTAGAATTAAGCAGAAGTTAATAAACCTTCAGTCTCTTACAGTACAGTATGTCCTTCACACAATGCTCAACTTTATTACTGAGACATATAACTGTGTGTCATCAACATAACAGTGACAACCATGCTGACAAATGATGTTGCCCAGAGGAAGCATGTAAAGAGAAAAAATAGTGGGCCCTAAAGAATAACCCTGTGGAACTAAACTTAACAACAAACAAAGTTCACTTGAGAACAGACAGAATAGTCATTTACATCTACAAACTGATAATGATTGGTCAAATAGCCAGGAGATCTAAGCCAGGAGAGGCCCGTTTCCTTAATTCCTACTACCTATTCCAATCTGTGAAGGAGAATACCAATATCAATGATGTCAGAAACCACACTAAGATCAAGAAACACAAGCAAAGAGAGGCAACCCTGATCAGAGGACCAATAGGAGGTCGATGACTACTTTAACAAGTGCTATTAAACAAGTTGCTATTCCTATGTAGACATAATCTTATGTGTGCTACTATCTTTTCCAGAATCTTAGAGATAAATGGGGAGGTTTAATGTTGCATGTAGTTGGACAGGGGTAAATGTCAGGTTTCTTAATTAGTGGTTTAATAACTGCTAATTTAAAATATTTTGGAACATGCCCACTGCTTAAAGAAGAATTAATTATTTTCAACACGGGTTCCGTTATTGCTGGTACATACACACATACATACACACAAGCGCAGCTCCCCCTGCTGTATGCTGACTCTTAAACGCATACACACACGCGCTCACACACACCGCTCCTCTAGATCCTGTTTACTTACTCCTTTAGCCTCAAATTAAATTAATTTAAGTAAAACCAGTGTCTGCCATTGGGTTCTTTACTTTCTTGCCTCCCGTGACATAATTGTTCTCAGAGGGTCTTCTGGATTGTCAACATAAATATTAAAGTCTCTAGCAATTAACACTTTGTCTACAGAAACTACCTGGTTTGAGAAAAATTTGGAAATTTGCAGAGAAATTCAGAGTATGTCCCTGGGGGGCTTTTAATGATAATTAGTCGGATCGACTGAGCAGACTTAATATTGTGGCTTTTATGTTACTTTAAAAAACGTCAATTGCATTGAATTTGTGTCAAAGTTCTTGTATGATAGATTGTTGTTGTTGTTGGCATCCTTCTGTCTCTTGAGACAATAGAATCTGCACCCATATTTATTGAGTTATGGAATTGCAGCGTCGGCTGTGGCTGAATAAGCCTATACGGGAGCTACAGCTCCTACCACACTTGCTGCAAGTGTAGACATCTTTAGGGACAATGGAAGGAGTGGTAGCAGGCTGAGTCCTATGCTGTTTGGTGCTCTTTCTTTCCTGACGCTGGATCTCTCTCTTCTCCTCGGCCTGCCTGACGCCAGTTTTGACATTTGCACACCAGCTTAAGCGGTTGGAGGTCGCTATCTCGAGATCTGCTGGATTCATGCTACATGACTTCAGATCTCTCTTGCAGATATCTTTGTAGCACAGTGCAGGTCGTCCGGTTGGTCGTGTTCCTGTGGCGAGCTCGCCGTAGAGGATGTCCTTTGGCATATGACCATCTTCCATCCTGCACACGTGGCCAAGCCAACGCAGGCGCCTCTGGGAGAGAATGGCAAACATACTTAACATGCCTGCCTGGGCCAAGACGCCTGTGTTGGAGACATGATCCTGCCAGGTGATGCCGAGGAGTCGTCTGAGATTGCGCATATAAAAGGCGTTCAGTCTTCGCTCTTGGTACGTATACAGGGTCCAGGTCTCACTGCCATACAAAAGGGTACTCAATACGCATGCTTGGTACACCTTCATCTTTGTGTTAAGGGTCAACATAGAATTTTCCCACACTCGCTTCGCTAGGCGGGCCATGGTTGTTGCTGCTTTGCCTATCCTCACGTTGAGCTCGGCATCCAGGGATAGGTTGCTGGAGATTGTGGATCCCAGGTATGTAAACCTGTCCACCACCTCAAGGATGTGATCACCAATGGCGATTGTGGGAGTGGCCTCTTGGCATGATGTTTGTCTTCTTGAGGCTGATGGTGAGACCAAACTCTGTGCATGCATCTGCGAAGCGGGTGATGAGTCGCTGAAGAGCCACCTCGGTGTGAGCAGTGAGGGCGGCATCGTCGGCAAACAGCATCTCCCGGACAAGGACCTTGCGCACCTTGGTCTTTGCTCTGAGACGGGCGAGATTGAAAAGGTTCCCATCACTCCGTGTATGGAGAAAGATGCCATCTTCAGATTTGCTGAACGCGTAGCGCAGGAGCAGAGAGAAGAATATGCCGAAAAGTGTCGGGGCCAAAACACACCCCTGTTTCACGCCATTCTTGATTGGAAATGGGTCCGATGATGATCCGTCGTACTGAACTGTGCCAGACATATTGTCATGGAACGACTCGACCATCTTCAGAAGCTTAGGGGGGCATCCGATCTTATGGAGGAGGGCAAAGAGGCCAGACCGACTAACCAGGTCAAACGCCTTGGTCAGGTCAATGAAAGCGAGGAACAGGGGACGTCGCTGTTCGCGGCACTTTTCCTGCAGCTGCCGAAGGGAAAACACCATGTCGACGGTTGATCGCTTGGCCCGGAACCCACACTGCGACTCGGGATACACGCGATCGGCAAGTACTTGTAAGCGGTTAAGGACTACCCTGGCGAAAGCCTTTCCCACAGTGCTGAGGAGAGAGATCCCACGATAGTTGTTACAGTCGCTGCGGTCGCCCTTGGTCTCGTAGAGCGTGACGATCTTTGCGTCCCGCATGTCTTGGGGTATCGTTTCCTCATCCCAGCACTGTAGAAAAAGCTCGTAAAGATGTCGAAGAAGGGAGCTCTCTTTTGCAGCCTTCACAATCTCTGGTGGGATTCCATCGCTGCCTGGTGCCTGGTGTTCTCACAGGACAGCGAATCAATGGCCTTGCTGAGCTCCTCGATGGTGGGTAGTGAGTCGAGTTCTTCCATGGTGGGCAACGGGGTGATGTTCTCCATGGCTGTTTCAGTGACAGCGTTCTCTCTGGAGTACAGCTCCCCGTAGTGCTCAACCCATCTCTTCATCTGCTCATCGTGGTCCTTGATGATGTTGTCGGATGTACACTTGAGGGGTGCGACCTTGGCTGCACTTAGTCCAAAGGCTTTCTTCATCCCCTCATACATGGCACGGGTGTTTCCACAGTCCGCAGAGGTCTGGATGTCGCTGCAAAGCTTCAGCCAATAGTCGTTGGCACACCTGCGGGCGATCCTCTTGGCATTGTTGCGGGCTTCTCTGTAGGCGGCCAGTGTTTTCTCACAAGGCTTCCTTTTGTATTCGAGAAGCGCAGCACCCTTGACTGCTATGGCAGGCTCCATCTCTTCGATCCCAGCCTCGAACCAATCCTCATTTTTCCTGGCTCTCTTCCTGAAGGTGTTTAGGGCGGTCTGGTAAATGGCATCACGAATAAGATCCCAGTGTGCTGTAGCACTGACTGTGGCACAGTCTTCCAGGGCCTTATCAATAGCCTCAGCAAAGCATTCGCGCAGCTCAAGCTTTAAGGTTCTGGCTGTATCGATGCAAGGCCAGCCCTTTTGTTTGGAGCGGTGAATCCGTCTGAGTTGGAGACGTACCATGCTTCCGACCAAACGCCAAAGTGTCCAATGCAGCGTGGCCAGGAGGTGTATGCTGTGCCCACTCGGGCGTTGAAGTCTCCGAGCAGGAACAGGTTTTCCTTCGCTGGGATCTCACTAATCCTTGCCTCAAGCTCCTCATAGAATGCATCTTTAGATTCGACCGTGGAGCGGACATAGAGTGTAGGGGCATAGACACTAAAGATGTGTGTAGGTTCCGATGAAATAGTGAGGCGGAGTGAAAGAATGCGCTCGGTTCCCTGAGACGGAGGTTCAACTGACGACAGGAGTGAGTTACGGACTGCGAAGCCAACCCCATAGAGTCGGCGCTCGTCCGACTCCAGGCCTTGCCAGAAGAACGTATAGTCTTTCTCCTTGAGACTGCCACTAGAAGCTCCTCCCACCGTCGAGAGCAACCCCTAGCACCCAGCTCTACGCCAAACGAGCCTAGGCTTATCACTGGTGTCTGCTGCTCCCCGTGTTGGGTCTACACTGAAACAGCAAAGCTGGAGTAGCCTCTCCAGGTGCAGGCCTGGGCAAAAGATATGGAGATCCTGAAGTGCCCAGTGCCAGGATCCCCCTTTCGGCGTTACTGGCAGAGTCCGGTGGAAAGGCAAAGCCGATACAACCGGTGCCAGCGCGGCTGTAGGAGTTGCCAGAAGGCATCGCAGTGCTCGGCCAACTGCCTACGGGTCTCCATACCAGATTTTCTGTCTGGGTTTACTCCCATAGCCTTTGGCCACACACGGCCAACCTGCAAGGCAGCAGGAAACTCGTGGAGGGCGGGATTGTTCATGCCCCGTGCAGATGCAAAGCAACTGCCCACTGCTTATTATTATTATTATTATTATTGTAAATAACTGTAGTACGTCCTTCTCTAGCAGTTAGATGAGGCTGATTGTATATAGCTGTATAGGACTAGCTTAATTTCCGAATGGTTTACAATGTGTGATAGTTTCATTAACAGTAAGCGATTTAGATGTAAAACATTTAACAGTCCTAGCTTTAGATCAGAGCTGCTGGCTGTGTATTCAGTGTGCTCTGGATTTGTGGCCTCCATATGAATTAAATTACTAAAACAGACTTTGTGGGTCTTTATGGGTCACAGTTTCCATATGGTGGAATGGGAGTGATGGCTAGCAGATGATTGGCTGAGTGAGTCCAGCATTGCTGCAGAGATTGAAGGGATGGGAGGTCAGCCTGTCAGTGCTCAGACCGTACGCCGCACACTGCATCAAATTTCTCTGCATGGTTGTCATCCTAGAAGGAAGTCGCTTCTAAAGATGATGCACAAGAAAGCTTGCAAACAATTTGCTGCAGACATGCAAACTAAGGACCAGGATTACTGGAACCATGTCCTGTGGTCTGATGAGACCGAGATAAACCTATTTGGTTCAGATGGTGTAAAGCGTGTGTGGCGGCAACCAGGTGAGGAATACAAAGACAAGTGTGTCTTGCCTACCGTCAAACATGGTGGTGGGAGTGTCATGATCTGGGGCTGCATGAGTGCTGCTGGCATTGGCGAGCTACAGTTCATTGTGGGAAACATGAATTCTAATATGTACTGTGACATACTGAAGTAGAGCATGATCCCCTCCCCCTGGAAACTAGGCCGCAGAGCAGCGTTCCAGCATGATCATGACCCCAAACACACCTCCAAGAAGTCCACTGGCTTGCTAAAGAAGCTGAGGGTAAAGGTGATGGACTGGCCAAGCATGTCTCCAGACCTAAACCCCGTAGACCACCTCTGTGGCATCCTGAAAAGGAAGGTGGAGGAGCATAAGGTGTTAAATGTCCACCACCTCCGTGATGTTATGATGGAGGAGTGGAAGAGGACTCCAGTGGCAACCTGTGAAGCTCTGGTGAACTCCATGGCCGAGAGAATTCAAGCCGTGCTGGAAAATGATGGTGGCCACATAAAATACTGACATTTCACATTTTCACTTAGGGGTGTACTCACTTTTGTTGCCAGGGGTTCAGCTATTATTGGCTGTATTTTTAGTTATTTTGAGGGGACAATAAATTTACACTGCTATACAAACTTTACACTGACTAATTTTCCTTGTGTCAAAAGAGTCATTTATGCAGTATTGTTCTATGAATAAATATATCTAAATATTTGCAAACATGTTGGGGTGTACCGGCGGCACGGTGGTGTAGTGGTTAGCACTGTCGCCTTGCACCGCCAGGGTCCGGGTTCGATCCCCGGCCAGGCTCGATTCCCGTCTCTGTGTGCATGGAGTTTGCATGTTCTCCCCGTGCTTGGTGGGTTTTCTCCGGATACTCCGGTTTCCTCCCACATTCCAAAGACATGTAGGTTAGGTTAATTGTCGTTCCCAAATTGTCTGTAGTGTGTGAATAAGTGAGCGTGTGTCTGTGCCCTGCGATGGATTGGCACCCTGTCCAGGGTGTACCCTGCCATGTGCCCCAAGTCTCCTGGGATAGGCTCCAGGCCCCCGTGACCCTGAATACAGGATTAAGCGGTATTGATGATGAGTGAGTGAGTGGGGGTGTACTCATTTTTGTGACATACTGTACGTGGGCTTTACCTGAAATAATAACACTGATTAGATTAATAATATCACTGATTTCACTAAAGCTCATCAGATAATTTTTTATGTATAACCTTTTAACTATTTTTACAAACTCTTTACCTGTCAATGATTGATAATAAAACATACTATCCATTATTACTATCTATAATGCGTAGAACCTGCTTAACCATCAATTTAATATTTGCCATGGGGCTTTTTGATTGATATTTACTTGCTTAATAGTCAAACTTGTCCAAAAAGAAAACAATGTGTCATTTTAGACACCTTTAACAGACTATTGACATATATCATAAAGGCCAATCAGTGTAATAAAATGTAATCACTTTTAATGGTGGTTGTTTTTTATCTTTTTTTATCTTGAACATCTTTTCAAGATTCATTCACTATTTCATTTGTGATTAAAAGTAAATGGGCAAGGAGCAAAATGTGTAAATTAGAGCATTTGAAGTCCACACAATTAATTATTTTATTACAAGTATTGTGAAGAACACAGTGAGGGAACCCAAATCCATGTAGAGGGTTATTTAACTATTTCTTAAAACAAAAACAGACAAAAAGATAAAATTGCTGTAGTTCCTACGAATTATTTGTCTATAGGGCATGGGGAACACCAAGACTTCAAAAGCTTCCATCCAATAGAACAATAAACACATTTATGCTTTAAGAGCATTTTAAGAAGCAGTATACTCTTAAAAAAAAAAAGTAGATGGACAGATGAGACAAAGACTAAGCTGTAGCAGAGTGTGGACAATAAAAGACATGGGCATTTATACAAGACAACAACTGTGCAGGACTGAACTGATTTAGCCATTGAATTTGAACCTCATTGAATTTGACTTTTTTTGAGTTAATGTTTAACTTACTGGATAGTTGGTTGTCAGAATCTAACAAGGCCAGTACAGTAAAAAGACAGTAATACAACAGACTTGGAAGGACGCTTTAGAATTGTGTGGACGGAGATTTAGACATTTTGGAGACTCTAATTTGTGATTTTCCTGCATATGATCAAGACACATACAGTATAAGTATGGCAGAAGGTCAGACAGACTTAGCATACGTTCCTCCAAAGCATCCAGTTGAGCTTCAAGGGGATCTAGTCATCACTCAAGTGCCAGCAAAGCTTTCTTTAAGGCAAAGCCGAAAGCAGAGGCTGCGCAAGACAGAACAGCATACCCTAAGAGAGAAATAGAATTGAAAGTTGAACAGGCACGACTTCAAGCAACATTGGAGGCTTTACAGGAGGAGAAAGAAAAGGATGCCGCTTTAGCTGAAGGTCAGGTACTGGAGGAAGCATTTTTAGAAACTGAATGCAGTGCAGCTAGTAGAGTGTCAATTCCCATTCCCATCGAAGACAGCCAAAGACGGACAGTGGAATATGTGAAAACACAATCTAAGCGCAGTAGTGGTACGCTGCCCCCCCAGTGGAGGTAAGGAGATGCACCCACCACTTACAGTTTCTCACTTAATCAGTCCAATTAAAATTGAGCAAGATTCTAAGAACTTACCAATCCATTCACAAAATATGGACTTTGGTGCAGACATGTTTTAAAACGCCACCCAAATGCCTTCTACTCCGTATCACCGCCAAATGCAAGGTGATCAAGGAGATTCCTTGTCCATTACGTACGATGTCGCAAAGTATCTAGCTCATACGCAGCTTGTGTCAGCAGGACTAACTTCCTTTGACCACAAACCCGTTAACTACTTGTCATGCACACTCGTAACGCGACCGGCACTAGGACCCGGAAGTAATACGGTCGGGTTTCAGGAAGCATAAAAGGAAACAAGATGGCGCCTCACATTGCTCAGTCATTGAGTTTTGCCCATGCTATCGCCGATGCCTCGCTTGTCTAAACGTGAATACTCACTTTCTTGGGTTATCGCTTCCGATTGGGTCTGTGTATTTAGAACGCAGGTTTATTTCTGTAAACTCTTGCTCTCGCTTCGGGAGAGTTCTAATAATAACCAGCGTGGTTATCCTGCCTGCTCGCGCTACTTCCGCGTTTGGGTTTACCATCCACGCAACAGGGCTAACTGCTAGTCTTCTGATTCATCTCCGGTTAGTTCGTGACACTACTGGGCATGGAAATCATTTTTCCAAGGTGCTATTTCTGGTCTTGATCTTACCCCTGCAGAAGAACTGGATCTTTTAATTAAATACCTGGGTAGAGAATCTTCTGAGCATGCACAGAGACTTATAGCTGTTCATATCAGAAACCTATCAGAAACCTATCATCTGATGATGACATGGCAGAGGCTTGAGGAAATATATGGGTGTCCAGAAGCAATTGAACAAGCACTTGAAAACTTCCCAAGGTTGACAAACAAGGACCCACAAAAGCTTCGAAATTTAGGAGACATTCTCTCAGAGCTAGAAGTTGCTAAGCTTGAGGGATATTTACCAGGCCTAGCATACTTAGACACTTCTAAGGGAGTAAGTCCTATTGTGGAGAAACTCCCATATAACATTCAAGAAAAGTAGATGACATTTGGATCCGAATACAAGCAAGAATATCCCAGTTTCAGTACATTCTCTCATGCAAGATGTGAGAGAGGGGAAAGATTCAAGAGACAGAGACAAATGCCAATATCTGTGCACAAGACACAGGTTAATCTTTCAGCTAAAACACAAGCTGACCAGGAAAAGCTATCAGTCAGCCTAAATAAAATTTGCCCGTTAAATGGAAAACCCCATCCTTGAAGAAGGTGCAGAGGGTTCAGTGAGAACACCTCTACAAGAAAGAATGCAGTTCTTGAAAGAGCAATCCGTATGTTATCATTGCTGTTCTTCCACTGACCATCTTGCCAAAGAATGCACTGTGAAAGTTCAGTGCAAAAAATGCGGCAGTGACCGGCACCCCTCAGCTCTTCATCCAGGTCCTGCCCCCTGGAAATCTCAGGCATCTACCCCTACCTCAGAGTATGGCGTGGAGAAGGACAAAGCAGTTAGTCATGAGGTTACATCTGAGTGCACGGAAGTCTGTGGAGAAGGTTGGAGTGCACGTTCTTGTTCAAAAATTTGTCTAGTTTCCGTCTATCCAGCTGGACACAAGGAGAAAGGAAAGAAGATGTATGCTATCCTAGAGGAGCAAAGCAATCGCTCCTTGGTGAGAAAAGCATTCCTTGACATCTTTAACATCAAAGGGAGCCCATTGCCCTACACCCTTAAGACATGTGCAGGGCTTCTAGAGACAGCAGGAAGAAGAAATCCGGATTTCATTGTGGAGTCCATTGATGGAAAGATAAGTCTACCTCTGCCTACTCTTCTAGAATGTAACCAGATTCCAAATAATCGTCCAACTCCTGATGTAAAATTTAATCACAGCCACTTGAGACATATAGCACGGGAAATACCTCCTCTCGACTCTGATGCAGAGATTCTTCTATTTTAGGGAGAGACATTCTCCAAGTACATAAAGTGCGCAAACAAATTAATTGTCCAAACAACGCCCCCTTTGCTCAAAAACTGGACTTGGGTTGGGTAGTTGTTGGGGATGTATGCCCCAACGAAGCTCATAGGTCAATTTCAGTTTATACCTTCAAGACTTTTGTTTTAGATAATGGCCATCACAGCTTTCTGAACCCATGCTACAGTCAAATT
Organism: Clarias magur; assembly: GCA_013621035.1. Taxonomy (NCBI): domain Eukaryota; kingdom Metazoa; phylum Chordata; class Actinopteri; order Siluriformes; family Clariidae; genus Clarias; species Clarias magur. The sequence goes on along the minus strand of QNUK01000125.1, from coordinate 128,072 downwards.
AAGGTAAATAGAAGTTGGATATCATACCACAATGGCAACAATCTTCAAGAACTGCATACGAGGACTCCATTCTATTAACGCCTGAAGGTGAAGGAACTGGTCATTCAGTTTTTTCCTACACAATAAGTGATCTCCATCTCCATCCATCATTGCTCCATCTATGGAAGACACTAGATTTCTCCAAATCAAGGACAAAAAGTTTTTTCAAGACAGCTGCACCAGTTGGGTTGCACCACTACCTTTCCGCGAGCTCAGACAAGGATTACCCAACAACAAGGACCATGCAATGAAACGCCTTTGGACAATGCGACACACTTTGGACAAGCGACCACAAATGAAAGCACATTTTTTGAATTTTATGAACGACTTGCTAAAAAATGAGCATGCAGAGATTGTCCCACCTTTTCAGCCAGGTCAAGAAGTGTGGTACCTGCCACTCTTTGGGGTGTACTGTATCACCCTAAGAATCCCCTCAAAATACGTGTTTCTTTGATTCAAGCGCACAATATGAGGGAGTTTCACTGAACAATGTACTTCTTACAGGCCCTGATTTGAATAACAGTCTGGTAGGGGTCCTGATGAGATTCCGTAAAGAGTCAGTGGCTATTACTGTCACTGTACAGCATATGTTCCATTGTTTTCTGGTGAGAGAGGACAAAAGGGATTATCTTAGATTCCTTTGGTATAATAACAATGACCTTGACAGCGAAATTGGGGATCACAGAATGCGTGTGCATAGTTTCGGGAATAGCCCATCACCAGCAGTGTGGCCTATGGAGAGCAGCTCAAGAACACAAGGAGAGTTTCGGCAGTGACACCAGAGAGCTGGAGGAGAAACATTTTAATGTTGATGACATGCTGAAATCTTGTGTTACAGAGGCAGAAGCAATCAGCCTTCTCAAACGGACACAAGAGATTCTTGCAGTATCTAATCTCAGACTGCACAAGATTATCTCCAACTGTTCAAATGTGATTCAAGCCTTTCCTTTGGAAGATCGTGCTGAAGGCATTAAAGATCAGCAGCTTTTCTCTAATAGCCTTCCCATCCTACGTAGTCTTGGTGTGTCCTGGAACGTGGCAGCAGACTCTTTCATGTTTCATGTTTCGGAGGATGACAAGCCTTTCACTCGGAGAGGGGTTTTATCTACTGTTAATGGGTTGTATGATCCACTTGGATTCCTTGCACCTGTTACTATAAAAGGGAGGTTGCTGTTGAGAGACAAGGTGAGTGCTGGGACTCCCCCTGACCAGAGAACATGGAAACTGAGTGGAGAAAATGGAAAAATTCTCTTCAGGATCTGAAAGAGCTAGAAATGCCACGTGTTTGCACATCCATTCTTCTGTCCAATGCACAAAGTAAAGAACTTTGCATTTTTGCTGATGCCAGCAAAAGTTAAGGCCATTGCTGCTGTAGGGTATCTGAAGGTGACAGATCAACACGGTCACACAAGTGTTAATTTCTTATTTGAGAAATCCAAACTGGCACCTTGTGTGCTGCTGTATTAGCCGTGGAGATTACAGAATTGATCGTAGAAGAGATGGCCATAAACTTTGACCATATTTGGTACTATACAGACAGTAAAATAGTATTAGGCTACATCCATAATACATCACAAAGCTTCTATGTCTATGTGAACAACCGAATTCAACGACTCCATAGATCCAGTTTACCTGCTCAGTGGAAGTATGTTCCCACCGAACATAATCCACCAGACCATGGATCCAGATCTTTGCCTGCAGCATTCTTAGGTACCAGTTCATGGCTCACAGGCTCACATTCTTGCGTAATGCTTCTCAAATTCCGTTTAAAGTTTAAGAATCATTTGATCTTGTGAATCCAGCCTCAGATTCCGAAATACAGGTCTGGAACCTTGTGAAGTCAACCCTATTATCATCCCAGGTACACATCATGTAGCAACACTGATTGTACGACATTATCATGAGGCTGTGAAACATCAGGGCAGGCATTTTACAGAAGGTGCAGTCAGAGCCGCTGGATTCTGGCTAGTAGGAGGTAAAAGGTGTATACGCAGTTTACTTTTCAAGTGTGTAATCTGCAAGAAGTTGCGAGGGAAGACAGAACATCAGCAGATGTCTGATTTGCCAGCATAACAGCTGATAGTAGTTCCACCTTTCACTTATGTGGGTATCAATGTTTTCGGGCCATGGGAAATGACTGCCCGTAAGACCAGAGGAGGTCAAGCTAATTCCAAGAGGTGGGCAGTTATGTGTATATAACTGTATGTGCATGTTTGTGCACGAGAGCTGTCCACATTGAAGTAATTGAAGCAATGAGCTCTAGTAGTTTCATCAATCCCCTAAGGAGATTTTTTGCCATCAGAGGGCCAGCTAAACAACTACATTCAGATTGTGGCACAAATTTCGTTGGAGCTTCTCGAGAACTCAGAATGGATGAATCTAGTGTAAGTTCAGAGGATGTTCAGAAATATCTCAAGGAACAACATTGCACCTGGAAATTCAACCCACCTCATGCATCTCATATGGGTGGTCACTGGGAACAAATGATTGGGATTGCTCGACGCATTCTTAACTGTATGCTACTCAATGAGAAGTCTTCCCGTCTCACACACGAGGTCTTGACGACGTTCATGGCGGAAGTTACTGCTGTAATAAATTCACCACCTCTCATCCCAGTGTTCTCTGACCCAGACTTCCCATTTATTCTCACCCCTGCAACTCTTTTGACACAAAAGACAGGTGCAACACCTCCCCCACCTGGGGACTTTGGGAATAACAAGTTGCTTAGGGAAGAATGGAAACAATTACAAAGGTTAGCAGACATCTTCTTGACAAAGTGGCAAAAAGAATACCTTAGTACCTTGCAATCCCGACAGAAGTGGCAAGACAAAAAAATTATCTAAAAGAAGGGGATATTGTCCTGGTAAAGAACATTCAAGTTGATAGAAATGAGTGGCCAATGGCAATCATTGTGAAAACTTTTCCAAGCAAAGATGGATTGGTGAGGAAGGCTGATGTTAAAGTAACTAAAGATGGTATTCAAAAATTCTGTCACGTCCTATCTCCGAACTTATCCTTCTTCTGTCGCCAGACGCCAAGTTATAATTTTGGGATTCTGAAAATCCCAGGCAGGGAGTGTACAGGACTGAATTGATTTACCCACTGCATTTGGTATTTGTATACATATATTTAAGTGAGGACTTTAATTTTGAAAAGCAGTCATATAGTTCGAGTAATAGGAAGTTCAATTAGTACTGCAGTAAGTCAGCAGAATATTGTAGCTGTTCTGAGTCAGGCTCATTCTAATCATCTTTCTTTGCTTCTGTTAGACACAATGTCTGTATGTATATAATGTTGAGTATTTATTATTATGCATATAAGTATTTTATTTTGATACAATTGTTTTTGTATACCTTTACAGTTTTACAGTTGAATCATAAACTTCAGAAACGACTTGATGTCTCCAGCGAGGTTTTTTGAGTCACTGTTTAACTTACTGGATAGTTGGTTGTCAGAATTTAACAAGGCCAGTACAACACTGCCCTTTTTTTCTGATACAGATACTGTAGATATTCTTAACATGTGGTGAGGCTCAGTGAATTCACATCATGTGACATATTTTATTTAACAGTTGGTCACAGATATGTGTTTATGTACTTTCACTGTCCTCCATGAAATATTTAATCCATAAACTATTTTAAATTATTTCTTATTTGTTACAGTTTGTGCGTATGTGTGTGTGTGTGTGTGTGTGTGTGTGTGTGTGTGTGTGTGTGTGATGGCATAATTGTACTGACAACACAGAGTGATTATTATTTAGCTGCTATTGTGACTGTTTTGTTTTTTCTTTTTTTAACATTGTATCTTCCTTTTCTTTAACACACTAGCTCTTTCTGAGGTAAGTAAATAACTCATACTAATAGTAAAATATTATTTTTCTAAACCTGATACTTTTTAATTTAGGGATCAAATATAAACATGAAAAAAAAAATTCTCAACATATTTATGTGAATGACTTTGATCAGTAAATGAGATTCCACTTCTATAAATCAGCTTTTTTTCCCCCCACAATGCACCTGTGCGTAATCGCACTGCAATGCAAGAATGTAGGTAAAGAAATTTACCTTGTCCATTAATATTATTATACAAAAAAAGATTGGAGCATAAGGGTAAGACGAAGTAATGCACCTATCACTGACAGCCCACCTTACATGCCTGAAGGCAGTTTTATGATCTGGAGTTGGTCAGGTCTAGTGACAGCAAAGTGATAAATGTGTTGTTGTTTTTTAAAATGTGTAATCATGCATTAACCTTTATACTCTATTATTTACTTCCATAGGAGATAAACTATGGTGAGTATAAAGGCTTTTCTCTGATAGTCATGTGTTGATGCATGAATAATATTTATTGTGCAGATGAAATAGATTCGACTGTGATCTGTTATTTTCTTTGTAAATAAGTGTGATTGTTTATTTGTATTTTGAAACATCCCATACCCCATCTTCTAATTATTCAGACTGGCTAACATTGCTGTAGTCTCCTGGACTGCAGCAACAGAAAGAGATGATTTAGTATTTAATTTTGAATAGTGCTGCATAAAAGGGGAGGGGCTAACAAGCTAATACCAAAATAAAACGTTTTGAGAATAGCCATAGATAATAGCTAAAAAAAAATCTATAAAACAGCTAATTAATAGAACATAACAATAATCTATGAAACAGTTAATTAACAACTAAAATTAAATTACTTTGCCTTTTTTTTTTTTTTTTGTCTGCATTATCTGTACAAAGTGCCCTGTGTTTATCGGGTGAGTAAACATTTTTCTGCAAAATAATTGTATAGAACTAATACCTCAAACACCTTTTTAACATTTCTGATTGGAGTAATCTGATTGAGGTTGCATGGTGGGTTAGTAATTAGTAACTCTCACCTCAAAGCCTTTTGCCCATTACTGTATATGATACAATCTTTGTTTATTTTATATGAGTTTAAATTAGTTGTATGTATTCAGTGTGACTATCTATTCCTGGGGCTGATAAATGATTTGACATCTGAAACTGTTTATGTAAGTTTGACTAAATTGGCTCACCCCATTTACACACACACACACACACACACACACAACTGCCATTATTATTGACTATGGTGTGTAATGTAGAGACCAGCTTATATATAAAAATATTAATGTTTACTTTATTTGCCTCTTTGAGGCGTGACATGATAACATTTTTTTTTTTTAAAGTTAAGCAGAAAGATCAGGAAAGGCATGAGAAAGAACTTGATATAGACAGGAAGGTGCGCAGGAAGCTCTTGCTTTTGCTGTCTGGTTCTACTCACTGCATCTTGCTCTGCATTGAGACTTTTGAGCTATGTTACACACATGCAGTCAGACGATGCTTGAGATGGATCTTGCATTATAAGTTGGAAGTTTCGTATTATTTTTAATATTTCTTATGAAGTTTAACAATCTTTATAAGTAAAAAAGTTATTTTAAGAAACGTTTTTATACAATTTCCTGCCAGTATTTCCTGCTCACTATAAACCACAGCCTCAAAAGTTTGCAATATGTTATAATAAACTCAGCAAACACGTTTATTGATAATAAATTTCCTTTATAAATGACCACAAACACAACTGCAGCCTGATAAGTCCATTGTCCAGCTGTGTGGGGTAAAGTTAATAATTTTGACATAAGATTTGTAGTGCAAGTGTGTGCTTTTTATTACTTTTGTAACACAAAAGAAAACATGCACTTTTTTATCAGTTTGCAGTCATTTTTGTTTTATTAGCGGTGCTTTGCGAAGGCGAAACACTACTATTATAATCTCACAGTCTTATTTTTCTTTTTCTTCTTCTTCTTCTTCCGTATGAAAGTTTGGCGCATAACTAGTCCTCCACCGTTTGTCATAGACCCATGATTGAGGTATCAAATCGTGCGGTTTGATCGGGAATCGGGTGCTATGACTTTTCTAAGGGGTGGGCGGTTAATTGCCCCCGCAGTCCCATAGACTTAACCAAAATCAGCTATGACATCAGCTCCATCCATGACTGTGACATGGAAAGCTCTATGATGTCACGGAAAGCACCACTCACATTTTCTTCAGGAAATGTGCCTCTCTAGGTTCATATACAATGTCTGTTGCCTCTGTTTCACAGCCTTCACCAGGCATGGAAGTGTTCATTCCAGAATTGGTTGAAAAATGTGCTGAGGATAAGACTACAAATGAGTATAGGTAATATGTTCGGTTTATTTTATATTGCAAGAATGGATAAATCAATGCCAGGAATCCAGGAGAAGCAGATATCATGTTCAGGCTTTTATGACTTTATTCATAGTAAACAGCAGGCAAGTACACTGTAAAAAATGCTGGGTTGTTTCTGTAAACACATTGTTGGGTTGTTCATGTTGGGTCAAAATTCTGGGTTATTTCGGGGACTTTAAACACATTGTTGGGTTGGGTAACGCTGGGTCAAATGGGATGTAGTGGGTCATTTACACATGAACACCTGGTTGGGTTATTTTGACCCAACAACTGGTTTATTCTTTATTTCTCCAAACGGCAGCCTGCAAAATGTTTGAAATATTACTGTTATTGTGTCACAAAGTGTAGTTTTAAGAGTTGTTTAAGCGAGAATGTATGTGTGTACAGCTCAAAACATCAATCGGTTATTAAAGATAGCGTCTATTTAAAAAAGTGCCCCAACGATTTCGGAGATTTAAGCTCCAGGCAATCCTACGGTGATCGTCTCGGGTTACTTGACTGTAACCCTGTTCCCTGATAAAGCGGGAACGAGATGCTGCGTGAAAACGCTATGGGAACATCTCTTTGTTGCCCGGTTGTGAAGCCTGTGCATGTCAAACCCGCCGAATACCTTCGGCTTATAACCTGTGCCAGGCATGACGTCACCGAATAAGGTGCACCTGCAGGTTATAAATAGGAGTGAACCGGAAACATCCTCAGGTCAATTTTGTCTGAAGGACGTCCAGGCACGCCAGCAGTGCGGCATCGGAACGCAGCATCTCGTTCCCGCTTTATCAGGCAACAGGGTTACAGTCAAGTAACCCGAGACGTTCCCTTTCAAAAGCTACACTCAATGCTGCGTGAAAACGCTATGGGAACGAGAATACCAACGCCGCCGCACTGCAAGTGTCTGGACCCCCAGGTTGTGTAGCGTGTGCGCACAAGCCGAGGAGGTCTCAGACCTAGCTCTGGGATGCTGACTGAAGGATCCGTGAACCCGAAGTAGCACTGACATCCGGACTATAAAATCTAACAAACGTGTGTGGAGAGGACCAGCCCACCGCATCACACACCTGCTGCTGGGGGATGCCTCTTGCCAAGGCAATTGATGAGCCAATCCCCCTGGTTGAGTGAGCCCTGATTCCCAGAGGCGAAGTGTGACCACGCGCCTCATAGGCTAGGGCAATGGCATCTCTCACCCAGTGTGACAGAGTCTGTCTAATGGCAGACCCCCATGGCAAATAAAGAACTGCTCTGACTTACGCCACTGGCTAGTGCGGTGGACGTAGATCTTAAGAGCACGTACTGGACACAGTAAGTGAAGTCTTTCCTGCTCCGGAGCTGTGAAAGGCGGAGGACAGAAGGCCTCGAGAACAACTGGGTGCATGGTCGAGAATGGAACCTTGGAAGATAGTTCGGGTGAGGATGCAGAATAGCTTTAGACGTAATAGCCATAAGAAAAACCATCTTAAGAGGCAGAAGCCTGACAGGCGCTGACTTTAGTGGTTCGAAAGGGGTGTCGGCCAGGCCTTCGAGTACGATAGTTAAGTCCCACAAAGGGACCGTCGCTCTAGTGGGTGGCTTCAACCGTTTAGCTCCACGAATAAAACGGGCAACTAAATGGTGCTTGTCCACAGAAACCCCATCATTCAGAGCGTGACAAGCCGAAATAGCAGCTACGTACTTTCTGAGCGTACTAGGGCATAAGCCCTAGGACAACCTTTCTTGCAGAAACTCCAGCACTGAAACAATCTGGCAGTGAACTGGGTCTACATGTCTTGCCATGCACCAATTTTCAAATACACTCCATTTGAGGGCATAAGTTCTCCTAGTGGAGGGAGCCCTGGCACTTAAAATGGTTTCAATTACGCTGGCTGAAAGCCCAGCATGTCTTAGTTGGTCCGTTCAGGGGCCAAACGTGAAGGTTCCAGAGCTCGGGCCAGGGATGAAGTATTGTCCCCTGCGCCTGAGACAGAAGATCCCTCCTCACTGGAATCACGCAGGGTGAGCCGTCGAGGAGAGATATAAGATCCGAGAACCACACTCTGGTCGGCCAATGGGGCGCTATCAATAAGAGGCGCAAGCCGTGTTGACGGACCCTCGCCAGGACTCCTGGGAGCAGAACTATAGGTGGAAACGCATAAAGGCGTAATCTGGGCCAAGTGTGGGCCATTGCGTCCAGACCCAGGGGAGCTGGAGGAGTCAGAGAGTAGAAAAGGGGGCATTCTGCTGCCTCTTATGAGACAAAGAGGTCCACCTCTGCTACGTAAAATCTTCCCAGATTGACTGACTACTTCGGGGTGGAGTTTCCATTCCCCATGTTTTACAGCTTGTCTGGATAGCAAGTCTGCTCCTACATTCATATGCCCTGGAATGTAAATCGCCCTGAGGGACAGGAACTTGTCCTGTGCCCAAAGCAGAACCTGGTGCGCTAGCTTGTTCAAGCAGCGCGAGCACAGTCCACCCTGGCGATTTATGTACGAGACTACCGCAGTGCTGTCCACCCGCACTAGGACATGGTAGCCTCTCAACTGCTGGAGGAAGTGTTTCAGGGCCAGAAACAGAGCCATCATGTCGAGGCAATTGATGTGCCATGTGAGAAGATGACCTCTCCAGCTCCCTTGTGCTGGATGGCCATCCAAGACCGCACCCCAGCCCGTGAGGGAAGCGTCTGTCGTTAGCATCTTGCGATGACAAGACGGACCTAGAGTGGGACCCAAAGTCAGAAACTGGGGTCTGAACCACATAGAAAGGGTACGAAGCCCCCGGCGCGTAACCCTTATTAGCCTCTAGGGGTTGGCCCTTGAATGAAACCCCTTGGCTCTTAGCCACAGCTTAAATGCTCTCATGTGCAGAAGGCCCAAAGGTATCACCGTGGACGCAGCTGCCATGAGGCCTTTCACTTTTCTGAAAGTGATGAACAGTGACCTTCTGGCCTAGCTTGATTTCCTTCAGGGTGTTGAGAATGGATTCGACACGTGCAGGAGACAACTGTGCCCGCATTGTGACCAAATCCCATGTGACACCCAAATATGTTGTCCTCTGAACAGGAAGGAGAACGCTTTTTGTGGCGTTGAGTCTCAATCCTAAAGAATGAAGATGGGCTAGGACGACATCCCGATGTCGAAGCGCTAGCTCCTAAGACTGGGCCAGAATCAGCCAGTCGTTTATGTAATTCAAAATATGGATGCCCTGGAGTCATAAAGGAGCCAGAATTGCATCCATGCATTTTGTATATGTGCGGGGTGACAGAGCTAGGCCAAATGGAAGGACCCAATACTGGTAAGCTTCGCCCCCAAAGCGAACCTCAGGAACTTCCTGTGCTGTGGCAATATTTCTACAGAAATATGCGTCCTTGAGATTGATTGTCACAACCAATCCTCTAGTTGGATTGAGAAACAATCATTTTGACAGTCAAACTTTTGAATCTGGATTTCTGAGATAGCGGTTCAAGCCGCGAAGATCCAAGATCGGACGCAACCCTCCCCCTCTCTTGGGCACGAAAAGGTACCGACTGTAGTAGCCCGACTCTCTGTCTGGGAGGGGAACATGTTCTATGCCCCCTTTGCCCAGCAGAGTCTGTAACTGCTGGGCCAGCAGATGTGCTCGATCTGGTTTCACGGAAGTGGAGACCATGCCGTTGAAACGCGGAGAACGATGTGCAAACTGAATCCTGTAGCCTGTGCCTACAGTCCTTTATACCCAAGGAGATACACCTGGCAGTAGTTTCCACGCTGCCAGCTTCTCCGAAAGGGGCACGAGCTTTGACACTTCGGCTAGATGGGGGGCGGGGGGGGGCGTGTTAGGTGTTGGGAGATGAAGTGTCGCAGATGATGCCTGAACACTCAACTTATCATTGGAGACCGGCGCTCCCCGAACACCAGTGGTGGCGGGGATTGAACACCGGCCTCCCGGGAGTGCCAGGGAGGAGGCCCTGTTTTGTGATGAAAATCCAGGCGCCCCTCCCCGGGGGGAGACACCCCCATGGCCCCAGGCGCACAAACTCAGGGCTTCTTCTTTGAAGAGAGGAAGCTACTCAGATCCGGTCTTTTCGAAGCAGATTTTTGAGAAGAGCGGCGAGCCCCACCCCAGTCTTTACGGGGGGGTGCGCAGCTGGTCACGCTCTCCTTCTGCACCTCACGCCTGATAGGGGCCAGACCTGGCTGGGGCCGGGTGGCCGACGGTCCCGGTTCTTGAGCACGGCGGGGAAGGAGCCTCCCAAAGGCCTGTTCATATAGCTTTGCCTCTCTAAACCTAGTGGCGGCGGAAATTAACAGCGTCGCCAAAAGGCCGGAAGGCGAGATGGGGGCATCGAGGAAGACAACAAGATCCTTATCCTTGATGCCCGTGAGGTTCAGCCACTGATGCCTCTTCGTGGATACCATGGCAGCCATGGAACGGCCCACAGCACAGGCCGTCCGCTTGGTTGTGTGGCGGGAGCAGTACAATTGTGAAACAGTATACCAATAAAATAATCCGACTACGCCACCCTAGAAATTAACTCTAGGGAACAATTAAGCACACAGGTTCGATTCTCTCAAGTAAGAAAGCAGGAGACGTGGGTGAAATATGAAAATACAAATGTTTTATTACAACTATGACAAAACCTTTAAAATAGACTGTACGGAGTCAAAAGCACCGCAGAAGACCCACACTTTAAATGAAAACAATATACTTACAAAAACTGAAATATGGACACTAACAACAAAATCAACTTTCAATATAAAAAAACAAATAAATAATATAAATACCAGCAGGGCTGAGGCGTCCAATGGCAGGAAACAAATGGATTCTGGTTTTGAAAAAACACTCATCCACACAAAGTGCACTCAGATCACACTACCACACACTCGAAATGGTGCAACCCCACAATAAAGAAGAACCACCACCTGCAAGGAGGAAGATCCAGTCACCCGTGGGGCCCCAAACTCCTGCAATAAACCAAAAAAATAAATAAGCAATTAACTTAACACACAATATAATTGATAAAAACTACTGATAGACAACCCCAAGCAAGTATAGTTGTCAGTCACTACCACATAAAACAAAAAAAGATCAAATGAATTCCAAACTTTACAAAGTACATAAAATCAAATAAACATTATACCAAGCAAATTACATTAATAAAGGAAAGAATACCCAAATAGTTGGGTGTAAATATAAAAGGATGTGACCAAAAAAAACTAAATCAGTCAAAAAAAGAAAAAGAAAGAGCAGGTATTCTTCTTTTAATGCAAGGAGATCGTCGTATTCTCCATACAGGTGCACAAAGTAAAACAGCCAAACACCATAGGAATCAGACAAGCAGTCCCTCTTTTGGTTTAAGAACAAAGGTGGCGTCTGCACGGCAGAATCCACAACAGGACAGCAGGACCCGGAGCAGACCGCAAATAGCTCAAAAGTGGAGAACAGCAGTACACACGATACCAAACAGAATAAACTAAGATGAAACGAGAGGGAGAATCCTATAACAAACACAGAGAAATGTTACTAATCATAATACGTTTCATTTACGAATTATAATTACAGGGAGAACTCTTACCGTCAGGGTATCACACCGAATAAAAGAAAATGTACAGGCACAGATCTATCGACCAGCTCACCGATAGCACAATGGAGCACAGGGAAGCACACCTAGTCAGCATGCAACAGTGTTAGCAACACAACAATGCTAGCACAATAGGAATGTATACAAATGCCTATGCACATACCTGAGAGACGAACAGTCATTAGATCCACTAAAACAGCGCCAAAAACACACTGACATCCAGATGAACGGCCTATCAATTTACAAAACAAATTGCTTAATAATAAGACAACCAGTTTAAAATTACCACCGGTTGCAGCACAGCAAGCTTACCTGTAGCCACCGAAAACACGGGCGCAAAAGGGGAAAGTCGAATGTGGCGCACCCGGAGAAACAACCAATCAGCACTTATATTAAGGATACTGATCGCGGATAGGCCAATCCAGCTGTCAGTCTAAGAATACTGATCACTGATAGGCAAATCCTGCTGTCAGTCACCTAATTTCCTTACAGTTGCACAGAGAGACAGGTCTGTGGCTAGGCGCAGCTCTGCAAACACCTTGTCATCAATAGCTCCGCCGCTGCTCAGGTCCTTCAGCAGGTCAGTCTGGTAAACCTGCAAAACCGCCATGGTGTGCAGTGAAGCACCAGCCTGTCCTGCTGCCTGAAAAGCTTTACCCACAAAAGCAGGTGTCAATCTGCACAACTTGGAGGGGAGAGTAGGCTTTTTCAGGGAGGATGATGTCCCAGGAGAGAGATAGCCCGCAAGCGTCTCTTCTATCTGGGCATCATCATATAACCGCGTGCCTTTGCATCAATAATATCATTCGAATAAGTGGAAGGAACAAAAACACGCGATGAATACAGCTTGCTCCATGAAAGAGTTAATTCATCATGGACGTCACCAAAGAAGGGGAGAGAGAGAGACGTTGAGGCTCCTCCCCCCGGCCACCCGACAGACACCTGTCATTCAATCTCGAACGCTTGGGGGAATCTCGCTGCTGCGGCCAGTCGATATGCAATAGCTCGACCGCACGCGTTATAGCCTCTAATAATTGTTGTGAGCAGGCTACTTCCATGGAAGCGAGAGAGGAAGATTCTTCCGATCCTTCACAAGAAGCGCCGGAGCGCGCTTGCGAAGCGGCAGCTAAAACTTCCTGATCCGGAGAGAGCGAGAGAGAAATCGGAAATGCCATCTCGTGCGCGTCTGCCAGATCAACACGCAAGCCTCAGGAATGCGCCGCGGTTCGCGGTTTCTCTTTAAAGAAAGCGAGCCGCGCGTGAAGCCCTTAATAAGGAGAAGGACATTCTCCCTGAAGCCCGAGGCGAGCGTGTTCTTCCCAAGCACTCGACAAACTCGCCATATGGGTGAGTTAATGCTGTTATTTTTATTTCGCTTTCGCTACGGCTTGTACATGCACACGCAAACACAAAGCGGTCCTGAAGACAAAAAGATCTAAGGATGTTTCCGGTTCACTCCTATTTATAACCTGCAGGTGCACCTTATTCGGTGACGTCATGCCTGGCACAGGTTATAAGCCGAAGGTATTCGGCGGGTTTGACATGCACAGGCTTCACAACCGGGCAACAAAGAGATGTTCCCATAGCGTTTTCACGCAGCATTGAGTGTAGCTTTTGAAAGGGAACCACGGTTATGTAGCCGCAAAACACAGCCTCATCTTGGCAGAAACTTCTGAAAACGACCGCTGGCCGTGACGTCACTGCAGTGGCTAAAACATCGGATTCTTTCATTTTATGTATTTCTAACAGGTGTTCGTTGGTATAATACGGTTATGGTATAATAATATCGCGGCTGTGAGAAGTATCCTGTACACTGCGTTCTATTTGCACTATACCCGGAGTCCTCAAACCCTCGAGTGTGCACTTCCAAGTCAAGTCCGCTCTTTGCGTTTTTGGAATTGACACACGGCATGAAGAACTTTCTGGATTCTTCACTTCTGAGGCGAGCAGCACGCCACTTAATGCTGGCAGTATTTTCTGGTAAGTTTATATACATTTTTACCTAAATTTTAAATGTTGTAGTTGTGGTAGGAGCTCATTTTCATGTTTATTCGCGTTTCCGCCTTTTTAGTCGCACTTTGATATGGTGGTGAGAGGAGTTCATGTTTTAATATTCTGTGCCAACAGTCGGCTATAGTGTATTTTATGATAAAAGTGCGTTTGTAGCACACACAAATAATAAAAAAATAAATGTTAAAAAAATACTAAATGTAATTTTAGGTAAATTACTAGTAATCTTCGCTAAAGCTGTGTGTGTGGAAAGTCTCTCGGCATATTTTATAATATTTAATAGGTGTCAGAGGAAGCTATTGGGATATGTTTAATGACTTAATATGTCTTCTGTTTCTGTCTGTTAAAAAAAAAAAAAATGTTATTTTGACCCAGCAGTTGGTTTATTCTTTGGAGAACTTTCTGGATTCTTCACTTCTGACTGGATCATGCTCAGAGCACTCAGTGTTTTATGGTAAGTTAATGTAAATTTTTACTTTTTTTTAGTAACTTGTGGTAGGAGCAAGCATATTTTATTGTTTAAAATAAAAGCTTTGACGTTAACATTGTGTGGAATTAATATTGTTTTCCCATTCTGTTTTGTTATTCAAAAAATGAGAAAGCATCATAGATAAGTCATAGCCTTAAAACAAGCTTTTTCTTTAAACTTATGAAATATTTATTATAAGTTGTAAATTCACCATTAAATATCATATTCATCTAGTGTTTGTTGAGAATTTGAAAAGATGGGGCGCCGTATCCTGTTATCCCTCACATATTATATAGTGAGGTAAATTAGTGTCAGAAATATACACTAAATTCATGTTCACGTTATGTATTTTTGTGTATTGAAAAGAGAAAAGATGTTTTGCATTAAATACATATGTAGCTGTACGTCCTCAACAAAAATACTGAACGTAAATGTTAGTTATATTGCAACACTAAGTGATGCTGTATAATCCACAGGTGGACCAACATGATGAGGATGATATCTGCAAAATATGGAGATGACTGGAGCATTGTTCCATGTTGTGTTCCTTGGGGATGAGACATGAGGGACCTGACAGACCTTTTCCATTGTTGGAGGCAACGCTATTGATACAGACTCTTTGGTGAAGGCTGTTTTTTTTTTTTTTTACATTGATGTTAAGAAGTGTCTTCTCATCTGGGAGTTTCTCCAGCATACTGTAGATCAGATTGATGGACACGAGTACTCATCTCGTATCATTACATTTTTCAGGACAACAGTTTTTTCAGCCAACATTTAATCAATAATATTTAAAAATGTTTTATCATTTTTGTTTTTAATGTCATTTTTGAAGGAAATTAAATAGTAATAGTTAAATAACAGATAGTTAAAATATTAAGATGGGAAATATTTGTCATGTGGGCATTATAAGATTTGTATTGAAAACTTCTATATAAAAAGTTTTTAAACATTGTATTAAATGCAAAAAAATGCCATTCAAATCAGACTTACAGTCGTCTCTTGTTTTTGTTTTACGAAAACAGTACATTTATTTTATATTTAACAAATGGTCAGCTTAAGATTATATGGTTTTGTCTGACATTTTGGTAAAAAATTTTATACGTTTTTATTCACATTTTCTTATTCTGTGACAATCTATTTACATAATGTGAAGCTGTGTACATTTTGTGTCTTTTTTTGAAAATAAAAAAATCAAATGGAATGTGTCAACCCAGCAAGAGTGTTAATTTTACCCACTGGTGGGGTGAAATAAAATAACCCAGCACTTTAACATTTAACCCAGCAAGAGTGTCAATTTAACCCACTGGTTGGGTCAAATGAACAACCCAGAAATCTGGGTTAAATGGTACAACCCAGCACTTGGGTCAAAACAACCCAGCGGTCGTTCTGTCCAATAGTGACCCAGCAGCTGCGTTAGGGTTGGGTTGTTTTTTAACCCAGCAGTTTTTAGAGTGTAGTATTAAATTACAGGGGGAAAATATACTAGTCAATAATGCATGACAAAATACTTGATTTATATATATTATTCATCTCTACATACAAACTCTTGATTGCTGAAAATATCATAGAAGTACATTACATTTTTATTATTTCCATATTATGTTCAGGTTTCTGTGCCCTCATGCTGGCCAGTTTATGTGCAAATTGACCAAACTTATGTTTGAGATGGAAGGAGAAGGGGAAGTGTTGTACAGAATAGTGTCCTGGGACAGCTGTCCATTGGATGGTTTAGGTCAAAAGGAGGCTGCAGGACCTCTGTACAGTATTAACTGCCATAAAGGTTCAATCCAGCATCTGCATATTCCACATTGTGAGACCCGTAAGTTGAATCATGGCTAACCTTTATAAATTCTATGTTCCAGTTTGCAGTGTTGTATTAAACATGACTTAAATATGACATTTCTCTTTTTTAATAATATTGTGTCTTGTATGTGCAATTTTTAAGTAACATTTTTGTGAAATAACCTGAACATGTACTTTATTCTGTAGTTGTGAGGAGGAGTGTGTATGTATTTGTTACTTACAGTAATTATGCCAAAATGCATATAACAGTAAATCCAAACATCAGAGTCTCCATTGTAAATGAAGGGGAAATATCTGATTTTTGTATGTTGCTATTATCTAAAATACTGCTCATTTATATGTTCCAGGTACACATGATGTGGAACTGACTGTGGCCCATGTGACTGGTGGTAATGTGGAGATTATTCAGCCACTAAAAGTAACAAACACACATGTCGTGGTAGATGTTCATAGTCTCTCCCTGTTTGGTCTCTTAAGAGACCTGATATTCCAAGCTTATCCTATCGAAGCACAGGTTCTACTGTTCTATAAAAAGCTAAATGGAAAGCACAGAATGAATAAACTGCACATGCACCTTTTGCCAGGCAACATACCGGTTGAAGAGGTAATGTTCTTTATTGAATATTTGTTATTATACTCAACAAGACACAATTTTCCTAAATTGTTCATTTGTAGTACACTCTTTTTGGCATTTAAATTGAATACAATTTCATTTTGTTTTCCCCCAAAGGTAGGAAAACAGCATGAGTCCAACACATACATTGAGACAAGTGCCACATGTGAACTGAGCCCTGGTAATAAATACTGGCCATTTTATAAAAATACTGACCATGAGATTACAATTCAACCAGAGGTAAGAGACCGGTCATACCATAATACCTAAATCTTATTTTAATTCCTAAAAAAATATTGTTGACTTTTGGCATTCATCTAAAACGATCTTTCGTTACCTGTTTCCTTAGTTTGAGAAGTTTAAGCGTGACTATGGCCCCAACTATCACCCCACATTTGAGGTGTTTTTTAACACTGATGTTAATAAAATCACTTTGGGTCTCATGAATGAAAATAACAAGGAGGTGTGGTCTCGTCTGGTCTTGATTACAGGTTAGTGGTTTTTTTTTTTTTTTTTTTTAATCTATGAGTGTGTGCATTGGTTGGGCTTTCTTCACATTTTGATAGACACATATGTCAACACCACATATGAGATGTCACAGGTACGTTTATTAAACCAATCTGTAATCAAAATAAAATACAAAAACAGGGTTTTATTGCCTGATTAAAACATGCTACAGAACATGTAAATGTATAATATGTAAAATAAACAGCCTATATTGAATAAAAGTAGGTCCATCTCTTAGAATTGCCCATCATGGTTTTAGCAACAATGCAAGGTTTGTACAAAATAGAGTTAATACAACAATATAAATGTATACATAATCATACTAACAACATGGCAACTTGCTTTGATGAATTTGTTTGAATGAAGTTTTCTAGTCGGGTCGTCTGTAATAGAGAGAAATAAATATGCTTGAGGATTGTTGAATTTTCTTTCTTTTGGGAAGAAGACTTGTTGGGCTGTATGAAGACTTTGGAGAAAAAAGCATAACCCCCTTTTGCTGATAATGCTGTGCTGAATAATATTTTAAACACTGTGACTTTTGACCTATAAATATAACAATGTTCATTGAACACTGCAAACACTGGTACAGCTTCACAGAAGAAATGGGTCATGTAATGCACCATCAAAATTTTTATATAAATGGCATTTCATGCAGTATTTTATTTCAAGATACTGTGTTTATTGATTATAGTGAACACACCTAAAGCCCTACTACTGATTACTGAATAAATTGTTTATTTTGTTTTATTACATCAGATAAAGAAGCATCCTCACCCAAATTAGATTCAACAGGTAAGGCTGCAATATATTTTACTTTCATTTCACCCACTGGAAAAAAAAAAAAGTTGCAGTCTTAGACTTTGTCTTAACATTCAATAAATAAATAAAAAACAGGGAATACTTAATCATTACTTTACAACACCAAGGTTACTGAATCAGTTTTACCTGCTTTGGTGCAGAAATAAGCAGGACAACTTCTCCAAATAGGGGGTGGCCAAAGATTTGTCTTTATTCTTCCTGACTGACTCTTCTCAAGTTTTGTGTTTTGCTAGTGTGCTTTTCACTACTGGTAGCATAAGGGATTACGTGCAGCCCAATCAGGGTGCACAGGTAGTCTACTTACTTCAAGATGGCACATTTGTACACACAGACGCAAGACATTGTTTACTCGAGAATTCACCAGAATCACCCCTGGTGCCCTGTTCTCTTTACAAATGATAGAAGGTTCACACTGAGCACATGTCTGAGAGAGCCTGAGAGAGTCTGGAAACACAATGGTGAATATTGTGCTGCCTGTAACATCATTCAGCTTGACTGGTTTTGCCCTGGGTCAGAATTGGTCTGGGGAAAGCAGCACAGAACTGGATGTCCTAGTCAGCACTACCTGACTACTACAAATGAAGTGGGTCCTGGGTTTCTCTTGGTGCAGGACACTACCCGGCATCATGTGTCCAGGTTGTGTAGGTAGTTCCTGGATGGCAAAGGCATCCAGGAACTACCTACACAACATTGACTAGTCCACACGTTCCACTGACCTAAATCTAATCAAGCACCTATGGGACATTATGTATCATGCATCCAAGGCCAACAAGTCCTACCACCAACTGTTCCATGAGCTCACCCATGCCTTGAGCCAGGTCTGGAAGATCCCCAGGACGCCATCTGCCATGATCCACACTTGTCAGCCTGTTTTTTTTCCCACGCTGTCACTTTCTCCATGTGCTCATGTTTTCCCTACCCATCATGTATCCTTTCTCATGCTTCCGTTCCCACCCCATCTGCACACTGGTTTCTCATCCTCCGCTGATTACTCCAGCATTTAAGCACGCGCTGTGCGCTGTTTAAATTGCTGGATTATTGAGTGTTTTTTTTTTTTGTTGCCTTGATTCTCTCACGTTTTGTTTCATTGCTTTCACATTGCCAAGTTTATTCTGTTTCCTCGGTTTCTCGTCTATCACCTCACGTTTTGGATTTGTTCGTCTCGCTGTTTGATTTCTCGGCTTTGATCTCGTACTTCCTTGTTTTTGACCACGACTTTTGTTTTACATTTTTTCAGGATTGTTGCTTTGCTGGTTGATTTCCCAGTTACCGATCTCATGCTATTTCCTTTGACTACAGCTCTCATTTTACGATTTTGTTTAAATAGAGGCTATCTCTAGTGGGTGGAACGATCAGGCATTATGCGACGAGTCCTTCAGGGGCCTGTCGGAGGCTCTTCAGAATGAGCTAGTCTCCCGGGACCTTCCCCCCTCGCTCGGGCGAGGTGGATTCACGTCTGCATCTCTGGAGATCAGCCAGGACATCAACACACAAGCTCACGCCCCTCTTACCAAGAGAAGGTGAACAGGAGAGACCTTTACTACTAGACAGGACCCGTATAGCACCAGAGGAGCCACGGCACCGCAGAGTGGATGGAGCCTGCTTCTACTATGGGAAATCGGGACATCTAATTAAGAGCTACCCAGTAAAGAAGAGGCTTCCCCAAGTTCAGCTGGGAGCACTCAAGGGCTCGGCTGTAAGGAGACTTCCAAACAAACACCGGCTGCTTCCCATCTTCCTCGTCCATAGACAATGGACTGACCTAGCACAGGCTTTAATTGACAATTTAATCAACGCAGCCTCATCCAAGGCTTTAGGAATACCTGCACTGCCCTTGGAGACCCATCTCAAGGTTCAGGCTCTTGCCATAAGTCCCCTCCCATCTATGACTCACAGGACTCTGCTTTTTGGCCAGAGGGTCTCAGGCAACCATTTTGAGTGGACCTCACTATCTATTATGGATGGTTCTCACGTCATGGTCGTCCTTAGTCTGCCCTGGTTAACCCTTCACAACCCACAGATCAACTGGGCCAGGAATTTGATCTTAGCCTGGAGTCCGTCATGCTCCAAGCCCTGCTTACGAGCTGCTGCCATGTCATGCCTCAGTCCTACCACTGAGGAGGAACCACCGGATCTCACGCATGTTCCTTCAGAGTACCACAATCTCAGGGTCCTGCACCATGATTCAGCAAGTCCTGCACCATCTCCCCGATTCAGTTGGAACCAGGAATCTGAATGAGCCTTGATTGAGCTCAAGAGGTGATTCACGTCTGCCCCTATACTCACTATTCCAGGCCCAGCATGACAATTTATTGTGGAGGTCGACGCTTCCAGCACGGGGATAAGGGGTGTGCTTTCCCAGAGGTCCAGACATGACAATAAGCTGCACCCCTGCTCCTTCTTTTCACATCATTTAACCCCTGCTGAAGCAAACTATGGCATCGGCGACCGAGAGCTCCTAGCTATCAAGCTGGACCTCGAGGAATGGAGACATTGGTTAGAGGTGTCCGAGGTGCTGTTCCTGGTCTGGACTGATCACAAGAACCTGCAGTACCTACAGAATAAACTCTCGTCAGCCATCCATTGGCTCAGTCAATGGAATGGGAACCGACACACTTCTGGGTTCCAGAAGGACATATGAGTCCTTCAAGTTAGAAAAAATGTATAACACATGACTTTTACTCAAATCTTGCTGAAGTGGAAATGTGTTGCAGTGAGCAAAAAAATGCAGTTCTTACATGTTTTTTTGTTTTTTTAGGTGCTGACTTTATGGATCATCACAGAAAAATGCTGGTTCAGAAAGTTTCATCAGTAATAGAGATAGCTGACTGTTTAAAGAGCAAAGACATGATAAGTGATGAAATGTACAATAAAATGAATGTACCGTCATTAACCTCACAACAACAAATGAGAGATTTGTATAGAGTTCTCAACTCAGGAGGAAGAGCTGTGAAAGAAGAAGTCTACAAAATCCTTAGACAGAAAATGCCAGGCCTAGTGGATGATTTGGAGTCTGGGTCGAGTCTGACATAGCAGACCTTGCACACTTTGTAATGGCACGTTTAATTTTTTAAAAGTACTTTTTTTTTTTTTTTTGTCTTTCCTATCTTGCTTTTAAGACTTGGTATTAATGATAATTTGTATTCAGAGCATAATAAATGCATATATTCTAATATTTTGCTCTTTAGCAGTTTGATGAGCAATAACAGTTTTACATTTAGTTTTCTTTATTTGGTTTTGTACAGTTAGCATGATCTAATTGTGTATATTTAAAGTTATTATTATTTTTTTTCCCATGAAATGTAAATAAACGTTTGTTTAGGTGTTAACACATTAAACGTGGAAAATCTAATATAATTTCTCTTTGATTGATTATTTACATCAAAACAGATCTGCCGAGGCATGTAAAAGTATTATATCAACTGTAAATTATATTTTATAAACTGTTCAAAATATATACATTTATATATTAAATACATTTATGAAAAGCAATCATGTCATCTTTCTTTTAATCTTCGATTGACATCTAGTCCTGAAAATGTTTGTATAAATGTTCATCCTAAATATATTAATTTTTTAGTGTTACATTTATCCGCCTTTTGTTTTTCCAACATGTATTCAATAAAAATTAAATAAGTATACTATAAGATACACATGCTTGATCTTGCTGTCATTTTGTTTTGTTTTCCTGTTTTTGAATTTTAAAAATGATTACTGAACCCATTAATCATGCTGAATTAATATTCAGGTTACATTGAGTTGGTAAAGTTTTGTAATTTTTTAAAATGTTCTTCAGTTCAGATATTTAGTGTTGCCCATCTATTAGTTTTTTTTTTTTTAAGTGAAATCGAATTCCTACAAAATATACACAAGGGTTTAACTACAGTATGTCACGAGCAACCGAGGGATGAACAGAAAAGCCTTAGCAGTTAGCCGGTGTAGCGTGGATGGTAAACCCAAACGCGGAAGCAGCGCGAGTAGGCAGGATAACCACGCGATTAGTTTCAGAACTCTCTTACACAAAGAGCAAGGATCTACACAAATAAACCCGCGTTCTAGCAACACACACTCAATCAAAGAAGTGACCAGAATTGGTGAGTACTCACAGAATAGTCGGCGAAGCGTCAGACAAGGCATGGGCGAACTCAATGACTGAGCAATGTGAAGCGGCATTTTGTCTCCTTTTATGCTTCCTGAAAACCCGACCGTATTACTTCCGGGTCCTAGTGCCGGTCGTGTTACGAGTGTGCATGACAGTACCCCCCTGTCCAGGACCGACTCTCGACGGTCCTGGGGTGGAGGATACCCGACGACGGTAGTCCCGGATGAGTTCGGGGTCTAGGACGAACCGAGCCGGAATCCAAGATCACTCCTCGGGACCGTAACCTTCCCAATCCACCAGGTACTGGAGCCCTCTGCCCCGAGGACGTGAGTCAAGGATCCGGCGAATGGTGTAGGCGGGACCACCCTCAATGATACGGGGAGGAGGGGCAGGGTGGGTGGGTGGAACCATTGGTGAAGTGATGAAGGGTTTGAGCTGGGAGGTGTGGAATACCCGATGGATCCGGAGCGCCGCAGGCAGCTGGAGCCGGTAGGTGACAGGATTGATACGGAGGGTGATGCGGTATGGACCAATGAACCTGGATGATAGCTTCTTGGATTCTGTATGGAGGTGCAGGTTTTTCGTAGACAGCCATACTTTGTCACCTACATTGTACAACCGTCCCGGAGGGTGTCGACGGCGATGTTGCGTGGTGTAGCGGTGGTTGGCACGGTGAATGGCAGTGTTGGCTTGACTCCATAGCCGTCGACACCTTCGGACCAACTGTTGGGCCGACGGTACATCAACCTCCGGTTCTTGGTGTTCGAACATTGGAGGCTGGAAACCGTGGCATATCTCAAAAGGGCTTAGGTTGGTAGCAGAGGAGATGTGGAGATTATGTGAAAGTTCCGCCCAAATGAGATAGCGGGCCCAGGAGCCCTGACGATCGGCGACGAAGCACCTCAGGTAGCGCTCCAGTTGTAGGTTGGTCCGTTCCGTCTGACCATTGGTTTGAGGATGGTATCCAGATGACAAACTGCAGGTGGAATTGATCAGACGGCAGAAGGCCTTCCAGAACCGTGCCGTGAACTGAGGCCCCCTGTCCGAGACGATGTCCTTGGGGAACCCATGCAGACGGACTACGTGTTCTAAAATCAGCTCGGCTGTCCTTTTAGCTGACGGGAGTCCGGGGAGGGCTACCAGATGCACAGCTTTGGAGAACCGATCTACGATGGTCAGAATGGTGTTTTTTTTCCCCTCGGCGGCCGGCAGGCCCGTGATGAAGTCGAGGGCAATGTGCGTCCAGGGCCGACGGGGGACGGGGAGTGGTTGGAGCTCCCCGGCTGTTGGTTGGTTGGTGTTCTTTGCCCTGGCGCACACTGGGCACGCCTGGACGAACTCTTTGATGTCCTTTGTCATTGTGGGCCACCAAAAGGCACGCTGTATAAATGTTTGGGTGCGCCCCATGCCCGGGTGGCCGGAGAACGGAGTGGAGTGGCCCCATTGGAGGACCTTGCTTCTTAGGGCGTGGGGGACATAGAGTCGTCCAGGTGGCACACCTGCCGGTTCGGTCTCCGTGGCCTGTGCCTGGCGAACCCTCGTCTCCAAATCCCAACAGAGTGGTGCGATGATTTTGGATGGTGGGAGAACAGGCGCGGGGTCCGTCCGGGGGCCGTCTTCCTCATGTTGTCGGGAGAGGGCATCGGCCTTGGTGTTCTTCGACCCCGGACGGTAGGACAGATGGAAATTATATTGTTCAAAGAACAGTGCCCACCGCGCCTGTCTTGGATTGAGCTGTTTCAAACTCCGGATAGTGATTAGATTTTGGTGATCGGTCCAGATGATGAATAGTTCTCCGGCGCCCTGGAGCCAGTGTCGCCATTCCTCCAAAGCCCACTTTATGGCCAGCAGCTCGCGGTCCCCTACTCCGTATCGCTGCTGAGTGGGATCAAATTTTTTGGAGAAGAAGCTACAAGGGTGTAGCTTCTGATCTGGACCTCGCTGGGAGAGAACCGCCCCGGCGCCCACGTCCGAAGCGTCCACCTCCACAACGAACGGCTTGGTGGCGTCGGGGTGAAGGAGAATCGGAGCAGTGGTGAATCGGTGGCAGAGTTCATGAAATACAGAGATGGCAGCCGAGTTAAGGTGAAAGTGATGTGAAGATGGTCGGGTCAGGGCGGTTAAGGGAGCTGCAACTGTACTGTAGTCCCGGATAAAGCGACGATAGAAATTCGCAAACCCGAGAAACCTTTGAAGTTGCTTAAGTGTCTTGGGTAGGGGCCAATGACGCACAACTTCCAGCTTCTGCGGGTCCATGGCCACACCCTGGGGCGAGATGACAAAACCCAGGAACGTGGTGGAGCGCTTGTGAAAAGCGCACTTCTCCAACTTACAGTACAATTGATGGCCGAGCAATCTCTTAAGTACCGCTCTGACATGCTGGATGTGTTCGTTGATGGAGCGGGAGTAGATGAGAATATCGTCCAGGTAGACGAAGACCCATCTACCTAGCATGTCTCTCAGGACGTCGTTAATGAACTGTTGAAAAACTGCAGGTGCATTGCAAAGTCCAAATGGAATGACCAGGCTCTCATAATGTCCAGTAGGTGTGATGAAGGCCGTCTTCCACTCATCACCCTCTCTGATTCGCACCAAGTTGTAGGCGCTCCGGAGGTCCAACTTTGTGAAAATGGTGGCACCAGAGAGGGCGTCCAGGGCAGAGTTGGTAAGAGGCAGAGGATGACGATTCTTGACTGTGATGTTGTTAAGCCCCCGATAGTCAACACAGGGGCTTAAATCACCATCCCCCTTCTTCACAAAAAAGAACCCCGCTTTGGCAGGCGAAGAGGAGGGCCGGATGGTACCTTGGCGGAGGGCATTGGAAACATATTCCTCCATCGCCTGCATCTCGGTGGTGGAGAGTGAGTAGAGATGGCCGCGAGGAGGGATGGAACCAGGCTGAAGGTCGATCGCCAGGTCGTAAGGGCGATGAGGAGGCAGGTGGGTGGCGCGTCGCTTACAGAATACTTCAGCCAGGTCCCGATAGGTGGCCGGGATGGCGTTGGTGTCGACATCGGGGGCCTCGGACTACCTAGAACACGTCCCAGCCGGAGCCTGTAGGCAAAGCTCGGTACAAGCCGGCCCCCATTGAAGGATCCGATTCTGTGTCCAGGAGATGAGCGGGTCGTGCTGAAGGAGCCAAGGATGTCCAAGGATGATGGGAGGGGAGGAAATGGAGGTGAGGTAGAATCGGATCTGCTCCTGATGTTTGTTGATTGTGACGGTGATCGGTTGGGTCTGGGAGGTGATGGGACTGGAGGAGAGGGGCCGACCATCTACAGAGGTGATTCGAACCGGCTGGGATAACGCCTCGATTTCCACCCCCAGTTCCTTGGCGTAAGAAGAGTCAATGAAGTTACCTGCAGCACCAGAATCGATGAACGCGGTACTTCTGACCCGTGTGTGGCCAAACTGGAGGTGTACCTGAACCATGAGGCGAGAGACGCTGGGTGTGGTGGCAGAGAGATGGAGGGAGCCTGGTGAACTGTTCCCAGGGTTCACCGGGCCTGGCTGTTTCCCGGGCGAATAGGGCATATGGCTCTATGATGCGCCGCCGACCCACAATAGGCGCAGAGTCCCTCCCTGAAGCGTCGTTCTCGCTCTGCAGCGTTCAAGGAGGCGCGTCCTAATTGCATGGGTTCCCTGGCTCCTGTGTCAACCACGGCGGGAGGTGGAGATCCGACGGGTGCCATGGCGGTGGTGTTGAAAGCTGGTGGTCGGGGCGTGGAGTGAGAGAAATATGGCGTGATGGGTGTCAGGGTCCGGGGGGCTGGCCTCGGACGGGAGAGCAGGCGCTGGTCAATCCGGAGGGCGAGTTGGATTAGTCCCTCCAGCGTGGTCGGAAGCTCTCGTCCGGCGAGTTCATCTTTAATACGTGAAGCCAGTCTCTCGTAGTAGGCCGTCCGGAGGGCGGCGTCTCCCCAGGTGGTCTGTACGGCGAGAGTGCGAAAATCCGCTGTGTATCGGCTCACGGACGACCCTCCCTGCCGCAGATGATACAATTTCATGTCGGTCTCCACCTCAGCAGCAGGATGTTCGAATGTGAGCTTTAGTTGACGGGTGAATTCTCCATATGAATAAGCAGTATCTGAATCTGATCGGAGAACCGCCGTGGCCCACTCAGCTGCCTGCCCGGATAGCAACAAGACGAGAAGCGCAACGCGCAGTCGGTCTGTGGAGTATCTGGTGGAATTGAACTCAAACACAAGATCCAACGCAGTTAGAAAAACACTGCATTTCCCATCTGTGCCATCCCACTTATCCGGTAGAGCTATAAACACATCAGAAGGGGGGGGGGACGGCACCGCAGCCGCTGCGACGGGCGTGGCAACAGCCGACTGAGCAGCCACCCCACGGAGGATCGCGTTCTCCTGCCGTAGCTCCGCCACCTCGCGGCGCAAGGCCGCAACGTCTTGGAGGTCCTTTTGGAGAGACACAACTTCACCACGGAGCTTATTGATCAGTTCGGCATGCTGGTCAACCACATCACAGAGGCGAGCAAACTCTGCTGGGTTTACTGCTTTTGGCTCAGTCATTCTGTCACGAGCAACCGAGGGATGAACAGAAAAGCCTTAGCAGTTAGCCTGTGTAGCGTGGATGGTAAACCCAAACGCGGAAGCAGCGCGAGTAGGCAGGATAACCACGCGATTCGTTTCAGAACTCTCTTACACAAAGAGCAAGGATCTACACAAATAAACCCGCGTTCTAGCAACACACACTCAATCAAAGAAGCAACCAGAATTGGTGAGTACTCACAGAATAGTCTGCGAAGCGTCAGACAAGGCATGGGCGAACTCAATGACTGAGCAATGTGAAGCGCCATTTTGTCTCCTTTTATGCTTCCTGAAAACCCGACCGTATTACTCCCGGGTCCTAGTGCCGGTCGTGTTACGAGTGTGCATGACACAGTACATGTAAATATACTGTCAGTTGCACCCACCACATCCACACTTGCTATCCCACTTGGTACCTGCTCTGGACATGATGCTCAATCAGAGGCACAATCTCAGTTCAGACTCTAGAGTGAGCCATTACATGTTCTCTATGTGGTTCTCAATTACCTTTAACCTGAGCAGTTTTGAAATTGCTCTTAACATGGCTGAATATGCTTTGCAGTATATTTCTCTATCAGTCATCACCCTACCATCCCCCCAGCCATCCTACAACTTAGAAAAAAAAATGTTATAACCAATTTTGGCAAAGCAAACAGTATCTCAATAAGTACGACTCAACTAAAATAGCCGTATGGATGTTCTTCATTTGTGTTTCAATTTGTGCTTGCTATTTGCCTTGACTAAACAGTATACAATGTTAATTTGTGTAATGTCTCTTTATTTTACCCCTATAATTGTATAAATATAAATTATTATTCCCTACCTTGTTATATCTTATTAAAAAATTATTGAAAAATTAGAGGAAAAAATGATAGCTAAATAAAGCTGAACATCTTTGCACTGAAAGCACAATGTGAAGATTGTTTGCTAGCTATTCTGATTATATTATAAGTTTTTCTCATCTTTTTTAAATCTAACATATTTTTCTCTGTTGTTTTACAAAGAAACTATAGTACAGGTATTTACTATTTTATACAGATCACAGACACTTATCATCCATAACATTACAACCTGACACATTAAACACAATGATTGCTGGAGCACTGCAGTTTTACTCTTCTGTCAGAGATTATTTTAGCCTTGCAAGATCTCATGGCACCATAAAAGTAAGACAGGAATAGTATACCTTTTTTGTTTGTTTGTTTAAACAAAAGATTGTATTACTGCTAGGTGGCACGGTGATGTAGTGGTTAGCACTGTCGCCTTGCACTGCCAGGGTCCGGATTCGATCCCCGGCCAGGCTCGATTCCCGTTTCTGTGTGCATCGAGTTTGCATGTTCTCCCCGTGCTTGGTGGGTTTTCTTCCGGGTACTCCGGTTTCCTCCCACAGTCCAAAGACATGTAGGTTAGGTTAATTGGCATTCCTAAATTGCCCATAGTGTGTGAATGAGTCTGAGAGTGTGTGTTTGTCTGTGTGCCCTGTGATGGATTGGCACCCTGTCCAGGGTGTACCCTGCCTCGTGCCCTAAGTCTCCTGGGATAGGCTCCAGGCCCCCGTGACCCTGAATACAGGATTAAGTGGTGTAGATGATGAGTGAGAGTGAGTGCAAACTGTTTTTATTTTTATTTGAAATTAAATTTTAAATAATTGTAAAATTTTTATTGCTATTATTTTCTATTTCTTTTTTTGCGATTATTTTCTTCTCTTTTATGAAAAGCGCTTTGAATTACCATTGTGTATGAAATGTGCTATACATTTTGTAATGATGAGTTTAATTCTACACAACATATCAGAAAATCCAAATGCACAGTTTACAAGCACTGTATACTATGTGTGTATCTCTGAGATTTAGAGGTAATGAGCCATATTTGAGGCACATTTGAGAAGATTGAGAAAACAGCTAAAATCTAATTCAAGTCTCAAACACGGCTCATTTCTTTATATGTGAGTCGCACACAATACAAACATAAACTATCTGAGATTTAAAGGTAATGAGACACCTTTGAGATGATGCAGAAAACGCCTAAATCTCATTCAAGTCTCAAAGATGGCTCATTTCTGTCTAGGTGAAAAAGAAGAGATTTACATCAGATCTCATCTTGGAGTTTCCTTAATCAGAGCACACAGACAAAGTGTTTGTATAATTCTTAAACATGCATAAAGTTTCAATAAAACAATTATAAGTATAAATATAATGTTTTGTCTGCATTGCAATATATATCCATACAAGGTACATTCATATATTGCAATACAGTATATTAATAAATACAAGCACTAGTTTCCTATATAAACATAAATTAGATAAATTAAGATATGTGAACATTCTTGGTACAGATGCACCAGGGTTTAAGTACCCATTTTTCCGTAAGTGTTCAGTTCGACCGCTCCAAATCAAGCGTTAGCCTCGACTTGGTTGCTCATGACAGCGTAACATACATTCCTGACACAGACAAAGAACCCTGAAACTTTTATTTCAACTTTTTAATTCACCAACATACCGATTTATAGATCATATAAGACAATGATTCATGTCTCCCATGTTGTGTGTGACCATACTCTTGTTCATTAAACCTAACCACACTAAATGGACATATACTTCAATATTTAGTTGCTGGTCTCCCTTTTGCAGCTATAACATGTCGGGTGTCACGATTCCCGCCCCCTCGTTTAGTCGTCATCCAGGTATGCGGGTGAATGTTGGCTGAATCGGGAGTGACACACTGAAGTTTACATCTCTTATAGGACAGCCTACTGAATTGAAGAAGCCTCGTGCCTGGCACTTGGTTACGGTTGCTCCTGTGCAGTCCGAGGCAAATAACGGATACGGATGTTCACCTGGCGTTACGGACGTGTTGTGTCCCTCCCGGATAGACTGGATCAGCTCTCAGCATCCCTGCACATACTGTAGTTTGTCTGCCCCACTGATCGGAATGTACTGTAGAACTAAGCCGTGCGGTATGTGTCGATGGTTTGATTCGTTCATTTGTCGGCAATCATGTGTTCTGTCTATTTTTTTTTTTATGTCGTTTTATTTTCAGACAGACGGTGCTATAAGTGGGAATCATTATCGGAGGACGCTGCTGCTTTTAAATGATCGTTCTAAAGTTCTGCTGTTTTGCTTTGAAGCTTAGTTTTTGTTTTATCTTTCTGTTACGTTGCCGTAAATCATTGCTTGGAGTTTGTGTGTGTGTATTGAGTGTGCGCCGGGTCACTGTGTTTTTTTTTTTTTTATTATTATTTTATTTTTTAGGGTCGCTGCAGGAGAAGAGCGAAAACACCCCACTGACTCTGTTATTCCAGCTGCAGTGGGTGTAGATGCATCCTGTTTTTCGGTTACCTATACTTTCCCTTGCTTTAAAAAAATAAATGTTTTTTTACTTTAATTTGTTTGTTAATTTTAATACTTTTGTACAACCTTCCTTATGGTACGTTTTATCTGTGAGTGATTGATTGCATCTATCCAAGATGACCTGCATTGCCTATAAATATATATATATATATATATATATATTTTTTTTTTTTAGTTAAGGATCATGCCTTACCCAGGGTGGCGTAATCAGACTTTCAATTCCTTACCTCAGTGCTCCGCCTCAAATAATTATTTTTGTCCATATGGTGTTTGCAGGAAAAATAGCAGCAATATTTTCCCAACAGGAACATGATGCAGCTATATATAAGATTAATGGATGTAAGGATGTTTTATGCATGTATTTTAATGCTTCATGGACCAGTTGAGCTCCCATGTGTGTGTGTGTGTGTGTGTGTGTGTGTGGGGATGTGTGTGTGTGTGTGTGTGTGTGTGTGTGTGTGTGTGTGTGTGTGTGTTTGTGTGTGTGCGTGTGTGTGTTTTAATCATTCATGGACATCATGTGAAAAGTTAGGTGTCTATTTTGAACATTAATGAAATTCTTAAAATTCTATCAACATTGATTTTGCAGCCAAACAAAAACTGGTTGAGGTATCCCACATGAATAGAAGAGGAATTGTTTTCTTCGGTCTTCCAGCTTGGAAAAACCATTAACATCTGTTTTTGTCATTAATAAAGACAAAGTAAACTAGTTTAAGGATGCATGGTAGATTTCGGACATGGATCCACATGTTACTGAGATGAAAATGCTGCTTACAATTGTTTCTAAAGTTACTAAAAATGTTTACGAACATTCTTTTTTTTTTCCCCCTCAGTTATCTGAATGTGGAAGTTCAACCAGTTTCAACAGAGAAGTAGGCAAACTGCAATTACATTTCTTCTTTAACTGAAGAGATGAGTTGTGCAATAAGCAACGCTTACAGTGAAGACATGCATTCCGAATATAAACCAGTCAGAAATTAGGACACTTCTACTAAAGCAGCAAAACCTGTTTGCACGGAGAAAAGAAAAGGTAAAAAGAGTAATATTCATGTTATTTTAGTCAACTACTCAATAACCTGTTAATCCTCTAATGTACAATGTTTAATTTTGGTCTTTTTTTTTTAAAATAGTTTTGATAGTCACACTTTAAAACTTGGTGAACTACATTGTATTAAAGCAATTCCTTCTTTTTTGTGTGTTTAGAATTATCATAATTTGAACCTACTGAAAGACATGGGATGTGCATGCAGCTGTAAGTTACTGAACTAAAGTTGACTCTTTTTACATTTGCCAGCCATTTGGCAATCAATTTCTTTCTTAAATGTACACTTTTAGGAAATCTTAAGTGTAAATATAATTTCATATAGATAACAGAAGCCAAGTGCTACTTATAAAAATATTTTGTTGTCAACTAATGCTAAACAGCTAATTTAACCATTTAAATGTTACAATGCCAAGTTAACATGTTTTGACGACCAAAAATTTAAAACTCAATTGAACGGTCCTTCTCATGAGCCTTCTAGTCTAGTCGTTCTTTCTTTTGAATCTCTTGCACTGTGTTGCATCTATGTGAGTCACGTGACAAAAGAACAAACGTTTCGGACTACTCATTTCACTCTGAGAGTACTCGTTATTCTAATTCACATTAAAGACTCATTCAAAAAGAACGAATTGTTCATGAACCACCCAACACCAATTTGTGCTTCATGGCGTTTACCAACTTAACGCGGAAGCACGGGTTTAGAATATTGCCGGCTGAAATGTGTTTAGTAGAGGAATGTGTGTTAGCAGAGGAATTAATCGGCAGCTAAATCATTAAATCTACCACCAGAATGAATATAGATGTGGTGATGTTTGTGGATGAGATCCATAAAGCTGAAGCAGTTATCGCAAGGTGGGTTGTAAATAAAGACACTTTGACTTAAGTAAAGTACCCCAACAAAAGTGTCACCCTGTCCAATTTCCCTCTGTTCATAGATAATGAAAGCTCAGGTGCTGAGCAGACAACTGTCCAGGTTTAATAAATGATTATCAGTAGTTAAAGCTAACACCAACACGCTGCAAAACCCCTGAACTGAAGCATATTGTGTCTCACAGGAGACAGATATACATGGTCCTTAACAACAGAGAGGAAGACTTAAATATAGTGTTCAAATTAAACGTGGATGAAGATGACCCATGTTTACTGATGATTTTTGGGAAAAGATTGGTCCAAATGCCACATTTTGGAGTTCGGCACTGAGGCTTGAGAGAGATTTTATTTTTTTTTATACATGTCTCTCAAACACGACTTTCATGTCTAACCTACAATTCCAATTACAAAATGATATTGCTGTGTAATATGCGTGGAAGATATTCCAGCCTTTGTAAAATCTTTGTACCAACCTACCCTGCTATGGCGCAGGTTGGCACAAGTGACAAAGTGTAGTTAAAACAATATAAAACTGGATCTGCATTTACTTTACACTTCTACTATGCAAAATAGACAACATTGACAGAAGTCCAAGCAGTGTGCAACTGCAACAATATTCAAAACTTTTTGAGTCTTAACTAGCTTCAAATAACATGTTACTGTCATTTTACCTTCAGGAACGTAAGTCTACGAACAACCAATTAAAGAACAATACAGTTCAAAGTATAAAGGTCCAAACTCTAACATTCTCTTATTCAACAATTCACTCTTATTCCATAAAAGTCATAAAATTATTTTTCTTAATTACCATTAAAGAATGACAGTTGCTGAGTTCAGAACAGCTAAAGGTGAATAGACTTGCAGCTCTTGTGGAGCACTCCCTGGTTGGCATAGGAAGCTTCATTACAACAGCAGATGCTGGATGAGTAAATGTCTTCTTTCTTGGTGGAAGCTAACACAAATTAACCCACTTTAGATGCCTCTGCGTGCCTTATGAATGACAAGACTTCATTTGTGTCATCAATTTCTCGAATACGTCCAACGTAGTATATGCCTTTTTTTTTCTTGTTCAGTCCGTTCTTTTACAGGTGTATCTATAAAAAAAATTGTCTTTCTTTTTTCTGTTGTGTGCCAGCTTGTGCTTTGGCAGCTCGTTTGCCAAAAGCACACAGTGATTCAGCACTGAATATTCCTTGTGGATGGGGCTGCTAGATCTGCAGCCTGAAATGGGGGTGTCTGTGGCTGCTCAGGTAGCTCTTGGGTCGGATCTGGTCTGTCAGCAGTGCACCAAGTGAGGAACTTGTCTGGTGGAAAGATATTTCGGTCAAATGGGTAAAAATACTGTACAGATTGAAATTAGTCATCCACTGGATTGAGGTTTAGGCTGTCGAATGGTCAGTGTCGTTTCCTAAATAGTTTGTCCCAATCAATCCCTGCTTTACCTCCAGCTAACCAATTTTTAGGAATATCAGAACACTCATTGCTCACAGCTATCTGATATGGAAGTTCTCATAGCTCATTTACTGTTATCCCATAAAGAATTTTAGCTGCCTCGATACAATAGTCAACCAAATCTTTCTCCAAAACTTGACTGAGCACTTGTCTATACCCGGTCTAGCCAAAAGAAATTTTTGTCACCATTATTTGCTTCCATAAATGGAATGGAATGTGCTAAGGTGCGATATGGAAAGCCATTTTCTGCTGTAGCTTGGAGTATGCTCATCCCAGGCCTGATATGTTGCAGCAATAGCCTCCTTTGAGTATGAACTTCGGTCACTTTTAAGGATGTAATTGCGAACCATCTGAAAAATTTTAAGTAATGGTGTTTTATCATCCGAGATGTGTATTGTGCAGTATAATTGTGGTAAATGTTAATAATAATAATAATAATAATAATAATAATAATACTTGTACTGGGCATGTCTATCAAGCATAGAGTTCTACATTTAAGCTGAATACGTGATATGCATTTCTTTGTACCTGTGTACCAACCTGCCCCAGCCTGCCTTTGCCCCATATTTTCCAAATTCCAGTAAAGCAACACAAGGCATGTGCTTTCACACATGGCACCATTAAACTCATTATATTTCCTTTTTCTATAATACATTTCCTTTTATGTAACATATAAATTAACTAGATGAGGCTGAGGATTGTAAGCACAAAACTATTTTTTTCCTTTGCTGCACTGAAACAAATTTAGAGGTCTTGAAAATCACTCATCTGGCCCACTGCAGCAGAAACTATGCAGACATGCAAAATGGTTGCCCTTCAGGAATCAACAAGTCATATGTACAAAAAGTGATGACATCACACACAATTCCTCCTCATCACATTCTTACCACTAGAGGTCTGCCCCTCTTTCCCCTAATGTTAACCGTATTATTTCTCTTACGTTTACTTATGACGGATTTTTACATCACCTTCCTAAATGTTAGGGGAGCAAGAGACAAAAGTAAAAGCAGAACTCGGTACATTAATTAAAATAGAAAGAAGAGATGTGACATTTGTCCAGGAAACGCACAGTGACAAAGAAAATGAGTCAAAATGGATGATGAAATGGGAAGTAGAAGTAGCTTTAAGCTCACTAAGCCCAGTCAGTGGGGATTCTTTTTACTGGACATTTTTTACCAGGATCTTACACCACACAGGAAGTGATAGCTGGTAGATTAATGTAATTACTAAACAGCAAAATATGAAAACTATAACATGATATTAATCAAGCATATGCTCCTACTAGAGGACTTGAAGGCACTGCATTTTTAAGTAAATTAAATGACCCTTTAACCAGTTGTAATCCAAAAGATTATTTGGTGTTAGGGGGAGATTTTGACTGCCCACAAAATGACCGGATAGACAGGGATCTGGCAGAACCTCACATAGTATCCTAACAAGCATTAACATGTCTTTATAAGAATTCATGAACTGTTAAATGTGTGGAAGAGACAGCATGGATGTAATAAACAATACACCCGGGTGCACTTTACAGCATTCTGTTGGCCAGATTAGATGTGTTTATATAATTTCAAACACAACTTTAACATATTTAAAGTCAGTGAAATAACATGAGTAAGCTTCTCAGGCCATTTAGTGAGATGCAGAATCTTCTTTGCAAACTTAAGTCCAGAAGTGCATATTGGCATTTTAATTTTGCATTACTGAAAGATTGTAATTTTGAGGAGACCTTTAAAGTGTGGACCATTTTTAAAAATGAAAGGGGAGCTTTACATTCTTACAGGCAATGGTGGGATCATGGAAAGGTTTTAAATGAACAGCTCTGTCAGGAATGTCACAAGGCACCTGGCCGAGGCATTAAGAGAGCTGGAGATAGAAATTGTGGAACTTAAGGCATTAACTAAATCAAGGAAATTTGTTAACTTAAAAAACAAAAAAGGACATTAATGGCAGGTCTATTGGGTACAGCACAAGATGATAACTAAGCTCATTTCTGTTTTTAGAGCTTTAGTGAAAGCTTGAACCAAAATACTTTTTTTTTTTTTTTTTTAAACCAATGAATGTTTGAAATATTTATATGCTGAAGTGGTGTCATGGAAATGTTATTTGTTTTATTAATGTGGGTGAATTGCTGTTCAACACGCTTCTATAATAATTTATATACTTTTTAAAGTAATTTTATTGTAAAGTAATTATTTATTAAAGATGAACCAAAAAAATCTCTCTCTTATACACAGCGCCTCCCTCCTCGGTAAGTAATTAATTTCTATTAATAATGGCTGATACCGTTAAAATTCATTTCAATTCATAGGTCAGATCAGAAACATTTAAAACACTTTAGCTCATGTTAATGTGAGATTCTGGTCAGTTATATTACATTTTCTTTATTATTTTCAGTCTTTTCCACAATAAACCAGTGCACCCCCGACCCCCCCCCCCTTCATTGCATTATTTATGTTCAAAATATTTTAAATACATTGACTGTGTGTGATGACTGACTGTTTAGTTTACATTTTTTGTTTAGCTGCACATCACCTATTTTAACCAGAGTTAATTTCACATTTTCATATGGAACAGTTAACATTTGTAACCATGCATTAAATCTTGTGTGTGTGTGTGTGTGTGTGTGTGTGTGTGTGTGTGTGTGTGTGTGTGTGTGTGTGTGTGTGTAAGTAATATTGGATTGAATGTAGGGAGAGACGTAACATAATTCTGTTATCTTTTTGATATATAATATTTCTTTTAAAAAAGCATAATACAGCTTTCCTGTGTATAATGACTGTTGCCTAGTTTTCCTCTTTTACATCACATCAGCTGTGTTTTAATCAGAGTAACAGTTACTTTCACATTTTCACATGGAACAATTCACATTTGTAATCGTGCATTAAATCTTCACTCTCTATTATTTACTTTCACAGGGGGATCTGTATTGTGAGTATAAATCCTTTTCTCTGATAGTGATGTGTTGATGCTGCATGAATAATATATTTCTTGTGCAGATGAAATAGATTGGACTGTGCTGTGTGTTCAGAGTGCAATAGCACATAGATATATGAGCATCATGAGCATAGTGTAGTGAACACAACAGACTGTGATCGCTGGCAGAACATTCATCATGCTGTTGTCTAGTTTGTCATTACTGTTCTACACACACACACACAAATCTGACCTACACACTGATACTGAGAGATAAAAAGCTGAAGGTGTGTTTACAAATGACACACACTCATTAGTGAACAATCTGATCTAATGGAGCTAATAATCAGAGACTGGCTCAATATCAGTTTAAACTGAAACAATCAGACATTTTTACATCAGAGAGGAAATTAAATTACACACTAAATGTGGCCTTTAGATTGTTACAGTTACTCGATATCCAGTAGAACAGACTAGATCACTGCCAAATATAGCACTGAGAAGCACAACAACACACACAGCTAGCTAATATTGGGCAGCTAGTTTGTTCTGTAGACTGTGTGCTGTGTTTGAATGAGCGCAGTCAGAATGAGCACAGATACACTGCGACATCGGAGATCAGACTGCTGCAGAATCAGACAGAGACACAGTGTGAGCTAAGCGGCTAACGCTAGGTAAAAGACAAGCCCTTGTTAAAGTGAGAGGTTTTGACCTTTGACCTTGTGCTCAGTAACTGTCACAGTCACATTGATGAGCAAATCAAGTCTGATATTTTAAACCCAATGAAAATACACCATGTAGAAGAATTGAACATAAACATTAGTGACAGACTGTAGAGTTCTGAGACAAAGAACAAAACTCCAGCAGCATGAGCTCAGAGGCTTCATCCAATAGAGAGATAAACACACAGATAAGCTTCAAGAGCAAAGGAGCAGATTACAGTTTGCTAAAAAGTAGATGATGGACAGATGAGACAAAGACTAAGCTGGAGCAGAGTGATGAAAAGAGGAAAGAGTGAAGTTACAATAAAACTCATCATGATTTACATTAAACCAGCACTTCTGTGGAACATGGAGACATGGACATTTATGGAGGACAGAAGTCTTTAATTATTTAAATCTAAACTATTTTAATGATTCACCATTTGTTATTTTCTCAAAAAAATTATTTTATCTAACATTACATTTCTCTCTGTTGTTTCACACAGCACCTTCAGCATCGGTAAGTAAATAACTCGACTTCACACTAATGATGAACACTGATATTTTATAAGCCTATCACACATATTACATTGAAATTGTGCAATCAAATGGACACAACATTTTCAGATTATGTTTATGTGAAGGACTCTGATTAGTAAGTGAGATTCCACTTCTATCAGTCAAATTCTCTTCCCCAATGCATCCCCACTGCACTACAAGATTTACCATATTTTCACAAATAATTTACATACTTTCAAACATATTTTCCCAAACAAGAAAATAAATGTGGTGGCAGTGGTTGCCAAAGCATTGCCACTGCAAATGTCTTCTGTAATCAATGCTTTAGGCAGTTGAATGAAATATTGGATTATTATATTTTGGTGGGGCAGGCACTGCATATTATATTTCAATGCAAAGATGAAATCAAAAACATTAAAAGTTTGTTTATGTGAAGGGCTCTGGTCAATAAATGAGATATTACTTTCCCACAAGCCACCTGTGCATAATCCCACTGCAGTGCAATAATGTATGGAGAGACTTAACATCATTCTGTTATCTGTCGGATATATAACATTTCTTTGTCTAGTTTTCCTCTTTTTTATTAAGACACACATCAGCTGTGTTTTAATCGGAGTAACAGTTACTTTCACATTTTCACATGGAACAATTCACATTTGTGATCATGCATTAAATCTTTACTGTGTTATTTACTTTCACAGCAACTGCGTGGTGAGTATAAAGTCTTTTCTGTTTTGAAGCTACATGAAATATATTGTGCAGATGAAATCGACTTGACTGTGCTGTCTGTTGAGAGTGCATTAACCCATACTGTAGATATATGAGCATAGCATAGTGAACACAACAGACTGTGATCACTGGCAGAACATTCCTTATACTGTTGTCTGGTTTGTTATAAATACTTAATATGTAAAAAGTTTGTTTACAAATAAAACCGTAAACGGTGTGATCTACTGGAGCTAATACTATGAGGCGCCGTATAGGGCTTAAAACAAACTTCACTCATGCACACACATATGAAACACTTGCATACACATCTATAAAACAGCCACACATCTATATATACTACTAACTGCTCACACAACTACATATAAAATGCGCGCGCACATACCTATGAGATGCGCGCACATATATACAAACTCTCCGCGCACACACACATATGAGATGCACGCACATATATACAAACTCTCCGCGCACACACACATATGAGATGCACGCACATATATATAAACTCTCCACGCACATACACACGCAAACTCTCCGTGCACACACACCTATGAGATGCACGCACACACACCTATGAAATTCTCAGTGTAACCGGAAGGCATTTCAGTGTAGACGGACTTGTCGCTTCATACTTCATGATTGGTAGTAGCGGTTTGTAAACAGCCTGCTGTTGGACAGTGTAGAAGACGGAGGAGGACAGTATAATGATCATCACTGCTCAATCACAAGGCAGATTCACAACTGTCCACATAATGTCTGAGTATTGCAGCGGCACAAAACGCAGGTGATGTTTAGCGAAAAGAAAATTGAAGCACGGAATCTGTGGCTAATATGTCGGATCCTTTTGTGGTGATAATAAATAAACCACTCGCTGTCTTACAAACTGTCCAGTAACAGTCTATTTAAAATGCTACTACTAATCAGAGAGAATGAATCGGCAAGTCCATATACATTGAAATTACTACACCCTACACCCTACTCCCTACACCCTACACTCTACTCCATGTGGGGGAATGTCTGTTAAGGGAACTTCACGCTACAAAATTCCGCCATTCGGAACATCCTGCAACGTCACTTCCTACATGCGTTACCATAGTAACATAAGCACCTTGGATACCCGTCCCTACTGCTTTGGAAATTTCACGCTACGGACAGTAAATATAGAATATTTACTGAAAAAAACTGACACTAAAATATATAACGTTTTGAAACGTTTATAACTTATGAATAAATGATTCGATTAATTTACAAGGTGTATGGAGATTTATTTATTTATTTATTTATTTATACAGATTACTAGTCTATGTAATACTAAATATTTCTTAATTAAATTAAAATAAAATTATTGTGTCCTGTTTATATGGTGTTGTCCTCGAAAATAATTATAATAAATATTGTAATGACTGATAGGAATTCCCTTGTTTGTGCGCGTCTCATAAGTGTGAGTGTGTGTGTGAGTGTGCGCACGGAGACTTTGTGTATGTGCGTGCATCTCATATGTGTGTGCGCGGGCATCTCATAGGTGTATGCGCGTGCGTGCCATATGTGTGTGTGTGCTTGCATCTCATATGTGTGTGTGCGCGGAGAGTTTGTATATATGTGCGCGCGTCTCATAGGTATGTGCGCGCGCATTTCATATGTAGTTGTGTGAGCAGTTAGTAGTATATATAGATGTGTGACTGTTTCATATATGTGTATGCAAGTGTTTCATATGTGTGTGCATGAGTGAAGTTTGATTTAAGCCATATACGGCGCCTCTATATATACAGACCGGCTCAATAGCCAGTTTAAACTGAAAACATGAAAGACATTTTTACATTGCTATACTAAATCATTTTTGCCTTAAGAAGCGAAAATTTTCAAGAAATTTGCCACGAAGCATTCAAATGAACAAACTGAACCGGACCAAATGCTGGCTAAATGGCGCGTACGTCCAAGAGTCATTCCAAACTTCGTGGCTTTCCACTGACGCAAACGAGTAATTGTTTTTAAAATTATTTCATTCTTTTTAACCCTTAAAGCTCAGAGCATTTAGCCATTATTTGTTTTGCATTTAAACATGCTCTACAGCCCAATCCTGAGCTCTATATGTGACACATCCCTTTTTAAGCACTAAATAGACAAAACGATGAACTGAATTATATTGTAATCAACTATTTAAACATGACCGTGCAAAAATGTAAACATGGGCAAAGAAATGCCACAGACACACATGATCACATGTTTTATGGTTGTTTTTGATCATTTCTATGATCATAATAATAATAATAATAATATGCTCGTTTTTAGTGTTTATATGTATTTTCTAGGTCATTCCCATATTCCGTTAGTCGTAAAAATTAACATTATAAAATTAATAGCGTACATTCTACCTTACTCGAAAATCCAAATTCACAGTTTGAAGTCTGAGGCTTCCCCATTAACACACACACACACACACACACACACACTGGCAAGGCCCCTCCAGATAAGCACGTTTTCCCCTTCTAAGTTTTATTGACCAATGCCAGCAGGGATCTGTGCCCCTTGGGTTTTAAGTTAAGACAGGGTGCTAAGTTCTTTTAGGGGAGGTGGATAGCAGCCGAGGATTTTCTGTGCTGAGTTGATAACATATTGGAGGGCTTTCTTGTCCACCTCTAAGTTGCTGGTGTACCAAATGGAGATGCAGTAGGTTAACACACTCTTGATGGAGCAGCAATAGAAGGACACAAGTAGCTGTTTTTGGAGATGGTTTTTCCTTAGGATTCTTAAGAAGTAGAGTCACTGATGTGCATTTTTGACTGCTGCTGAAGTATTTGTGGCAGGAAAGATCCTAAGAAATATGTGTGCCCAGAAAATTTATGGAGGGTACCCTGTTAATGTGCAGTGGTTATGGACCTTGAACAATGTTTAATTGCTGAACTGTAGTGGAATAGGACATTTGTAATCCATTTATATTTACACATTGGTCAGATTGGTCAAATGGTGGAATTAACTTTTCTCTTATTCAGGAGAAAAGTTAATTCCACCATCTAGGACAGAAAACAGTCTAGACGTATGTCATACTGAGTTTTTGAGAGATGTTTGAACCAGTTGAGGATCCATTTCCTCCTATCCTCCAGTATTGGTGTGGTGTGAGGTGTAATTAGAGATGAGAGGTATGCTGGTGCTGGGCAGTGTTTTAGCTTTGTAAGAAAGCATCATTTTGAATTTGATGTGGGCAGGAAGCCAGTGCAGGAAACAGAGAAGTGGGGTAGTGTGGGAGAATTTAGGAAGGTTGAAAACGAGACGTCCAGCTGCACTCTGGATGAGCTGAGGAGGACAAATAGCACCTAAAAATACAGAGGTAGACCTGAGAGAGTAGCAGTAGTCTAGTCTTGAATTAACAAGGGACTGAACAAGCACCTAAAAATGGGTGAATTCTTCTTATGTTGTAAAGAAGAAATCGACAAGGGCAAGTAAGGTTATCAATGTGTGGGGAAAATTACAGGCTGAGGGCCCGTGCACACTCTGCCTAGCATCCTGCTCGCCAACGTCCAGTCACTGGAGAACAAGCTTGATGACCTCAGGGCCAGGATAAAGTTCCAGAGAAACATTTAGGACTGCAATCTCCTCTGCTTAACTGAGACATGGCTGAACCCAGCTGTGCCGGACCACGCCATTCAGTCGGCCGATTTCTTCTCGGTTCACCGCATGGACAGGACACAGGACTCGGGGAAGACAAGGGAAGGCAGCGTGTGTTTAATGGTGAACAGCAGCGAGCGAGCGTTGTTCCTCTTACATGCTCCTACACACCCAACCTGGAACTTCTGTCCATCAAATGTCATCCTTTTTATCTTCCTCTGGAGTTTACATCAGTCATAATCAGCCATTTATATTCCACCACAAGTGGACATGGACACTGCCTTATTCGAGCTACATGAGGCACTCGCCCAGCACCAGACACAACACTGGAGTGCTTATTGTGGCGGGGGACTTTAACAACGCCAACCTCAGACGTGCAGCGCCGAACTTTTATCAGCACATCATCTGCCCGACCAGGGGCGAAAGGACACTGGATCAATGTTACACAACGGTCAGGGACGGCTACAAGGCGCAATCTCATCCACCGTTTGAGAAATCTGACCATGCCGCCATCTTCCTCATGCCAAAATATAAACAAAGGCTTAAACAGGAAGTTCCGGTTCAGAGGGAGGTCACACGCTGGATGGACCAATCGGTGGCTGCGCTACAAGACGCACTTGATGACGCAGACTGGGACAAGTTCCGAAACAGCTTCAATGACGTCAACATGTTTAAGTAAGCGGTTGTGGGATTCGTCGGGAAACTAGCGGATAATACCGCACAGAAAACAACCATCAGAACGTTTCCCAATCAGAAACCGTGGGTGGATAAAACCATCCGTGACGCTCCTGAAATCTCGCACCGCTGCCTACAATGCGGGACTTGCGTCGGGGGACATGGACTTGTACAAGGCTGCGTCATACAACATCCGGAAGGTGGTGAAAGAGGCGAAGCAGTGCTATGGGAGGAAACTAGAGTCACAATTCCAACAGAGTGACTCTAGTAGCCTGTGGCAGGGACTAAGGACAATAACTGACTATAAAGCACCAACATCCGGTATGACGAACGCGGACATGATTTATTGGGCAGACGAACTGAACACCTTCTATGCTCATTTCGAGGCTGCAGCTAAAGATGCTAGCAATACTAATGCTAGCGGTGGTAACGGCTGCAGACAGGAAGTCACTGCCAGCATCGGAAACGCGTTTATCATCTCCGAGCATGACGTGAGGAGAGCTTTCAAGACGGTGAACACCAGAAAAGCAGCAGGACCAGACGGCATCTCAGGTAGAGTCCTCAGAGCCTGCGCAGACCAGCTAGCACCTTGATACCATGATATATCAATAGGTATCATACTATCACCAAGATATTCAACCTCTCTTTATCTCAGTCAGTGATCCCCACATGCTTCAAAGAGTCCATTGTTGTTCCTGTTCCGAAGAAACCACATCCTGCTTCCCTCAATGACCATCACTACTGACGTGAGGGCTACAGGTCGATAAAGTGCTTTGAGTCTCTCAATCAGACGAGTACACTGGACTAAAACACCTCTGCATTTTTTGAACACCTCATAGAATGGACAATTATGGCAAACGCACATTTGCACATATATGCACATTTGCACACTTCCAGGACGTTTTCACGTTTCCCTTTATCTCATTTTCATTAAAATTACTGCAATATTTGTACAGACCGATAAGTTTTTATAAGTTGTTATATTTTATATTTTTAGATTTCCTATATATTTTTGAAAATTTTTGTATCTTGCATCTTATTTTATACAGTAGTTTAACTACCCTATTTTCATTCTATTTCACTATTTATTTCTTTATTTCTTGTAAAAAAAAAAATTAAGGTCAGGGGGGTCGTATAAGCATTTCACTGCATATAGAACTGTGTATGACTGTGTATGTGACAAATAAAATTAGAATTTGAATTTGAAGAATTATCCCAAAATTGAGGGCAGTGACTGAAGGCATGATCTGATTGTTGTCCAGGGATATCACAAGGTGTTGATGGAGATTAATCACCTGGCCAGACATGCTGAGATCTGAATGGAAGAGACCTGAGTGCCTTAGGGAGGAAAGAAGAAAATGGGTTGTGTGTCATCTGCATAACAATAGTATGAAAAGATGTGCGAATATATGACCTTACCAAGACCAAGTACTGAGACTTGTGGGACTCTCACCAGTAGAGAGTCTGCATGGAGCAGATGTGTTTTTCCACCATGTTACCTCATATGACTGATAATCCACACAAATATTTTTTTTATTACAGACATTTTAAAGAACGCTGTTCTTTAACCGAATGAACAGCTGATTTTAGCATTAGTTTCCATGCTCATTAAAAACCAGGGAACGTATTCACAAAGCTTCTTAAGCATAAAAGTTGCTCCAAGTGATGAAATTCTAAGAAAATTCTTAAAATTATGAGATTTTCTAAGAATTTTCCATTAAATTTAGGACTAAATCTTATTAAAGATAAAACATGATTCACGAAACATCTTAGCCTTAAACAGCTCCTGAGGTAAAAATTATTAAAAGTAGGGAGGAGGACTTTTAAAAGGCGGAAAGAAGAAGGTTTACTTGTTGTTTTACCTCCTTTCATCTCTCTTGGATTGTTGACTATACACCATCCAAAAGTGCAACTTAAATAGACTGTCCTGCAATCATGTAAACTGGTAAAAGGTGAGCCATTTTGCTCCCAATCTAAACTAGATCACAAGTATTAAAATCAGTATGGTAAATAAATGTGAAAAAATTTAAAATAGCAAATACTGCATGGAAATTGGCTGCTTTGAAAGTAGACACATTTTTTTAAACATTTGTTTGTTTAATGATACTTAGTCTATAACAGAAACTTTGCGTGAAGTAGTCTATAGTCATGATTAGAGAATTTCTTCATATACAAACATTATGATCTCACTTCCTGTTCTATTATCATTTGTCCTATTTTGACAAAGAGCACATTTTAAAACCTTTGCAGAGGTCAGAGGTAATTTTTTATCAACCAATCACAGTCTTTGAATCGCTGCATCATCCCTAGCAACGGGGTCGACCACACCTCCTCACAAAGATAAAGGATTTTGTACTTTCCTTCCTCAGACTTACTCT
Organism: Clarias magur; assembly: GCA_013621035.1. NCBI lineage: Eukaryota > Metazoa > Chordata > Actinopteri > Siluriformes > Clariidae > Clarias > Clarias magur. Next base: position 83,195 of record QNUK01000125.1, on the reverse strand, counting down.
GAGAAGTGTCCTAAATCACTTTTAGTCTAGGACTCCCAGCTAGAACTTTTTAAGCTAAGATAGGAGCTCCCTGAGAGAATTTTAAGAAGCTTTGTGAATACAGGCACTGGTTTGTAAATATGGAAGCATAAAGTTGGAAAGGTTTTGACCTATCAAAAGGACCGAAAAAGAGAAGCAGCTCTAAATTCATTGTGAAAAAAATAATTGTCTGCCTGCGTCACCTGGCAGGTGAAACAAAACACTTAAAAATAGGGGGAAAAACTGATGAAGAAAAAAAGGTGGGAAATGAAAAAAAAAGTAAAGTTGCAGTTTACCGTTCTCTAGAAAGTTGACAGACAGACAAGGTGAAGAGTAAACTTACAGGAGACGAGTGCATTTTTTTGAAGGCCGCAAAACTGGTCTTTATTTTTAACTGATACAGATAGAATTGTGATTACAATATGGTGATGCATAGTGATTATTTTATTTGTTTTTGAAGCCTAAAAAAATATATGCTTGTTCAGAAAGTGCAGAGTGAAGATTATTTAGCAGCTATTGTGACTAACTATTTTTTTTTTCTCTTTTTAATTTTTTTTTTCTATTGTTTTATGCAGCAGAGGTAAGTAAATAACTTGCATCCACACTAATTCTATTTTATAAACTTGATACATTTTATTTCAGGGATCAAATGTTTATGTAAAGGGCTGATTCCATTTACAGCCCAAATTACGGAAAAGTTAGGACGGTTTTAAATTTAAAATGAATGAAATGTAAAAGGCCAGTGACTGAAGGTATGATCTGATTGGGTCATGTGATTTCAAATCACATGACCCAATATTTTATTCACAATAAAGAATAGAGAAGATGAATGTTTAAACTGAGAAAATTTACAATTTTATCCACTCATTTCAAATGTGATGACTGCTACAGGTCTTTTAAAAAAGGTGCCATGGAGAAAAATACCTAAAAAAGCAAGAAATGGTAAAAAACAAAAGTTCAGCTGGGAGAACATCTTGCATCATGTCTGTAAACATAATTAGTTATGAAGGGAATGTCGTAGAGAATCTCTCAGAAGTAAAGATGGGCAGAGGCGCTACAATCTGTGAAAGAGTGGGTTAAAATATTATGGACTACTATAAAAACAACATAACTTAATGACGAAATGCAAAGGCTTTGCAAATTTCATCATCTACAATGCAGAACATCAAAAGATTAAGAGAAACTGGAGAAATTTGTGCGAAAGGGACAAGACCGAAGACCTTTGTGTCATGGGCGTGCGTGGGGGTGAAGGATCCAAGCGCAGAGTGAGCTTTTACTGTTTCTCTGCACGAGCTCTGCAGCGCGAATGCAGAGTAGAGCCGGTGTATGTAGAGAGCGAGTGCAGCGCTTAGAGTCAATGAGCTCAGTGGCTGGAATGCGGAAGTGCCGAGAGCGCGCTCACTGCTTTTCTGAATGGGCTCCGTGGCAGGAATGCGGAAGTGCCGAGCCGGCGCGTGTAGAAAGAGCATACGCTGTTTGCCGGTGATGACAATCCCGCGAAGCGAGGCAGACGAATCGCGCAGGCTGCTAGATCCGAAACAATAGCTCATGGTCGATGAACAGGCAGAGGTCAGAAACGTGAAACCGAGAAAGTCCGTGATCAGAGCTCGTGGTCGATAAACAAATCCAAGGGTCAGCAACAGTAAATCCGTATAGACGAAAGATCCGTAGCGTGAGACAAAGACGAGGTCGTGAAAACAGAGCGTGGTCAAGATCCGGGAGTTCAAAGCAATGAGAAACGCTGGAATACTGGGCATGGATAGCACACAATAATCTGGCAGAGAGCTGTTGTCTGAAGGTGTGTTAAATAGAGAGCTGTGATGATCAGAAATTGAGAACAGGTGTGTTTGGAGCGGTGAACGAGGTGGTGAAAAGCAAGGAACGGGATAGATCGTGGAGCAGGAGTGTGCAGGTGATCATGATCTTGACTGAGATAAGGGCATGACCTAGCGTGCTGTGACAGTACCCCCCCCCCCTCTACGAACGACACCTGGCGTTCTTGAGGGTGCCTCGGGGTGGAGATTGTGAAACTCTGTGATCAGAGAGCGGTCCAAGATGAACCTGGCTGGTACCCAACTTCTTTCCTCGGGTCCATAGCCCTCCCAATCCACCAGGTACTGGAGGCCGCGCCCACGGCGGCGGGACTTAAGGAGTCTGCAGACGGTAAAGGCTTCACCCCCGTCTATAAGTCGAGGTGGAGGAGGAGGGCGTGGGGTTGGTGACAAAGGACATGGGACCAAACGGCGGACATGGGAGACGTGGAACGTGGGGTTAGTTCGCCGCATGGACAATGGCAGGGCCAGTCTGATGGAGCATGGATTAATGACACGAGAGATTGTGAATGGGCCAATGAACTTAGGCGAGAGTTTCTGGGATGTAGTCTTGAGTGGTAGGTTACGTGTGGAGAGCATAACTCTTTGTCCAACTCTGTAAACTGGAGCAGCTGAGCGGTGGAGATTGGCCATGCGCTGAAAAATGGCCACGGAACGTTGTAATTGAGCACGAGCTCGTTGCCATGTCCTTTTACAACGACGGATGAAGGCTTGAGCTGAAGGGACAGCAGTTTCTTCCTCCTGGGTTGGAAACAGTGGTGGTTGATAGCCGAGGCAACACTGAAAAGGTGACATGCCTGTGGAGGAGGTGGGGAGCGAGTTATGCGCATACTCAATCCAAGGGAGGAAACGACTCCAAGAAGCTGCATCCTGTGAGGTCATGCATCTCAGAGATTTCTCCAATTCTTGATTCATGCGCTCGGTTTGACCATTGCTCTGAGGGTGAAATCCTGATGAGAGGCTGGGGGTGGCGCCAATACGGCCACAGAAGGCTTTCCAAAATTGTGCAGAGAACTGCGGGCCCCTATCCGAGACTATATCCGATGGGAGGCCGTGGATTCTGAAAACATGGGAGATAAGGAGTTCAGCCGTTTCCTTGGCAGACGGAAGCTTTGGTAGAGGAATGAAGTGGGCTGACTTGGAAAACCGGTCAACAACTGTTAAAATGCAGGTATTATTGTTGGAAGGTGGCAATCCGGTTATGAAGTCCAGTGAAATGTGAGACCAAGGGCGATGGGGAATGGGAAGGGGTCTTAGGAGTCCCTCAGGCGGACGATTTGTTGTCTTATTCCTGGTGCAGATATCACAAGACGCCACAAAGCTTTTGACATCCTCCTTGATAGTCGGCCACCAGAAGCGTTGATTGAGCATTGAGAAGGTGCGAGTCGCCCCTGGGTGACAGGCTAGCCTGGAGCTGTGGCCCCATTCCAAGACTTGGGAGCGAACAGACAGCGGGACGAAAAGTAGACCAGGAGGGACATTACTGGGGCCTGGCTCCTGTTCAAGAGATTGCAGGACCAGGTTTTCCACATCTAACCGGGTTACAGCTATGAGGCACTGGGGGGGAAGAATGGTTTCCCTTGTGGATATGTCCTGGGGGGCGGGAAACTGTCGGGAGAGGGCATCGGGCTTAGTATTCTTGGTTCCTGGGCGATATGACAGCATGAAGTTAAACCGTGAAAAGAACAGTGACCAGCGTGCCTGACGTGAATTGAGTCTCTTGGCTGACTTGAGGTATTCTAGGTTCTTGTGATCAGTCCAAACAAGAAATGGGTGTTCAGCTCCTTACAACCAATGTCTCCATTCTTCGAGGGCAACCTTGACTGCTAGCAACTCACAATCCCCAATGTCATAGTTCCGTTCAGGGGGCGTGAGCTGACGAGAAAAGAAAGAGCATGGATGAAGTTTGTTGTCCTTTGGTGTTTTCTGAGAAAGCACGGCTCCCACTCCTGTCTCGGAAGCATCAACTTCGACAATGAACTGGAGAGATGGATCAGGAAAGGTGAGGATGGGTGCTGTGGTAAAGCGCTGCTTGAGCTCATTGAAGGCCTTCTCTGCTAGGGGGTTCCATGCTGTTGTAATATCTGCAGTATGTGGTTTTGAATGGTCCTGCTGAAATACCCAAGGCCTTCCCTGAACTAGAGGTCAACCTAAAACCTTTATATAACTTTCAGCATTCATAGTGCCTTACAAAAAAAACAGAAGCTGCCCATACTGTATACACTTGTGCAGCCCCATACTTTTAAACTGTACGCTGATAACATGCGGGAAAGTCTCCCACCTCTTTAACCCAGTGGACATGCATTTCCAACAAGAGTGTCCATTTTAAATTTGCCTTGGCCCAGGACACGACGGCGCTTCTGAACCTTCTGTTCACATATGGCTTCCTCTTTTGCATGATAGACTGTTGGGGTTTTTCTTTATTCGTTTCCCTCTGCAAGCCAGTCCGTCTGCAACACACCTCTGAGCTCAGGAGAACGGGTCAAAGAACAACCAGAACACAGATGATTGCTCCTTTACCAGTCTAAATTTTATTCAATAAACACACACATATATAGTAGTTACACACCCTCCTGTGCGGGCGAAGCACAGGATAGGAGAATTATCAAGGACAGAAATGAGTAAATATTATGAGAGTTTGCTATGCAGTTTACCAAAATAAAAAGCTAAGAAGGCCGAAGAAAAACTAAAGAAAGCCGGAGAAATAGGAACAGAGTACGCATGCTCTGGACTTCTTGACGCCGTTTTCGTCCTTACACACAGCAAATATCCTTATCACATGAGGACAGAGACAGAGTGCCCCGTCCAACAGAAAATATCACGAGCAACCAAGAGATCATGGATGTCAGCAATTTTCCCTTACAGATGAGTAATAAGTGATTAAAATAAGATTAAATGGAACAAGAAACAGTGTCGTAATTCAAGATATCTTTAAACAAATAATAATTCAGAAGGAGATTGAAGTGCATGACTAAATCTGGTTTGAAGTGATTCAATACAGTAGAGCACAGTATAATGTAGTATATACTTATATATCATTTTTCCCTTACAGTTACCATATGCACAGAAGATTGTGTTTACCGACAGTGGTTTCTGGGAGTATTCCTGGGTCCATTTAGTAATGTCAATGACACAATCATGCCGATGAGTGATGCAGTGTCGTCTGAGTGCTTGAATACCACGGACACCCAACAAAGTGTCACAGCATGCTAGGTCATGCCCTTATCTCAGTCAAGATCATGATCAGGCAAGCCAGCCCAGGTGCTGAATTGGCCTGCCTGCAGCCCAGATCTTTCACCTATAGAGAACATTTGGCACATCATTAAATGAAAAATACATCAAAGACGACCACAAACTCTTCAACAGCAGGAAACCTATATTTGGCAAGAATGGGACCAAATGCCCAGTTGTCTTCAAACTGTTTTGAAAAGAAGAGATGGTCTCAACTTTTTTTAGACCTATAGTAGACATCAAATTGGAAATGAGCCCATTTTGTGCATAAGATTGTAAAATGTCTGTCTAAACATTTATGGTCTATTATGAGTAAAATATTGGCTCATGAGATATGAAAGTCTTTTAGGTTTCATTTAATTTAACTAAACAAAAAATGTCCCAACTGTTCAGAAATTCGGGTTGTACACCAGTCAGCTTTTTTCCCCACAATGCACCTGTGTATAACCTCACTATAGTAATAAACAGTGGCACCTCGTCAATAAGGGCTGCTGGGGTGCCGCCCCCTTAAAGTTAGGCATAATTTTTATTTTAATAATGAAATAGTCATTTAGTCACACTATTCCGCGTATTTCGTGATATAATTTATTTACAACAAAAAATAAATTAATAAAAACTGTATTACGTTCATTTGTGTTCGTGTATGCGGGGCGCCGGACAAACAAGTGTCTATGTAGGCACATAGATTTTTGAAAAGCATGTGAGTTGTGGCTGAGCTCTAATTGGATTAGAGCTCAGAACCCTCCCACTTTTGTTCTTAGAGAACCAATAATGTTTTTAAATATTTGGGCTCATGCAATTATTAAATGTCAGCAGATTGTTAATTAAGGTATTGAATAGTGATTAATGTTGAAGCCAGCTAAATATGAGAGGAAATTCTGCAATGTCTTTGCTAAAATACGCCTTCACAAAGTAAAAGTGCGACGAAAGAAAAAAAAGTTAAAGAGCTTGGACCAGATCGACCTGATCTTCTTATTAAGCAGCAATCAAGTGAGCATGGCCGAGCTTACACTCGTGGTTTTCCAGCACTCCATATGGCAAACAGAGCTGGATGCGATGTGAGTCATGCTTTTATTTTATACTAGTAGCAACGATGCTTAATCACCTGATGATAAATGGCTATTTACAGGCGATTATTAAAAGTTTAATTTAAATTTTGTTTTGCACCAGCCGTCACTGGAAGTGAAGGGGAAAGGCATTTACCATGTTGTTTAACATGTAAAGTAAACACAGCAAACATGTAACACATAACGTACACTGCTGTCAGAGTTGCTGTTGTAAACATGTAGACAAGGAAGCATCAAAGCATAGCACTCTGTTTTAATAATTAATATTGTTTTATGAAATACAATGTACATATTTATTATGTCTGGTGTATAATTTTTGTCTACTTTTTCATTTTTATTAAGAAACACATTAGATGTGTTTTAACTAGAACAATACACGTTTGCAACTATGAATTAATCCTTTACACTCTCTTATTTATTTTCACAGTCTGATGATGATGGTGAGTATGAATTTTTTTCTCTGATAGTGAATGGAACCTGGACAACAAAGGTGCAAGGCAACAGTGCTAACCACTAAGCCACCATGCTACCCTTTAAAAAAAAAAAAAAAAAAAAAAAAAAAATATATATATATATATATATATATATATATATAATATGCATATAAAGGTACAGAAAATGCATAGTACAATACTGTGCAAGGTACAATAAGTGTACAGAAAATGCATATGATGTTCTATCTAGTTACAAAGAGAAGACAAAAAAGCCTTTTCTGTTTTGAAGCTACATGAAATATTGATATAGCATAGTATAGTGAACACAACAGACTGTGATCACTGGCAGAACATTCATTATACTGTTGTCTGGTTTGTTATTAATACTTGATATGTAAAAAGCTTGTTTACAAATAAAACAGTAAACGGTGTGATCTACTGGAGCTAATACAGACTGGCTCAATAGCCAGTTTAAACTGAAACCATCAAAGATATTGTCATGAACACTCGTAACACGACCGGCACTAGGACCCAGGAGTAATACGGTCGGGTTTTCAGGAAGCATAAAAGGAGACAAAATGGCGCTTCACATTGGTCAGTCATTGAGTTCGCCCATGCCTTGTCTGACGCTTCGCCGACTATTCTGTGAGTACTCACCAATTCTGGTCGCTTCTTTGATTGAGTGTGTGTTGCTAGAACGCGGGTTTATTTGTGTAGATCCTTGCTCTTTGTGTAAGAGAGTTCTGAAACTAATCGCGTGGTTATCCTGCCTACTCGCGCTGCTTCCGCGTTTGGGTTTACCATCCACGCTACACGGGCTAACTGCTAAGGCTTTTCTGTTCATCCCTCGGTTGCTCGTGACAGAATGACTGAGCCAAAAGCAGTAAACCCAGCAGAGTTTGCTCGCCTCTGTGATGTGGTTGACCAGCATGCCGAACTGATCAATAAGCTCTGTGGTGAAGTCGCGTCTCTCCAAAAGGACCTCCAAGACGTTGCGGCCTTGCGCCGCGAGGTGGCGGAGCTACGGCAGGAGAACGCGATCCTCCGTGGGGTGGCTGCTCAGTCGGCTGTTGCCACGCCCGTCGCAGCGGCTGCGGCGCCGTCCCCCCCCCCCTTCTGATGTGTTTATAGCTCTACCGGATAAGTGGGATGGCACAGATGGGAAATGCAGTGTTTTTCTAACCGCGTTGGATCTTGTGTTTGAGTTCAGTTCCACCAGATACTCCACAGACCGACTGCGCGTTGCACTTCTCGTCTCGTTGCTATCCGGGCAGGCAGCTGAGTGGGCCACGGCGGTTCTCCGATCAGATTCAGATACTGCTTATTCATATGGAGAATTCACCCGTCAACTAAAGCTCACATTCAAACATCCTGCTGCTGAGGTGGAGACCGACATGAAATTGTATCATCTGCGGCAGGGAGGGTCGTCCGTGAGCCAATACACAGTGGATTTTCGCACTCTCGCCGTACAGACCACCTGGGGAGACGCCGCCCTCCGGACGGCCTACTACGAGGGACTGGCTTCACGTATTAAAGATGAACTCGCCGGACGAGAGCTTCCGACCACGCTGGAAGGACTAATCCAACTCGCCCTCCGGATTGACCAGCGCCTGCTCTCCCGTCCGAGGCCAGCCCCCCGGACCCTGACACCCATCACACCATCTTTCTCTCACTCCACGCCCCGACCACCAGCTTTCAACACCACCGCCATGGCACCCGTCGGATCTCCACCTCTCGCCGTGGTTGACACAGGAGCCAGGGAACCAATGCAATTAGGACGCACCTCCTTGAACGCTGCAGAGCGAGAACGACGCTTCAGGGAGGGACTCTGCGCCTATTGTGGGTCAGCGGCGCATCATAGAGCCATATGCCCTATTCGCCCGGGAAACGGCCAGGCCCGGTGAACCCTGGGAACAGTTCACCGGGCTCCCTCCATCTCTCTGCCACCACACCCAGCGTCTCTCGCCTCATGGTTCAGGTACACCTCCAGTTTGGCCACACACGGGTCAGAAGTACCGCGTTCATTGATTCTGGTGCTGCAGGTAACTTCATTGACTCTTCTTATGCCAAGGAACTGGGGGTGGAAGTCGAGGCGTTATCCCAGCCGGTTCGGATCACCTCTGTAGATGGTTGGCCCCTCTCCTCCAGTCCCATCACCTCCCAGACCCAACCGATCACCGTCACAATCAACAAACATCAGGAGCAGATCCGATTCTACCTCACCTCCATTTCCTCCCCTCCCATCATCCTTGGACATCCTTGGCTCCTTCAGCACGACCCGCTCATCTCCTGGACACAGAATCGGATCCTTCAATGGGGGCCGGCTTGTACCGAGCTTTGCCTACAGGCTCCGGCTGGGACGTGTTCTAGGGAGTCCGAGGCCCCCGATGTCGACACCAACGCCACCTATCGGGACCTGGCTGAAGTATTCTGTAAGCGACGCGCCACCCACCTGCCTCCTCATCGCCCTTACGACCTGGCGATCGACCTTCAGCCTGGTTCCATCCCTCCTCGCGGCCATCTCTACTCACTCTCCACCACCGAGATGCAGGCGATGGAGGAATATGTTTCCAATGCCCTCCGCCAAGGTACCATCCGGCCCTCCTCTTCGCCTGCCAAAGCGGGGTTCTTTTTTGTGAAGAAAGGGGATGGTGATTTACGCCCCTGTGTTGACTATCTAGCTTAACAACATCACAGTCAAGAATCGTCATCCTCTGCCTCTTACCAACTCTGCCCTGGACGCCCTCTCTGGTGCCACCATTTTCACAAAGTTGGACCTTCGGAGCGCCTACAACTTGGTGCGCATCAGAGAGGGTGATGAGTGGAATACGGCCTTCATCACACCTACTGGACATTATGAGAGCCTGGTCATTCCATTTGGACTTTGCAATGCACCTGCAGTTTTTCAACAGTTCATTAACGACGTCCTGAGAGACATGCTAGGTAGATGGGTCTTCGTCTACCTGGACGATATTCTCATCTACTCCCGCTCCGTCAACGAACACATCCAGCATGTCAGAGCGGTACTTAAGAGATTGCTCGCCCATCAATTGTACTGTAAGTTGGAGAAGTGCACTTTTCACAAGCGCTCCACCATGTTCTTGGGTTTTGTCATCTCGTCCCAGGGTGTGGCCATGGACCCGCAGAAGCTGGAAGTTGTGCGTCATTGGCCCCTACCCAAGACACTTAAGCAACTTCAAAGGTTTCTCGGGTTTGCGAATTTCTATCGTCGCTTTATCCGGGACTACCATCTTCACATCACTTTCACCTTAACTTCACTGCCATCTCTGCATTTCATGAACTCTGCCACTGATTCACCACTGCTCCGATTCTCCTTCACCCCGACGCCTCCAAACCGTTCGTTGTGGAGGTGGACGCTTCAGACGTGGGCGCCGGGGCGGTTCTCTCCCAGCGAGGTCCAGATCAGAAGCTACACCCTTGTAGCTTCTTCTCCAAAAAATCTGATCCCACTCAGCAGCGATACGGAGTAGGGGACCGCGAGCTGCTGGCCATAAATTGGGCTTTGGAGGAATGGCGACACTGGCTCCAGGGCGCCGGAGAACCATTCATCATCTGGACCGATCACCAAAATCTAATCACTATCCGTAGTTTGAAACAGCTCAGTCCAAGACAGGCGCGGTCGGCACTGTTCTTTGAACAATATAATTTCCATCTGTCTTACCGTCCGGGGTCGAAGAACACCAAGGACGATGCCCTCTCCCGACAACATGAGGAAGACGGCCCCCGGGCGGACCCCGCGCCTGTTCTCCCACCATCCAAAATCATCGCACCACTCTGTTGGGATTTGGAGACGAGGGTCCGCCAGGCACAGGCCACGGAGACCGAACCAGCAGGTGTGCCACCTGGACGACTCTACGTCCCCCACGCCCTAAGAAGCGAGGTCCTCCAATGGGGCCACTCCACTCCGTTCTCCGGCCACCCGGGCGTGGGGCGCACCCAAACATTTATACAGCGTGCCTTTTGGTGGCCCACAATGACAAAGGACATCAAAGAGTTCGTCCAGGCGTGCCCAGTGTGCGCCAGGGCAAAGAACACCAACCAACCAACAGCCGGGGAGCTCCAACCACTCCCCGTCCCCCGTCGGCCCTGGACGCACATTGCCCTCGACTTCATCACGGGTCTGCCGGCCGCCGAGGGAAAAAACACCATTCTGACCATCGTAGATCGGTTCTCCAAAGCTGTGCATCTGGTAGCCCTCCCCGGACTCCCGTCAGCTAAAAGGACAGCCGAGCTGATTTTAGAACACATAGTCCGTCTGCATGGGTTCCCCAAGGACATCGTCTCGGACAAGGGGCCTCAGTTCACGGCACGGTTCTGGAAGACCTTCTGCCGTCTGATCAATTCCACCTGCAGTTTGTCATCTGGATACCATCCTCAAACTAATGGTCAGACGGAACGGACCAACCAACAACTGGAGCGCTACCTGAGGTGCTTCGTCGCCGATCGTCAGCGCTCCTGGGCCCGCTATCTCATTTGGGCAGAACTTTCACATAATCTCCACATCTCCTCTGCTACCAACCTAAGCCCTTTTGAGATATGCCACGGTTTCCAGCCTCCGATGTTCGAACACCAAGAACCGGAGGTTGATGTACCGTCGGCCCAACAGTTGGTCCGAAGGTGTCGACGGCTATGGAGTCAAGCCAACACTGCCATTCACCGTGGCAACCACCGCTACACCACGCAACATCGCCGTCGACACCCTCCGGGACGGTTGTACAATGTAGGTGACAAAGTATGGCTGTCTACGAAAAACCTGCACCTCCATACAGAATCCAAGAAGCTATCACCCAGGTTCATTGGTCCATACCGCATCACCCTCCGTATCAATCCTGTCACCTACCGGCTCCTGCTGCCTGCGGCGCTCCGGATCCATCCGGTATTCCACCCCTCCCAGCTCAAACCCTTCATCACTTCACCAATGGTTCCACCCACCCACCCTGCTCCTCCTCCCCGTATCATTGATGGTGGTCCCGCCTACACCGTTCGCCGGATCCTTGACTCGCGTCCTCGGGGCAGAGGGCTCCAGTACCTGGTGGATTGGGAAGGTTACGGTCCCAAGGAGCGATCTTGGATTCCGGCTCGGTTCATCCAAGACCCCGAACTCATCCGGGACTACCGTCGTCGGGTATCCTCCACCCCAGGACCGTCGAGAGTCGGTCCTGGACAGGGGGGTACTGTCATGCACACTCGTAACACGACCGGCACTAGGACCCAGGAGTAATACGGTCGGGTTTTCAGGAAGCATAAAAGGAGACAAAGTGGCCCATGCCTTGTATGACGCTTCGCCGACTATTCTGTGAGTACTCACCAATTCTGGTTGCTTCTTTGATTGAGTGGGTGTGTTGCTAGAACGCGGGTTTATTTGTGTAGATCCTTGCTCTTTGTGTAAGAGAGTTCTGAAACTAATCGCGTGGTTATCCTGCCTACTCGCGCTGCTTCCGCGTTTGGGTTTACCATCCACGCTACACGGGCTAACTGCTAAGGCTTTTCTGTTCATCCCTCGGTTGCTCGTGACAGATATTTGCCACGAAGCATTCAAATGATCAAACTGAACCGGACCAAATGCTGGCTAAATGGCGCGTACATCCAGGAGTCATTCAAAACTTGGTGTAATTTTTTTAAGCAAGAAGTAGAGACAGACGCTTTTCAGTTTTGTTTTTAAAGCGTCTGATGCCAAGAGGAATCATAAAGGCTTAGTGAGGTTTAATGTCTATTTATTTCATATTTTACTTCATTTCCCTGTCTGTTTTTTAAATGCTTTCATCATTGCTATGTGTAAATAAATGATTATACTGGTGTAAATTGGTAATGGTAATATTAAGGATAAAGGTTTAAGGTTGAGAAACACAATACAATTCCTCTTTCAGTTAAGCCTTTTATAGTATTTGCAGAGCTGCTGTCATGGGTCTAGCTGGTTGTAGTGCTAGTGATGTAGTGATGGTGTTGCCGTGGGTAGGCATGAAGGCAGAGGGGTGTGAACAGAAAGTCTTTTATTTAAACAGACACAACTCAAAAACAGAACAAAGGAACTAAAACAACAAACTCAAACTAAAACTAGGGCTCAGGAAAAACACAGGAACAGGAAGGGATCTGGACACAGGGAACCAGGAGCTGACACAGGGAACCAGGAGCTGACACAGGGACTAGGGATGAGGAAACATGGAGCTGGAGCTAACTAAGACACAGAGGGGAACTAAAGACAGGGACTGGAGACTGGAGAGACAGGACTGGAGGCACAGGAGACAGGGCTAGACAGGAGACAGGGCTAGGGGCACAGAGACTGACAGGAACTAGACTAGCTGGGTTAGTGAGGTTAGTAGCTACATGTTGTACTGGGGACACTGGAGGCTGACCTAACCGGGTTAGTGGCTAATGGTGTTAGTACTGACCTAGGGGACCGGAAGACAAAAGGCAGGGCACACATGAGGCTATACCAAACTAGCGGCCAACCTACTAGTGACCAGAACCACTAGCAGTCACTCCCACTAGAGATTAGCCTACTGGAGGCTAACCCTACTAGGGGCTAACCCTACTAGCCGTCAAGGCCTACTAGCGGCTAACCCTGCTAATGGCTAAACACTCATGTGGCTACACATACAAGGGAAAAGACCAGAAGGCAAAACAGTACTTACACAGGACACAGGAGGAGACACAGCCTAACTACACAGTGAACAAAGCAGCTCCATGAATCCACAGACACAAGGAACACACAAGGAACATCAAGAAAACAAAACTTAGAGCCCTCTGATAACTAAGGTTACAAAACATAAATCAAATATAAACTCAAAGTAACAAAAAGGAATGCCCACATGATGGTAATCCAGACAAACAAACAAACACCAACAGACACTCAGACAATCACAAACACAAACAATGCTCGACCCAGTTTCCCAGAACAAACTGCTATTTATAGAAGGTTTTAATGAGCCACCTCAGTTCAGGTGAGCCTCATCACCTGACTGAGGTGCCTTCTGGGAAACTGAGTCAACCAACAGGAACTACACACAAAGACAGACAGACATGAACAGTGACCTCTATTGGAGGTTCCTAACAGTTGCATCCAAATGCTTTTGCAATCTGGTTAATTAGTAAATGAATGTTTACCTGACAGTGCTTCCAGTGCAAACTAAACTCTTAATTTTAAGAATTAATAAAAATATAAAACTTTTTAGTCACCGTGATAATGAATTAGCTAGTTGTTGTCCAGTGATGCATAAGGTGCGATAACCATGTAGGGTTCTGAGTATAGGTTCTGAGTATATACAGGTCTTTCACAGCAGGTCATATGTTATTACACACTAGTCACACATAGGGATTTGAATATAATGAGGAGGTATTAACATGTAACAGGGTGTAAACATTTTGACAAATATAAAATGTAAAGTGCAGCAGAAGGTAAACATGCTGAGTATTATAGAATGTAAATGTGACTGTAAACGTGTATACTGGGCTATACAGAGAATTTAAACCTGTAGGTCTGGGATATTAAATCAGATTGGTATGATGCTTCTGTTTGTGGGTGTTTGTGAACCTGGCAGCGTTTAGTTCACATATTATGCTGGGATAGGATAATGTTGGTTTGTGAAGTGATATAACTGAATTGTTTGAAAGGAGGCAGTCATTTGTATAAGTGAGTTTCAGTCCTTTGCTAAGTCCTTTTATTTTCAGAGGATTTTCTGTGCTGAGTTGATCACCCCTTGGAGGACTTTCTTGTCCACCTCTAAGTTGCTGGTGTACCAAATGGAGATGCAGTAGGTTAACACACTCTTGATGGAGCAGCAATAGTAGGACACAATTAGCTGTTTTTTCCATATAGTTTTTCCTTAGGATTCTTAAGAAGTAGAGTCACTGATGTGCATTTTTGACTCCTGCTGAAGTATTTATGGCCCAGGAACGATCCTAAGAAATATTTGTGCCCAGAAAATTGATGGAGGGTATCCTGTTAATGTGCAGTGGTTATGGACCTTGAACAACCACTTTTAATTGCTGAACTGTAGTGGAATAGGACATTTGTAATCCATTTATATTTACACATTTGTCAGACGCTCTTATACAGAAAAAAAGTTCATTCCACCATCTAGGACAGAAAACAGTCTAGATGTATGTCACACTCAATTTTTGAGAGATGTTTGAACACTGTTAGAGAGACCTGGGCCCATATTCACAAAGCTTCTTAAGCCTAAAAAGTTTCTCCTAGTGACAATATTGTAAGAAAATTTTTAGAGTTAGGGCAGAGTTTCTCCTTAAATTTAGGATTAAATCTTAGTAAAGATAAAAATTATTCACAAAACATCTTAGTCCTAAAAACAGCTCCTGAGGTAAATGTGTTAAGTGTAGAGAGGAGGACTTTTAAGAGGCTTAAGAGTTTATGGAGCAGAGGACAAAATGGCGGAAGGAAGACATATTCTCCAAACACTGCTTTCCCATCCAATTTGGTTTTCTTGTTATTTTACTTTATTTCATCAATCTTGGATTGTTGGCTACATACCATCCAAAAGTGCAAATTAAATAGACTCTTCTATAATTATGTAAATTGTAAAAGCTTTTGCTCCCATCAATCTAAAATGGATTACAAGTAATAAAATCAGTACGGTAAATAAATGTGAGAATTTAAAGATATAGTAACTACTGTGTGGAAATTGGTTCCTTGTGGAGATAGGAGCTCTTTGAGAGAATTCTAAGAAGCTTTGTGAATACGAGCACAGATCCACAGAGAGTATTCTTAAACTCTTAACCTAATGAACAGCTGATTTTAGCATTAGGTTCCATGGTCACAAAACAAAAATGATATTCACAAAACTTCTTAAGCCTAAAAGTTACTCCAAGTGATGAAATTCTAAGAAAATTCTTAAAATTATGACATTTTCATGAATTTTCCATTAAATTTTGGACTAAATCTTATTAAAGATAAAAATGATTCACAAAACATCTTAACCTTAAACAGCTCCTAAGGTAAAAATTAAGAGTAGAGAGCAGGCCTTTTAAGAGGCTTAAGAGTTTCTATAGCAGAGGACAAAATGGCAGAAAGAAGGAGGTTTACTTGTTGTTTTAGCTCCTTTCATCTCTCTTGGATTGTTGACTATACTCCATCCAAAAGTGCAACTTAAATAGACTGTCCTGCAATCATGTAAACTGGTAAAAGGTGAGCCATTTTGCTACCATTGTTCAATCTAAATTAGATCACGAGTCATAAAATCAGTATGGTAAATAAATGTGACAACTTGAATATAGTAAATACTGCATTTTGTAACATTTGTTTGTTTAATGATACTTAGTCTATAACAGAAACTTTACGTAAAGTAGTCATAGTCATTAGAGAATTTCTTCATATACAAACATCATGATCTCACTTCCTGTTCTATTATCATTTGTCCTATTTTGACAAAGAGCACATTTTAAAACCTTTGCAGAGGTCAGAGGTTATTTTTTATCAACCAATCACAGTCTTTGAATCGCTGCATCATCCCTAGCAACGGGGTCGACCACACCTCCTCACTAAGATTAAGGATTTTGTAGTTTCCTTACTCAGACTTACTCTGAGAAGTGTCCTAAATCACTTTTAGTCTAGGACTCCCAGCTAGAACTTTTTAAGCTAAGATAGGAGCTCCAAGAGAATTTTAAGAAGCTTTGTGAATACATGAACTGGTTTGTAAATATGGAAGCATTCCCAAAACAAAAGTTGAATGTTTAAAGTTGGAAAGGTTTTGACCTATCAAAAGGACCGAAAAAGAGAAGCAGCTCTAAATTCATTGTGAAAAAAAATAATTGTCTGCCTGCGTCACCTGGCAGGTGAAACAAAACACTTAAACATAGGGGGAAAAACTGATGAAGAAAAAAAAAAGGGGTGGGAAATGAAAAAAAAGTAAAGTTGCAGTTTACCGTTCTCTAGAAAGTTGACAGACAGACAAGGTGAAGAGTAAACTTACAGGAGACGAGTGCATTTTTTTGAAGGCCGCAAAACTGGTCTTTATTTTTAACTGATACAGATAGAATTGTGATTACAATATGGTGATGCATAGTGATTATTTTATTTGTTTTTGAAGCCTAAAAAAATATATGCTTGTTCAGAAAGTGCAGAGTGAAGATTATTTAGCAGCTATTGTGACTAACTATTTTTTTTTCTCTTTTTAATTTTTTTTTTCTATTGTTTTATGCAGCAGAGGTAAGTAAATAACTTGCATCCACACTAATTCTATTTTATAAACTTGATACATTTTATTTCAGGGATCAAATGTTTATGTAAAGGGCTGATTCCATTTACAGCCCAAATTACGGACAAGTTAGAACGGTTTTAAATTTAAAATGAATGAAATGTGAAAGGGCAGTGACTGAAGGCATGATCTGATTGGGTCACGTGATTTCAAATCACATGACCCAATATTTTATTCACAATAAAGAATAGAGAAGATGAATGTTTAAACTGAGAAAATTTACAATTTTATCCACTCATTTCAAATGTGATGACTGCTACAGGTCTTTAAAAAAAGTTGCCATGGAGAAAAATACCTAAAAAAGCAAGAAATGTTAAAAAACAAAGATTCAGCTGGGAGAACATCTTGCATCATGTCTGTAAACATAATTAGTTATAAAAGGAATGTCGTAGAGAATCTCTCAGAAGTAAAGATGGGCAGAGGCGCTACAATCTGTGAAAGAGTGGGTTAAAATATTATGGACTACTATAAAAACAACATAACTTAATGACGAAATGCAAAGGCTTTGCAAATCTCATCAGCTACAATGCAGAACATCAAAAGATTAATAGAAACTGGAGAAATTTGTGCGAAAGAGACAAGACCGAAGACCTTTGTTGGGTGTCCGTGGTATTCAAGCACTCAGACGACACTGCATCACTCATCGGCATGATTGTGTCATTGACATTACTAAATGGGCCCAGGAATACTCCCAGAAACCACTGTCGGTAAACACAATCTTCTGTGCATATGGCAACTAAAGGTCTATCATGCAAAAGAGGAAGCCATATGTGAACAGAAGGTTCAGAAGTGCCGTCGTGTCCTGGGCCAAGGCAAATTTAAAATGGACACTCTTGTTGGAAATTCATGTCCACTGGGTTAAAGAGGTGGGAGACTTTCCCGCATGTTATCAGCGTACAGTTTAAAAGTATGGGGCTGCACAAGTGTATATAGTATGGGCAGCTTCCGTTTTTTTGTAAGGCACTATGAATGCTGAAAGTTATATAAAGGTTTTAGGCTGACCTCTAGTTCAGGGAAGGCCTTGGGTATTTCAGCAGGACCATTCAAAACCACATACTGCAGATATTACAGCAGCATGGCTTCATAGTAGACGAGTCCAGGTGCTGAATTGGCCTGCCTGCAGCCCAGATCTTTCACCTATAGAGAATATTTGGCGCATCATTAAATGAAAAAATACATCAAAGACGACCACAAACTCTTCAACAGCAGGAAACCTATATTTGGCAAGAATGGGACCAAATTCCAACTCATAACCTCAATGCCCAGTTGTTTTTAAACTGTTTTGAAAAGAAGAGGAGATGGTCTCAACTTTTTTGAGACCTATAGTAGACATCAAATTGGAAATGAGCCCATTTTGTGCATAAGATTGTAAAATGTCTGTCTAAACATTTATGGTCTATTATGAGTAAAATATTGGCTCATGAGATATGAAAGTCTTTTAGGTTTCATTTCATTTAACTAAAAAAAAAAAATGTCCCAACTGTTCAGAAATTCGGGTTGTACACCAGTCAGCTTTTTTCCCCACAATGCACCTGTGTATAACCTCACTATAGTAATAACCAGTGGCACCTCGTCAATAAGGGCTGCTGGGGTGCCGCCCCCTTAAAGTTAGGCATAATTTTTATTTTAATAATGAAATAGTCATTTAGTCACACTATTCCGCGTATTTCATGATATAATTTATTTACAACAAAAAATATATTAATAAAAACTGTATTACGTTCATTTGTGTTCGTGTATGCGGGGCGCCGGACAAACAAGTGTCTATGTAGGCACATAGATTTTTGAAAAGCATGTGAGTTGTGGCTGAGCTCTAATTGGATTAGAGCTCAGAACCCTCCCACTTTTGTTCTTAGAGAACCAATAATGTTTTTAAATATTTGGGCTCATGCAATTATTAAATGTCAGCAGATTGTTAATTAATGTATTGAATAGTGATTAATGTTGAAGCCAGCTAAATATGAGAGGAAATTCTGCAATGTCTTTGCTAAAATACACCTTCACAAAGTAAAAGTGCGACGAAAGAAAAAAAAAAGTTAAAGAGCTTGGACCAGATCGACCTGATCTTCTAATTAAGCAGTAATCAAGTGAGCACGGCCGAGCTTACACTCGTGGTTTTCCAGCACTTCATATGGCAAACAGAGCTGGATGCGATGTGAGTCATGCTTTTATTTTATACTAGTAGCAACGATGCTTAATCACCTGATGATAAATGGCTATTTACAGGCGATTATTAAAAGTTTAATTTAAATTTTGTTTTGCACCAGCCGTCACTGGAAGTGAAGGGGAAAGGCATTTACCATGTTGTTTAACATGTAAAGTAAACACAGCAAACATGTAACACATAACGTACACTGCTGTCAGAGTTGCTGTTGTAAACATGTAGACAAGGAAGCATCAAAGCATAGCACTCTGTTTTAATAATTAATATTGTTTTATGAAATACAATGTACATATTTATTATGTCTGGTGTATCATTTTTGTCTACTTTTCCCCTTTTATTAAGAAACACATTAGTTGTGTTTTAACCAAAACAATACACGTTTGCAACTATGCATTAATCCTTCACAGTCTGTTATTTATTTTCACAGTATGGAGCAATTGGTGAGTATGAACTGTTTTCTCTGATAGTGAATGGATCTTGGACCACGAAGGTGCTACCCAAATGTTAAGTTCTACAAATGTTAAATATAGGCTGAAATTATTTTGGTTTCAGACACACAGTATATAAAGGCAATAACAGAATGTAACAATGTACAGAAAATCCATATGATGTTCTATCTAGTTACAAAAAGAAGACAATTTTTTTTTGAGTTTTTAGCTACCCACTAGAGGCATTTCTTCCATGTGCAGTTACATCACATGATCTGTTCCCTTTGATGTCTTTAATAGTAGTAAATTCTGCCTAAACTCTCTCAGTATTATTGATATGTTACTTTTTTTATTATTTAAAAGCCAAACTTGTCCAAAAGGGAAATAACATATAATCTTTTCTTTTTTTTAACTGTTAACACACAGTGGCAAGAAGAAGTATCTGAACCTTTTAGAATTTCATGGATTTTTACATTCATTTGTCGTAGAATGTGATCTGATCTTCATCTAAGTCACATTGACATATAATGTGCATAAAATAACGCAAAAAAGATGTTTTTACTGAGAATATCCATAGCCTCAATTTTAGTTGAAAAAGTATGATTCCTTGAGTTGACTTTAAAAAGCTAAATGGAGTCAGGTGTTAGCATACCTGGCTTGATTTTAAAAATCTGATTATCTTGCAAAATGCTTGCAGACGAAGTTACTCGCAATCCAAGGTTCCACTTAGTTTCATCAATCCACAAAAGATTTTGGGGTGTCAGTGTTCTCTTTTACAATGTTCGGGTGTTCTTTTCAGTACTTGCTCATTTTTATTATTTTTTTTTTTTTTGTATTGTGTACACACGAGCACAGATGTTTGATCAGTTCCAATGATGCCCTCAGATCTTTGGCTGTGTGTGCGTATGTGAGTCTGTGTGCACAGAAGTAAGGCAGAAGCAGGTGTCATTAGAGAGGGTCCATGTTAAAGATCTCAGAGTCTCTGACTCTGTTAAAATGCAGTGATTCCATTAGTGTGTGTGCAAGTGTCATTAGAAAAGGTTTCTTGTTGAAGTTTCTCGACAGAGCAATGTTTCTTTGTGTGTGTGTGTGTGTGTGTGTGTGTGTGTGTGTGTGTGTGTGTGTGTGTGTGTGTTTAATAAGATCATTCTACAGAGTAGCTCCCTCCCTCCTCCCCCCTCCAACAGAAACAATGCTCAGTCAGGATTCTTTTCAAAGGTAAAGTGCAAGTTAAATTGTTTTATTTTACTTTTACTTTTTATATTAATGATGTATATATATTTTTATTATATTTTTGGGTTGTGTTTCCATTATTTCTTATGGGCTAATTCACTTTGATATACAAGTGCTTTGATATATGAGCATGCTTCCAAAACGAATTATTCTCACAATCCAAGGTTTAACTATATTTAGAAAGAACACGGAGCACTACATCTGGCGTAAAATGGGCACTGCATATCATGGAAAAACCATCCCAACCCTATATTATCGTGAAGGAAACATTATAATTTGGGCCTGCTTTGCTGCATCAGGGCCTGGCCAGCTTGCATTTATAGAAGAGATGAATTGAGAGTGTCTCTACATCACCTGAAATTCTGTATGAAGTAAAAACCAAAAACAGTGACACAAGTCCAGAACAGAATGTTGGGCGATTCAGAAGACCACCCCACCCCCACTCCTGGGTCAAAAAAAAGACCCAGACCTCAACTCAATGGCGTTGCTATAGAATGACATAGAGAGCCATACACATAAGAGGTTCAAATAATTTGACAAAGCTAAAGCAGTGCCAGAAACAATGAGTTAACAAATGGGCATCGTGTTATTATTTTAGGCATGTTATAATAGTCTTGACTTAGATGAATATCAGATCACATTTTATGACAAATTAATGCAGAAAAACATGGAATTCCAAAAGGTTCACAAACTTTACCTGCCACTGTATATAATTAGGGCCGATCAGTGTTAGATTATGTTATTTTAATTAATAATGAAGTAATGCATTCTGTGTTAAAATGGTTCATACTCTGCAGATGCTTATGGACTTTTTACTATATTAACTTACTACCATTTGATTAAGATTAAATAGGCTAAATAACAGCAAACAGAAAAGCACATTTGCAATCTACAAAAGTAATTATTTTATTACAGGCATTGTAACGAACACTGTTAGACT
This sequence comes from Clarias magur, assembly GCA_013621035.1. NCBI lineage: Eukaryota > Metazoa > Chordata > Actinopteri > Siluriformes > Clariidae > Clarias > Clarias magur. Next base: position 61,616 of record QNUK01000125.1, on the reverse strand, counting down.
GACCATCTCCATGGAGTGGATTCTATAACTATTATTTAAACCTAATGATGCGGAAATGTAGATAGATTGCCAAAACAAAAGTTACATGTTCAAAGTAGGAAAGGTGTTGACCTGTAAAGGGGAATAAAAAAGCATCTCTAAATATAATAATAATAATAATAATAATAATATAATAATAATAATAATAATAATAATAATTCATTTTAAATGCATGCCTCCTTCATGAACTCCTGGCAGGTCAAACACATTAAGTCCTGCTCCTGATTATAGTAGAACACACTTGTTTCGCCTTGCGATTCTTTACAGTAGGTGATTGAAGGATATTTATTTATTTATTTATTTATTTATTTTTGCTCAGTTGCAGTGTGTATGAGCTCAGAGCTGTGACACAGCCAAAACACTGTCAAACTTTAATGTTGAGCCACGGGACTGCGTAAGTTGCCATGAATGCTTTGTCCATAGGGCATGGGGAACAGTTCCTTAAAAGCTTTATCCAATACAGAGGTAAACACATAAATATGCCTCAAGAGTAAAGGAGCAGTTTACTGTTTTCTAAAAAAAAAAAAAAGAAAAAAAAAAGTAGATGATGGACAGATGAGACACAGAGTGTAGCAGTAGCAGATTCAGAGCAAGATGAGACAAAGACATTTATGCAAGACTACAAGACTACAATTTTTTCCTGATGCAGATATAAATGTGATTAAAATATGGCGATGCTTAATGATTTCACTTCACATGGTTTTATTCAACACATGGTCACAGATGTGTTCATGCACTTTCACAGTCCTCGATGAAATATTTAATAATAAGCTTTAGCTTTTTTAGAAATGATTCCTGTTAGTGAGTGTAAGATCAGTTTTTTTTTAGTTTTTTTTTATCATTGTACTGACAACACAGAGTAACATTGTTTCTTACTAATATGTTACACAGTATTTCTTGATGGGGTAAGTAAATAACTTGCATTCATACTAAACAGTAATTCACTGATCAAATGGAGACATAAAAAACCTTTTTTAAATCATGTTTGTAAAGGACTCTAAACAGTAAGTGACATTTCGGTCAGTCAGATTCTTTCCCACAATGCACCTATGTGCAACCCCACTCCACTGCAGTAATGTAAGCAGAAAATTATGGGTTAATTTTTTTTTCCTTAACGAACGCCATTGTTGCAGTACAGTTCCTATTACCCCTATCTAGTCAAGTCAATTTTATTTATATAGCACGTTTAACAATTGATATTGTCGCAAAGCAGCTTTACACAATAAAAAGAAGTAAGTTTGTATGCAATGTGTATGAATCAAAATGATAAGATTGTCTTTGATGAGCAAGCCGAGGGCGACGGTGGCAAGGAAAAACTCCCTGAGATGGTAATAGGAAGAAACCTTGAGAGGAACCAGACTCAACAGGGAACCCATCCTCATCCAGGTGATAACGGATAGCAGGGATTGATCAGCATAATAATGTGTATTTGAAGTTCAGTGTAACAGGAGATGTGTTAAAATTAAAAGGAGTCCAGTTTGTTCCTGGAGACTCAGGTAGACTGTAGGAAATTCCAGTCCTGAGCTATCGAACAACTGCAGTCACAGGTCCCCAGAGAACAGCTGTCAGCATCAATCGAGGACAGGACAGTCTTCGCGGAAACCATCCCCAGCCACCACACGAATCCAGGCGGACCACACGGGGTATCCATGCGACGAGATCTCCAACCAGAAGCACGACTCCAGGACGGGTTAGACAGGTCCAGAGGCCAGAGGGGTCTGGATCACTGGCAACTTAGGAGCGACACATGTATACTGTAGCTCTAAATATACAATTCACCTTATACATGTTGACTGTGACCATACCTAACTGCCATCTCTCCTTATTTTCTGTTCTCTCCTCTTCTGCTCTCTCTCTCCCTCTCTCCTTTCCCTCTCTCTGTCTCTCTGTCGAGCTATACATGTTCGCTCCTGAGTTGCCAGTGATCCAGACCCCTCTGCCCTCTGAAGCCGTCTAACCGGTCCTGGAGTCCTGCTTCTGGTTGGAGATCCCGTCACATGGATGCCCCGTGTGGTCTGCCTGGATGCGCTTGGTGGCTGGGGATGGTTTCCATGAAGACTGTCCTATCATCGATTGATGCTCTGGGGACCTGTGACTTCAGTTGTTCGATAGCTCAGGACTGGAATCTCCTACAGTCTACCTGAGCCTCCGGGAACAAACTGGACTCCTTTTAATTTAAATTTTAACACATCTCCTGTTACACTGAACTTCCAGTACACATTATTATGCTGATCATTCTCTGCTATCCGTTATCACCCAGATGAGGATGGGTTCCCTGTTGAGTCTGGTTCCTCTCAAGGTTTCTTCCTATTACCATCTCAGGGAGTTTTTCCTTGCCACCGTCGCCCTCGGCTTGCTCATCAGGGACAATCTTATCATTTTGATTCATACACATTACATAAAAACTTATTTCTTTTTATTGTGTAAAGCTGCTTTGCGACAATGTCAATTGTTAAAAGCGCTATATAAATAAAATTGAATTGAATTGAATCTAAACATACCAGTTCACCAGAAAACTCTACGTCCATGAGTCCCGCAGATCTGCTCCTTTACCTAAGGTTAATCTATTTACATAAATGCTTGGCTAAATAAATAGGTTTTTAGCCTAAACATAAACACTGAGACTGTGTCTGAGTTCCGAACATTAATAGGAAGACTATTCCATAACTTTGGGGATTTGTAAGAAAAAGCTCTGCCCCCTGCTGTAGTTTTAATAATACATGGTACTGACAGGCAGCCTGCATTCTTTGATCGAAGTAGGCATGGCGGATCGTAAGACACTAGCAGTTCACTCAAATACTGTGGCGCGAGACCATTTAGTGCTTTAAATGTCAAAAGTAGTATCTTAAAATCGATGCAAAATTTCACAGGGAGCCAATGCAGTGTAGATAAGATATTATCTACATGTGCTTCAAACGAAAGGCTGGAATCTATAATCACACCGAGGTCTTTTACTGTTGCACTTGATGGAACAGAAAGGCCATCTAAAGTTAGTGTGATCAGAAAGCTTACTTCTAGCTACGTGTGGTCCTATGACCAGAACTTCTGTCTTATCAGGATTAAGCAGAAGAAAATTAATTAACATCCAATCTCTTATGTCCTGCACACACTGCTCAATTTTAGCAAACTGTTTTTTCTCATCTGGTTTTGCTGAGACATATAATTGTGTGTCATCAGCATAACAATGAAAACTAATACCATGTTTATGAATTATGTTGCCCAGAGGAAGCATGTAAAGGGAAAAAAGCAGTGGGCCTAAAACTGAACCCTGTGGAACACCAAACTCCACTTGAGAACATGAGGAATGGTCACCATCTAAATCTACAAACTGATAACGATCAGTCAAATAGGATCTGAGCCACAAGAGGGCAGTTCCCTTAGTTCCCTTAACTACCTTTTCTAATTTGTGAAGGAGAATACTACGATCAATGGTGTCAAAAGCTGCACTGAGGTCCAGTAACACAAGTATAGTGACGCAACCCTGATCAGAGGCCCATAGGAGGTCGTTTACTACTTTAACAAGTGCTGTCTCTGTGCTGTGATGAGGCCTAAATCTTGACTGATACAGTTCATTTATGCTATTTCTGTGTAGATGTGAACATAGCTGCTGTGATGCTACCTTTTCCAGAATCTTGTAGATAAAGGGAAGGTTTGCTATCGGCCTGTAATTAGAAAGCAGACAGGGGTCAGGCCTCAAGGTATCTCACCTACAAGGAGTCAGCGCAGTTTCGCGTGGCAGCCATAAGTATGGTTCATCACGATTCACCGCGAGTTTTGGCGTAGTGACTACGTTCCCAATTTTTCCGTATGAAAAATGTAACATGTTTTTCACGGTCCTCCTGGAAGCTCACTGAACCTAGAGAAACGTCAGGCAGTCACTAGCAATAGTCCAACACCGTGTCTCACTGCAAGTCAAACCGCATAGGTGAGATAGGGGTACAAAGAACAGTCACTACTACAGTGGAACCTTGGATTACGAGCATAATTCGTTCTGGAAGCGGGCTCATATTCCAAAAACACTCGTAAACCAAATAGAATTTTGCCATAAGAAATAATGAAAACTCAATTTATTCGTTCTACAGCCCAAAACAATAAATGCATAAAAATAATTAATACAATATATAAAGTTAAAATAAAACAAATTAACTTGCACTTAACATTTTAAAAAAGTACAAATAAATCCCAACAGATAAGTGTTTCCGTTTGTGCGCGCAGGCGTCACGTATTCGTGTGTGTGGAATTAGCCCCTCGCCTCGTCTTAAACAGTAAAACTCCTCCTCTCTCCCCACGCCTCGCTTTTTGCATTTCACAACTAACATACACAATGCAAACACTGTTTTAACGGGAAAAAAAAATCTCTCTGATGATAGTGATAGTGAGCGCATACTAACGGAATCACTTCTGTAAAGTAAAAAATAAAATATAACAAATGAACCAGTACCTTACCTTTGAAAAGAATCGCGAAAGAGCAGAATTTTCTGTGTAAATAAAGCGCGTGTGTGCAGCCAGGGAGAGTGTGCTGCAGGGGGCAATTAACTGCCCCAAAAAGTCCCATAAACTTTGCATTGAGTCCAACTTTGACGGATTATAGCGCATAGAGAGGGAATTTTGTAGAATGGTCAAATTTGCCACATTTGAAGAGGTTTGCACCCTGTGTCAGAACTTACCCCGCAAGAAGGTATAAGTTTTACCCCGAGGGCAAAAGGGGTCCCGAAATTTGCCCCATTGACAAATAATGGGGAAAAATTTCCATATACTTAACATTGAGACCAATTTTGACAGATTGAAGAGCAGAGTGAGAATTTGGTAGAAATCTCAAATTCACCACATTTGTAGGGGGTCGCAAGCTGTGTCAGAAGATACCCTGCACGAGGGTATAAGTTTTGCCCCCGGGGGGGCAAGAGGCTCCCAAATTTGCCCTAGTGAATTATAATGGGGCCTTTGTAGTGTAACTAGAACTGTATCGTTTGTCATACACCCATAAAAGAGGTGTCAAATCATGCGGCATTTTTCAGAATTGGGGTGCTAAGACTTTTTTGAGGGGCAGGGAGTAAATTGCCCCCACGGGGGCAATTAATCTCCCCAAAAATCCCATAGACTTAACATTGAGACCAAATTTGATGGATTGATGCGCTAACATTAGAAATTTCTAATTTACCACAATTAAAGAGGATTGCAATCTGTGTTGGGACCGGGGTACAACAAGTGCCCAAATTTGCCCCATTGACTTATAATGGGGAATTTGGTGCATGACTAATCACTTTTCATTTGTCGTAGACCCATGAAAGAGGTGTCATATTGTTCGTCTTATTCGTGGAATCGGGGCTTGACATGACTTTTCTAAGGGGCGAGTTGTAAACTGCCCCAGCAGTGGGCAATTAACATACAATGGTAAATTACATAGGAACTTTGAAACTGAATTTAAATGTGGATTCCACTGTCGTACAGACACGGGGAAGGGCTCATTTTACTCAGGCAACCAATCAGTCTTTAACAATTATCATGATGCTCATAGGCCATGCCTCCTAGCAACATCTTTAGCATGCTGTTAGCATGTTGCTAACATAATTATCATGTTGCTAGCATTATGCTAACAATATTAGCATTTCCCTCGCATTATGCTAACTATATTAGCATTTTGCAAGCAACATAATTAGAATGTCGCTAACATGATGCTAGCGTGCTTACCATATTGCTACCATGATGTTTAGCTTATTAGCATGTTGCTAGCATTATGCTAACTATATTAGCATGTTGCTAGCTACATCATGAGAATGTCGCTAAGATGATGCTAGGGTGCGTAGCGTGTTGCTAGCATGATGTTTACCTGATTAGAATGTTGCCTGCATTATGATAACTGAATTAGCATGTTGCTAGCAACATCATTAGACCATCACTAATATGACGCTGGAGTGCTTAGCATGTTGTTAGCATGACTCCAAAGTTTTGCCACGGCAAGCACCACTCACATTTTCTTCAGGAAATGTACCTCTCTAGTTTTATATATATATATATTTTTTCCTTTGTACAAAAGTTTGGCACGTAACTAGTCTCGTACCGTTTGTCATAGACCCATGAAAGAGGTGTCAAATAGTGCAGCTTATTCGGGAATGAGGTGCTAGACTTTTCTAAGGGGTGGGCAGTAAATTGGCCCCGCCCCAAAAAGTCTCATAGACTTGTGTTTGCCCCGTTGATTTAAAATGGAGACTTCAGCATTTACCTAATCGCATACCATTTGTTGTGGACCCATGAAAGATGTGCACAAATCGTGCGGCTCTTTCGGGAATGGTGTGCTTGCCATGACTTTTCTAAAATCTCATGTACTTAACATTGAGACCAATTTTGACAGATTCTAGCGCAGAGCAACAATTTTGCAGAAAGATAAAATTTACCTTATTTGAATGGGCTTGCAAGCTCTGTCAGCACATACCCCGCACAAGGATATAAGTTCTTGGGGCACAAGAGGTGCCCAAACATGATGTGCTAACATCATTAGCATGTTAGCATGATTAACATGTTTAACATGATTATGCTAACAATGTTAGCATGTTGCTAGCATGACATTAAGATGATTAGCATGTTGCTAGCATGATGCTAACATGATTAACATGTTGATGATCAACATCATTAGCATGTCGCTAGCAACATCATTAGCATGTCGCTAGCAACATCATTGCTTTTAGCAGCATGTCGCTAATATGATGCTAGCATGAATTTTGCCAAAAGAAACAACACTCTCATTTTCTTCAGAAAATGTACCTATCTAGTTTATTATTGTTGTCAATATTATTATTATTATTTTGCCAAGCAGTGCATACTAAATTTTAATGCAGTGATCAAATTGAAACATTAAAAGCATTTTCATATCATGTTAATGTGAAGGACTCGGGTGAATAAATGAGATTCCACAGCTTAATTTCCATAATACACCTGTGCATAGCACCACAGCACTGAAATAATAAATTGAATTTTTTTATTTTCATTCATTTAAACAATATTTAGACAACTGAGCATATTTAGACAAAGCACAACAGTAACAGTTACTTTTACATTTTTAAAGGAACACTTCACATTTGTCATCATGCATAAAACTTTCTTTTTACTGTACTTTCACAGGAATATATTGCAGGTGAGAATAAAGCCTTTTCTCTGATATTGATGTGTTGATGCAGCATGAATAATTTGACATGAACATGGCTTTTTTTTTATAAATATGTACTTGCCTAGTAACCAAACTTGTCCAGAAGGCAGATGATATATGATATGTTGTTTATCAGACTATTGACGTACAATAATAAGGGCCAATTAGTGTTAGACTATGTTATTATTTTTGCTCTTAATTATTAATAGAGTAATGAATGGTGAGTTAGAATGATTTACCCTCTGCAGATGCTCATGCTCATTGAACATTGCACTACAATCACTTTTAATAGCTGATTTCTTTGTTTGTTTGTTTTTATTTGTTTGTTTGGCACATACTTTTAAGATTCAACAATTGGATTGGATCATTTCAATATTTTAACACACTGCTCTGTGACTAAATTGGATAAACAAGGAGATAATTGTGTTGAATAGAACATTTGTAATCCACACAATGAATAATTGTTTGACTGGCATTGTAAAGAACACTGTAGTGTTCTGTAGTGAACAAAACAGGCTGTGATCACTGGCTTTTCAGTGTTCTACACACACATAAATCTGACTTACACACTTATACTGATAATGTAGCTTAAAAGCTAATGGTTTGTTGACAAATGACGCACACTCATTAGTGAACATTCTGGTCTAATGGCTCAATATCAGGTTAGAGACCCCAAATCCACAGTGAGGATTTTTTAACTGTTTCTTTAACCAAAAACCCCCAATTTTTATCTTTAGGTTATATCCTTATTTAAAAAAGCATGTTTATGAATTTTGATTCATACCAAAAATGAAAAATTCCATGTTCAAAGTTGGAAATGCGTTGACCTTTTAAAAAGAGTTGAAAAAAAGAAGCAACACTGAATTTAGTGTGAAATAATAATAATAATAATAATAATAATAATAATTAATTAATTAATTTAAATTCTCTTCCTCCTTCACGAACTCCTTGCAGGTGAGTCAAAACATTAAGGTTTAACACTATGCTCCTGATCATAGCAGAACTCATTTTGCTTTGCCTGGCACTTGGCCAGATGGAGGTGATTAAAGAAATATCTTTATATTTAATTGCTCATTTGTAATGTGATTGAGCTCAGCGCTGACAAACAGTCAAAACACTGCTATTGGATGACAAGTTAGATACTGTGCAAATCAGACTCCGAGCAGGTCACGGGCTAGTAAAGACCAAATGGGTAACAAATAGACATTGTATTTACTTTTTACTTGCCCAGTTGGATTACCGCATGAAGCATTTAAAAAGAAACATGAGGTTTATTTGCCCCAAATGGTTATAAATTAATAAACATATTGTATACTATGGTTATGATATTGCAGTACAGAAGGTTGTAGACATGTGTGTCAACTTGTTATTGAGAGTGGAATGAGGTAAGTCATTTTATATAATATGAGCAGCAGTTATGAAAAGTGTGAACAGTGCAGTCCTGAGTGTTCAGTTTATGTTGAGAAGTGAGAGCAGCAATTTGGTAGTGTAAGGTGTGTGTGTGTGGGTGGGTGGGTGGGTGGGTGCAACAGAATCACGGTAGGAAAGAAAAACTTTACTTACCGATAATGGCAAGAGTTGGTTGATCGATGAGTGCCTCCGTGTGATAGATTTCTTTCGGAGGGCGATCTCCACGACTTTTTCTTTGAGTGCTTGGGTTTCAAGGAAAGTGCAAGCATTGTGATCTCCCTATTAAGGCGCTTCGCACGCTTTCTTTAAAGAGAAACCACGAGCCGCAGCGTATTCCTGGTACTCGCGTGTGTATGAGACGGTATTTCCCCTGTCTCTCGCACTCCCCCGGATCAGGAAGTTTTAGCGTCCGCTTCTCAAACGCGCTCCGGCTCTTTTTGTGAAGGGGCCGAATAGATTTCCTCTCTCACCACAAAAATAAATAAATAAATAAATTATTATTTATACAAAAGTTAGACAACAGGTTTCTGTTGGGTGGCCAGGGGAGGGGCCTCAACAAGGGTTCCTCCCCTTTTTTGTGGTGACCTCCATGACGAGTTAACTCTTTCATGGAATAAGCCTTATTCATCCCCTGTTTTATGATGATATCTCAGATTGAAGAGACGTTTGCGAGCTATCTCTCTGCTGGGAGCTCATTCTCCCTGAAAAAGCCCACACTGCCCACCAAGCCGTGTAGACTAACATTTTCGTTGGTGGGGAAAGCTTTTTAGGGCGTTTTTGCAGGCATACCAGGCTCACCTGCTGAGAGTTCTGAGCACTGGCGGGTCTATCGACGGCGCCGAGTCACAGATTTATTTCTCTGTGCCACCAAGGAGACAGCCCATGCTGTCGGCCGTTCTATGGCTGCTGCGGTCACCACGGAGAGACATCTGTGATTTAACCTCATGGGCATTGAGGTCAGGGATCGTGTTTTCCTCCTTGATGCCTCGACTCTCGCCTTCCGGCCACTAGGTTTTGGGAGGCAAAGCTCTACAAGCAGACCCCTGTGAGGTTTCTCCCCTGCCGTGCTCAGGAGTCGGGACTGTCGGCCATCCAGTCCCGACCAGATCTGGTCCCCACGAGGTGTGAGGCGCAGAAGGAGAGTGTGCCGAGCCAGCTACCCCCTCGTAGAGACAGGGGAGGGTCTCGTCGCGCTTCGCAATCCACCTCAAAAAGAAAAAGAAAAAAAAGCACCGGACTTGAGAAGCATTATGTCCGCCAAAAGGGAAGTCCTGAGGTGGACGTGCCCAGGACCATGGGGGAGTTTCCCCCCGGAGAGGGACATGTAAAATTCCAATAAGGAAAATAAAGACTCCCCCCTGTCAAATCTCTGGGGGCCGTTGTCTAATCTCACCAGTGGTGTTTCGGGAAGCAGCGGTCTCCAGTAAAATGTTAGGTGCTAGGTTCCTTCCTGCCTTGTTTCAGGATGCCGAACATCTAACAACCCCCTCCATTGCACATTGTCCCCCTTGGCAGTTATAGACTTTGCTGGGAAAAAGGGCCATAGGTCATGTTCCCCTGCCAGTTGAGAGGTGGGGGGTTGAGTCCAATTTTACATCTTCTTGGGCTGAACATCAAAATGTTGACAGAAAATGATTGTTTCTCAAATTCAACCAGAGGTTTGGTTTGTGATGATCAACCTGAATAACGCATATTTTCATATAGAAATATTGCCACAACACAGGAGGTTCCTGAGGTTTGCTTACTGGAAGCTTACTAGTATCGGGTCGTTCTATCTGTCCTAGCCCTGTAACCACGCACATATAAAATGCACGGATGCAGCTCTGGCTCTATGATTCCAGGGCATCCATATTCTGAATTGTATAGACGATTGGCTGATCCTAGTTCAGTCTTAATAACTAGCGCTTCAACATTGGGATGTCGTCCTAGTTCATCTCCATTCTTCAGGATTGCGACTCAACGCCATGAAAAGCGTTCTCTTTTCCTGAAGGGAAAAACCCTGAAGGGAATCAAGCTAGGCCAGAAAGTGACTCTTCATCACTTTCAAAGATCTTTAGGTCTCATGGCAGCTGCGTCCATGGTGATATCTTTGGGCCTTCTGCACATGAGGGTGTTTTCAGTTGTGGCTAAGAGCCAGGGGATTTCACTCAAGGGCCAATCCGCAGAGGCTAATAAGGGTTACGCGCCGGTGCTTCGTACCCTTTCTTTCTACCCTTTCTGTAGTTCAGACCCCGGTTTCTGACTTTGGGGCCCACTTTAGGTCCGTCTTGTCATCGCAAGATGCTAATGACAGACGCTTCCCTCAGGGGCTGGGGTGCGGTTTTGGATGGCCGTTCAGCACAAGGGAGCTGGAGAGCTCATCTTCTCGCGTGGCACACCAATTGCCTCGAAATGATGACTCTGTTTCTGGACTGAAACACTTCCTCCAGCAGTTGAGAGGCTACCATGTCCTAGTGTGGGTGGACAACACTGTGGTAGTCTCGTACATAAATCACAAGGGTAGACTGCGCTCGTGCCGCTTGAACAAGCTAGCACACTGGGTTCTGCTTTGTGCACAGGACAAGTTCCTGTCCATCAGGGCCATTTACATTCCGGAGCACATCCAGACAAGCTGTGACACATGGGGACTGGAAACTCTGCCCTGAAGTAGTCAGTCAAATCTGGGAAAGATTTTATATAGCAGAGGTGGACCTCTTCGCCTCGCAAGAGGCAGCACAATGTCCCATTTACTACTCTGACTCCTCCAGCTTGCCTGGGTCTGGACGCGATGGCCCACGCATGGCCCAGATTATGCCTTTATGCATTTCCTCTGATACTTCTGCTCCCAGGAGTCCTGGCGAGGGTCCGTCAACAGGGTTAGCGCCCCAGTGTGGTTCTCGGATCTAATATCTCTCCTCGACGGCTCACCCTGGGTGATTCCAGTGAGGAGGAATCTTCTGTCTCAGGCGCAGGGGACAATATTTCATCCTCGGCCCGACTTCTGGAACCTTCACATCTGGCCCCTGAAGGGGACCAACTAAGAGATGCTGGTCTTCCAGCCAGCGTAATTGAAACCATTTTAAGTGCCAGGGCTCCCTTCACTAGAAGAATGTAGAATGGAGTGTATTTCAAAGTTGGTGCATGGTAAGACATGTAGACCAAATCCACTGCCAGATTGTTTCAGTGCTGGAGTTTCTGCAAGAAAAGTTGTCCTCTGGCTTATGCCCTAGTACTCTCAGAACATACATTGCCGCTATTTCAGCATGCTCTGATCGATGGGGTTTCTGTGGAAAAGCACCATTTAGTTGCCCGATTTATTCATGGAGCTAAACGGTTGGGGCCACCCACTAGAGTGACGGTCCCTTCCTGGAACTTAGCTATTGTGCTCGAAGGCCTGACTGACACCCCTTTCGAATCACTAGAGTCAGCGCCTGTCAGGCTTCTGTTTCTTAAGATGTTTTTTTTCATGGCTCTTCGAAGAGGATTGGGGATCTGCAGGCTCTATCAGTCTCCCCATCCTGCCTAAACTTTGCCCCAGGGCGAGTCAAAGCTATTCTGCATCCTCACCGAAATCTTCCGAAGGTTCCATTCTAGACCATGCACCTAGTCGTTCTTGAAGCCTTCTGTCCTCCGCCTTTCACAGCTCCGGAGCAGTAAAGACTTCACTTACTGTGTCCAGTATGTGCTCTTCAGATTTACGTCCACGACACTAGCCAGTGGCATAAGTCAGAGCAGCTTTTCATTTGCTGTGGGGGCCACAACTGCGGGGCGGCCGCTACTAGACAGACGTTGTCACACTGGGTGAGAGATGTTATTGCCCTAGCATATGAGGCACGTTGTCATACTTTGCCTCTGGGAATCAGGGCTCATTTGACCAGGGGGATTGCCTCATCAATTGCTCTGGCAAGAGGCATCCTCTTGCAGCAGGTGTGTGATGCGGCAGGCTGGTCCTCTCCACACACATTTGTTAGATTTGATAGTCTAGCTGTCAATGCTATTCCGAGCTCGCGGATCCTCGAGTCAGCATCCCAGAGCTAGATCTGAGACCTCAATGGCTCTGTGCACACACGCTACACAACCTGGGGGTCCAGACACTTGCAGTGCAGCGGCGTTGGTATTCTCGTTCCCATAGCATTTTCACGCAGCATCGCGTGTAGCTTTTGAAAGGGAACGTCTCGGGTTACTTAGCTGTAACCTTGTTCCCTGGTGAAGCGGGAATGAGATGCTGCACTTCAATGCCGCACTGCTAGCGTGCCTGGACGTCCTTCAGACAAAATTGACCTGAGGATGTTTCTGGTTCACTCCTATTTATAACCTGTAGGTGAACCTTATCGCGTGACGTCATGCCTGGCAGAAGGTATAAGCCAAAGTATTCGGTGTTTTGATACACACAGGCTTCACAACCAGAGAAAAAAGAGATGTTCCCATAACGTTTTCATGCAGCATCTCATTCCCGCTTTATCAGGGAACAGGGTTACAGCTAAGTAACCCGAGACGTTTCCCCACAAGGAAACAGCTGTGGGGAAAAAAGCTGTTCCTAAACCTATTTGTCTTTGTCTGGAGGCTCCTGAGGCACCTCCCAGAGGGCAGGAGTGCAAAGTGGCTATGAGCAGGGTGAAAGAAGTCCTTTGTGATATTGTTACGCCGTTTCCTGTAAATTTCTCAAATCTTTGGTAGTGAATCTCCTACAATGCATTGCGCAGTTTTCACCCTCTGCAGCGCTTTCCCGTCTGACACAGTGCAGTTCCCATACCAGACTGTGATACAGCTGGTCAGGATGCTCTCGATGGTGCAATGATAAAAGTTCACAAGGTTGTCTGAAGAGAGAGTGTTGTTCTTCAGGGCCCTGGTGAGCCTTCTTAACCAGACTAGAACTGTTGACAGTCCAGGAGAGATCCTCAGGGATGTGCATGCCCATGAATTTGATGCTGGTGACATGGTCCACCACCTCTCCATTGATGTGAATGGGGTTGTGTGTATCATGTTTCTTCATCCTGAAGTCAACTATGAGCTCCTTGGTCTTCTTGGTGTTGAGCAGCTAGATGGTTTACTACCCCTCTATAAGCTGACTCATTGTTGTCTGTAATGAGTCTGAGCACTGTGGTGTCAATAGTGTTGGAACCATGTATAGGGTTGCAGTTGTGCATGATTATAGAGAAAGGGACTCAGCACACAGCCTTGTGGTACTCCGGTGCCAAGGATGAGGGGGAAAGAGCAGTTGTGATTTGCCTGAACATTCTGGGGCCTGTTGGTCAGAAAGTCCAGAAGCCAGTTGCATAGTCATGTGCTAATGCCTAGGTCTCCTAGTTTGGTGACTAACTTGGAGCGAATGACAGGGTTAAATGCTGAACTAAAATCGAGGAAAAGCATTCTGACATAGCTGTGTTGTCCACGTGAGAGAGGACTGAGTGCAGCGCTGTGGAAACTGCATCCTCCGTGCTCCTGTTCTGACAATAAGCAAACTGGTCGGGGTCCAGGGTGGAAGGAAAACAGGGGAACACCTGGTGACCTCAAACACTTTATCCAATAGAGCTATAAACACAAATGTGCGTCAAGAGCATTTTATGAATCAGTTTCTTTTTCCTGATATAAATAGAAATGTGATTAACATGGTGATGCTCAGTATTTTCAGTTTATATGAAATATTTTATTCAACAGTTAGTCACCGATGTCCTCCATGAAATATTTAATCCATATGCTTTTCAAAATGATTTTTGTTAATGTGAAATTAAACATCATAAAATTGTTTAGCTGCTATTGTGACTGTATTTTTTTTTCTCATTTAACATTGTTTCATATATATATATATATATATATATATATAATAATATATATATATATATATATATATATATAAAGCATTCCATACTCTGTGTCCTAATTATAGCACTGCAGATAGAGGGAGAGATGATTTAATTTTGGATCTGCATAAAAGGAGAGGTGCTAACAAGCTAATACCAAATCAAATTAGGTTTTTGAGAAAAGCCACAGAAGGTTGGTAGCTAATGTAAAACTATAAAACAGCGAATTAAACAGAAATTAACATGACTAAACAAATACTTTTCATTCTTTCTGTATTATCTATACAAAGGGTCCTGTTCACCTCAGGTGAGTAAAGATTTTAATAAATAATATTCTTATTTTTATGTAAATGTGCAAAAATATTTAAGCACTTTTTTCCACATTTCTTATTGTGGTAATCTGACTGAGGTTGCATGGTGGGTTAGTGATTAGAACTCACCTCAAAGCCTTTTGTCCACTTCTGTATATGATACAATCTTGGTTTTATGAGTGTAAATTAGTTGAATTCATTCAGTGTGAAGATGAATGACTTGTCACTCGAAACCATTTATGTAAGTTTGACTAAATATGCTCATCCCATTTACACACACACACACACACACACACACACACACACACACACACACACACACACACACACACACACACAAACACACAGGCGCGCACACACACACACACGCACACTACCTTTAAAAAAATCATACACTCTTTTGTTCAACTGTCTTTAATATTGACTATGGTGTGTAATGTAATTGCCAGTTTATGTATAAAAATATTAATCTTTATTTTATTTGCCTCTCTGCTGCACATCATGGTATTTATTTTAAGAAAAAAAAAGTTAAGCAGAAAGATCAGAAAAGGCATGAGTGCTTTGTGCAGAATGGACTTGATATAGACAGTGTGCAAAAAGCTCTTGTTATTTTGCTGTCTCACTTCATCTCCTATATTTTAAGTTCTGTACTATGTTGTAAGCTTATGGGACAACAGTCGCACATGAAGTCAGATGTAGCATGATCAGATGTTACATAACTGAAGGCATTGTTGTCAACTACTGAAGTGAATCTAACGGTGGTAGAGGAGGAGGAGGAGGATTTTGCATTATAAGCTGGAGATTTTACATTATTTTTTATGTTTTTTATGAAGTTCAACAATCTTTAAATAAGTAAAAAGTTTTTTTTTTTTTTTTAGTTTTTAAAAATGTATTTCCTGCCAGTGACTCACTACATGAACACAACAACAAAAATGTGTTATAATAAACTCAACCAACAATTTTATTGAAATAAAAGAATTTATGAATTACCACAAACACAACTGCAACCAGATCTTTCAATTGTGACAAAACTGTGTGGAGTAAAATTTATAAAGTTAATAATTTAGATATAATATTTTGCAATGTGTGCTTTTTTAGTACTCTTGTGACTCAAAGAAAACATGCACAGGTTGTGCATCAGTTTGCAATAATTTTAGTTTTTATTTCATATCCAATGCCATTTCTCTTGTCTCTGTTTAACAGCCCTCACCAGACATGGAAGTGTTCATTCCAGAGATGGTTGAAAAATGTGCTGAGGATGAGACAACAGATGAGTATAGGTAATGTGTTATTTTACATGGACAAATCAATGCCAGGCATCCAGGAGAAACAGATATGTCCAGTCTTTTATGGTTTTATTCATAGTGACCAGTAGGCGAGTAGATTAAATTACAGGGGCAAAAGCACTAGTCAATAATGCATGACAAAAATACTTATATACTATTTTTTCAAATACAAACAAACTCTACAATGCTGAAGATATCATAGCAGGGACATATTTTTTTTTTTATTATTATTTCCATATTATGTTCAGGTTTCTGTGCCCTCATGCTGGTCAGTTTATGTGCAAATTGACCAACCTTATGTTTGAGATGGAAGGAGAAGGGGAAGTGCTGTACAGAATAGTGTCCTGGGACAGCTGTCCATTGGATGGTTTAGGTCAAAAGGAGGCTGCAGGACCTCTGTACAGTATTAACTGCCATGAGGGTTCACTCAAGTATCTGCATCTTCCCCATTGTGAGACCTGTAAGTTGACTCATGGCTTAATGTTATCAATTCTCAGTTCCAGGTTGCAGTGGTGTATTTAACATGACTAAAATATGACATTTCTCTTTTTTAATATTATTGTGTCCTGTATGGGCAATTTTTAAATAACATTTTTGAAATAGCCTGAACATGTACTTTATTCTGTAGTTGTGGAGAGAAGTTTGCATATATTAATCACTTAATTATGCCAAAATGCATACAACAGTAAATCAAGTAAATCAGAGGCTCTGTTTTAAATTGTGATTTATGTTTGTTGCTATTATCTAAAATACTGCTCATTTATATGTTCCAGGCACACATGATGTGGAACTGACTGTGGCCCATGTGACTGCTGGTAATGTGGAGATTATTCAGCCACTAAAAGTAACAAACACGCATGTCGTGGTAGATGTTCATAGTCTCTCCCTGTTTGGTCTCTTAAGAGACCTGATATTCCAAGCTTATCCTATCGAAGCACAGATTCTACTGTTCTATAAAAAGCTAAATGGAAAGCACAGAATGAATAAACTGCACATGCACCTTTTGCCAGGCAACATACCGGTTGAAGAGGTAATGTTCTTTAATGAATACCTTTGTCATTATCTTTAATAAAACACAATTTTCCTAAATTGTTCATTTGCAGTATTGTACACCATTTTTGCCATTTGAATTGAATACCATTTCATTTTGTTTTCCCCCCAAAGGTACAAAAACAGTACAAGTCCAACATATACATTGAGTCGAGCGCCACATGTGAACTGAGCCCTGGTGATAAATACTGGCCTTTTTCTAAAAATACTGACCATGAGATTACAATTCAACCAGAGGTAAGCGACAGGTCCTACCATTATACAAAATTCTCAGAATCATTTTAGTTCTTAAAAACATGGTTAACTTTAGACATTTTTTTAAAATATTATTTTATTACCTGTTTTCTTAGTTTGAGAAGTTTAAGCGTGACTATGGCCCCAACTATCATCCTACATTTGAGGTGTTTTTTAATACCGATGTTGTTAAAATCAATTTGGGTCTTTTGAATGAGGATAACAAGGAGGTGTGGTCTCGTCTGGTCTTGATTACAGGTAATTTATTATTATTATTATTATTATTATTATTATTATTACTATTACTTAATCATCTGTATGAGTGTGTGCATGTTCAGGAATGTAAGGGACTGCCCCTAGAGGGCACTGTGGACAGGTGTGTTTGTCAGTTTTTGTAGTTCTGTTTATAGACTCAGTTTCCCAGAAGGCACCTCGGTCAAGTGATTGAGCTCATCTGAACCGAGGCAGCTCATTAGAGCAGTTATAAATAGCTGGTTGTTCTGGGAAACTGAGTTGAGCATTAAGTATGTTAAGAGGGCATTACTGTGGTTTTGTGGTTTAGTTTAGTTTGGTGTTGGTTGAGGTTGGTTTTATGTTTAGAAGACTCCATATGAATTGTAATTAGTCTGTGTGTTCTAAGCCCTTGTGTGTCTCTGCCAGCGTGTGAGTGGGTCTCTGCATGTGGGTTCTCAGCTTGTGCCTACTCTAAGCCCGGGTACGCTCTTAGTGGACGTGTTGCCGCTCTTACAGTGTGCGTGTTGCCGCTCGTAGTGTGTGGGGTTCACTCATAGTGTCACCCACAGGGGCGCGAGTAGGTCATGTTCCTGAGAGACTGTACGTTTTGTGTGATCCTTGTTTGCTTTAAAAGAGCCTGTATGTTTTGTTTAAAAGAGACTGAGTCTTATTTTTGAGTTTCTGTGTTTGATTTGTTTTCTGTTCATGTCTTGTCTTAATTTGTTATTAAAAGACTCTTTTTGGTTAAACTACCCTCTGCGCCTATGCCCGCCTTATTTAAGCCCCTGTCGTTAACAACAGCCCGGACTACCCTCAGTTCGTGATGAGGAGTAGCTGGTATAAATGGTTTGGTAGAGCCTTCTTGACTTTTTGCCAGACACACATGTCCACACCACACCACATGTGAGATGTCACAGGTCATTTTAGTAAACCAAACTGTACTCGAAATAAAATGCAAAAACAGGGTTTCATTTCCCGATTTAAAAAATGCTACAAAACATGTACATTTTAAAGTATGGAAAATAAACAGCCTATATTAAATAAAAATAGACCCATTCTTTCAATGCTCCTTTAGTTGTTTTCCGGAACAATACAAGGTTCATAAAAATAGAGGAAAAACAATAACATAAATGTACACACAGCCTAAATAACAACAGGGCAACTTGTTCTGATACAGTTGTTACGTTTTCTGAGGTTGACTGTTGGAGACATG
This sequence comes from Clarias magur, assembly GCA_013621035.1. NCBI lineage: Eukaryota > Metazoa > Chordata > Actinopteri > Siluriformes > Clariidae > Clarias > Clarias magur. The sequence continues at coordinate 42,918 of QNUK01000125.1, read as the reverse complement.
ATGGAGAGAAATAAATATGCTTGAGGATTGTTGAATTTTCTTTCTTTTAGAAAGATGACTTGTTGGGCTGTATGAAGACTTCGGAGAACAAAGCATAACACGCTCATTGTGCTGATATTGCTGTGCTGAATAATATCTTACACACTGTGACTTTTGACCTATAAATATAACCATGTCCATTAAACACTGCAAACACTGGCACAGCTTCACAGAAGAAATGTGTCATGTAGTGCAACATTGAAATATTGATATAAACGGTATTTCATGCAAATTTCAGTTTGAGATACTGTGTACCTTGATTATTAAGTTAACACACCTGAAGCCCTATTACTGGTTATTGAATAAGTGGTTTATTTTTTCTTATCACATCAGATACAGAGGCAGCCTCCCCCAAATTAGATGCAACAGGTAAGGCTACAATATATTTTACTTTCATCTTACCTACTTAAAAAAAGTTGTGATGGTCTTAGACTTTGTCTTAACATGGTAACTGAACTGCTCAATAAATGAATGAAATGAAATAAAATGAGGGAACACTTTATCAAATTACAACACTAAGTTTAGTGAATTAGTTTCACCTGCTTTGGTGCAAATAAAGGAGACATAAGCAAGACCCCCCCCCATTACCCAATCAGGTTGCACAGGTAGCCTACTTACTCCAAGATGGCACATGGGTCCCAGAAGGACATCTGGGTTTTTCCATTTAAAGTTCAATTAGAAAAAACGTATAACACATGACCTTAACTTAAATCTTGCTGAAGTGGAAATGTGTTACAGTGAGCTAAAATTAGCAGTTCTTGCATGTGTTTTTTAGGTGCTGACTTTATGGATCATCACAGAGGAATGCTGGTTCAGAAAGTTTCATCAGTAATAGAGATAGCTGACTGTCTAAAGAGCAAAGACATGATAAGTGATGAAATGTACAATAAAATTAATGTACCGTCATTAACCTCGCAACAACAAATGAGAGATTTGTATAGCGTGCTCAACTCAGGAGGAAGAGCTGTGAAAGAAGAAGTCTACAAAATCCTTAGACAGAAAATGCCAGGCCTAGTGGATGACTTGGAGTCTGGGTCGAGTCTGACATAGCAGACCTTGCACACTTTGTAATGGCACGTTTCATTTTTTTAAAGTACTTTTTAATTTTTTTTTTATTTATTGTCTGTCCTAGCTTGCTTTTAAGACTTGGTGTTAATGATGTTTTTATCTTCGATTGACATCCAATCCTGAAAATGTACAGTTTTTTTAGTGTTGTTACATTTATCAGCCTTTTGTTTTTCCAACATATATTCAATAAAGATTAAATAAGTATAATATAAGATACACATGCTTGATCTTGTTGTCATTTTGTTTTGTTTTCCTGTTTTTGAATTTTTTAAAATGATAACTGAACCCATTAATCATGCTGAATTAATATTCACGTTAAATTGACTAAAAGACTAAAGTTTTCTAATATGTTTAAAGGTACTTCAGTTCAGATATTTAGTATTGTCCAGCTATTAGGTTTAAAAGATGTTAAATTTAATTCCTTCAAAATATACACAAGGGTTTAACTACAGTACATGTACAGTATGTCACAAAAGTGAGTACACCCCTCATATCTTTGCAAATATTTAGTTATATCTTTTCATAGGACAACACTGCATAAATGACTCTTTGACGCAATGAAAAGTCCTCAGTGTAAATTGTATTGCAGTGTAAATTTTTGTCCCCTCAATATAACTAAAAATACAGCCAATAATAGCCGAACCCCTGGCAACAAAAGTGAGTACACCCCTAAGTGAAAATGTACAAATCAAGCACAATTAGTCATTTTCCTCCCCCCTTGTCATGTGACTACACTGTCTCAGGTGTCACCAGATAGCAGGTGAGGTAAATTTGGTATAAAAGCTCTTCCACTCTCTCAACCTGGCCACTGAAATTTCAACATGGCACCTCATGGCAACCAATTCTCAGAAGACCTGAAAAAACGAATTGTTGCTTTACATAAAAATGGCCGAGGCTATAAGAAAATAGCCAACACTCTGTAACTGTGCTGCAGCACAGTGGCCAAGACCATCCAGCGGTTTAAGAGGACAGCTTCTTCTCAGAACAGGCCTTGCCATGGTCGGGCAAAGAAGCTGAGTGCACGTTCTCAGCGTCAGATCCAAAGACTGGCTTTGGAAAACAGACGGATGAGTTTTAGCGTCCAGCATTGCTGCAGAGATTGAAGGGATGGGAGGTCAGCCTGTCAGTGCTCAGACCGTACGCCGCACACTGCATCAAATTGCTCTGCATGGTTGTCGTCCTAGAAGGAAGCCGCTTCTAAAGATGATGCACAAGAAAGCTCGCAAACAATTTGCTGCAGACATGCAAACTAAGGACCAGGATTACTGGAACCATGTCCTGTGGTCTGATGAGACCAAGATAAACCTATTTGGTTCAGATGGTGTCAAGCGTGTGTGGCGGCAACCAGGTGAGGAGTACAAAGACAAGTGTGTCTTGCCTACCGTCAAACATGGTGGTGGGAGTGTCATGATCTGGGGCTGCATGAGTGCTGCTGGCATCGGGGAGCTACAGTTCATTGAGGGAAACAAGAATTCTAACATGTACTGTGACATACTGAAGCAGAGCATGATCCCCTCCCTCCAGAAACTGGGCCGTAGAGCAGCGTTCCAGCATGATAATGACCCCAAACACACCTCCAAGATGACCACTGGCTTACTAAAGAGGCTGAGGGTAAAGGTGATGGACTGGCCAAGCATGTCTCCAGACCTAAACCCCATAGAACACCTCTGGGGCCTCCTGAAAAGGAAGATGGAGGAGCACAAGGTGTCAAATGTCCACCGCCTCCGTGATGATGTGATGGAGGAGTGGAAGAGGATTCTAGTGGCAACCTGTGAAGCTCTGGTGAACTTCATGGCCAAGAGAATTCAAGCCGTGCTGGAAAATGATGGTGGCCACACAAAATATTGACATTTCACATTTTCACTTAGGGGTGTACTCGCTTTTGTTGCCAGGGGTTCAGATATTATTGGCTGTATTTTTAGTTATTTTGTGGGGACAATAAGTTTACACTGCTATACAAACTTTACGCTGACTATGTTTCATTGTGTCAAAGAGTCATTTATGCAGTGTTGTCCTATGAAAAGTTATAACTAAATATTTGCAAAGATATGAGGGGTGTACTCACTTTTGTGACATAAAAATACTGTCAGTTGCACGCACCACATCCACACCTGCTGTCCCACTTGGTGCCTGCTCTAGACTTGATGCTCAATCAGAGGAACAACTTCAGGGTGGGCCAAGGCCAAAACAACAAACAGAAAAACTCTAGAAAAAAGAAAAAGCTCCAACTTCCCTGCAAAGGAAAACCTATCCATAAACAGTGAAGAAAAAAACCCTCCCACACCCAACAAAACAAAATGGCGGCCAGACCCCTACAACCAGTGGGGAAAAAAGAAATATATACATTATACACTAACACCTTATACAGAGTAAGACATTTACATTTACAAGTTTCCCAAGATTACTAAGCCCCAAGGGCAGACTCATGAACCAAATAAATTGAACCAAAATCCATCAATCAACCATCAGAAACAGCAAACAAAACAGACATACAAGAATATGCTGAGTAGTCAAAAAGCTGCCCCCAGCACTGGCTTCTGGAGTGGTTAAATACTGTCGGCCAATGAGGATGTCATCTGGGCGGAGACAATCACTCAAGCTGGTAAAGAGACACGGGAGAGTTGCAAGTTCTGGATTCGAGTCAGGAATGGACTGACCTGCACACATAGAATACATATATACACACAACAACAAACAAACAACCTGCCCCCATCAGGTTGTAACGCAGTGCTCTCCGGTCGCATTACAGTTGTGTAAAGCCGTTTATAGCTGACTCGTCAGAAAGAGGCTGGAGCTCAGTGAGCTTTTTCACATATTCCACAGACAATAGCTTTAAAAATAAGATTATGAGAAATTACATGTGTGGTGTGAGAGTGTGTGAAGATGAGTGATTTTGTGAGTCTCATGTTTAGTCTGAGAGCTGGCCCTGCTCTTGTGGATAAACGCAGATGAAGAGAGACAGAATAAGACAAGGCAAAACAAGGAAGACTGGACTGGAAAATATGTCTAAAGAGGCCAGGAAAATGAGAGAGAATGTGACTGCATCCTTCTTCTTCTTCTTCTTCTTCTTCTTCTTCTTATTATTATTATTATTATTATTTATTATTATTATTCTATTATTATTATTTTATAGGGTATACATGCATAATGAAGAACTAATAATGTTGAGCACAGTGGCTGGTTATCAACGGGAGGGGGCGGGGCTTTGAAAGTGAAAGTAATTCTGAACCTGGCAAAAGAGCAGCTGCTATCACAGTTTGAAACAGGAGGCATGTGTGTGTATGGACCGGAGAAAATGTAAAAAGGATTTTTTTTTTTTTTTTATGAAATTAGGTAAAATAGTGAACAGTGAAATGTGGACAGACTCCAGCTAAAGCAGCAGATATGTTTATATGAGGAACAGAAAAGGTAAGAGGAGTTAGCATCATGCTAAAGTACATGTTAGTCTCCAACGACTCAGTAACCTGTTAAACTAATCCTCCAAATACACAGTGGAATTGTGCTTTCTAACTGTGTGTGTGTGTGAGTTAAGTTGTTTAAAAGGATGACTCTCTCTTTCTGTGTGTGTTTAGGATTTTATTAGTGAAAAGTTACAGAACAGAAAGACATAAAGATGGCAACTGCAAGCAGTAAGTTACATTTCCTGAGAAAACTTTACATGCACTATTTGTTAAAATTTAAACTAACTATGTGTGTGTGTGTGTGTGTGTGTGTGTGTGTGTGTGTGTGTGTGTGTGTGTGTGTGTGTGTGTGTTTGTTTCCTACACAGATGTTTTTACACTCACTCGCCCCAATGTTACAGAGAAGTATAAACCCTCTGCTGTGACTCTCTCGTGTCGTCTGTCTCCTGAAATCAGTGCTGTTACCATGGAGATCCGGTGGTTTAAGGGGACAGACTGTGTTTGTGTCTATAAGAACAGACAGGTGACAGAGGGGAGACGTTACGAGGGCAGAGTGAGTCTGTTCACTCAGGAGCTGGAGAGAGGAAACGTCTCCTTACAGCTGAGAGACTGTACACGGTCAGATAGAGGACATTACCTGTGTCAGGTCACTGATGGAGACAGAACAGTGGAGATTACAGTAGAGATGAGAGGTAAGTGTTCCTGAACTCCACACTGTATAAACTCAACATCATCATCCTCTGTGCTTCTCATCTCAAACACATCATTTAGAGATTGGCTTAATATTACTTTAATAAGCCCAATGTGCCTCATGAGCAAAGGAGCAGATTATAATTTGCAAAAAGTAGATGATTGACAAACGAAAAAGAATAAGCTGGAGCAGAGTGTTGAAAAGAGAATGCAAAGGTAAAATAAAACTGCTCTTGATATAAATTAATCACTTTATATAGATTGCTTTATTTATCAGTTTATTAGAAATATATTTACTTGGACTGAGAAAACACAATCCTGAAGGATAGAATAGTTTACATTAATAAACTATTTATGAGGCTTCACTATCTGTTGTTATGTGTATAATATATGAGAGAGGTTAGAATTGTAGCTTTGTTTAGCAGCTATTCTGACTGTGAATCACAAGTTGTTCTCCTTGGATTTAATCTAATATTATTTTTCTCTTTTGTTTTTCACAGTACCTACCCGATGGGTAAGTCAATAACTCTACTTTACAATAGGTATAAAGACTGATATTTAGTAAATGTATCATATATGGGGTATAGAAAAGAATTACTGATTATTACAGTTATTACAGTTTTTGTTTTATCTAGTTGTATTTATTCAGGGCAACTTTTAACATCCAAGTCAACACCAGCTAAAGAAGAAAAAAAAACAGAATTACTGATATGGAAAAGGATCAACAGCTGATCTGACCATTACAATTTCTTTAATGTGGCCGCAGAATCTTCAGAGTGCATTTTTGCAAAGCACATTCGATTTGATCCCATATAAGCTACATTTGTGGAGAATTTGTGATATTGTTTTGACATGCACACAATGACCACGCTTTGCTATGAATTCCTGCAACTCTTTGAGAGTTACTGTTTCTGTGGCCTCTTGGTAGCCTCTCTGACCAGTTTCCTCCTGCATCTTTCATCCAGTTTGAATGGGGAGGGTCTGTGTTGTACCAAATACATTCCACTTCTTAATAATAGACTTCACTGTGCTTCTATTCAGAGATAAAGCCTTTGAAATTTGTGTTTTCACCTGCTTTAACAACTTTATCCCGGAGAGCTTTTGGCAGTGCCTTGCTACCTATATTTGATACCCGTGTCTTCAGGTGGACTGCCAGGGAATGAAATGCTCCAGCTTTTCATGCTGAAAAATTCGAACCACAGCTGATCACAGATGAAAGTCAAATGGCTTTGTGTGGCATTGAGAGGTTGATTTAGATTCACTTGAATGAGTTTAACAAGTAACAAGTCATTGTTATGAGAGGAGTGATCATTTTTCATATCAGTGGTTCTGATTTTTATTTATTTATTTAAAAAAAATTTTTATTATTATTATTATTTTGGTGTTATATCAATGTCAATTAAGTGAAATTCCACTTTGGTCAGTCAGCTTCTTTCTGCACCTGTGTGTCACATAACTGCACTACAAAATAGATACCTATTCCATCCATAGGAATTCTCAGAAATGTTATATTTATTATACATTAAATGTTATATGAATACGTTATATTTATGTATATACTAGTGTTTAGTGTAATAAATAAAACATGTCCCAGGATTCCTGTGGATAGAATAGTTTTCTATTTTGCAAGTGTCCACGTACCATATCAGCATTTTGCATCATTTTCATAATGTTTGACTCATGATTGTGTTCTTACTGAAACACACAGTGACATCATATTTCCTGACACTTCACAATAAACATAAATCAGAGCTTTAACAGTGTTCAGTGCTTGTAGACAGAATAATTGGCATCACTCGCTCTGCATAACAATCACACCATATTGTGAAAAAGCATTGAAGAGTTGACTCGGCCGAGGGTTTAGTCTCTTTAAGCTAACAGTAGTAAGCCATGTTAATGCACACAGCATAAAGACAACCTGACTGAACTGAGAACAGAAGTCCTTCACTTCATTTATAAAACTTCTATAATAGGAGAGAGGGATTCAGGAGTGAAAGAGAGAAAAACAGAACGAGATCACACATCTTCCCAAGTCTACTGCGACATATCATATGCTGTCGTAACCAATATATAGACGATGCAGTAGCAAAGCACATCATTCTGTTATCTGTTCAGTTTTTTACATTGATAAATGTCAGTGTTTTTAATTAAAGGAAGTGGGAATCTGATATTCTGTATATTCCTTTATGTACTACAATAGCACACAGATATATTACAGAATATTTAACTATAGATGTAAAATACACAGGGGGAAATGCACATATACTGACATACTGTATATTGGTAAATACATGCAGATATCAGAAAATAGTATTTTCCAATAAATCCCAAGATATTTCTGTTCCTTAAGGGTAACTAGCGGTATATTAGCACAATGCTACATTATACAGATTTACTGTATGTGATGACTGATTGTTGTCTAGTTTTCCTCTTTTTTATTAAGACACACATCAGCTGTGTTTTAACCAGAGTAACAGTTACTTTCACATTTTCACATGGAACAATTCACATTTGTAATCATGCATTAAATCTTCACTCTATATTATTTACTTTCACAGGAACTGGCTGGTGAGTATAAATCGTTTTCTCTGATAGTGATGTGTTGATGCTGCATGAATAATATATTTCTTGTGCAGATGAAATAGATTGGACTGTGCTGTGTGTTCAGAGTGCAATAGCACATAGATATATGAACATCATGAGCATAGTGTAGTGAACACAACAGACTGTGATCGCTGGCAGAACATTCATCATGCTGGTGTCTAGTTTGTCATTAGTGTTCTACACACACACACACAAATCTGACCTACACACTGATACTGAGAGACAAAAAGCTGAAGGTGTGTTTACAAATGACACACACTCATTAGTGAACAATCTGATCTAATGGAGCTAATAATCAGAGACTGGCTCAATATCAGTTTAAACTGAAACAATCAGACATTTTTACATCAGAGAGGAAAATAAATTACACACTCCGGATTCCGGATGGACTCAGGATTTTACTGGGCCTTGGACGTGAGTCTGCAGATCTGATGCTGGATTGGAAGCTACACCATGAAATGTAATAACATTTATGAGAACTCGTAATCAGTGCTTTTGAGATGGTCAGCAAAATAGGTGGAGGTAAGAATGCTTGAGGACACCTTTCCATTTGGAAAAAGTATACGTTTATTAATTATAAAATAAAAATGTAATGATGCGGGCCACGCGAGGGGCAGAGCAGCGCATAAACTGTTCAGAACAGGCAGTTCTGCAGGTTGCTACCACTCAGAGTTCTGAACAGGCAAAGGCGCGGCCATTTATACACGCGGTTGCCAGGCAACGCCGCCGTCAGGCAATCAGCCTGAACAAGCCGCAACTGAAGCCATGTTTATTTAAGGGTCCTGATACCGGCGATCATTTAGGTAGCACCAGTAAGGTATCAGGGCCAAAGACAACAAAAGAACAGACAGATAGTGTGCTGTTAGAGACAGAGGCAACGTCCCAGCTTCTGTCTGTTTAAGACGAGAAGAGAGAGGGAAAGTGAAAGAGAGAGCGGCATGAATCAGTTCAGCGTGCGCGCTCAGTTGTGCCTAAAACACCTCTCTCTCTCTCCCATAAAACCTCGGGTAAGGGCGAAGGCCCCGAGAGGACAAAAATGTTTTTATTTTCCAGAGCCCCATCCGTTCTCGCGTAGACGGCAGAGCTCTGTTTACTTTGTGTTTACAGTTTACATTTGTTTCCTTTCAAGTTTCTTAATTAATAATCCCACGCTGTGTCCAAACGGTGCGTATCACAAGCACTCTCACACCCTCCTATATCGTTCACCCTCTCTATAGCCCAGGATAAGGGTTAAAACATCGCGTTGTGCGGCTCTCCATACCGCACCATGTAACAAAAAAGGATGTCTTGTCCTCATGGGGCGAGTTAACCCTTTCTGAGGGGTTATGTCCTTTTTATATTTCGTTTTTTTTTTTTTTTTTTTTAATTGGTGGTATGCTGCTCTCTCTCACAACAATGCTGGCTTCTGACATGGCCTCGGACTGCGTCTTTGCCTTTGTCTTTCTGTTGAATCTTTGTCTTAGTCTTAAAACATCGCCTGGCGTTCATGCATCGTGGTGCCCCTTGCAAGCCTCTCTTCTGAGACATGGACATTCATGCAAGACAGTTAAAAAGTTTCCTTAATTTTCCTTAACAGATAAAAATCTGATTAAAATATGGTGATGCTTTTATATATAGGTTATATACATATTTTTTATTCACCCATTTTATTTAATTGTTTCATCATTTCATCATTATCATTTATATATGATAAAGTTTCTTTTTTTATTATTTCCAAAAAAAAATTATAATAAAAAAAAACTGTACGGAAAGCACAGAGTGAAGATTGTTTAGCAATTCTAACTGTAAAACATAAGTGTCATGACTTATTAAGGTAGTCCAGGCTGTTGTTAATGCCAAGGGCTTAAATAAGACGGGCATAGACGCAGAGAGTTGTTTAACTCAAAAAAGGTCTTTTAATAATCAAATCAAACAAAAGATGAACAGAAGGTGAACACAAAAAACCCACATAACGAAAGACACGGTCTCCTCCTTTCAAATAAACACATAGACTCTATACCAAACAAACAAACACAGATCACACAAAACACCTAGGCTCTACCAATCATGACCCACTCGCGCCCCTATGGGCGCCACGCTCTCACTCGCGCCCCTATGGGCGCCACGCTCTCACTCGCGCCCCTATGGGCGCCACGCTCTCACTCGCGCCCCTATGGGCGACACGCTCTCACTCGCGCCCCTATGGGCGACACGCTCTCACTCGCGCCCCTATGGGCGACACGCTCTCACTCGCGCCCCTATGGGCGACACGCTCTCACTCGCGCCCCTATGGGCGCCACGCTCTCACTCGCGCCCCTATGGGCGCCACGCTCTCACTCGCGCCCCTATGGGCGACAAGCTCTCACTCGCGCCCCTATGGGCGCCACGCTCTCACTCGCGTAAACGAACCACACACACACTCGCGCCTCTAATAGCGCACCAGCTCCTACGAGCGAACCACACACACACTCGCGCCTCTAATAGCGCACCAGCTCCTACGAGCGAACCACACTCACACTCGCGCCTCTAATAGCGCACCAGCTCCTACGAGCGAACCACACTCACACTCGCGCCTCTAATAGCGCACCAGCTCCTACGAGCGAACCACACACACTCCGCGCTCCTACGAGCGACACACACACACTCCGCGCTCCTACGAGCGGCAACCACACACTCCGCACTCCTACGAGCGACACACACACACTCCGCACTCCTACGAGCGGCAAACCCACACTCCGCGCTCCTACGAGCGGCAAACACACACTCCGCGCTCCTACGAGCGGCAAACACACACACCACGCTCCTACGAGCGGCAAACACACACTCCGCGCTCCTACGAGCGGCAACCACACACTCCGCGCTCCTACGAGCGGCAACCACACACTCCGCGCTCCTACGAGCGGCAACCACACACTCCGCGCTCCTACGAGCGGCAAACACACACTCCGCGCTCCTACGAGCGGCAACCACACACTCCGCGCTCCTACGAGCGGCAACCACACACTCCGCGCTCCTACGAGCGGCAACCACACACTCCGCGCTCCTACGAGCGGCAACCACACACTCCGCGCTCCTACGAGCGGCAACCACACACTCCGCGCTCCTACGAGCGGCAACCACACACTCCGCGCTCCTACGAGCGGCAAACACACACTCCTCGCTCCTACGAGCGGCAACCACACACTCCGCGCTCCTACGAGCGGCAACCACACACTCCGCGCTCCTACGAGCGGCAACCACACACTCCGCGCTCCTACGAGCGGCAACCACACACTCCGCGCTCCTACGAGCGGCAACCACACCCTCCGCGCTCCTACGAGCGGCAACCACACACTCCGCGCTCCTACGAGCGGCAACCACACACTCCGCGCTCCTACGAGCGGCAACCACACACTCCGCGCTCCTACGAGCGGCAAACACACACTCCGCGCTCCTACGAGCGGCAAACACACACTCCGCGCTCCTACGAGCGGCAAACACACACTCCGCGCTCCTACGAGCGGCAAACACACACTCCGCGCTCCTACGAGCGGCAAACACACACTCCGCGCTCCTACGAGCGGCAAACACACACTCCGCGCTCCTACGAGCGGCAAACACACGCTCCGCGCTCCTACGAGCGGCAAACACACGCTCCGCGCTCCTACGAGCGGCAAACACACGCTCCGCGCTCCTACGAGCGGCAAACACACGCTCCGCGCTCCTACGAGCGGACAACACACACACCACGAGCGTACCCGGGCTAAGAGTCAGCACAAATGGAGAGCCCACACACACTCTGACATAACCTCACACACACAGGCTGAAACACCTTCACACACACAGGCCGAAAACGCCCTCACACTCACAGGCTGAAACGCCTTCACACTCACAGGCTGAAACGCCTTCACACTCACAGGCTGAAACGCCTTCACACTCACAGGCTGAAACGCCTTCACACTCACAGGCTGAAACGCCTTCACACTCACAGGCTGAAAACGCCCATTCATACGCAGGCTGAAACACACTTACATCTGGACTGGAACACACAGACACTTTCAAATCATATAGAGCCATCAAAACATAACACCAAACCCAACCAAAATAACACACAAAACAAAAACTAAAACACATAATGCCCTCATAACATAATTAATGCTCGACTCAGTTTCCCAGAACAACCAGCTATTTATAACTACTCTAATGAGCATCCCCGGTTCAGGTGAGTTTAATCATCACCTGACCGAGGTGCCTTCTGGGAAACTGAGTCTACAAACAGAACTACAAAACCTACAAAACACACCTGTCCACAGTGCCCTCTAGGGGCAGTCCCTTACAGCATACCTAAAAGCCTTTCAGGCAATTACTCCTAGGCTTTAAAAGGATGCCAAGAACTTTAATTTTTTCCTAGTAGTGCCAAGCATCAAGTATGTATGTGTTGAAAACATCAAGTATGTGCTTTTACCTTTTTGAATTTTGTGTTTTTGACCTCTTTAGATTTCCCCCATAATCTGAGAAAATCTGGAGAGGTCAAAAACACAAAAATCCAAGGTAAAATCAGGATATATTTATCAGGATGTATTTATTTATTTATTTATCAAACTTCCCCACCCAGATTTGTTAAAAGTGGAGCGGCACAAAGCTGGACATTTAAAATTTGGATTGCGAGCATAATACGGAAGCATGCGTGTATATCAAAACACTTGTATATATCAAATAATAAATAACTCAGATAATTCATTCCACAACCCAAAAATGTTAATATAAAATAATTAATAAAAATATAAAGGAAAAATAAAGCTAATTTATCTGCAATTTATCTTTGTAAAGAATCCTAACAGAGCAGTGTTTCCGTGTGTGTTTGTGCGTGCGCAGCGCATGCATGCACAAACACAAACACTAACGAAAACACTGCACTGTCAGGAAAGGTTTTTTTTTGGAACTAAAAAGGAACCTCTCTAATGACACTCGCACACGTACACACACTAACGGAATCACTGCTTTCTGACAGGGAGAGACTCTGGATCTTTAAGGAACGTCTCTAATGACACTTGCTTTTGCACTTGCTAATATCAACAGATGCAAGACAAATAACTAAACTCAAAACACTCTATTTATAAAGAAAGTAATGATCAACTCGGTTCAGGTGAGCACCCACGTCACCTGACGAAGGTGCAAACTGGGAAATGAAGTAAAACGAAACAAAACTATGACACAAAGTCCACTCGCGCCCCTATGGGCGCCACGCTCTCACTCGCGCCCCTATGGGCGACACGCTCTCACTCGCGCCCCTATGGGCGACACGCTCTCACTCGCGCCCCTATGGGCGACACGCTCTCACACGCTCGTGCTTCTAATAGCACACCAGACAGTCATACCGGCTCCCGTAAACGAACCACACACACACTCGCGCCTCTAATAGCGCACCAGCTCCTACGAGCGAACCACACACACACTCGCGCCTCTAATAGCGCACCAGCTCCTACGAGCGAACCACACACACACTCGCGCCTCTAATAGCGCACCAGCTCCTACGAGCGAACCACACTCACACTCGCGCCTCTAATAGCGCACCAGCTCCTACGAGCGAACCACACTCACACTCGCGCCTCTAATAGCGCACCAGCTCCTACGAGCGAACCACACACACTCCGCGCTCCTACGAGCGACACACACACACTCCGCGCTCCTACGAGCGGCAACCACACACTCCGCGCTCCTACGAGCGGCAACCACACACTCCGCGCTCCTACGAGCGGCAACCACACACTCCGCGCTCCTACGAGCGGCAAACACACACTCCGCGCTCCTACGAGCGGCAAACACACACTCCGCGCTCCTACGAGCGGCAAACACACACTCCGCGCTCCTACGAGCGGCAAACACACACTCCGCGCTCCTACGAGCGGACAACACACACACCACGAGCGGACAACACACACACCACGAGCGTACCCGGGCTAAGAGTCAGCACAAATGGAGAGCCCACACACACTCTGACATAACCTCACACACACAGGCTGAAACACCTTCACACACACAGGCGAAAACGCCCTCACACTCACAGGCTGAAACGCCTTCACACTCACAGGCTGAAACGCCTACACACTCACAGGCTGAAACGCCTTCACACTCACAGGCTGAAACGCCTTCACACTCACAGGCTGAAAACGCCTTCACACTCACAGGCTGAAAACGCCCATTCATACGCAGGCTGAAACACACTTACATCTGGACTGGAACACACAGACACTTTCAAATCATATAGAGCCTTCAAAACATAACACCAAACCCAACCAAAATAACACACAAAACAAAAACTAAAACACATAATGCCCTCATAACATAATTAATGCTCGACTCAGTTTCCCAGAACAACCAGCTATTTATAACTACTCTAATGAGCATCCTCGGTTCAGGTGAGCTTAATCATCACCTGACCGAGGTGCCTTCTGGGAAACTGAGTCTACAAACAGAACTACAAAACCTACAAAACACACCTGTCCACAGTGCCCTCTAGGGGCAGTCCCTTACAATAAGTCTTTCTTATTATATTTTATTTAACATAACATTTCTCTTTGTTGTTTTACATGACACCTTCAGTACGGGTAAGTACTGTAAATAACTCAATTTCACAATAATTATTAAGACTGATATTTCATAACATAGCACATTAGATATTTTTTTTTACTCATGAAACAAATATCAATATACGAAACTTTTCAGTTCACATTTACATTCATTAGCATGTGTAATTATAAAATAATAGTTAATATTATCTTGTAATATAATGTATATATAAATACAGTAATATAATATAATATATATAAATACATGTATTATTATAATTCTAAAAATAAATTAATTATAATTATAAAAATAAATCTCTCCAATGTTATGTCCAGGATAACAGTAACTATCACTAGTACGTTAGGATCAAGTCAGTTAGAAATACCAAAGGTTCTCACAAAACAAGGGGAGTCCGCTTTTAGCTCTTATGCTGCCCACAGTTGAAATCAGCTGCCAGAAGAGATCAGATGTGCAAAAACCTTAGTCACATTTAAATCTAGACTCATCTGTTTAGCTATGTATTTATTGAATGAGCACTCTGCTACGTCTAAACTGACTGCACTGTATTTTATGTTTATCTTATACTTTTAACTGTTTTATTTTGATTCTAAATCAAATTTTAATTAGTTTTAAATGAGTCATTGCAGGCGGCACGGTGGTGTAGTGGTTAGCACTGTCGCCTTGCACCGCCACGGTCCAGGTAATTCATATAAAATTACCCCCGGCCAGGCTCGATTCCCGTCTCTGTGTGCATGGAGTTTGCATGTTCTCCCCGTGCTTGGTGGGTTTCCTTCGGGTACTCCAATTTCCTCCCACAGTCCAAAGACATGTAGGTCAGGTTAATTGGCGTTCCCAAATTGCCAAAAAAAAAAAAAAAAACAAGTGTGTGAGTGAGTGTGTGTCTGTGCCCTGAGATGAATTGGTACCCTGTCCAGGGTGTACCCTACCTCGTGCCCTAAGTCTCCTGGGATAGGCTCCAGGCCCCCCGTGACCCTGAACAGTGCGGTTTTTGCAACAAGTTGATTAAATAAAGACACATACGTTAATGTTTCGTTATACAGTATGTTTCTGTAGCTGATAAAACTCTTTAGTGTGAGCAGATTTACTAGCTTAAGCCTGTTCATGAAGAGACACATAAAATGTTTTATTCAGAGTAACAGTTCTTCTCTGCATTTTATAATTTATCATCAAATTCTGGATTCTGCACAAAAAAATATATCATTTTATTATTCACAGCAACAGCAAACAGGAGATCTATGGAGGAGAGACAGAGGTGATGAAGAAATTATTATAAACGTATGTAATTAAATTTGTTTGCATCATGAGCATAGTGTAGTGAACACAGCAGATTGTGATCGCTGGCAGAACATTCATCATGCTGTTGTCTAGTTTGTCATTAGTTTGTCATTCTACACACACACAAATCTGACCTATACACTGCTACTGAGAGATAAAAAGCTGAAGTTCATAGTAATAAAAAAAGATGACATTTGATAGTAATGCCCTTATTAAAGTTACTGAGACTGGCTCATATTACTATAGTGTACACTGTCGGGATTAAATATTTTGTTCATTAACAAATGATTTTGTGAGGTCTTGTTTATTATTATTAATATTTTAAAAATTATGTAGCTTCACCAAGTATTTAATTGATCTCTGATCATGGTAATTCATGACAGACTTAATTTTTTTTACATGAAGGTGATGGTTCAGCATGGCCCTTTTAATGTTTACTTCTGATTTTTTTTTTTCTTTTTGGCCATGTAGTGTAATGTATATAAACTATATTACTTTAAAGATAGATGTGAGTTAGAGAGTCCACCCTAGACAATAATGAAAGGAAGAAATACTAATACTAATACTGAAAGACACCTAGACCTTTTTTCCTTTTTTTCCAAAATCAGTACAGAAAACAGATGAGTACAGAACAAAATATATTTATTGAGATCAACTGAAGAATGTTCTTTTATTTAATACCATTGTATATAATGCAGATAAATGTATAAAACATTTCCAAAGCATTTTAGGAGCAAACTTTCTTTGTATTTTTATCAGATCATCAAGAGAGCAACATCTGGGTTATTCAGGTGAGTATTCTACACTGTCATTTTTTTTATCTCTTACTGATGCTAGCAGCATGAAATAAAATTCATAAATTACGCAATTACACCTACACAGTGATGGGTTACGATTGTTACAGCTAGCAGTGGTGGCAAAAAAAATAAAAATGGTGGCACAGATATTTCTTCAATATAGTAAAGTTGTGCCACAGTTAAATAGATCCATGTAAAATCCAACAAACACATGTGAACTATGGCTGTGGCTCGGCTAAAAACTAAAGTCTAATGCTAATGATCTTGCTAATGCTAAAGCTAACAAGCAAACAAAACAAAAAGCTAAATACATTAGAATTCCACACAGATGAAACATTGACACCAGCACTGATAACAGACCCAACACACAATGACTGAAACACAGATTTCAAATAAACAACCTATGAATACTGGAAACTGAAGTCTGGAACAAACATGAACATCAAAGTCCTACAGAACAAACAACAGGAACACACAGGGAAAACCTGGCAATTGTCTGTGATTACTCATGTCAGAATTATTCCTAGTATAATTGCTATGGTTGAAAACACTTTGTATAAAGAAAAAAATCAAAATTATAAATTCATTATGACCTTCATCCGCATTGAAGTCCATATGCAAAAAAAAAAAAAGTTTTATGCATATTTAATTTAAAATGAGGATCTATGTGGATAACATATACCAGGAATACCATTAATTTACTTAAATCAATTTTATTTAAAAAAATGTTTAGGACAAATTTAATGTTATTTCAGAGAACAAATCTATGACATACCCTCAGTGTCTGAAAATTATGTTGAGGATGAAAATGAAATGAGGATGTTTATCGCTCCTGTAATGATCAGTTTAGTGTTTAGTGATTTTGTTCTTCAGCTGCATTAAAACAATATCTGTTTAAATAAGCCTCAATCAGATCAGTGTGTAGCAATAGTAATATCTCTTATTGACACACACACACACACACACACACACACACACACACACACACACACACACACACACACACACACTGTCACAGGTGCTGTTTGTGGGCTGAAGGAGAGGCATGTTGCAGAGGTTGAGATGTTTGGGTTTTAATAAAAGATGAACAAAACAAACAATCAAACTTGGAACAAGAACAAACCAAATATACTTAATATACTTGTTTTTTTATTCTTTTAATATCTGTAACTTTAAATTAGTTTAAGTTAGTTTAATCTTTTAAAATTAAATGAAGTGATGTAGAGTTGAAGTTTAAAGTTGCTGCTGCTTATGTAAATTTCCTTTCAAAATTTACTAATAATTGCATGAGCCTATAGATTTATTTATAGATTTTCTTTTTAATTAAAAGATTTTTCTAAATAAAGTCTGTCACTGGGCATGGGATACACATGGCCGCTGGACTTAATTCTTGGTAAAAAACATTTTCATGAACATTTTTTTTCATGAAAAAATACTTAAATAAAAGAAAAAATAATAATCATAAAAGTTTGTTCTGTCAACATAATGAAAGGATTAATTATTTAACCAAAAAACAGGAGATTAACCATGAACATTAATTGGTAGACTAATCAACTACTTTCTTCCGGATATATATATATATATATATATATATATATATATATATATATATATATATATATATAGCTAGTGTACTGATAACTGGACTACATTTACTCCCTACTTTTACTGTTACATAATAGTATATGTTTCCTATTATTAACTGCATTGATTGCTTTTTTGTTTATCTTAAATAATTATTAATTGTAAATTTGGCTTTGGTCTTAACAACCTGTTCTTCTGTAAGTGATAATTGATATGTAATTATTATCACAGTAATTATCCAGCTGCTTAATATTTTAAAGAATTATACCAAGCATCAAAATCACTGGAACATGAAGATCAACAACATGCTAATCAACAACTGCAACTAAAAGATACACAGATACAGGAGACACAGATAGAGGAAAAGGAGAAGAGACTTGTGGAGAAGGAGAAAGAATTAAATGAGAAAAATGAAGAGCTGAAGATTCTAAAAGAACGTTTAGAGACTAATGAGAAGACTCTTTCCGAGAGAGACGCAGTGTTAATGGAGACAAATAATAAACTTCAACATGCTACTGAACAAGTTAAAGAGAAAATCTCACAACTGGAGAACATGAACAAACTGCTGAGTGAGAAAGAAACACAGCTGAAGAACACAGATAAAGAGCTGGAAACCAGTAACAATAAACTGGAGACACTGGGACAGGAGCTGCAGGACGAGAAGAGACAACTACAGGAGATGATGATCGTACTGGAGCAACAGAAAACTGAGTTAGCAGAAAAAAACCAACAGCTTGAAGAGAAAGAGAGACTTCTAACTGAGAGAGAGACACAGCTAATGGAGAGAGACAAACAGCTTGAGGAGAAAGACAGACTTCTAGAGGAGAAAACAAAGCAGCTGCAGGAACAGACAGATCCAGAACCATCAGCCCCCATCAGGAGAAGAAACAGCATACAATTAATACATCCAATAAGTGAGTAATTTGTTAGATTAAGCAATTATAAAAGATTTTTCAAAAGGTCATTACTGCAAAATCTACTCTTAATAAATCATGTGTAAGATCATGAAATATACTGTAATTATCCTTAATGATAACAAAGTGTAATTTAAATGGTGATCATATGGATGAAAATGATTAAAGATTAATATTTCTTGTTGTATTTTCAGTGATATGCTCAACCTCAAACTCAGACCATAGTTTAGGTGTAAAAGAGTTAATTATAACGTGACACAGCAGACAGCTTTAGCAACTGACATTTGTAAGTAGATTACTTCAATAGATCTATATTTTAAGGCTAATATAAAATAGTAACAAATAATTAAACATAGAAGTATATGCTAGCCTCTACCTGCCATGATTGTTAGCTGTGACATGATAGGGAGTGGGTGATTATTATTGATTTATTTTCTGATCAACACATACTGTATATTGCAGTTTGTAAAAACAACTATTAATGGCCAATCAGGCCACCACCATATTCCAGAGAACAATGTAATCACCACAAGGTATGGCTTGATTCTGTATTTATTCTTGTTTATTTTCAGTGGGTGGAGAATTGTCTAGTCCACATTCTCCACTGTTGGTTCCTGTAGCAGAACTGAGGCTGGTGCTGCTGGGGAGGATGGGGTCTGGGAAGAGAGCAGCAGGAAACACCATCCTGAGCAGAGAGGAGAGGAACCAGGCTGCTACATCTACAGCTACATCTACATCCACCCAGCAGAGTGAGAGCACACAGGGGGAGGTGGCTGGGAGGAAGGTGACTGTGGTGGACACTCCTGACTGGTTCTCTCCTGGACTCTCTCTGGAGAAGCTGAGACAGGATGTAGGACTCTGTGTCCATCTGTCTGCTCCAGGACCCCATGCCTTCCTCCTGGTCATACCTGTAAAGCAGCCTACAGGGGAGGAGAGAGGGATGCTGGAGAAAATGGAGGAGATTTTTTGGGAGAGATGTTGGAGAAACACCATGATCATATTCAGTGTTACTGATAAACTTCAGAAGAAGAACTTTAATGAGTTTATCCAATTGGGAGACCAAGAGGTCCAGAGACTAATGGACAAATGTGGGAACAGGTTTCACTGTCTCAACATTAAGGAGAGTGGAGATGGTTCTCAAGTTTCAGAGCTGCTGGAGAAGATAGAGAAGATGGTGGAAGGAAGCTGTGAGAAATTTTATAGCAGTGAGATCTACCTGGAGACAGAATCTCAGATTAGAGCACTTAAGACTAAAATTAAAAATGAAAGAGAAGAGAAAATGATGAGAGAGGAGATAGAAGTAAAGGAGAAAATTAATAAGGAGGTGCAGAATTCTCTGAGAAAGATAGAGGGAGTGATCCAGGAACATGAAGGGGAAATCCGACAACTGATTGATCGAACAGCTGAACTGGAGAGAAAGATGAAAGAAGAGAGAGATGAAGAGAAAAAGAGGGAACTTGAGAGGGAGTTGAAACAAGAAAGAGCGCGAAGGGTTGAAATGGGAAAAAAGGTGGACAAACTAAAAGAAAAGAGAGAGAGGGAGAGGAGAGAGATGGAGGAGAGACACCAACAGGAGATTGAGGCAATCAGGAAGGTGTATGAAAGAGAGGCCATGATGGAGTCAGAGAGAAACCTCATAAAGATCATCCTGCCTGAACTCCAGAAAAACATGTTTGCCTCAAAAACAAAGATGCAGGAAGATTTCAGCAGAGACATGGAGCTGAAGAACAGAGAGCTGGAGACTATTGACCAGAAACTTTTAGAGCTCACAAGTTATTGGAACATGTTCATGAGAAGAGTAAGAAGTGGCTCAGAAGCAGGGAAAGCAGCCGTAGCAGGAGACGAGTCTAAGTCTATGGTTCAGAGATTTTAAGACTGTTTTCACTGAGTAAGAAAGTTTATAAAGCCCTGGACAGTCTCTCAGTCAGAAATTAAATGTAAATCTCCAGGTATCATGGAGATCACAAAGCAAGAGATACTGTATTAACATAAGAATTATGAAAAGCAAACCCTGCTAAGAAAACCCTGTATGGCAAAAGGTTTGGAGCTGTATTTACAAAGTTCCTAATAATCATTTCAGAGAGCTCTTAACTTGGCTTCTCTAGCTAGACATCTTAGCTGAAGAGTAATATAGGAACAATCTCAAAGCAAATCTAGCAAGGAAATGACAAAACCTCTTATCTCAGTAAAGAGGCAGGGGTGAGCCAAGTGCTGGGTATATGATACCTTCTTCCAAAGACTGTGATTTGTTGTCAGACAAACAAAAAACAAACAAAAATGTTACTTATGAATGAGTTGAACCAAAAGTATCAGGACTAGTGAACACATAAGGTCATGTGAGTTGGGGTGTGTTTATTTTTTTAGGTAATGTTTTAGTAGTACTATGTCATAGTAGAATAATGAGTCTCTCAGTCTGTCTGCTGTGCTTTGATATGCGTTTCTGGTGTTCAAACTCGGAAACGAGTACTTTGTCATTTTGTCTTTGTCACTCCGCCATTTAGGAAAGAAAAAAATCTCTAGATAGATTTTTAGTGAAATTGGCTGCAACGTATGAACCAGAGGCCAAGAAACAAAAAAGAGAGAAAACCAAGGAGAATGACCCAGTGTTATCATAGAAGGGAACTCTCCTTCCAAACACTAATCTGCTCCCCATCACTGTTCCTTTCCTCCATTCCTTCATGTTAGCAAGTCTCCCTGAGAAACATGCGTTAACATGTACACATATGCGTTAAAAGCGTTTGCTCACTCTTTAGTACTGGATAATTTTTGCATAATTAAGGCTTGTTCACAACTTGTCTTACTGTATTTTGTGATATAAACAAAATAAATCAAAAGTTAAATCTAGTTCATAGTAATTCATTGTAGATAGATGTATTCCTATGGGCAAAACTGAATAGGTTATAAACAGAATTAGGAACGAATTACATTACATATGTAAAATTTAACTTTTACCTGTTTAAATACATCTAAAGAATCCCTGACTATTACAACAGCTGAGTATTTTGCTTAATATATGATATTAATATTATAAATATTGCATTTCTAGTGAGATGATTAGGTCATTCCTTTTAGCAGGATTTTTCTCAAAACTGCTCTTTTTTTACTGTTTATATAAGACAGAAACTGTATAGTGTGTGTTAAACTGCTTCTTTTCTGATATGCTGCATTGTACATCATTTTATAGTCTAACAACATAGACAATTTTCACTCAAGTTATTTAAAATTTTAACAAAGTGTGTAAAAAAATAAGTTTAATGATGGAGATAGACTGGGCCCGACAATGCGTTGTTGCAATGACCACCACGTTCACCTGACTTGGCACCTTATGGTACTAGATTCAAAGAACTTTATTAATCCCAGGGGAAAATTGCTTATTTTTGGTTACAGTCGCTTACAGTTGTTATCCTACGGAGCCCCTAAAGGGACATGGGTGAGATGGGGAAAAAATAACTGAAGAAAAAAAAAAAAGTTTGGGGCAAAAAAAAATCTAAGGAAGAAAAAAAAAACGGGATATGGGACATAAAAAAAAAAAACCTGGACAACGCAAATAAAAAAAATTGGCAACGAAAAAAAATCTGAGGAAGGAAAAAAAACGGAACATGGAACGCAAAAAAAACATTGTGGAAGGAAAAAAAATTTTTTTTTTCTTTTTTTCCAGCCATGTCCCTTTAGGGGCCCTAATACTCCGTCGTAGGGCTCAGTATTATCCAGTAGAAAGGAAAAAGTAATAAATAAGGAAAAATAATAAATAAAATAAAATAAAATGAGTCCTAAAACAGTAAGTACCATATTGCACACTAAACTTTTGAATATCTTATTGCACACTAAATCAAGAGTACTGGTAAATACTGCACAATAATCTAATATTTGTATGTAATATAATACTGTATTATTATACGTAATATTGTATTACATATTGTATTGGTATGTAATTCTGTAATTATTACAATATTAATACAGGTATGTAATATGTAATATACATTATTGTGTTATTGTTCCTGACAGTGACTATCCACATTGTGTTTGAGTTACAGAGATAAGTTATATAATTTTATGGCTATTGGGAGAAAAGATGTCCTGCGGCACTCTGTGGAACCCTTAGTGGTAATCAGTCTCTGGCTGAATTTGCTCCTCTGGTCAGAGAAAACATTGTATAATGGGTGAGAAGGATTATTTATGATGGATTGTACTTTGGACAGAATCCATCTCTTTACTATCACATCCATAGAGTCAAGCTCCATGCCTGGCACAGATCTGGCCTTCTTGATGGTAAGATGTAAGTAATGACCAGGAGGTTTTAGCAGCTTAGTTTTCATATAAGGACTTTATTGGGTGTCAATAAAGGTTTGACAATGTTTATGTGGTATATCAAATGTTTATGCTGGTGGCTTTTATAACGTTAAAAAATGATATCGTTATTGTCTCAAAGCAGCTTCAATAATTAAAATTAAAAGAAGATTATGGGAATGTTTAAGAGCAAGGAAAAATGTGTATAGATTATAATGATTAGATTGTCTTTGATAAGCAAGCCAACGGCAATGGAGAGGGTGGCAAGAACAAACTCCCTGAGATGGCTATATGAAGAAACCTTGAGAGGAACCAGACTCAACAGGCAACTTGTCCTCATTTGGGTGATAGCAGGATTTTTTTTTTTGCTGACATACTGTGTTAGGCAGTTGAACGTTCCACATAACAGAAGATCTCTACATTAACATGGAGTCCAGCTTAGTTCAGCACCAGGATGGCACCAGAATAAGGCAGACAAGTGCAGAGGGGTCTGGACCACTGGGAGCTCGGGAGCAGCATTTGTAGCTCCAAACCACCATGAAGCAGAGGCCTGGATAAAAAGATGTGTCTTGAGTCTTCTTTTAACCTGGGAGACTGTGCACCGAACATTATCAGGGAGGTTATTCCAAAGCTTAGGAGCTAAATATAAATATAATTTATAAATATAAATATAAATATATATATATATAAATGAGGAGAGATGGCAGTTAGGTATGGTCACAGTCAACATGTATAAGGTGAATGTATATTAGTGAAAAGTGCAAGCAGGGACTCCGGCAGGACTAACTATAACAGCATAACTAAAAGGGAGAGCCAGAAGGAAACACAAACATGAGGGCTCCCTGAGATGTAAAGCAACCAATCACCTCACCGTCAACAAACCTGAGTGAACAATGAGAGTGGGGAGGACAGCATCTAAACATACCAGTTCACCAAAATACTCTACGTCCATGAGTCTCCCAGATCTGCTCCTTTACTCTAAGGTTTGCTCTAAGGTTAATATTTACAAAAATGCTTGGCTAAATGAATAGGTTTTTAGCCTAGACTTAAACACTGAGACTGTGTCTGAAAACCGAACATTAATAGGAAGACTATTCCATAACTTTGGGGCTTTGTAAGAAAAAGCTCTGCTCCCTGCTGTAGTTTTAATAATACGTGGTACGGACATTCAGCCTGCATTCTTTGATCGAAGTAGGCGTGGCAGATCGTAAAACACTAGCAGTATCTTGTCCTAATATATTTTGTATGGGGGTGCAATCCATGGCAGGGGGGCATTTTACTGCGGTTCACCTCAAATTTCAATTTATACTCCACTCCTTCCCACACAAAAATTCCATAAATTCTATATTTGTCTATATTGTACACCTAGGTTTTCTTAGATTTTCTTATATTTTTCTTATATTGTATATTTTGTATTGTACAGATATTGTCACGGACTAACCGGAGATGAAGCAGAAGACTTAGCAGTTAGCCCTGTAGCGTGGATGGTAAACCCAAACGCGGAAGTAGCGCGAGTAGGCAGGATAACCACGCAAGTTATTCTTAGAACTCTCCCGAAGCGAGAGCAAGAGTTTACACAAATAAACCCGCGTTCTAAGTACACACACCCAATCAGAAGCGATAACCCAAGAAAGTGAGTACTCACGTTTGGACGAGCGAGGCGACGGCGAAAGCACGGGCATAACTCAATGACTGAGCGATGTGATGCGTCATCTTGTTTCCTTTTATGCTTCCTGAAACCCGACCGTATTACTTCCGGGTCCTAGTGCCGGTCGTGTTATGAGTGTGCATGACAGTACCCCCCCGTCCAGGACCGACTCTCGACGGTCCTGGGGTGGAGGATACCCGACGACGGTAGTCCCGGATGAGTTCGGGGTCTAAGACGAACCGAGCCGGAATCCAAGATCTCTCCTCGGGGCCGTAACCTTCCCAATCCACCAGGTACTGGAGCCCTCTGCCCCGAGGACGTGAGTCAAGGATCCGGCGAACGGTGTAGGCGGGACCACCCTCAATCATACGGGGAGGAGGAGCAGGGTGGGTGGGTGGAACCATAGGTGAGGTGGTGAAGGGTTTGAGCTGGGAGGTGTGGAATACCGGATGGATCCGGAGCGCCGCAGGCAGCTGGAGCCGGTAGGTGACAGGGTTAATCCGGAGATTGATGCGGTATGGTCCGATGAATCTGGGTGATAGTTTCCTTGACTCAGTCTGCAGGTGAAGGTTTTTTGTTGAGAGCCATACCTTATCACCTACTTGGTACATTCGTCCCGGTGGGTGTCGACGGCGATGTTGCAGGGTGTAGCGGCGATTGGCCTTTTGAATGGCTTGGTTGGCTTGTCTCCAAAGCCGTCGACACCGACGAACCAACTGTTGGGCCGACGGCACTTCCACCTCCGGCTCCTGATGATCGAACATCGGAGGTTGGAAGCCGTAGCATACCTCAAATGGGCTTAGGTTGGTGGCAGAAGATAGGTGGAGGTTGTGTGACAGCTCAGCCCAAATGAGGTAGCGGGCCCAGGAGCACTGGCGATCAGCAATAAAGCATCTCAGGTAGCGCTCCAGTTGTTGGTTGGTTCGCTCCGTCTGACCGTTAGTCTGTGGGTGGTAACCGGAGGACAGACTGCAGGTGGAATTGATCAGACGGCAGAAGGCCTTCCAGAACCGGGACGTGAACTGGGGCCCCCTGTCCGAGACGATGTCCTTTGGGAACCCATGCAGGCGGACTACGTGCTCTAATATCAGCTCGGCGGTCCTTTTAGCTGACGGGAGTCCGGAGAGGGCCACCAGGTGAACAGCCTTGGAGAACCGGTCGACGATGGTGAGGAGGGTGTCCTTTCCTTCCGAAACCGGCAGGCCCGTGATGAAGTCAACGGCAATGTGTGTCCAGGGTCGGCGGGGAACCGGGAGTGGTTGAAGTTCCCCGGGTGATGGTCTGTTGCTGTCCTTGGACCTGGCACACACTGGGCACGCCTGGACGAACTCATCTACGTCCTTCTTCATACTGGGCCACCAGAAAGCACGTTGTACAAACAGTAGGGTCCGCCGTCTCCCGGGGTGTCCTGAAAGGGGGAGGAGTGTCCCCACTGAAGCACTTCGGCCCTGATGGCGTTGGGGACGTAGAGTCGGCCAGGCGGCACACCTGCTGGTGCGGTCTCCGTAGCTTGTGCCTGGCGAACCCTCGTCTCCAAGTCCCACCTGAGCGGTGCGAGGATCTTGGTGGCTGGTAGTACAGGCGCGGGGTCCGCCCGGGGGACGTCTTCCTCGTGTTGTCGGGAGAGGGCGTCGGCTTTGGTGTTCTTGGACCCCGGGCGGTATGACAGGTGGAAATTGTAATTTTCAAAGAATAGTGCCCATCGCGCCTGTCTGGGGTTCAACTGTTTTAACGTGCGGATTGTAATGAGGTTTTGGTGGTCGGTCCAGACGATGAACGGCTCTCTGGCGCCCTGGAGCCAGTGTCGCCATTCCTCCAAGGCCCACTTTATGGCCAGCAGCTCGCGGTCCCCTACTCCGTATCGCTGCTGAGTGGCGTCAAATTTCTTGGAGAAAAAACTGCAAGGGATGCAGTTTTTGGTCTGGACCTCGCTGGGAGAGAACAGCCCCGGCGCCCACATCCGAAGCGTCCACCTCCACAACGAATGGTTTATCAGCATCCGGGTGAAGGAGGATGGGAGCAGTGGTGAAGCGGCGACAGAGCTCATGGAAGGCGGAGACAGCAGTTGGGGTGAGATTGAAAGGGTGAGATGATGGGCGGGTCAGAGCGGTTAGTGGCGCTGCAACGGTACTGTAGTCCCGGATAAAGCGGCGATAAAAATTGGCAAACCCGAGAAATCTCTGGAGTTGTTTAAGAGTCTTGGGTAGGGGCCAATGACTCACAACTTCCAATTTCTGCGGGTCCATGGCCACACCCTGGGGCGAGATGACAAAACCCAGGAACGTGGTGGAGCGCTCGTGGAAAGCGCACTTCTCCAACTTACAGTACAGCTGGTGGGCGAGCAATCTCTTTAGAACCGCTCTGACATGCTGGATGTGCTCGTTGAGTGTTCGGGAGTAGATGAGGATGTCGTCCAGGTAGACGAACACCCAACGGCCTAACATGTCTCTGAGAACGTCATTTATGAACTGTTGGAAAGCGGCAGGTGCGTTGCAGAGACCAAACGGGATGACCAGGCTTTCGTAATGTCCTGTGGGGGTGATGAAGGCCGTCTTCCACTCATCGCCCTCTCTGATGCGCACCAAGTTGTAGGCGCTCCGGAGGTCCAACTTAGTGAAGATGGTGGCACCAGAGAGGGCGTCCAGGGCAGAGTTGGTAAGAGGCAATGGATGTCGGTTTTTTATGGTAATATTGTTGAGCCCTCGATAATCGACACAGGGACGTAGACTACCATCGCGTTTCTTCACGAAAAAGAACCCCGCAGCGGCAGGTGAGGAGGAGGGCCGGATGGTACCATGGCGAAGTCCACTGGAAACATACTCCTCCATCGCCTGCGTCTCGGTGTTGGACAATGAATAGAGATGGCCGCGGGGTGGTGTCGCACCTGGCTGAAGATCGATCGCCAGGTCGTATGAGCGATGAGGTGGTAGATGAGTCGCACGTCTCTTACAAAAGACTTCAGCCAGGTCCCGGTAGTCTAGCGGGATTTTATCTGTGTCGACATCGGGGGCCTCGGACTCCCTAGAGCACGTCCCAGCCTCGGCCCGTAGGCAAAGCTCAGTGCAGGTCGGCCCCCATTGGAGGATCCGGCTTTGGGTCCAGGATATGAGCGGGTCGTGCTGCAGCAGCCAAGGGTGTCCGAGGATGATAGGTGGTGAGGAGATAGTGGTGGTGTAAAACTGGATCTGTTCTTGATGTTGGTTAATGATGAGGGTGATAGGTTGGGTTTGAGAGGATATGGGGCTGGAGGAGAGAGGCCGACCATCGACTGATGTAATGGTTACAGGCTGGGATAACGCCTCAATCTTTATCCCCAATTTTTTGGCATAGGAAGAGTCAATGAAGTTACCTGCTGCCCCGGAGTCGACGAACGCGGTACTTCCGACCCGTTTGTGGCCAAACTGGAGATATACTTTAACCGTGAGACGGGAATCATTGGTCGTGGTGGTGGAGAGGGACATGGGACCCGGTGAGTTCCTCCCATTTCTCACCGGGGCTGCGCGTTTCCCGGCCGCAGAGGACAGATGGCCCGATGATGTGCTGAAGAACCACAGTACGCGCAGAGCCCCTCTCTGAATCGGCGTTCCCGTTCTGCAGCGGTCAAGGAGGCGCGCCCTAATTGCATGGGTTCCCCGACTCCTGTGTCAACCACGGCGGGAGGTGGAGTACCGACGGTCCTGGTGGATGCTGCAGTGAATGGGGCGTGAACTTCTGGAACTGGTGAGCGGGAGAGGAAGGGCGTGGTGTGTGGTAGTGCAGTCATGGTGGGTGGCAGGGTTCGAGGAGCTGGCTTGGGGCGAACGAGCAGCCGTTGGTCGATCCGGAGGGCGAGCTGAATTAAACCCTCCAAGGTAGCTGGAAGCTCTCGTCCGGCGAGCTCGTCTTTTATCCGCGCAGCCAGTCCCTCGTAGTAGGCCGTCCGGAGTGCGGAGTCTCCCCAGTCGGTCTGTACGGCGAGAGTACGAAACTCCGCGGTGTAACGGCTCACGGACGACCCTCCCTGCTTTAGATGATATAACTTGGAGTCGGTCTCCACCTCAGCAGCTGGATGTTCAAAAGTGAGCTTGAGCTGGCGGGTGAACTCGGTGTAGGAGTAGGCGACATCTGAATCCGAACGAAGAACCGCCGTGGCCCACTCAGCTGCCTGCCCGGATAGCAACGAGACGAGAAGAGCAATGCGCAGTCGGTCTGTGGAGTATCTGGTGGAATTAAACTCAAACACAAGATCCAACGCAGTTAGAAAAACACTGCACTTCCCATCCGTGCCATTCCATTTATCCGGTAAAGATAAGAAAACATCAGAAGGTGGAGAGGGAGTTGGCGGCGCAGCAGCCGCTGCGATGGGCGTGGCCACAGCCGGCTGAGCGGCCGCCCCGCGGAGGACCGCATTCTCCTGTCGCAGCTCCGCCACCTCGCGGCGCAAGGCCGCGACGCCCTGGAGCTCCGTGCGGAGCGATGCAACCTCACCACGGAGCTGATCGATCAGCTTAGCATGCTGGCCAACCACATCGCAGAGGTGAGCAAACTCCGCTGGGTTTACTGCCGGTGGCTCAGTCATTCTGTCACGGACTAACCGGAGATGAAGCAGAAGACTTAGCAGTTAGCCCTGTAGCGTGGATGGTAAACCCAAACGCGGAAGTAGCGCGAGTAGGCAGGATAACCACGCAAGTTATTCTTAGAACTCTCCCGAAGCGAGAGCAAGAGTTTACACAAATAAACCCGCGTTCTAAGTACACACACCCAATCAGAAGCGATAACCCAAGAAAGTGAGTACTCACGTTTGGACGAGCGAGGCGACGGCGAAAGCACGGGCATAACTCAATGACTGAGCGATGTGATGCGTCATCTTGTTTCCTTTTATGCTTCCTGAAACCCGACCGTATTACTTCCGGGTCCTAGTGCCGGTCGTGTTATGAGTGTGCATGACAGATATATTATTAATAGTTAAATCTACTTCTGTTTTCTTTTTTTATATATTTATTTCCTATGAATAGTCTTTTATTTTAAAGTCACAGGCAGTCGCCGAAGCATTTCACTGCATATGGTACTGTGTATGACTATGAATATGACAAATACAATTTGAATTTGATTTGAAATCAAATTTGTATATGCTTGTAAAGCCTTTCCGTAGGGGGCACGAATTCACGTACACACAGGGACACAGATGCAGTGAAAGACAGGTGCGCTTTATTTACAATGTTGCCAAGAGTGGAACGGTTTCTCCTACTCTTAAAGTGTCTACTTGTGGTGTGTGAGTGAGGGGAGTAGAGAGCAGGAGACCCAGTCGGCGGCCGGAGGTCTGTGCTCAGGTGTCTCACGCGGGTGGGTTGCCGGGGCCAGAGCCCGGCGTCACAGCACCCCCCCCCCCCCCCCCTCAGCTTCGAGCTCGTTCCTGCGAAGAGCGCGTGTCGTCTAGACAGACCGTCTGCGTTGCCATGTTGTGCACCTGCCCTGTGTTGTATTTAGAAGGAAAAGTCCTGTAGTGAGAGGAACCAGCGTGTAATGCGAGGGTTAGTGTCTTTAGCCCTTGCCACCCACTGTAGAGGAGCATGATCTGTCACTAATGTAAAGTGCCGGCCGGCTACATAGTATTTCAGCTCCTCTATGGCACATTTAATTGCAAGGGCTTCCCGTTCTATGGTTGCATATTTTTGTTCTGCTGGTGTAAGTTTCCTACTCACATACAAGATCGGGTGCTCCTTCCCATTGAATTCCTGTGACAGGACAGCTCCTAGTCTAGTTTCCGAGGCATCGGTGTGCACGATGAACGGTCTGTCGAAATCTGGGTTTCGGAGGATGGGGGAGCTGGTGAGGTGGGTTTTTAGGCTCTTGAACGCTCTTTCTGTCTCTCGTGTCCAGTGCACTTTTTCCGGTTGGCCTTTTTTTAGGAGGGCTGTGAGGGGTGCTGCAATAGAGGAGAAATTAGGCACAAATCTCCTATAGTAGTTCGCTAGTCCCATGAAAGCACGTACCTGTTTTTTCGATGTCGGTATTGGGTACGGACCACTTCGAGCTTCTTTTCTTGTGGTTTAAGAAGACCTCGCCCTATTCGGTACCCCAGGTACTGTGCTTCGGTTAACCCCAGAAAACATTTTTTGGGTTGGCCGTTAGTCCTGCTTCCCTTAGTTCTTGCAGAACTTTTTGGAGGTGGAACAGGTGTTCATCCCAACTGCCCGAGTGAATGACTACATCGTCTAAATACGCCGCTGCATAGGGGCAGTGACTTCGAAGCACGATGTCCATCAGCCTCTGGAACGTGGCGGGGGCCCCGTGGAGACCAAAGGGGAGGACTCTATAGGTCTTCTCCTTTGCCTCCGGTGTCAGGGCCACTTGCCAGTAACCTTTGGTTAAATCTAGCGTCGAGATGAATCTCGCCTTTCCGAGCCGGTTGATTAAATCATCCACTCACGGCAGCATGTATGCCGACGCGTTCCGTAACTATATAGGGTCCCTGCCAACGGGCAAGGAATTTACAGTTGGCACTTGGGAGGAGTAACAGAACGCGATCTGTCTGGCAAAACTCCCGGGGTCACGCTGGTCAGTTGTATGCTCTTCGTTGCTCAGCTTGTGCTTTTTCCATATGCTCTTTTACCACCGGAAGTACCTGTTTGATTTTGTCTTGCAGATCCTTCACGTACTCAATTACTGAGCGAAATGGTGATGGTTGCTCCTCCCAAGCTACATTTGCTACATCCAACAGCCCGCGCGGTCTCCTCCCGAACAGTAGTTTGAATGGCGTGAACCCAGTGGAAGCTTGTGGCATTTCACAGATGGCAAAAAGGACATAAGGAAGTAACTGGTCCCAGTTGCGCCCTCCTACATCAGTCACTCACCATAACATCCTTTTGAGTGTCTGATTGTATCTCTCCATCAGTCCGTCGGTTTGTGGGTGGTACACGGAATTGGGTAGCTGTTTAATCTGCAGCAGCCGGCAGGTGTCAGCCATCAGTCTGGACATGAATGGGGTGCCTTGAACTGTCAGGATCTCCTTTGGCAGGCCCACGCGACTAAAAAGAAACACTAGCTCTTTCGCTATGTTTTCCCATGTTGCTTTGCATAGTGGGACAGCTTCGGGATAGCGCGTGGCATAGTCCACTATGACCAAGATGAACTCATGCCCTTTTGCCGACTTCGGCAGCGGGAGTTCGGCACCACTTTTCTCTCCTCTCTTGGCAGCGTGCACAGAATTTTGTCCATGACCACTCGTTCCGTGACCTCTTTAGCGGACAGCATTTCAGGTTTGAACAAGCAATCTAGCTGTGCTCTTGGCGGTGTTTGAGGATCATATGTCCAGCGGTGAAACTCCAAAGCCGCTTGAGTGTTCGATAAGCCGCAGCACGCTAGGATTTATACCTTCAATATGTCATAATCCTCAACGTCGTCGGGAGCAAGGGCGAAATAGGCTCGTTGAGCCTCTCCGGTGAGGAATGGGACCAGAATGGAGGTCCAGTCTTGCTTTGGCCAACCCTCCAGTTCAGCCGTCCTCTCGAAGGTCTGAAGGTAGGCTTCGAGGTCATCATGGGGTGTGAGCTTTAGAAGCAAGTGCTGAGCCTCTTTCCGTGGGTCTGGGAGGGGTATCTCCCGTCCTCCCCGCTGTTGTATTTTTGTGAGCTCCGCAGTGGCGGTTTGGAGGTCATGCGTTAGCTGCTGTAAAAGGTTCTGCTGCTGGATACTGGTTTCTAAGAGGTGTCCAAGATGACGTTCCGAAGGGGTTTGTGCCTCCGGTCCCGTGTTCTGTGCCCGCATTCTCCACCAATGTAAAGCCTTTCCGTAGGGGGCACGAATTCACGGACACACAGAGACACAGATACAGGTGCACTTTATTTACAATGTTGCCAAGAGTGGAACGGTTTCTCCTACTCTTAAAGTGTCTACTTGTGGTGTGTGAGAGAGGGGAGTAGAGAGCAGGAGACCCAGTCGGCGGCCGGAGGTCCGTGCTCAGGTGTCTCACGCGGGTGGGTTGCCGGGGCCAGAGCAGAAGCGCGGCGTAGTGAGGCGGCAGGTGCGCAGGAGTGGCGGCCCCTTCTTGTCGGCATCCGTGTCCAATATTTCCCTCCAGAATCCGAGTCTGCAAAAAGAGAACAACACACACATAAATCTCTCTGCTTATGTCCTCCCCCCGCCTGGTATGCGCCGCCGGGATGCTTTCATCTGGAGCGGTCGACAGGTGGAGAGTAGGTTCCCTCCTATGGCCACTTCTCATGCACGATGGCACCCTTTTGGGCTATCGAGTGATTTGTCTTAGGCGAGTGAGGAAGCTTTCTCTTCCTATGTAACTGGCTGGAAGCCCGTCATCACAATGCTCTATAAATATGTTTCCTTATGGAAGGAAGTGCGGAAGATAAAACGTTTATTCATCCAGGTACATAAAAACTCAATTTAACCTCGAAATCTATCAACAAGGCAAGAGGACTAGACCCATGAGTTTTGAATTGTAGAGCTTGGCGTTGGATTGTAGTGCTTGGCATTGGATTGTAGTACTTGGCATTGGATTGTAGTGCTTGGCATTGGATTGTAGTGCTTGGCATTGGATTGTAGTGCTTGGCATTGAGGCACAAAATAATCCTGAGAGAAATTAAGGTCTATGCCAGCCTTTTAAAGCTGGAGGCTGACAAGTGAATTGGAGACAGATTTGTAGGAGTAGAATGATCCTGAGGCCAAGTTAAAATGATTAGTGGAATGCAGAGGGGTTGACAACAAATACCCATAGAGGCACCATAGAGAGCATCCTGACGGGAAACATCTCAACCTGGTTCGGGAACAGCACCATACAGGACAGGAGAGCCCTACAGAGGGTGGTTCGATCAGCTGAACGCATCATCTGTACCAAGCTCCCTGACCTTCAGACGATCTACAACAAGCGGTGCTGGACCAAGGCCAGGAAGATAGTGAAAGACCTCAGTCATCCCAGCAATGGACTGTTCTCTCTGTTGCGGTCAGGAAAGTGTTCTTCGCTTCCGCTCCCTGAAGGCCAACACAGAGAGACTGAGGAGGAGTTTCTTCCCGCAGGCTATACGAGCTTTTGCACATTTTGCACACCTCAGGACTGCAGACTTTTTAACTTTTACTTTTTACCGGGACGCACAGCCGGTTTACACATGGAACATTTGCACACTTGCACATTTTGCACACCGTGAAGTTGAACTTCACTACATTCTGGACTGCACTACACCACATTTCCATTACATTTCAGTCACTATATATCCACTATTTTTATTAGATATTCTTTAACCTCTTTATATTTATCTTATTCAAATACTTTATTTCATTTCTATTTTTATTCTTATTCTGTACATTTTGTAAATAAGTGTTTCTTTATTTTAAATATCTTATTTCTTTTTTGTTGTAATATTGTAGGTCAATAGCAGTCGTATAAGCATTTCACTTCATATCATACTGTGTATGACTGTGTATGTGACGAATAAAATTTGAATTTGAATTTGAGAACAATGAACAGAGCATTGCCCTGCATTTGCTGGCTCGGCTTCTTTCCATAGTGCAATCTCTTCCCCAGGTAAGTGACACAGACACACAGAGACAGAAAGACACTCAGCCTTTCATATAATGTAAAAAAAAAATAATAATAAAAAATGTGTTAAGGCCATCTTTATTCATTGCCCCATGGTCTAGTTCTGATGCTCATGTGCCCATTGCAAGCACCTTCATAGTCAGCTTGGACACCGTGATAGCTATGCAAAACCATTCACACCAAGCTGCGAAGTACTGTGTCTTCGAAAAAAGTACAAGTACACCTTTCTTCAGAGCCAGCATTCACTTTTACAGCAGTTTGTGCTACCTTATCAATTCTGCGGCATCAAACCATATGAATCAGCCTTCAAGTCACACACACACACACACATCAGTGAGTCTTAAGCACCCATTCACTGAAGCAGTTGATTCACATGTTCCAAGTCCACTATGTATAGGAAATGCAGCCTTAAAAGTGCGTTTAAGGCAACTTTTATACTGTTGGATTAAATGACGGCCGAATAACCTGAAATCGCCACAAAAGTACTAAAAACCATGTTTCCATTGCCAACAACCTTTCTTTGTGAGACGGGGTTGTCTGCAGTGACAGCATCAAAAATGTAATTACGGAGCAGACTGGACATGGGGAATACACTTCCGGTGTCACTGTTCCCCAATCACTCCTAGATGGAAACATCTTGTTACATGTTTGTATGCTCCTGTTTGTATGTCTATCCAGCCATGTGTCGGATTTAATAATCTACTTTTTAGAAAAAAAAAGGTTATAAAAAGCTTTTGCTCAATGTAAACAAACACCTGCACCAGATATTAAATAGAAACAACAGATATTAAATAGAAAATTTACACATAATATTTTTACTGAATTTAGTTAATATTTTCACTGCTGAAATAACAGCACTGAGGTGGTATAAGTAAATTTTAACGTGCTGGAGTCATTTTAAGTCAAATCACAATCTTTATCTGACTTACTTTTTCGATTTCTCATCTGTGATTACCGAACAGGGAGTTAATATTTGGCTGATGACAAAAGAACTACAACTTACCTATTTCTAAAAATGTTTTTCTTCCCATCAATGATGTGTATTAGTGTAATATAAAAGTGTGTCTCAATGTTGTGTAAATATTAAAATTTTTGTCTGTTTACAATCAAATTGTCTGGACAATCAAAACTCAGGGAGGAGCTGTATGTTGCTGTCAACAATACACAGAACAGACCTGCATGCAGATGAGGAATTACACTTCAGGCACGGCAGGATGAGCCAGTGTGATGTAAATTGAGGGCTGTTTTGGGGAAGCTGTTGATCTAATGCTACAGTGTTCGACTCATTCAGGCAAGTGGAAATGTATTCATTAATTTTCAATAACAATAACACTGACATATTTTCTTTCCTATTCTTTCCTGCTTTTTTTGTGTGTGTGTCTGTACATTGGTCAGAGCTCTTTTAATTATATGTTTATGTTTCATACTGTACATTGGAGGCCCCAAAATCAGTCTCAAAAATATTATGTCTGTATGTATGACTGTATGACAGAATTTAATGAATTTTTACAAGGATTAGTTAATATTGTCACCACTGAAATAAAAGCGCTGAATTGGTATGAGTGAATGTTAATGTGCTGTTGTCATTTTTAGACAAGGCATCTTTATTCGATCTACTTTTTCTATTTCTCACCTGTGATTCACTCTTCGATTACCAAAGAGGGAGTGTATTTGGCTGACGCCGAAAGTACAACTTAGCGTAAACAAGACACAAGATACTCAACCTTACAAAATTGTATTTTTAGTAATGTACGTGTGGTTCAAACATCATTGATTTTGGGGTGGGGGGATGCAAATATAGCTAAAAGGTTAAAGCTAAAAATAATCTGATCCGCTTTAATGTAATCAGTGATATTATTTTTTCAGGTTGAAGCCCTTGTACATGTCTGTCTGTCATTCTGTATGGCAGAACTCTCTGTCTAACTTATTTTTAAAAATTGTAAGGTTCATTATGTAATGCCTTGTTTATGCTAAGTTGTGCTTCTTCCATCGTCAGTCAAATACCCTCCCTGTTTTAAGTAAATAATTACATCTGGCACATCACTGTTCTTAACATTGCTTTTACGTACCATTTTTATTTGAGCACATACCTGTAACAATGTCACTTTGAGTATTTTACACGCCCTCACCTCAGACTGCTGCGTATATGTTTGCTCTAATGACCCGTGTTTTATCTCATAGTGGCCCTTTACATGACTGCTTTAATTACCACCAGAAACATACTGTATGAGACAAATGGGTTTTAAACTTCCTGCAGGAGGAATAAACATACAATGATCTGTTTATGCATATTTGAAGATTCAGTTTTCAAAAGTTGTGTACCTTTTTTTAAGTAATCCATGCTGTGTTGGGCATTTGTTTGTGTTTGGTGAGGACATTATAGTGTACACTTTGTGTGTTCCTTCTTACACTATATTGAGAGTAATTTTATTGAATATTTCTGTTTAAAATAGTTTTTTATGAGGTTTTATTAAGTGTTGATCACTTTGGATTTACAGAAAATGTATGTTTTTAAAATCACATCCTGTAAAATTTACAGAATATAATGGTTTTAAAAGCATGAATCTAGAATTATTGTAATCTACAGGTATTTGCTTTATATGTATATGTATGCTGTATGCTGTATTTATGTATATATGTATTTTTTTTAAAAAGGTTAAAACAAAAGACATGATAAAATACCTGTATATTTATGATCAATTTCTGTTAAAAATACAATGTGAGAGAAATACATGTACTACAGCATTACAGCAATTTACTTCATGAAGACAATATAGGGAGTTATATGATGTTATCTGAGCAGAATGGTCAATGTTGCTTCCAGGTGACTCAGCAGCTGTAATGAAAGTCAAAGCGAAAGAATTTTTAGATTCACAAACAGAGCAACAGGTTTAACAACTCCAGTACAGTTCAAGATATAATAAACAAAAGCCAGAGAGACAATGTGCTGGACACACTGTAATGAGGTAAAAAGTGAGCCGCCCTGAAATGTAAAGAAACTTCCCGCAGCGGATATGTTTACTGTATATGAGGAACAGAAAAGGTAAGAGGAGTTAGCATCATGCTAAAGTACATGTTTGTCACCAAAGGCATAATAACCTGTTAAACTCATCCTCCAAATACACCGTGGAATTGTGCTTTCTAACCGTGTGTGTGTGTGAGTTATGTTGTTTAAAAGGATGACTCTCTCTTTCTGTGTGTGTTTAGGATTTTATTAGTTTGAACTACAGAAAGAGATAAAGATGGCGACTGCAAGCAGTAAGTTACATTTACAGAGATAAGTTTATGTATATAGTTTATTTAAAATTAAACTAACTATGTGTGTGTGTGTGTGTGTGTGTGTGTGTGTGTGTGTGTGTGTGTGTGTGTGTGTGTGTGTGTGTGTGTGTGTGTGTTTCCTACACAGATGAGTTTAAACTCATTGGTCCCAGTGGTAGAGAGCGGTATAAACCCTCTGCTGTGACTCTCTCGTGTCGTCTGTCTCCTGAAATCAGTGCTGTTACCATGGAGATCCGGTGGTTTAAGGAGACAGACTGTGTTTGTGTCTATAAGAACAGACAGGTGACAGAGGGGAGACGTTACGAGGGCAGAGTGAGTCTGTTCACTCAGGAGCTGGAGAGAGGAAACGTCTCCTTACAGCTGAGACACTGTACAGAGTCAGATGCAGGACATTACCTGTGTCAGGTCACTGATGGAGACAGAACAGAGGAGATTACAGTAGAGATGAGTAAGTGTTCCTGAATTCCACAATGTATAAACTCAACATCATTCCTGCGGAACAATATCATTTGCAAAGTCCCCATCAGTCAAATGCATGGTTGATGAGATATGACACTGGTCTTGCCAGACGCTAGTATTGTTTTGAGGTATAGTTTTTTGAAGATGATGATGAAGGTTTGTAGTATCCCATAAATTTGGAGGATTGCCCACAACAAGTCACAATGGATGCTGTCGAATTCCTTGTCAAGTCAATGAAGTAATAATAATATATATACTCATCTCTTGTTATATTTTTTATTAAAAATATTTGTACAGAAAGCACAATGTGAAGATTGTTTGGTAGCTATTCAAACTGTATATCATAAGTCTTTCTGTCTTTTTTTTTTAATCTAACATAATATTTCTCTTTGTTGTTTTACACAGAAACTATAGTACGGGTATGTAATATTTTATACATATCACACACACTTAACAGCAATAACATTATAATATGACACATTAAGCACGATGTTGTGCAAGGTCCCCTGGCGTTAACAGATCCTTTTGGTGCTGTGAGTTGCAGGGCCCTCATCTGACTTATTTAATTCAATTAAATTTTATTTGTATAGCACTTTTAACAATTGATATTGTCGCAAAGCAGCTTTACACAATCAAAAGAATTATGAGACGTTTGTATGAGAAGTGAACATGTATGAATCAAAATGATAAGACTGGCCCTGATAAGCAAGCCGAGGATGATGGCAACAGTTTTTTTTTCTCCTTGCAACCTTATTTATCTGGCACTTTGCCTGCCGGGCTCCACGCATGATGGGTTGTGGTTTACTGGGGGTTCTGGTGACTTTCGGCCAGCATTGATTTTTTTATTTTTATTTTTTCATTCCACACAGTAATAGCCTCACTTTTGTTGCCAGGGGTTCAGCTATTATTGGCCGTATTTTTAGTTATTTTGAGGGGACAATAAGTTTACACTGCTATACAAACTTTACACTGACGACTTTTCATTGCGTCAAAGAGTCATTTATGCAGTGTTGTCCTATGAAAAGATATAACTAAATATTTGCAGAGATGTGAGGGGTGTACTCACTTTAGTGACATACTGTAATTGCCATCACTGGCTCTGCATAACAATCACACCATATTGTGAAAAATCATTGAAGATTTGATTTGGCCTAGCGTTAATGCATGTGTGCATTAATAAGTCTATACTAATAAGCCGTATTAATGCACACATCATAAA
Organism: Clarias magur; assembly: GCA_013621035.1. Lineage (NCBI taxonomy): Eukaryota > Metazoa > Chordata > Actinopteri > Siluriformes > Clariidae > Clarias > Clarias magur. The sequence continues at coordinate 3,576 of QNUK01000125.1, read as the reverse complement.
GACAATTGACTGAACTGAAAGCAAAAGTCCTTCCACAAGGATGCAAGTCACACTGTTCCCTGGGTAGCTCTGGGATACTCTGATCACTGCTTGGTTGATCTTATTTCAGCATAAACTCAAATCTGCAATGCCTGTGGTTAAAGCAGTGAAGAGATAAAGCGGTTTTAACATACATCTGATTTCGATTTTGAGTGTGTGTGTGTGTGTGTGTGTGTGTGTGTGTGTGTTGTGTGTGTGTGTGTGTGTGTGTGTGTGTGTGTGTGTGTGGTGTGTGTGTGTGTGTGTGTGTGAGAGAGAGAGAGATGACTGATTGTTGTCTAGTTTTCCTCTTTTTTATTAAGACACACATCAGCTGTGTTTTAACTAGAGTAACAGTTACTTTCACATTTTCACATGGAACAATTCACATTTGTAATCTTGCATTTAAGTTTCACACTCTATTATTTACTTTCACAGGTGAAACCTTTTGGTGAGTATAAACTCTTTTTACTGCATATGCTAACAATTTAGCATGAACATTAGTTATAGACTGTAGAGGCATGAGACAAAGCAGCATGTGCTCAGAGGCTTAGAGAGATAAACAGACAGATATGCTAAGGAGCAGATTACAATTTGCTAAAGAGTTAGATGGAAGAATGGAATGGAAGGATGGACAGATGAGACAAATTTTAAAGCTGGTAGGTTATGCAAACTTATTCACTGTAGTTTTTATTTAAATAGCATTACAATTTTACTGTTCTGTCAAAGATTATGTGAGCCTTGGATTTGCAATGATCCTTTAATGTTTAGATCTTTTTTATCCATAGAGCATTTATTTATTCATAAATAAAAAAAACTGCACCATAAAAGTAAAGAAGAATAGCATTTTTTTTTTTAAACAAAAGATTGTAGTTCTGCTCTCAGATATTATACTGGATACAAATATAACATTCCTCTGATCCTCTCAGAGGTAGTTGTGTCCAACCCAGCAGTAACAGCAGGCGTGAGCAGCAGCAAGCACATACACAAAAAAAGAGGAACAATATTAACTTGTTGGTTGGTCAACAGACAAAAGAAACATATTTTTCCAACAGAAAAGCATGCTAAAGCTACTGCCATGTCAGTACTACTCAGGAGTGAAATTATTGAATTTCAGTCGTATTTCTAACTGTAATCACTGTATGTTAGTTGAACTGGAAGCAAGCTAGGCTAATGACTACTTTTAAAGATACTGGCTGTTTGCCATTGTCTTGCTGAAATTAATTATATATATATATTTTTTGTGGGAAGGTTGGGAGGATGGTAGGGTGGTTGTGACAACTGACAGGGTCATGACATCCAACAATGCTGCATTAATTATCACAGAATAATAGGGATTACATACAGTTAAATTGTGGCATGTAAAATATAACTTATATAATATAAAATTGTTTTAGATAAATAGCAATTTACTAATAAGAAATTGCTACATGATAAATTTGTTACTTTTATAAAAGTGAATGACTTCAGGCTATTCAGCTGCACTTGTCAGAATATTTAGAGACAAATTATTACTCTCCTTAGCTTTTTCTTAATCTGAATTAATAATAATAATAATAATAATAAAAATAATGTACAGTGGAACCTCGGATTGTGAGTAACGAGGTTTGCAAGTGTTCCACAAGACGAGCAAAGATGTTTAATCCATTTTGACTTGAAAAACGAGCAAGTTTTAGTTCACGAGTGCTGAGTATCATGTATCACGCATGCGCTCTTGTTTTGACACTGAGCGTCACAATTGATCGCAATTGAGCCAATGATTTTTCTCTCTCTTGCGCTGCGGAATTGTGGGTAATCATCTCCCCTGCTGGGTCTTGTCTCTTACTGGTATAATCAACATCTCCCTCTCTGTTTCAGCATTACTCATATGTGTAACACACAAATACACAGCGCCTGCGCACACAAACGGAAACATTTATCTATCAGGATTTATTTTTAGTTTAAATAATTAATTAATTAAATCATAAGTGTTTCTCATTATTTTTAACCTAATATTACATTTTTCTCTGTAGGAACTTTAGTGTGGGTAAGTAAGCAACTCAAATTCACACTAATGGGAAAGACTGGTATTTTATACATGTTTGACATACATGACAATTTATTGAAAGGATAAAATATAAATATAAATGCTTTTTCAAGTTATGTTTAATTGTTGCTATTATTAATTATTATTATTATTTATTATTATTATTATTATTATTATTGTTGCATAATATGTTTTGTAAAATAAAATAATTAATATGTATGATATATAAATGATGAGGCATTAATGTTCTGCACATACACAGCTCTATATTATTATGCTAATAGCACAACAGATTTATGTTGGTATTCTGTTGTAGCTCCAACTATCAGACAAACTAGTTTACCTTTGTTTAGACATTAACATATATACTGAAATATGGTCACAGTAGGCATTCTCATATTTTCTATTTTACCATTAAACTCTGGCATCATAGACAAAACCTTGACCCTTTATTATTTACAGACACAGTGCATAGAAGAGCAAGGTAAGAAAGGTGTTTGTTAAAACATCTGTAGTTTATTAAAAAAAATTGTTTGTGTTAATTGTTCAAGGTAAATTATCACTGAGCATCATGAGCGTAGTGTAGTGTTTGTTGTTTGTATGAGATTTCATAGCAATAACCTAACATTGACTAACATTACTGTTACTAAATACATAACTACAGAAAGAGATTTGAGTTTTAGATATCACGCTCAATAATATGTGGGAAAGAGGTGATAACCAAGTGAGAGATCTGGTCAGTGTGTTTCTTATAGCATTAATAAAGATCTTGAATTTTATTTATTCATTTATTTATTCATTTATTTATTGTTGTTGTTTTATTAATCAGAGTAGAGAAAAGAGTAGAGAAACAAACCAGTACAGGATAAAAAAACATAATGTTTATAGCTAATATTACAACTTACAGGGACAATAAAAGAAGTAATGCATTTTTAGTAATCTATGTTTTACCTTTTTCTGTATATAAAGTTGTCATGATTTATCAGGTGAGTATTTTTTTAATCAAATATTAATATTAAAATGTATATTAAACGTTCATGAATTTCTTAATGATGATAGCAGCATCATTTTTTTTTTATGTTGTTTATGTAATCATGTTATTAAATAGGCCAGTGCCCAGTGGCGGGTAAATAAGTTGCCATGGTAACAGCAGATGGTGTCAGTAAAAACATATTTTTGATTAATTGAACACAACTTTTTACGGAAGCGCATTGCATTCACAAAAGAAAAAAAATAACAGGAATTATCTCATAATTATGACAGTATCTCATAATTATGAGATAAGGGGGAGCAGTCTCTTGCAGGGGACATTTTAGTGCATGACATCGGAAACGAAACTTACTGCATCCTTTTGCTTGAAAGTGCCTCATTCCACACTCATGGAGATGTAGCAGCTATCCTATGGTTTAGCATGATGATTGTACATTTAAAGACGCGGGTATTAAATGACATTAATATCTCCCAGTGTCTCAATCCAATAAAGAAATAAACACAAATTAAATATGGCACTATTGTCCCCGTCTTGTGCCGAT